>JAPFBL010000034.1:0-1222500 GCA_026182355.1 Hermatobates lingyangjiaoensis | reverse complement strand
CTCACCCAGTGATGCTATTAATTCCTGGCGCATCACTCCCCATTTAGCACAGAAGAAGAAGGTATGCTCTGCATCGTCATTTTCCCCTGAGCTACAGTGCTTACATTAAGGGCTATCAACTTTACCCATCCAGTGTAAATAAGTCTGTTTTTTATTAAAGTCAATGTTGATCCTAACAAACTAGAATGCCAATCAATGATACAGACCTGTTGAACAATACCAAATATATGCATTTAAAAAGTATTTGTGCTTTTAAGGACTGTCCTCAAATGAGGACAGCGTGATGTAATGGGCTACTGTGAGGTAAACCCTCGCGATACATCCACGCTATGTACACCTCCGCACTGTGCTATTATTACATAATGCTCTTAATAATATATTTTTATTATTAAGAGCATTATGTAATAAAACATAATTTGGATAACGTTAACATATAACATAACATATAACATATAACGATAACATATTAACATAACGTTAATATTAACGTCCAAACCATTAATTACTATTGATTTTGATCTTTTCTATTAAACAAAATTTAATATGAATTATTTAATATATAGCTTACGGTGTAATTTGTTCGTTTTACAAATTATGTGACTTTTAATTGAACTAGGTAACGCTTGCGTGATTTAGAAATAAACTGAACAAAAAAAAAGGGAGAAATTTTAGGTTTCAATATCGGAAACAAATCCAACTGCTTATTTGTCATTATTCAGAATGGCTAAGCAGAAAGCCTGTGATTAGCCTTGCTGATTGCGTCAGTCAGTTCTCGTTTAATCGTATTCTGTCCACTCTTTAGATTAATATATTACATTTAATCTATAATGAATTCTGATTTCGTGCGATTAAATATCGACAATGAATCTATTTCAGTCAGTTCTTGATTTAAAATTCAATGGTAAAGTTTTTTAAAAAAAAAAATGTTCAAATATGACAATTATAAAACAGATGTTTGTGCTCACAAAGACCTTATCTTTAAACTTTACAGTCAATCTACCAAGTAAAAAGTGGGAGAACTTTTCTGAACTTTATTCTGCATTCAAAATATCTTAGGTTTCTATCCTGGTAATTAAATTTCCTAACGTATTTTCACTCATTCGTTACAGTGAGTAATTGCTTAAGATTAAGGAAAAACAACTGCAGTATTTAACCGGAACCATATTTATGAATTAATTTAACTAAAGTTTGTGAAGCCAGTGTTATAAAAGTTTCCATATAAATTTCGTTAAAAGGGCTATATTTAATTAGGAGGGAGAAATGAAGGGAGGGTTTGTGGGGGGGAAGATGGAAGTTTGGGTAATGTAGAGGTCCCCGGAGCTGGTTGCATTTGGAGTTCACTGGCGTGACGAATGCCGAGCTCTCTCTCTCTCTCTCTCTCTCTCTCTCTCTCTCTCTCTCCCTCTCTCTCAGGTCTCTTGGAATGTAGAAGCCAAAGGCCCTACTTTTTGACACTTTTGATTTACAGTTTAACTGGGGACTAGTCTTATGCCCTTTTGACGTTTTAATAATAGAGAGGGACGTGTCTGATGGATTCCCCTTTGATTAAAACGCAACCCAAATTAATCATTTGCCGTGGGAAAATCACTGACTGAAAAAACTCTCCTAGTATCCAATCAGTTATTTTAAATTTCGCGTTCGTGACAACATAAAATACAACTCCATTCTTAAAAACGAGTAAAAAAGCTACCAAGAAATGAATCCTTAACTTTATTCCTTTGAATGGAACATTTAATATATAGTTGTACTACAATAGTTAATTTGTATTAAGATATACGTTATTTTCCAATATATTCTGTAATAATATATTATAAAATAAAAAGATTTCACATAAACACATGAAATAACAATCAATGATCAAACCACAATAAGAAATGGGAAAACAAGACGATTAAGATCTTTCAACCGTAACAAGCGGTCTTCGTCAGAGTTGGGTTGGGTTTTTGACTTTGACGAAGACCGCTTGTTACGGTTCAAAGATCTTAGTCTTGTTTTCCCATTTCTTATTGTGGTTTGATCATTGATATATTATAGAATAAATATAATGCTTATAAGTCAACCAGTCGAGTATCAAATCCTAAACATCTTTGTTCTTTCCAAAGGATAAACTAAACTACGTGTGTATTTTAAGTTCTTTTTTAACGAATTGTAAATATAAATCAACACAATTAAATCGACATATTAAAATAACAAGCGTCTTCCAATAGCGGAATACCATGTTTTCTTTTATTCAGCATTAGTTTAAGATCTTAAAGCTTCGACAGAACCTACATATATACTTTTTCACCCGTACAAAACAAAAAGATCAACTTACACTGGATTCATACTTCTCTCTAAATTACAGTAGTTTTATGGTTAATGGTTATTGAAAATCAATAACAATAAAATTGATACTTCTAAAAACTCAATATACAATTGTATTTAGTAAAGAATTATGATTATGAATCATATGATTATGATTATGAATTATTTACTAAAGTGATTTGATGTTAATTCAGTAATTAGCATAAAGCAACCATTTAGCAAGTTTGTTACCTCAACCAAAAAATAAATAACCATCTTACCTTTAATTTGTCTCTCTCACTCGATCAGCTTTCGAACATATCAGTTTTCCGGATTGACATAGAGCAGGGTTTCCCAAACTTTTTCAGGCTGGCGCCCCCTTGTCTTCTAGAATAGACTGCCAGCGCCCCCTACCCCATAAAAAAGGACTAATGTCCAGAAAGGGATGTTCGGGGAAAGAAAGAAGTACAGTAAGAAAGAGTAAAAAAACCATCCTCTAGCTGTCATGCAATCTACAGCCACAATCTATCTTTACAGAATTGAGATTGCGGTCTACTATTTATATAGGTAACGATCATTTTATTCTTCTTATCTCGACCGAAAACTCATTTACTTCCGATCAAGGCTGACCTCTTAATCCATTGGACATACCTGAAAGAGCAGCTTATCTTTTTATTCCCTTTATTTTGACCGAAAACTCTCTTTTACTTTCGACCGGGCCTGACCCCTTAATCCTCAGGTAAAAGAGCGGCATATCTTTTGAAATTCTTATTTCTAATTTTTATTCCTTGTATGGTTTTTGATGGTTACCGCCAACAGTTTGGGACGACGGTGTAAGTATTGTAGCAGCGCGCTGCTACATTAGCTACACTGTTGCCACCAACCATCTATTTTTTAGTTACCGCCCCCCAAACCGCATATTTTTGTGTTACCGCCCCCAACCGCCTATTTTTGCGTTACCGCCCCCCCATATCAAACCACCGCCCACTTTGGGAAACGCTGACATAGAGAGTTTTCCAGTACTAAATTCATGCATATTGTTAGTACCTCTGAGGATGGTTTGATTAATATTCGAAACAAAATAAACCGTTATTATTATTGTTATTACAATTATATATATTATTTATTATTGTAATAATAAACTCTCTATGTCAATCCGGAAAACTGATATGTTTCAAAGCTGATCGAGCGAGAGAGACAAACAAATTAAAGGTAAGATGGTGATTTATTTTTTGGTTGAGGTTATAAACTTGCTAAATGGTTGCTTTATGCTAATTATTGAATTAACATCAAATCACTTTAGAAAATAATTCATAATCATAATCATATGATTCATAATGATAATTCTTTACTAAATACAATTGTGTATTGAGTTTATAATAATAACGTTTAACCGTTATTATTATTAAACATTATTATAAAGCGTTACTGGTAGCGCTCTAAACCGGTCAAAAAACTCCAAAAGCACTAAACGAGGTATGATGTTTTAACCTGTTTCTAATACTTTTCAAAGAGTTGTCTCATATTTATACATTTCCATCGATTCGTTTTATTCAATAACCTATCAATGTTTTATCAAACTAAAAGCAGCAATGTGCTTTTTAAATCGCTACCCTAAAGCCCTTTCTAACCTGGGGTATGTAGTATTGTCTACAGCATTTGCATTTTATTCTGTTGACAATGGGACACTATGTGGAACTCTAGGGATTTACAGCATAAAGTAAACGTAGAGGATTAAGACTCATAATAACAGAGCTTTAAAAACTTACAATATATTCATCTGACAGGCGAATTATTTAATAATTTAATATTCAGTAATATATTTTTATACTTAATTTAATGTTTATATAATTTATATTAGTATAATATATAAAACCACTGACAGACTTAGAGAGAAGGAGAAAGACACATTTTTTATTAAAAAATTAAAGTCAATTAAATATAGTTAATAAATAGAAAAAAGAAAACATATGGAATATGAAATCATACAACAGATAATTGGATAGTTAATTAATTAGAGAGAATTAAGAGACCGAAATATAATATAGGATAATCTTTTGAAAACTCTCATTGTCACGGTGGAAAAAGAACATGAAGGTTCTATAACGGTTTATTAGATTTAAGTGAGAGTAAGTCGTAAGATAGTACGTTATTCTTTAATTATTAGTACCCATTTTTATCGTACTACTAATAAACGCAATATTAAGTTTAAAATTTGCTGAATCAACAGAAGGAACGATTAGCAAACGAGGATAATATCATTTATGAGTTAAAATAAGACCATTCATATAATTAATACAAGGAAATTTAGTTAAACTTCTAAAATTACTCATTCGTTATTATAACTTTATTAAATAAATATAAAATAAAATGTGCCATAATTTGATTATTGAAAAGAAACTGTTAGGTTAGGTTAGATTAGATTGGGGTGGCAGTCCCATAGGAGGACACAAATTAGGCCTTCGTGATAAAACACAATAAACATTCTACTACATAGGGAGTCCTGAATTTGGCTTAACTCAAGTTTTCTTAGAGTAGGGATCTTTTTGGAGTATCTTACATCGTACAGACTCGGGACCGACGGCTTAATGTCATCAAATTTGTTTTAACCTCCCGCTTGAGTATCGAATCTCAGATCTACCTACCCAGAGGCGAGCACATAAGCCACTGGGTTACAATGACCCATCAAAAAAACAATTAAGTTTTAGAAATGGTTGTTTTTCAAAAGAGCGTAAACCCATTATTATAAACGTTCTTATTTAAAGACGAAGTTTACCAACTATAATTATCATATTGTTTCAAAGAAAGAGTATTATTCTATAACTAATTGTAAATATTTTGTTACAATTTTTATGCATACTGTTCTATGACAGATTATGATATTTACATGAAATTTTCAGGCACTAATTTGGAATTTATTTTAATTAACTGTCAGTAACTGTAACTGTGACTGTACTCACAATATTAGTGAGTTTCCGCGATTTCTTGAATGTGAGTTCTTTTTGTGAACCTAGTTTATTTAGTTCGTGGAATCGTTAAATTTAATTGGTAAATATATGGGGAAAAAGATGTCAAGTATAAATTTTTATGATGATATAAGAATAATATATGGTGAAGAAGTGAGTGAATGTTAGAGGGAAAGGGAAAAGTTGACGAGGCAATCAAGCAGAATTTTCCTATTAAAGTATCGTAGTGGTACTTATTGTTCCAAGGATATTAGTAATCATATTAGTTCTGTGCAAGACTTGATAGTTAATGATAATTGAGAAATAGAGTGAGTTATAAGACTTTATAAACAAGTTGTTTGGAACATGAAACTTAAATTTACAATATTTCCTATTGACACTATTAGCAGACTTTTTAAATAATATATTCATTGATAAACCAATGTAAGTGCTAGATATGATTATAAGAGTCTATAAGAATTGCATAAGAGTTCTTATTTAGTAGGTGCAAATAAAATTTGCAAAAAAAAAAGATTATTTAAAACAAAAAAAGATGTTTCTTTAATTATTTTGAAGTATTTAGAGATTTTGAATTAGGATTTGATTTTGGCTTTGGATTTGTGGATTTCGGATTAAGATTTTGGATTACGATTTTGAAAATAGATTTTGGATTTTAGATTTGGACTTTGGTTCTGGAGATTTCGGACGTACGTCTAATTGAAATAGTGTTGAAGTTCTTAGGGTTAGTCCAAATTTACATAATTGTGTGATATGTTTTCTATAAGAACCAGCCAAATACATTCGTTCAACACCATACAAAAATTAGAAAAGATATTTTCTTTTATTAATATTGATTATTTAAGCATCATTAGTAGCCAAATAATATAACATTTCATATTAATAGATGACAGAACTCTATTATTTGATTGAGAGAACAAAATTATTTTATTGAACACTGTTTAAATTAAACTTGATAGTTCCTAAGATATCTAGATTCCTATAAGAATGAGATAAGATCCTTGAGAGATGAGATAACAGATTTCTAATGATATTACTATTTGTAAAACTGACTAGTCTGATAACACAATTATAATGAGAGAAGAATATCATAAAGCCAAATAAAATATTTGTGAGTAGTTAGTGACGTTTTAAAGAAAACATCCAAAATTATGAAATAAAGTCAATAAAATTGTTGAAAAACACAAAACGGCAGCATTTACAGATTATTTTCATGCGGTAATAATAAAGCGGCATAATGGAATAGCACCTTGAATATATGGGTTTCTAAACTCCACAAAACAAGCATATCTCATACAGCCTACATATTGTTCTACATATGAACTTCAGAAATACTTTGAGAAAAGATTTCCACAACATTACTTCCAAGAACGTATTACTCGTTAAAAAACTAACTAAAATTCAGAGGTTCTGTTACAAGCCATACGCAAAAGATATTATGATTTCCATTGATGTTCAATAACTGTTTATAAACATATTATTAAACAGTTAAACCACATGTGAATATGTCGAAGGAGGTATTCTTTTCTTTCCCATTTCTGTTATGTGAACCAACAGATTTTGCTATTGATAGAACCAACAGATTTTGCTATTGATAGAACTGTGAATAATTTGAGTTTTCCTGATGGGATTTCCTATTTCCCCAGTTATTGCCAATATTGTTATGATCGAGTCATTAAACAACTTTATTAACTAACCAGGAACTATGCTCAAATATGCTTTGAGTTGAATTATATTTAATAATTGAAAAAGAAAAGAAGAAACGCGTTTTAATTATAACATACTTTTTTTTAAGAATCATTTACAATTTACGTATGAAACAATAGTAATTTCATTTTTTAGACATGAAAGTTATAGAAAGTGGGAACAACAATGTTTCAAGAGCTGCTATATAAGCCTTTCAGGTCTGAAAGAATTCTAAATCATTATTCACCTCATGCAATGTATCAAAATGTGAATTGTGCACAGGATTTAGTCAAAAAATTTTTGCATTTTAATAAGGGAAAAGTAAAAAATTATTTAAAAAAATATATTATTTTTCTTTCTTTATACATACAGGGTTTGGTCCAGTGTCAATATGTAAAACCTTTGAGCCAATGTTCCATCTATATTTGTAGACGTCTTCAAGGCTACATCAATACAGAAATTAATTAAAGTAGCATGAACATTTTTTTCTAAATTGTTATTCATTATAGGGTAAAAATCTAATGAAATGGTCTCCACATATAAAAATTTTAATGATATAAACAACGCGTTTCGAACACGTAGTGTTCTTCCTCAGGCATTAACTAAAAAATTTCATTAGATTTTTACCCTCCAATGAGTAAATACCACATAATAACTGAGTTCACTACATTAGAATTGTTATTCATTAATTGTACTTTATTTCTGTATTGATGTATAACTGAAAATCTACAAATATAGACGACAGTTTGCTTAAAGTTGATTTACTGTTTGATGCTTAGCCAAACCTTGATTAAGAAAGACAGATAGGGTTCAATATATGTGGTCGAGAAAAGAAAACATTAAAAAATAGGTTACAAGAAATTTAAGATAATAGCTACAACATGAAAACATTGAAAAAAATTATCTGAAAAAACTTACTGGTCAAAACAAATCTTTTTATATATAATAATATGTCTTATTATTAATATAAAATTAAAATTATAATAATAAATTATAAACTTACTTATAATTCAAAAATGTAATATTGTAAATATCTAAATAATTAGGGATAATGGCAAAACGATTAAGAATGTCTTTTTAAAAATGTAGATGAGGTAAGTATTGAGTTTTATATCAAGCAAAAAGTGAAATCATTATTTATTCATTTAATGAAAATGGACCGAAAGAGTTACAAATAAATCTCATTCATAAAGGTAGAGACTGTGCAGGAGACACTACGGAGTAAAGAGTCCTTTTCTAAAAGAGTGAATATATTAACATAGCCAAAAAAGGTAGATTGAATACTCTTGTATTACACGCATTAAATACACGTTACTATTGATTTTGAAGCATTATAAATAAAGAAAAGAATCTACTTGAAAACAATAATTTCTTTATATTGAAACGCAAAAAAACATCATTAATTTTAGAATTGAATCTAAATAGAATTTATTGAACCTAGGTGTATTTGAATGACACGAAGTTTATATCTCAGAAGTATTTGAATAACAGGTGTTTACTCGTAATTCATTACTTCAGTTTTTATTAAATTATCTTCGTTTTTATGGTTTTGGCGGAAAATATATTTTTGTGTTAGTGAAAATTGGTTCCTTCATTTTTCATGTCTTACCTGTTATCATCAATACACCGTTAGACTCAGTTGTGTAAACACACTTATTTCTTATTCATAGCTTTTACTCTTGTAATGTAGAATCAATATCTTTCAAGTTCAAACAACCTTACTTATGTAGGTGGGAATACTTGTTTGCAATACACTTAAGCTTATTCATTTAAACATAAAGCAGTTATCTGTATACTTCTAATATGACTATTAATAATACTCGTATTTTATCAAATGAACAAAATACGTGACAAAGAAAAGAGTTCATTTATAAGCCTGGAAACGTATAGAATTCATTACCATCTCTTGTACTATTTCTAATGTGGTTATATTGTTTAAAGAGTTTTGCCTGTTTATTGTGGTATTTTACACATACATACACACACACACACAATCATATGTATATATATATATATATATATATCAGCGTGTTATAAGCCGTATCAGTGTACCATATATCAGTCGTTAGCAGCCTTTGGAGCGATTCACATCTATTCCTGACGAAATATAGTAGTGAGTTCAGTGATTTCGTTTCTGAGTCCAGTTTGGATCGTGTTTCCTTTTATTAAGTGAAATATATATATACGAGATGTGTAAATAAAGTAGTGATACTGGCAACGTTGCTTTCGATCTGGCAACGCTGGAGACGTGTGGCCTTGAGTAGCGTCAGGTGCACGTGTGATGCGCCTCCAGTATGAATCTGAACTCGCCACAGTCATTTGTTTGTCCGTAGCGTTGGTTTTCGTGAAATGGTTTTTCCTTGAGCGTTTTAAAAATGAGTGACCTCAAAGTTGAGCAGCGGTGTGCAATCAAATTTTGCTTCAGACTTGGACATAATGCAACCGAAACTATTGAAAAACTTCAGGAGGCCTATGGAGAACGTGTTTTATCAAGGGCACAGGTTTTTCGGTGGTTTAAGGAATTTTCAGAAGGAAGAGAGTCGATTGAAGATGAACCACGAAGCGGAAGGCCTTCAAATGCAAACACCGATGAAAATGTCAACAGAGTACGGAACCTTCTGCGTTCAGATCGACGCTTGACAGTCTGAATGATCGGGGAACAGTTGAATTTGAATCACACCTCCGTTCATCACATTTTGACCAATGAATTGGAGATGAGAAAAATTTGTGCGAAAATGGTTCCGAAAACCCTTTCCCAAGACCAAAAAGATCTCAGAAAGGGAAGGAGTCTTGACTTTTTGGGTTCAATTGAAAATGATCCCCGTTTTCTTGAACGGGTCATTACTGGTGACGAGTCACTACATTACTTGAAACGTCAGAGCATGGAGTGGCACACTGCGACTTCTCCAAGGCTCAAGAAAGCACGCATGAGCAAGTCGAAAATCAAATGCATGCTGATTTGTTTTTTTGATAGCCACGGAATCGTCCACAAAGAGTTTGTGCCACAAGGCCAAACGGTTAATCTGCACTTCTACCGTGAGGTCCTTGAAAGACTTCGAAAAAGAGTCCTTCGTGTGCGGCCAAACATCAAAGACAAGTGGGTGTTGCATCACGACAACGCGCCCTGTCACACTGCCATCTCAATAAACGAGTTTTTGGCCAGTAAAAACATTCCTGTTGCTCCTCAGCCTCCTTATTCACCAGGCTTGAGTCCTTGTGACTTTTCCCTCTTCCCGAGATTGAAAAATCACCTCAAGGGAACTCATTTCGGGACACTACAAAACATACAAACTGCTGTAACCGACCAGCTGAAGGCCATTCCAGAATCCGAGTTCCAGCAATGCTACAATGATTGGAAGGACCGTCTCCAGCGCTGTGTGGCTTTCGAAGGGAACTATTTTGAAGGTGACAATATCACATTGTAATTATATTTGAATAGAAAATTTTAAAAAAATCAGTCTCACTACTTTATTTACACACCTCGTATACAGTCGATTCCGGTTAATTGGGACACATCGGGACCGAGGCGTTTTGTCCCAATTAAGCGGCTGACCTATTTAAACGAATTTCACTTTTTCTTGGAAATTCATTTGATTGGTTTTAGGAACAATGCCATGGAAGGGGGGGGGGGGGGTGGTTGTTTTGCTTCTGCACTGGCTCGGATGGAAAAGATAGCAAATGTGAACATGAGGCAGCTGCGGATTTTTAAAACACGGGTATCGGGTTCAGAAAGAGCCGCCTTTCTGACTTTCCCGGGATTTAGAAGGGGGTGGTGTTTGTTTTGCCGCTGCACCGGCTCGGTTAAACCGGGACTCAGTTAAAACATACTCGGTTAATCAGGACTCTACTGTACTAAAATCTTAAATTTACTGTCCCAATTAAGCGGAATGTTGTCCCAATTAAACATACAAATGCAAAAAGGAGCGGGGATTGTTTCCATAAATTGAAAATGTTCATGCAATATAATTTGTAAATTTCAGTGAAAACATGACATGTAACTTCTAGGAAACGGTTTTTTAAAATCATTTGTTTTTATAACTCATTTTTATGTTAAAAATATATTCTCCCCTTAGTTTCTTTTATTATGTACTAATTCTTTTGCATAAATATGCTATGAAACAATACATCTATTGGATTCTAAATAAATATTCGATTAGTAATTATTTTAATTTAATAATTAAAATGTTACTCATTTGGTTATTTAGTCTAGGAATTTGATTATTATTCAAGGGTGTTGAGTTATAGGTTTATGGACCCAAGGGGGCGGTCACTCGAAAAAGTTTGGGAAACACTGATTTAGCCGAAAGTCTGTTTATGTTATAAATAATTTGTTTATTTACTATTAAATAGTTTTGAATTCATAATTATTAAAACTGTGAGGAAAAGCACTTTGAGAAAAAGGATGTATTTTAAATGAGCTTAATTTTTCAAGATGTACTATTTGGTTTTTTACTCCCGCTTTCTTTCACCACCGCTACCCTTTTTTCTTTTTGAAAAGTCGTATGTAGATAGGGGGGTAATTCAATTTTAAATTGAGCTAGAGAAGGTGCAATGGTATTTCTAAAAGCCTCAGTATCATTTTCAGCTGCCTTTCCGAGGACAGCTCAGTAATTCACTTGCATACTGCATGAGCTGAGAGAGCACCATCTAGTAGTATCTACTTCATCTCAAGCACTCAAAACCGTATTCATTACAATTTCAAACCCGTCAAACTTGTTAGACTTTGATTTCCTAATTTTATTATGATAACGAATATACGAGGTGTATAAATAAAGTAGTGAGACTGATTTTTTTTAAATTTTCTATTCAAATATAATTACAATGTGATATTGTCACCTTCAAAATAGTTCCCTTCGGAAGCCACACAGCGCTGGAGACGGTCCTTCCAATCATTGTAGCATTGCTGGACTCGGATTCTGGAATGGCCTTCAGCTGGTCGGTTACAGCAGTTTGTATGTTT
This sequence comes from Hermatobates lingyangjiaoensis, assembly GCA_026182355.1. Lineage (NCBI taxonomy): Eukaryota > Metazoa > Arthropoda > Insecta > Hemiptera > Hermatobatidae > Hermatobates > Hermatobates lingyangjiaoensis. The sequence continues at coordinate 1,210,608 of JAPFBL010000034.1, read as the reverse complement.
TGTAGTGTCCCGAAATGAGTTCCCTTGAGGTGATTTTTCAATCTCAGGAAGAGGAAAAAGTCACAAGGACTCAAGTCTGGTGAATAAGGAGGCTGAGGAGCAACAGGAATGTTTTTACTGGCCAAAAACTCCTTCCCTTTCTGAGATCTTTTTGGTCTTGGGAAAGGTTTTTCGGAACCATTTTCGCACAAATTTTTCTCATCTCCAATTCATTGGTCAAAATGTGATGAACGGAGGTGTGATTCAAATTCAACTGTTCCCCGATCATTCTGACTGTCAAGCGTCGATCTGAACGCACAAGGTTCCGTACTCTGTTGACATTTTCATCGGTGTTTGAACTTGAAGGCCTTCCGCTTCGTGGTTCATCTTCAATCGACTCTCTTCCTTCTGAAAATTCCTTAAACCACCGAAAAACCTGTGCCCTTGATAAAACACGTTCTCCATAGGCCTCCTGAAGTTTTTCAAAAGTCCAAGTTGTCCAAGTCTGAAGCAAAATTTGATTGCACACCGCTGCTCAACTTTGAGGTCACTCATTTTTAAAACGTTCAAGAAAAAACCATTTCACGAAAACCAACGCTACGGACAAACAAATGACTGTGGCGAGTTCAGATTCATACTGGAGGCGCATCACACGTGCACCTGACGCTACTCAAGGCCACGCGTCTCCAGCGTTGCCAGATCGAAAGCGACGTTGCCAGTCTCACTACTTTATTTACACACCTCGTATACTGTCAGATAAACAACTTCAGCTTATTCAATATGTACAAATAATTTATAGTAATGCAAATATTACAGGTAGCAGAGTTGATCAAAAGTGAATATTACAGGATATAGTACTACGGATAAAGTGACGAAGTCTAAAAGGTAGCAAGCACAGTCAGGGAAGTGAAGGAGGTTATTGAATACGAGTTGTTTCAGAAGTAGTAAATGCCTAACTGGAGCTTAATCAACTAGAGAACTACAGTACTAGTGAAAAGACAGTTGCCTCTAACCTAGATCAATGAAGGTCCAGCTAGGAGCCTCACTACTCCTGCTAGAGCAGTGTTCACCTCACTGAAAGAGAAACTGGACGAGTCATAAGGCCTCTTATGCATGGGCCAAAATTAAAAAGAAAATAAATAACACTATTCAAAGCTTACTTATAATATATTACACGGTGTATTATTGTTTTTTTTTCTTGAGATTTGTTAAAGTATTAAATAATCCTCAGACATCTTTCCTCAACATTTCTTCTATATTTCTAGTCATCCTCAAAACTAAAACAATTACAAAAATGTATTGGCATTACAAAAGCTGTGTAACAACAAAAGTTACATATTTGTTTGGATGTAGCGCTAAAGATGTCTACAAATATAGATGAAAGATCTGATAAAGGTGCCTGGGAATTATTTAATACTTGATCAAACCTTAAAAAATAGAAAGACAAACATACTACTCTTAAATATATGCTGTCGAGATAACATAGCTTTCGATATATATTCGTACAGGAGAAATGATGTTCAAAATTTGTTTGAACAAATAGACATTTAGACTAGTTGTAGATCTCGTTCAAAAGAGCATATATGAGCTTTATTTTTAAAGTTCTTAAAATAATATTGAAGTACTAGGTAATGATTTCTACGCAGAAAGAGATGTTGGAAAATAACATAGGAGAATTAACATGGATGTCAATAGGCAGGTTGCTGTGTTGACCAAAGAACTACGGCAATTGTTCACACGACGGTTCAGCATGGTACAAGCTAAACCAACAACAAAGCAATCGCAACAATGCATTCTCTGAAACTTGATTTGGTGTCCTTTTGTAGAATTGAATTCGCTATTTATTGTTCACCTTAGTGTTTATAACTCGTACCTCTTAGTGTTTGAATACTTGATTATTTAACTGGCATTATAATATTGCTGGCACATTTGTAATAATAATATATTTTCTAGATCTCTGAACAAATATACTGAGCCATTGCAATTACATTTGATTTCAGCCTTTCTCTAGCTCTAGTCTACCAATGAAAACAAATGAACTTCTTTTGTTCCTGTTCGAAGCATAGTATCCCTTGTTAGAAATTCTTTGATGTATACACTTTTACTGCATTCGTACCAAGTAATTGTTTGACCATCAAAACTGAGAGTAAGATTTAAAGACAGAAACTCCAATATTGTTAAATCTAGTAGCTAGAAATCACAAAACAATAATATATATGTATATCAGTTATAAAATATCAGAGTTTTTTTAGATGATTATCTGAGGCATTGAATTGTGAACCTCAACCCGTTCATGTAATTTTCCACTTCTTCTTTTAATATTGCCTGAATTTTCCGGTTACATAACTTCCTAACAGCCTTTTGTTGCGAAGAAACACCATCAACACTAACATTGGTTTTTAAATAGTAAAAAACTACATTCATTAACTTCTTTAGAAATAATATTGATAAAATTTTAACAACATGTTTTGGTACCAATATTTCACATATTCTATTGTTTATAACTTTAAATTTTAAATAAATAAATAAAAAAAATAAAAATAAATAAATTAAATAAAATAAAAATAAATAAATAAAGTTTAAATAAATAAATTTATTAAATTTCATATAAATATATAAATTTTAAATAAATAAATTAATTAAATTTCATATAAATATATAAATTTTAAATAAATAAATATATTTATAAAATTTAAATAAATAAATTTTTAAATAAATAAATAACTTTAAATTTTAACAAAATATTGTACCAATAGTTTATATATTCTACTGTTTATAACTTTAAAGATTTTGACCTACAAAATACAACCTACAAAATTGTCTACCTACAGTTTTTTAAAATAAAATTAAGAATTTTAATTTTCTTTATTAGCAGTTTAAACCTAATTAAGAACCAGTATTGCTGATGATCCATTAGTCCGGGATGAATATTCAGTTTTGATAGTTCTATTGCCCTTTGCAATAATATTCAAATTTCATTAATTTTTTTTAAAATTTGATAATTTTTTATTCAATTTTTTTGGCAAAATTTAATTGTTTTTAATGAGCCGATTAGGCTAAAAAAAAAAACATTTTGTGAAAACAGGAAATATATTATAATGCCTTTTTTGTTATTGTAATTTTAAACCGAAATACTTCTACTCATCCACCACCTAATTTTCTATTTTAAGATATAATTTCATTTTTATCCTTCAAACTACGTTGCTTGTATAGTCCTCTCACAAGCTTTCTAATTGAATCATGACTAAAAATTTTACATTTCATTCAAAAAAAATTTTAATTTGTTTTAAATTTTGAGGATTTTTTTCAGTTATTCCTTTGTAGTCTCGAAGATAATGCCCAAAATTCAAGACTTTAGAGTAAGAAGTTTAGGAGAAAAAACATGTTGTCTAAAGACACACTCTCTTAAAAAGAATTGTTACGTTGTTTTTAATGACCAACCATTATGTGTCTTCTTGCAAGAACGGTTTTGAAACACTTTCATCTTTAAAAGCATGAAGCATAGAGTCAGTCACTCCTTTGCTATCTGCTGTCAATCCATCTCTTTTACAGTTATGTGTATTCACAGAGTGGACCATTATTGTTACACTGGCTGTTATACATATTTGCCAACTTAAGTAGATTTTTCTTAATTTTTGGGTGCAAAGAAGGCCTTGGTAGGATATATTTTACTATCTTTTTTGTACCAATGGCAGAGATACTGAACAGAGATAGCTGAAGATTCTAATTATTATTAAAGTAATTATTATTACTTTAATTTTCCCCAGTTCAATTTATTATTTTTTAAAAAAAAAACATTATTCACAATAAATTATTTTTAATTTTTTTTTGTGTAAGTAAAATTAATTAAAATTTGATTTCAATATTTGACGGCTTTACGTTTTTCAGTCTCCAAAGAGAATTTTTGATGTATTTTCAATGATGTCAGAGTTTATATATTGTGCTGAATTCAAACGGATCTGTCCCCATTGGACATATATTTCATACGGCTGAATTTTTGGAAATATTACATCATGGAAAAGTTATTTTTTAAGGTATAATGTTATTTTTTCGTAAGCATGTTTACCTTAAAATTACTAGCGCAAGTCTGTTAAAATTTTTGATTTTTTTTTTTTTTTGAAACTGACTATAGCATTAAAAATTATGTTTTGTTTAATAACTACAAAAGTCAAATCAATAAGTAAAATGTAAACAAATTTGTCTGATAATTGATTTTGAGAACTTTTGGACTTGTTTCAGGTCACACTTTTTGACAGACCGTAATGAAATTATACCAGAAAATTGAACCTTATAAGGTGAGGAGCTGATTATTTTTTTTTTGTTTTGGCATTACATGGACAAAAATGAGCCCTGCTAGGTAATAGTAGTAGGCAATATTCTTGTGAGAACTGCTTATAAACTGAATAACAGGTTATTGGAAGATCAAATTATTTTGTTACTATTAAAAAACTTTTTTACAACGTTTTCTCATATTAAACTAGAAATGAACTGGGGCTAGAATGGTTATGGAAGTTTCAGCTAGAACTTGAAACCATTTCAGAGATGAGATTTGACAATACCTAGAGTGTTAAGGAAAGTTAAAAGCAAAAATGAAACTGAAGCGAATTTAAAAGTTAGAATAGAAGACAATAGATAAAGAAGGAGGGGGGGGGACTGAAGCTAGAACTACAGTGGCCAGTATATATTCACTTTCTCCAAAACATTATAAATTCAATTTACATTTTACAAAATATTTATGAAGAGAAATGGCAAGAGTCGTTCAGGAACGGGTTTCTCATTAATAAATAAAATATTACGTCCTTGATATTATTTCCATTGCTTTAAATAACCTCTTGTACATAAATATAGAGCGAAACAAGAGTATTGGTCAATTAAGTCTTACTGTACTCAGTTGAAACATTAAAACAAAGAGATGAAGGTTATATCGACACTTGAGCTTTAATTGGAGAATGTTAGTAGAGCAAGTGAAGAAGGGAGGGGATCGCGGGAGAAAGGTTGCATCTTGTGCTGACTCAGGTCAGTGTCCACCTGAAGCAGTTTCCATTCGTCTCTCGTCCCAGTGGTATCTGCTCAAGAACAGATTCCCTTCCATTCGCGGCGATCTGAAAGACGTCCGGCAATTTGCACGTCACCAACAACCTACCTTTTCATTTAACAAACCACTCCAACCAGACATGATACGTCTTCCTTCACTCTCGAAAACTATGAAGGTAACACTCCACACTTTTCTGAATTTTGTACTGTGGTTTCGATTGATATATGTATATATATATTAATAAGTCTTTCATATTACTTTCTAGTTTTCTTTTAAACCAAACATTGTTTAGTGATGATTATTATTAACCATTTCCGTTGAATAAAGATTTCGACAATAGCAGTTGATAGCATGATACAAGCATTACCGTATTATTCAAGTTCAGAATAATAAAATAGTATGAAAGCATATTTGACTGTACAATTGTGTACAGGACAGTGTGAACACAAATACCCTACTTCAGAACACAATAAACAAATATATCTCTCAGAGTCTATTAAAGAAATGGACACTTCAGATATACACAGCTCTGCTTTATAAGTCAAAGATCAGGTACAGGTGGTCCTAACTTTAGACATCATACATTTATAACCCGTCATCACCACAGAATATGACCAAATACCACTTATACAAAAATCTGCTAATTCCGTCTTCATTTCATTTGAACCTTGATAACGTTAATCTCTGATGTACTCTTAATAAACTCTATAATTTTAGCCGCAGACCATAACAATTTAACATTGACACTCAACCTGATAATGATCACCTATCAGTTTCTTTATCAGTGAAATATGTAAATATTAATTTTTTTTTAACGTCTATATATACTCCTACAGAGTTAACTCTAGACTTGTGTGGGAGTGTAAATTCATTCTAGATACAGATTCGACCCATAATAAGATTAATCCTACATTGGTGCCAGGTTACTATGAAATAGAATGTAATGAGATAGCTCACAAGCTGAACTATTTCTGTGCGATATCTAGTACCACTGCAAAGGGGTTCATGAAAGATAAGATGCTAAAAAACATAAAAAAAACGAAACGGTGGAACTCCACTACCGATCAAAACATGCAAGATTAATGATTAAAGAAACTTACTTGAAAACGACAAATGACCTTTTGAGGCTAAATAAAGGTCAAATCAAAGTAATGGTAGGTTTTCTAGCAGGACACCATTACTTTAAAAAAAACATTACAGAAGAACCTCTCTGAATAAAATGGAACATGATGGAGGAAACAGCACCTTGGCTCGCAATAAGATCTCAAGTTTAGGATTAACACGTGAAATTGACAAAATACGCAAAGAACCTGTCAGGTTACTCTTGAGTTTCTTAAGGGACTCGGGATTTATCTGACAGGGATTGGTGGAATCAATGGGAGTTGCAAAATCCCCCAAGGAATCAGTATCAGAGGGCAGACTTTGTCAATCTCTTAACCCTCTCAAATAAAAAAAACCCTCTATATGAAATATAGAATATAATGAAAATATTGAAATCAATGAAATTATGAAAATAATACGTCAGAATTTGAATATTGAGTTTCTAACAAAAGAAATCTGCTTTGATGTTTTCTAAGTACAGTGAAATGGTTTCATAAATTACACTGGCTGTGGATCAAAAGTTTAGAAAACTGTTGTTGAATAGGGCTAAATTAACTTTTAAAGGGCTTTTATCAAATCGATCTTAAAGAAAAATTAGTAAAATAAAGATAAAAAAAAATTCAATTTTCATTTAAATTGATTAAACTGATTAACAGAAATCAAGAAATTTTGCTTTTATAAAATAGTAAGTAATAATCTGGGAGATTACTCAATCTCACCGTCTCCTACTAACTGCCCTGTGGAGTAAGCTGGAATGCATTGTGTCGTGTATTCTAAACGTTGTTAATATGTTATGAATTATTCATTATTTCATTCATTTTTTTTCAAAGTGTATACTTTGATTTGATTCCTGTTCAAGTATACATTCGTAATTGAGATAACTAAATATCGCCGTATGTCTAGCACCGTATCTTTTGTGTTTGTTCTTGTGATCTTCATGCAAAGAAATTCATATTATGTATGTAATAGTTCTAATATATCTTTGACAATAACACTATATTAAATCATAGAGAACACTAATTATTTAGGGTTAAAAAACGTTTCAAATAAAACTATGAAACAAAAACATATTCTGAGTATTTTACCAGCGAGCCATTAATCAACTTTAATTAACATTTTACTTTTCCATGAATTTCTATTGTAGATTAAACCAAAATATTGTTGCACGTCAATTTATTTTATATTTTTTTCATAATATTATAAAAGAAATTTATTAAATATTTTTTTTTATGTTTGATGTCAATGTTTTGCATCAAACATTTTTCGTGTCAGGACATATTTTTTTATTTCAAAAAAAAGTTTCCCCGTATAAACAAGGTAATTTATATTTTTTTTCTTGGAAAAGTAATGTAAAAAGTTTCCTCATATAATAGCCCCTTATTTTCGAAACATATTGTTTTCATAAAAGTTTTTTTTTATTTTTGTTAAAGCAGTAAATACCAAGTAGCAACTGATTGCACAATATTTTTTTTTGTTATATACAAAACTTTACTCCAATTAAAAATGAGGCTGATATATCAGATAATAAATCTGTACCAACCAATTGTTAAAATTAACAGACAATGAGTCTTTTCATCGGTAATGACCATTAAACTTCTGCGGTTGACCGTGACAGTAAAAGCAGTAAAGATAGTGTTGGCCAGGCTAGCTCAATGGAAACATGCTCACCTTTGAACTGCTAGGTCCAGGGTTCAATACCCATATCGTCCCTTGATTTGATTACGTGGGGGGTGAATAAATCTAAATACGCCGTCCCTCGGAGAGGACGTCAAGCTGACGCGCCTGTACAATGTCAAGCACGCGATAAAGATCCCTACTTTAAATACACTTGAGTTAGGTCAAGTTTAGGACTTCCAATTTTGAATCAGTCTTACGATCTAAGTAAGCAGTTCTTTTGTGGTATTTACTCATAATAGTGAGGATAAATACATCTTTTATAACAAGGGTTTTATTTTACAACGTGTTACGAATCATTAGTGTTCATCACCAAGTCAAATCCTTTGAGGTGAAGACTTAATATTGTTTTCCTCAGCATCAGAATCAGTCTTCTTTGTGTGGTATCACAAAGAGTCAATTTTTCGTCCATGTGTGTTCACTTGCAGGGCACTGGGACTACAACCTAATCTAAGTAAAACAGTTCGGGATTTTCCTTACTATATCGCCATCTTATGATTACTAGTTTCTCAATCATGGTAACAAAGGTCAGTCAAAGTGCATTTATTTTGTCATTGAAAATAAAATTTTACAGAAGATGTACTATATGTACTCCTGCAAACTATTATTTTAAACATATTCAAACCCTTTTCCCAATAACTATAGAATTATTTATGAATTAATATTCTTACTATCCACAGGCAACACAAGCAAAAATGTTAATACCAACCAAACATATTTCATTAAATAAAATAATAATATTAAGCAAAAATATTTAAAAATACCAGCTAAATTTTCAAGAATATAATTTTATTTAGATGTCGACTATATTAAATAGGTCTTATGATGAATGAATAATTTGTAATAGATGGAACCTTCTAAGTGCTTACTTTTGTGACTCTGAAAAATTTCCCTATAAGAAATTACGAAACTTCAGTAATGTTTCTACAAATAATGACGAATTTTTCTAGAACATTTAATTAAAAGTTTATAAGTGAACTTATGATTTCCGTAGACTTTCGTTCAACATACATAAAACAAGAGCGAAATGATATAGATGGCAACACTGCTTTGATTTTGCAAACTACTTGTACATAGAACAAAAGCGAAGTGATATGGATGGCAACACTGCTTTGATTTTGCAAACTACTTGTGCTTTTCAGTGATAATAATCTTTGTAGTGGCCTCCTCAATTGGTATTTTCTTGAATAATCCTTCTGATATATAAATATTTATCTAAATTGCCTACATCCTACATATTAACTTCTATTGTCTGTAGTAGTCAAACTTTGTCACTAACACTCTCACTGGACTCTTGTCTGGAGACATAATGAGCATTGTCACAAATATTTTAGAAAGAAAAAATTAGCAAAACTTTTTAAAACTCCTCTATTATAATAACATTTTATCTAAACACTTGTGTAAATGAAAATTGGCGGAACTCATGGTGAAAATAAAATAGGCCAAAATTTACACAGATTTACAAAAATTTCCAGAAATATTTAAAATAAAGAGTAACATTAGGGTTCAGAAAAGAAAAAAAAACATTATTGAAAAGTCTCTTAAATTACTATTTAAGAAAATGAGCAGAAAAATATAACACTGATTTAAAAAATATTTAAATTAGTATAAATTTAATTTTTATTTTTAAGTGTTTAAGTGTGCATTATATTTTACTATTATTGATCAAACCACGATAAGAAAATGGGAAAACAAGACTAAGATCTTTCAAGCGTAAGAAGCGGTCTCCGTCAGAGTCAAAACCCAACAGTTGGGTTTTTGACTCTGACGAAGACCGCTTCTTACGGTTGAAAGATCTTAGTCTTGTTTTCCCATTTTCTTATTGTGGTTTGATCATTGATTGTTATTTCACGTGTTTATGTGAAATTTTTTTTATTCACTATTATATGTAAAAGTATATTTTTAAGTCACAAATATTTTGCAAAATTAGTTTTTCAAGATTGTATTTGGTGTTTTTTTTTTATTTCTTTCCCAATTGCATAAAAAAATTCATAAGTTCTTTCATGAGAACGCTTTTTTTTGTTGTTCAATAATACTCGTTTTTTTTTTAGAGGAATAGTAGTAGATAGTTTACGAATCACAATGTGAGAGACGTGGAAAGTTCTAGATCTGAACATTAAATATGCATGAGGACTTTTTTATGTTAATTCATAATTGAATATGAAACTCCCGGTATTCTAATTTTTATTCGGATACAATTAATGAGCATTGGCCTTAAGAGACATTGACTGTTAGGTTCGTCTCTCTGTCTCCAAACTATTCTCTTCAGGAGAAGTAGTGACGGGCGGAATTTTATACATTAAAAAAAAATTAGGTTTTAATTAAAAAGTTCTACATCACAATTAATACCAATTATTGTCATTATTTTACTATAAGTAAAGTATAGTGATCGTTAAAAAAATCTATCTCGAGATACTGTCAGATCCCCAAAGTCATTTTACGATATTTTTTCGACGTGTTATGATGTCTGTGAGTGTGTGTGTGTGTGTGTGTGGGTGGATTGGTGTGTACCCAAAAGTTTGTGGGAACCCTACAGTCCACAATATTTGATGGATCATATTAATATTTTGCACAAAACACCTTTAAGATCTACATTAAGGAATTATTTCAAAACAACTTTCAGGGTTTAGTGACGTTTTTTCGAGTTAAAAAAAAACCAATACTATTTATTATAAAAACCAAAGTAGAAATATCAAAAGTTTTTAAGAGAATAACAATAAAGTTCAATGAGATCTAAATAAATTTTATAAGTATTTTTAAAGGTTCTAAGTCTGCGTAATATTTGTTAGTTAACCTACAATAAAATTAAATTATTGACTATATTTTTAAATAATAATTATATTGTTTATTATTAATTAATTATATTGTCAATTTGGCAACTGAAAAAAGTAATAAAGTTAAATCAGGTATTTACGTTTTTAAGTTATTTATTACAGAAAAAGTTAGTTATTATATATTACGTCTATTTTTATATGTATTACGTATTATATATTATATATATTATGTATTACAAATTTTCCATAAAAATGAGTGTTTACAGTGCTGTTATAATATATTATTTGTGATTAATTTTTCAGCAGTATAAATAATGGCTTTTTCATCAGATGTATGTAAGGACTCGTCATTTCGAATTGTTCTCAAGTTTTTAAAGTAATTATGGTTAACAGGAGGACTGAATTTAAGCAGATCCATCATGTCTCTCTTTCTTTCTCTTGTCACAGGGCTGCCTTTAGGATGTAATAAAGGCTGATCTACATTTTTCATACTTTGTGGCCTACCTGCTACAGATTTCCTTATGTTAATTTCGTTAAATTCTAAATCTCCATTATAGTCATATTTAATATCAATAATTTATTAAATTTAAAAATTTAACTTAATTTAAAATTAGTTAATCTACATTTGTTCTGACAATAGGTTGAAGAGGGTTCAGTTTTTTCTTCCCTGCTGAAGTCGCCAGAGATATTTTCTCAAATGCGTTATTACTTATTGAGGTTATAGGGTGAGGAAGTGCACAGATGGAATGATTTTGAAAGTCTCAATATACTTTTCTTATAAGTGTCCTTTTTTTGCCATAGTCAATCTATGCACTAAATGAACCTTCATTTTTCCAACCAACAAAAAAAAAACAATATTTTGCATTAATCTTTAAGAGTGCATATATTTTTCATAATGTAGTAGCATTATTTATTATTTGTATAATAAGAAAATCATTTTAAAAATGCATAAGCCAAAATTGTATATTTAACTAAAACTCATATCACTGAAAAATTTTGTCAAACGAAAAATGGCCAAGGAAAAAGGTTTATGTGTAGATTTTCAAAATGTTTGAGGTTAGAGAAAGCCAAATTTCTTTTATAAATTTTAAAATGAGAAAGTTAAACTCACTAAGCTTGTCAGAAGAGTACTACCCGTGCAAGTAACAGGCACAAGTAAAACGAGAAGCGATGAAGAAAACAAACTGCAACTGACATTTACCAAGGATGTTTGGAAAGAAACTTCCTAATCGCCGCAGTTAATCAATGTCACGCAAGCATTGAAAAGTGCATACTATCGGCTTAACTTATGCATTCTTGCTAATTGCAATATAGTTAAATTAATCATAAACCTGATAATTCTTAAACACATTCAGTAATTTCATGAGAATCAAAAGCCTCATCATCGGAAATTTATCCACAGATAAGTAAATAAAACGGTGATGATTAAATGCAATGAATGAGAGGAAAGTGTAAAAGTGGTTCAGAACATTCAAAACCTAACATTAAAATTCTCACGATGTGCTACCATCTTCAGTGACAACAATAGATTTATTCAATACAGTAGACAAAAACAATTCGTGAAAACCGGTGAGTCACTGTTTTCAGTTTAACACTTAAATTTCCTACGTGTGAGTAGAACAATTTCGCACAAAATCGTCTCAGAAAAGTTGTAATTTCTCAAATTTTGCTCACTTTGAAGTGTTTCTCAGACTGTTCACTATATAATATTAAATAATATAATATAAAAACAATTTAATAAATAAAAAGAGAAAATATTGATTTTTTGAACCAATATGACAAGTAATTGTACTAAATTTTATAGCATATTGGCACAAGGTGTGAGGCATGATTACTTAGCACTGGGGTCTAAATGTCAGACAATAGAATTGTATCATGGTGGTTTATCAAGACTAAGCAAGTAAGCTAAACACGCAAGGTTATCGGTACCTTATTTTAGAATGGACATCGACAGTCCATTTTTTACTCTACTACTCTAGCTACACTTCGACGCAGTGCAATTTTCTGCAATACAATATAAGCAACGTGTCCTTTTGACATTTGAATTTTTGTTACTACATGGCAATACCAAACAGTATTCTTTCATTCAACTCCAAAATCTGAGGAAACGGTTCAAATTGAGACAGATTGACCACCTACCCGTACAGTGTAGACATGAGACCGAGCAATTCTAATTTGCTCCGCTGCCGAAAGGAGTTTTTCAGTGGTAAACGCTTCGCCACAGATGATGAAGTGAAAGAAGTTGTTCAAGACTGGTTAACCTCAGAAGAGGTACACTTTTATGAATTCTACATACAAAAACTTGAAGAAAACTATATAAAAAAAACTAGAAAAAGATCTAAGGAATTAAATAAAAAAAATTTGCGATGACATACACTTTAAAAGCTATCAGAAATTACTTTCGGAATAGCCCTCGTAAATGCTGATCTCAATCACTGATGGTAAGCCAACAATAGTAGGTCTAAGACGTGGAACTCTTAAGTATAACGCCACTCGGCAATATTGGATAGCCCTTGCTCTGCATAAAAAGTCATTACACGCATTCCTTAAAGAAATATATTATATTACTGACAAAGTATTTTTTTTTCATATAAAAATGAAGAGGAACACAATTTCTACTCTCATTATTAAAGGAAGACGTTACTTGCTCTTGAGTTTTAATAAGTGAAGTCGTTTACACCACATGCATAGAAAATCACTTGTTTATACATTCCAAGTCATGTAATAAATTCTACTTTTCTTTTCAATTAAATGGAAATTACTTTAATAACCTTGGTTTCACTTACGTAACAGTTTTATCAACAAAAAAAATAATTAGTTTAACGTAATCGGCAAACTAATAAACAATTACTTACACAAGACTTGAGTAACACAGTCATATTTGTAGAACAATAGAAAACTCTATTAGTTATATCATAGATCTGGGTTATAAAACATACTATATTTTATTAAAGTCTGGCAGGTTATATGTTTTCTTTTATTATGCATGCATATCATTATTTCCACAGGTTAGTATGATTTATATTATTAATATGGCAAACCGTCGTACATCGTAAGATTATCTTGTAGTCGTTGGAGCGTTTTCGGACTCGATCGCAGATTTTATGGTATGACGGTTTGCCATATTAATAATATAAATTCTTTTCTTATATTACAAAATATATAGAAGAAACCTTTCCAGTTTTTATTAGGATATTTAATGCTATAACAAAATATACCGGTACGCCTCACCCAACACCGTAAATTGGGGCCACGAGAGTGGAATCAGCTGGTCTCTAGGCTAGCCTAAGCTAAACCGAAAGTAACCTGTCATAGTTCTGTACAATAATTTGTTCATGAATGCAATTTTGAATAATTTAATCCTAATAAGAGTCTATTGTAAGCTTACAAATAAATTTTACTTTTAATACTCTATGGTATGGGAGAAAAAGGTTACGAAAAACTCACAATTTGATGTTTACTGTAGATCGCGAATGCTTTGTTTATAAATGTGATATTATAATTCCCCACTATAGGTAGAAGACAAACGCAAAATTGAATATCTCATATAAGTTTATTTTTATTATTTTTTTTATTTTTCCATATATTTTTTGTAAAACAACGTATAATCGAGATCGACTTACCTCCAAACTGAGGTATTACCTTAGTATCTTACCTTACCTCAAATGTTCGTTCAGTTAATTTTTTTTTCGTCCACACCTAAATATATTTAATTAAATACATAAATTAATTATAATTTAGTTGTTGTTTTCACTTATCTAATCACCTTAGGAAAATAAATCTCAAAGTCTTATAAAAGTTTTATAAATTAAAAAAAAAAGAAAGAAAAAAGGTGTTTGAAATATGCATTTCAAAGACAACTTGGGTTAATCTTTGATTTTCCTTTTCAACGGATGTTTTAACACTTTAATTTAGTGTTAATAAACACCATTATCTTTGAAATCCATTGCTTTCTATAAAAAATATTTTTACAGTAATATTTTCTTAAGACTATTAATTCAATATATCTCATTATTTCAATGTAATTTATGTAATTATTTTTATTTATGTAACAACAGTAAGTTAGAGAGCCCAAAGTCAATCTAAGAACAAACAATGAACTGTGCTTTCTTTATAAAAGTAGATGATACTCTCTAGCCTTATCTACTTTTAATAATAGCATTATATTGATGTAAAGGTAAAAGTCAGCCCTTTGAGTGCCACCTTCGGAACATCAAAGGGCTGTCTGACACTAGAAGGGAATGGAAAGCATCTTATGACCTTGTAAAAGGGTCACATACAAAACATCAACCGGTTTGTTTTATCCATGATAAAGCTGAAAAACTGAAACAAATGTAACTAAATATCCCTTCGATAATAACAAGCATTAGCTATGTGTATTACTATGAATAATATATATATATATACCATGATAAACGAAAAACGGTCCGGCAGGACAAATAACAATTAAAATAAGCAGTGACACATAAACAGAAACACAACAAAGACTCACTTTTCAATATTTCGACCGTAATGGCGGTCGTCCTCAGGAGAAGAAGTGAATTGACGGAGGGACGACAGTCAACTAAAGAACTCACTGGGTGAGGGCTAAAGCAGTGCTGCCGCAAAGGAGACAAATAAAAAAGGAACTAGGAAGTCGAGAGCAAAAATAAAAAAAAAATGTTTTTGAAAGGTAGAAAAAGGTTAAGAAAAGAAAAAATAAAGAAAATATATAAAACAATTTAAAAAAAAAATTTTAAAACAAAATTAAATAAATAAAAAATATTTAAAAAAAAACTAACGTTTTAAATTCAAGCCAGGTTTCGAGCTCGCCCCCAGGAGCCAAATGTGGGCTTCCTCAGAAGCCTTTAAAGTAACTTGTCTGTTATCACTGGGGACTTGTTTAAGAACTTGGACTGTGAAACAATCATTGAAGCTGAGGTGGTGGGAATTAGCGTGAGTGGCGACAGGGAGACTGCTGCGTTTACCAACCGAAAGCCTGTGATTATTCATCCGAAGGTTCAGCATCGTAGATGCTAAACCAACGTAAAAAGCATCACATTGGGTGCATTTCAAGAGGTAAACACAGTCAGTGGAGATACAGGAGGAAGGACTGTGAATAGGGTAAGAATTAAGATTAGTTAGAGACTTAAATGAAGACCCAGAATCAACAATGGGACAAGTAAGACATCTCCGACGTCCACAGCGTTGTAGGCCACCGCTGCTTTTGGGATTCTGAAAAAGTTTGCCGGCCCGGTGGGAAAAAATATTTGAGAGATTGGGGGCTCTTCTAAAGGAAATGCGGGGCAACTGGTTAAAAACTGAAACGGTAGAGGGGGAAGAGGAAAGGATAGGGTAAAGTTCTTTAATAAATTTTCTTAATTTATGGACACCAGGGAAATAATTGGTAAGAAGCGAAGCAGTAGTAGTGGGGTCTCTTCTGTTATTAGTAGAAAAGTTGACATTGGCAGGGATGATGCGGCTATTGATTAAATTGGGGGGATAACCACGCTGAGTGAATTTGCATTTAAGTTTTTGTAGATTGGTTTCCCGATCTTGGATATTATTACAGAGGCGATGAAGACGGATTGAAAGAGACCGCGGGATAGATTTTTTGATATGAACAACTTTTGTAATGGAGGTAGTTTTGAGCGTTGGTGGGCTTAACGTGAACAGACGTCGTGAAGGTCCCACTGCTGAGAGTGATGTCAACATCCAAGAAAGTTATGTTGTAGGGGGAGGAATGGTGTGTGAAAGAGATAGAGGTGGAGAAAGCTTAGAAGGAAGCGATGAAAGAATCCAAAAGATGTTGGCCGTGCTGCCAAACAAGGAAGATGTCATCAATAAATCTAACATAGAATAGTGGAGATAGAGGGCAAGAAGCAAGGAACATTTGTTCCAGCTTCGCCATAAATAAATTGGCAAAAGAAGGAGCCATCCTCGTCCCCATGGCGGTACCTCTGGTTTGAAGATAAAACTTACCTTCGAATTGAAAGTAGTTATGCCCCAAAACAAAGTCAGCCAGTTTGACAAGGAAATCGGTAGAGGGAGAATGAGGTAGGGGTCTGTGATTTAGAAAATAGCGTAAAGCCTCCAAACCCTCATCATGGTCAATGACAGTGTATAACGACTTCACATCCATAGTGACCATGGATATATATATATATATATATATATTTTGGGTGTGCAAGGAGGTGAAATGCATTTACGCACATTTATGCTGGGCTCCCAGTACACCAGACTACTAACTAAAATACCCTCTTTTCTTCTTGGACACTAGCCTGGAACTGTTTCACATATTATCTCAGGCTATGCTACTCATTACCTTACGAAAGGTATCCTTGGATTTAGAATTAGTCATTCCCTTCTAAGTGTCTCTATGAATAATATAATATTAATAATAGCCTGGGACTACTTATGAAACAAGCATCACTTATCTCATAGAGTTAATTGTTATTATTATTATTATTAGTCTGTTGTAAAAATTACTCAGCACATCCTTTTGAGTTGTTTGTTTAATATTGTTTTTCGATTTATATTCTCATAACTTGACTGAAATTTTTCTTAACAATGAGAGATTTTTGTAGAGCTTAAATAGAAAAGTGGTTTAGAAAGATTAAATTTTTGTTTAGTTTTATTTCGATATTAGGATGCTCACTAGTAATTGATTGTTGTAACTAAACAAGTACGCAGGAATAGTGCATTTCGTTATTGCAGCTCTCTTGCCATTTCCTATATTGTGCTGTTGGGTTGTTCTGTATCCATATTTCATCGTAATGGAAGTCTTCTCTAAGGCATCTTCCTCAATAAGTAGTAAACACGAGCTCCAAATGTTTCCGACTACCATCGACTTCTCCAAATCACCTTTTCCAAAACAAATTATTTATTCTTTTCGTTTACTGCAAAATATATTTTAGTTTTGCAATAATAGAAATATATAAAAGTTATCATATACATTTCATTATCCAAATATGAAAACCATTGTTTGTTAGTCTAAACATTCTTTGTGATTTAAAGGTGAATATTTCTGTTATAAAAATAAAAGTTAATTATTAATGGGGTTAAATTAGTAAATGAACCCCTTTAATACAAAAAAAGTAAAATAGTAAAATTGTTTTTACTATTATTAATAATAATAGTAAATTAGTAAATAGTAAAATAGTTTAATAGTAAATAGTAAATATAAGTTCCTCCCTAAAGCTACACAATACTACTTTTAGCCCAGCACTTCTCAAATAAATAACTGATGCACACCGCTTGGGGGGCACACATTGTGATTCCAGGTGGAGGGGGGGGGGGCTGGCTTACTTATTTTGACAAAAAAAAGTAGAAAACAATCAGCACAAATTGTTTTATTTATATATTTCAAAGTATTTATATATCGTGGTCCTGAGTCAATGTTACTGAAGTGAGTCTGAATTTTCTAATGTTTATTGATTTTGTTTAGTTTTATTTTCCTGCAGCCAAAATGTTTACAATTTAAACAAAGATATTATAATTGTTTGAATTTCTGGCAAATTGATGCAATAAAAATCTTTTCTTCTACAGAATAGTTTTTGTTTGTATACATGTCAATAAAGATATTTTAGTAAGAATAACTTTTTATTTTTTATTTTCTTTAATGTTAACAAAGATAAGATGCAGTGGTATACCTATAACAATTTTATAAAGAAATGCTATTATTCATAGTTGGGGTGGAGAGTGGGTGGTGAGGCGCTAATCGTTTCTTCTTTCTAGGGGAAGCGTAGCAGAAAATAACCGAGAGTCACTGTATTAGCCTATAAATGTGGGTAGGTATTAAGAATAACATTTTTCATTACTTAATGTACAATGTCCAAGCATTTGGGTATCAAGTATTCTTTCAATATTTCTACATACTAAACATAAGTAAATAAGTAAGGAGTGCGAGTAATAAGTAAATTTATTACTAGAGACAAGGAATCAAACCCTTCGTTTTGTAACGAAAATAACCCAATAAACTTCGTGTATTCTTCACACGCAAACATCCAGTGTGAATCTAGCATGCCAGTGTCACATTATGGTCCTTTAAATTGTATAAATCGAATATACTTTTGAAACAATATGATTCAATCTTCTCATACTTCTTACATGATTTACTTTACAGGCAGGGAAATCACTTAAAGTATTTCTTTATTTGGAAAATACTATCTGATTCCTTGTTTTTGGAAGTTACTTCAATTTCAAAAAAAAAAAATTGTATGTAAGAAAAACATCACTAAAATTAGTAAAACTTAAAGTGGCAAAAAGTAAATAATGTTTTCAGAACCATAAATATGTCAATCAACACAACTTGGAGAACAAAAAAAATAGAAAAGAGAAGACAAGCGATAACTTCCCTAGTAAACTCCATTACCGATTGTTTATCTATGTTTAGTAAACAAGTTTTAGTTATCAACATTTCTTAGGATGCTTGAACCAATGATAAATGTTGAATGATAGAATTTGCATTAACAAATATTTTTGTCTGTTTTTAGTTTATAGAATTTATAAATTTCCCATCATTTAAAAATAAAACATTCCTTCTTTCCCTCATTGAAATACTATATTTATGCTCTTTTAGCACACCCCTTTACCTGTTTGCCCATAATGCTCAATGCTGCAATCACGACAAGCAATAGATTGCACACCATTCATTAATATCATCAAATATATGACTAAGCAACTCTATATTTTCACTGTTATTGAAAACATTAGATATACTAAATTGTTTTAACAACAAACGAATGCCAACTAGTCTACGATTATAAGGCAATACTAGTATGTTAGTAAGTTAGAAGGGTTAAAAGGTTGTCTCTTGTGTAACTTCGTGTCCTTACATTTTCTCAAGATAGTTTATCATTTATATAAGTGTATTTTGATATATTTTTATATTATCAATGAAGATTCATGATGCTTTAATTTTTATAATAAAATACTTGTTTCCAATTATTTGTTAAAAAAAACTCCTCATTACACAGCTCTCATAAAAGTCCCTTTGAATAAAGAAAAAAACTGGTTCTCATCCGGGTCACACTTAACCCTATAGTATATATATATATATATGTTATTAAAATAAGCAGCAGCTTCTGCATTGACCAGTTTCTTGTTGACACTCTCTACTTTTCGTATCACTTTGCGGTGAGATTCTGGTAGCTTCCAAAGAAGGTTAGCAAAAGACATTAACACACACAATAAACATAGGTCAAACACGAAAAACTAAATCTTATTCACTGTATTAATCACAAAATTAACAAACTAAATAAAAATGCGTACAAGCTTTCGGCTCTCATTGGCCATCTTCAGGTATAAACTAAAATTAATAAAGTCTAAAGCACTATAGTTAGAATAAAATAAAATATTTGAACAATGTCTAAAAAATTATTGTACTACAGGAAGTGAATCTAAAGTGGGAGTGAGGGGAAGGGGAGGTATGCATGGCGACAGGGTCGGCCAAAACTACCTGTGGTTCGTTCACCTCCCTCTCTCCCTTACAAGCTTGAAAGTATTGTCAAAATTCTTAAAGCTAGCACAGAGTTGAAATCATTGCTCTGGACATTTAGCCTGGGGTTACATTCTTTAATATACAGAGCCTCCAGTATATGTAACCTGCCAGGCTCGTGGCACACTTGCAGAATGGAAGTGCCCTCAATCAGGGCCTGCCTCGTCAGTCTTACTCGGTGAGCGTCCTCCGTATGGTTTTTAGGGGCCCCCGTGCTCAGGTGGACAGTTAGACGCCGCGAAAGCTTCGTAGTAGTCATCCCTATGTATGAGGATGGGAGGGTTGCACAGTCCCCTATACTGCATTTGTACTCATACACAAGGTGACTACGTTGTAGCTCCGGGTCTCAGTTCTCGGTCTATTGTAGAGTAGTAGGTCCGATGTCTTTTTACTTCTATAATATATAGTCAGCCTTATCTTGTCCTGCTCGTTGGTAGTTTGAATATTGTTATTTACCAGTTTTTGTATTGCGCGTTCCTCTTGTCTATGCTCCGTACTAAAGTATCCTTTGTAAAACAGGCGGATAGTCTCTCCTGTAGGCGGGGCTGTCTCGTTACTAGCATACCATTTATTGCAAAAAGTTTTAATTGAGTTGGCGACCTCCTGGTTCGAAAAACCATTTTCAAGAACCAGCAAGCCATCTATTTATGCTAGATATGTGGACGATATCTTTGTCATGGCAGACAGTCAAGAGCAAATTGAACTGTTTAGAGTCCAGCTTGAAGGTGAGTCCGGGCTAAAACTCACCATAGACAGTAGCGTGAATGGCCAGTTGCCATTCCTCGACGTCTTGGTGAAGCAAGACAATCAAAGTTTTAGGACGGACGTATATAGGAAACCCTCAAATCTTGGGTTTTGTCTTAATGGCAATAGTGAGTGTCCTAATAGGTATAAAAAGGCCACTATTAATGCCTACATAAAAAGGGCATTTACACATTGCAGCAGTTGGGACCTCATACATCAAGAGTTAGAACGTTCAACCCAGGTGCTGGTTAATAATGGTTTTTCGAACCAGGAGGTCGCCAACTCAATTAAAACTTTTTGCAATAAATGGTATGCTAGTAACGAGACAGCCCCGCCTACAGGAGAGACTATCCGCCTGTTTTACAAAGGATACTTTAGTACGGAGCATAGACAAGAGGAACGCGCAATACAAAAACTGGTAAATAACAATATTCAAACTACCAACGAGCAGGACAAGATAAGGCTGACTATATATTATAGAAGTAAAAAGACATCGGACCTACTACTCTACAATAGACCGAGAACTGAGACCCCGGAGCTACAACGTAGTCACCTTGTGTATGAGTACAAATGCAGTATAGGGGACTGTGCAACCCTCCCATCCTCATACATAGGGATGACTACTACGAAGCTTTCGCGGCGTCTAACTGTCCACCTGAGCACGGGGGCCCCTAAAAACCATACGGAGGACGCTCACCGAGTAAGACTGACGAGGCAGGCCCTGATTGAGGGCACTTCCATTCTGCAAGTGTGCCACGAGCCTGGCAGGTTACATATACTGGAGGCTCTGTATATTAAAGAATGTAACCCCAGGCTAAATGTCCAGAGCAATGATTTCAACTCTGTGCCTAGCTTTAAGAATTTTGACAATACTTTCAAGCTTGTAAGGGAGAGAGGGAGGTGAACGAACCACAGGTAGTTTTGGCCGACCCTGTCGCCATGCATACCTCCCCTTCCCCTCACTCCCACTTTAGATTCACTTCCTGTAGTACAGTAATTTTTTAGACATTGTTCAAATATTTTATTTTATTCTAACTATAGTGCTTTAGACTTTATTAATTTTAGTTTATACCTGAAGATGGCCAATGAGAGCCGAAAGCTTGTACGCATTTTTATTTAGTTTGTTAATTTTGTGATTAATACAGTGATTAAGATTTAGTTTTTCGTGTTTGACCTATGTTTATTGTGTGTGTTAATGTCTTTTGCTAACCTTCTTTGGAAGCTACCAGAGTCTCACCGCAAAGTGATACGAAAAGTAGAGAGTGTCAACAAGAAACTGGTCAATGCAGAAGCTGCTGCTTATTTTAATAACATATGCTTAAGGGAAGACCTGCTGCCTTTGTACACAAATATATATATATATATATATATATATATATATATATATTAATTTAATTTAATTATATTTATTTTTATATACATATTACATTTATTTATATATTATATATATATTTATATATAAACACTTTTTCTTCTTCTTGGAGTTTGGTCAGCGTTAATATACGGAATCACCTTTTCGCCAACGTTTCGTCTTTATTTTAAGACATCCTCAGGGCTATAAACTAACAAAAACAATTGACATTTGTCATATCACTTTACAAATTCAAAAAATTTACTTAGTCATGAATAGCTTCTAATTCCGAACCAACAAAACCGTTATCTGTCATTGCATATATTATCAATGATAGATAACGGTTTTGTTGGTTCCGAATTAAAAGCTAGCCTTGATAAGTAAGTTTTTTGAATTTGAATGATAATTGTAATAGTAAATATGACAAATATCTACTTTATGTTTGTATTTATATATATAATATGTATATTATATATATCACTCAAAATTCGAAAAAAACGATCCAAACTGGACGCAAATCAGCTCAAAAACGAAGAAAAGCAACACACAGAGAAAGAGGAAAACTTACAAACTCAAATTTTCGGATGATCCATCCTCAGGAGAAAATAGAATGAGCGACGAAGCACCATTCGGTGCCGATTTCTTGCCGGTGTGTTTCCGGCGTGCTTGGTCGCCCATTCTATTTTCTTCTGAGGACGGATCATATTTTCTTATAGTGGTTTGATCATTGATTGTTATTTCACGTGTTTATGTGAAATCTTTTATATATATATATATATATATATATATATATATATATATTAATAACCCATCTCCGGTCTCCAACCGTCACTTCACAAGTGCGCTTGTCACATGTTTCTGCTACCGTTACAAGATAAATGTGTATATAGATTCAAATATAAATGAAAATTACAGCTTTTCTTATATGGTTATTAAATTAATTTTCCCATATTGAGTTTTATTTGATTGAGTGCCTACAATTTGCCTCGTCATATTTTTTGAGTCGATTAATTAATATAAATTAGTCAATTAGTATCCTATTATGGCATAATGTATTCATTGATTTTGCCTTAATAATCACAGTAGAAGTAAGCATCTAATTATTTCTACTACTTTCACTCCTTCTCCGACATAATGAGGTTTCCTTTTTCTTTTTAGTCTGCTTTTGTTTTCAAAATCTACCTTGTCAGAATGCGGTAATCCTAAGTTAGTAACCAATCATTTTAGTGAAATGACCAAAGACATGACTCATTTCTTGACTGATCGAACCACTTTCACTCTTCATAAGGAAACCTTCTTCGTCTTATGCTTAACTAGGACTTGAGCTTTCTTCTCCACGCTCCTTAGAAATGCCAAATAAATTAATCCCTATATAGTCCCTATTCAAATCCCAATTCCTTATTTCTTACTAATTCATCGTTTAGAATACATGTTACAGTATTGTACAATAACCATTACAACACATGTTTAAGAAATATTTTTTTCTAATGACACAAACATTAAAAAAAAACTTTAAATACCAAATACCCTTTCCAAAAAAATTTAATTAAATTTATATTGCATTTGCAGTTTGGTCAATACAATAAGAACAATACAATCTATTGTCTATCCAAGCTGAGACTGAATTTGCTCAAAGGATATTAGTAACATTTATTTGATTTTGATGTCACTGTTTTTCCTTTACAAATATTATAAAAAATAAAAGTATATATAAAACACTTAGTACAATCACTACTTTGAACAGCTGTCAATCCTGAGGAACTGATTGGAAAAGAAGGTAAATAGGACCAGCGTTTAGGTGAAAAGTTCTAAATTGCAACCATATATTTTATACTAGATTTTAGTCAGTTTAGGATAGTTTAGGTTGCAATAGCAGTCCTACTAGAGGAAACACATAGACGGAACATTGGCACTATACCACACAATTAAAATTATTCGGGTGTCTTAAATTTTGCCAAACTCAAGTGTAGTTTTAGTAGGAATCTTTAACAAATATCTGACAAAAGTACTGACTAGTGGGCGACTCGAGCTCAAATCTCTCGCGTGAATAAACGAGGGCCGGAGTGACTACCGGATCTACCAGTTGAGAGGTGAACACGTTGACACTAGGCTACCCGGTGAACTGTGTGGTTACAGTGAGACTGTAAACAGTATATTCTTTACAGAACTGTGTACCTGAACTCTTGCTCCTCTTCAACACCTCTACTACTCTCATCGTGACAACGACTTATTGCTCGAAATATTGATTATAATAGTTAATTATATCGATTATAGTATAATTAATATGATTAATAATAACACCCTTTTATGTGTTATTTATTTTTAAAAAAAATTTTTTTGAGGGTTGAGGTCCAATGATTTTAAACTAGTCCTTTTGCCGACGTTTCGACATATATTTATGTCATCTTCAGGGCTATAACATGATTGTTTTATAATTAGCACTACTATTACTACTATTTGGTAATTTATTACATTTTAATATGTACAGTAACAAAGAGGAATATTGTACATATTAAAATGTAATAAATTACCAAATAGTAGTAATAGTAGTGCTAATTGTAAAACAATCATGTTGTAGCCCTGAAGATGACATAAATATATGACGAAACGTCGGCAAAAGGACTAGTTTAAAATCATTGGACCTCAGCCCTCAAAAAAATTACATCATATAAATATTGGGTCAAGAACACAAATCATGATATATATATATATATATATATATATATATATATATATAAATATATATACATATATATATATATATATATATATATATATCACTATACCTATACAATTTTGTATTAATTTACATGATATGTCTTCATATTCTCTAGTTTATTCTTTTAGATTTTGAGGCAATTGATAGAAGGAATTTCGAAAATGTTTGTAATTACATGTGTTACGACTGTAAAGACTTTAGTTTTTACTCTATAAAGACAACCTATTCTAATCACTCTTGAACACCGACCATATTCATTCATTTCTATACATGATCTTCATGTAAATAAATGGTTTATACTATGAAAGTGACTAACTATGACATCGAAAATAAAATAATCCTGTTGAACTTAGTATGTGATTGGACTATATTGCACATTACATAGCATTTCTTGTTCAGATTACCTGTCTGTGACAGGAGAGAGAGGAGGCCCCAGGTATCATGTTATCGATATAATATATATCATAATGAGATTATTTTATGTATTATAGTGACATGGCTAATTTAGATTTTTGTCAACAAGTTTCTAGGATAGCCTCATTCCTATAAACTTTGGAAGATTTTTCATAAGAACAGTTCCTCTTTGCTGATATCGAGTAAATACGTCTTTCCCTTTCAAACAGAGATTCAGAGTGATTTATTGTTAAGGAATGGATGACAGATGGAGAAGAGGAGTTACTGATGTTTGTCACAGGGTTTGAAGGAAACTGGCGTATCGATTTTACCATCAATGACATCGAAATCAATATTCATAAATGTAGTCTTCTTAGAAGAAAAATTGAATGTAGTTTGAAGAGGAAAGAAGAATTGTAGTTTTTCAGAAGACTTTGAAGACGATCTTCAGTAGTAGTCAAATGATCAATTAAACTATTAGTCTTTATTTTTAATTTTTTTTAAAAAAAATTATTTGACTTTTGTATTTATTATATTATTTTTCTCTTAAAATATTAGTTTTTTTTACAATATTTATTATTTATTTTCCTCCTTTCATCAGAAAACCACTGTTTGCTTTCTTATTATCCATAATATTAACTATTTAGAATTAAAGCGCCCAAGTATGGCAGCCATCATTCAATATTTTATAAAAATATGAGAGGTTAGAGAAAAAACGTTTAGATACAAAGATATCAAAACTACTGCTGAAACCACGTGGTTGTTACGTGTTAATACAATCCAAGCAGAGGCGCAAACTGAACGAATTTTCCAAAACTTAGGGGTTTTCAATCACATTTACCATTACAAGTTAGGAATTATGCAAACGAATCGGTTCATTTGATGAATTATCAAAAATTTATTATATTTACAAAATTTATTGGTGATAATGCATAATTACATGTTAATCATTAATTCCACTTACCGTAACATATATATGTTATATGACAAAAATTTTACTATCATCTCATCAATATATATTGTCATTTAATATATTCAATATCTATTGTTATTTTTTGCCCTGACATAAATAATTTCAGAAATTTTTAAAAGCTGAAGCAGTGATGCTTTTGTTGGTGTTTCTTTCGTATTTAAGTCAATCATTTGAATCGTTCGTTCTAATACATATCTTATTTATCACTCTATACTATTTAGTAATAAAAAAATTAATTTCAGAGCAGCTAATAAAATATCACTAATATATTTAAAAAAAAAAATATAAGAGTACGGTGTTACATTAATCGTTCCTCCCCTGGCCTTTTTAGTCTTATCCCCTCGCTCAAACTCTTTCACACTCTCTCTCTCGCTGTCCCCCTCTCCCTCTCCCTCTCACTCGCTCTCTATCACTCTCTCTCTCCTCTTTCTCTCTCCCTCTCTGTCTCTCTCTCTCGCTCTTTCGCTCTCTTTCACTCTCTCTCTCTCTCTCTCTCTCTCTCTCTCTCACTCTCTCTCACTCTATATATATATATAACTTTAAATTACACAAAGCACGACACAGAAAAGAGAATACAAAGAAAACTTACAGAATTCAATATTTCGAACTGTTGTTCGTCATCAGGAGAGTAGACTAGTAGAGAGGACGAAGTGAGAGAGATCT
This sequence comes from Hermatobates lingyangjiaoensis, assembly GCA_026182355.1. Taxonomy (NCBI): domain Eukaryota; kingdom Metazoa; phylum Arthropoda; class Insecta; order Hemiptera; family Hermatobatidae; genus Hermatobates; species Hermatobates lingyangjiaoensis. The sequence continues at coordinate 1,183,724 of JAPFBL010000034.1, read as the reverse complement.
CCCCACGTCGAAGAACGGAGCGCGAATGAAGAAAAAAAGAGTCAACCGAAGAGAGCAGCACTAGCGTAAAAAAGGAGCTAGGCACTAAACGTCGGAGAACGAAGAAAGCAAATATATATATATATATATACAAGTCTTGGTTTGTTTTGAGAGCAGCTCGCATCACTCATCTGACTACAGCCAGTTTCAAACTATCGTTGTGAGTTTTTGGTGTGTCTGTATATTGATATATGTATATTCCTCTTTCGTTTGTGTGTGCATTTATTAACACACATAGTTGACCGATATTATTTTATAACCCAGTGGATATATCATAGAATTTATTAATTTATTAAAAATTTATCTCCATATGATATTGAAAACTATTGAGTTGAAGATACAACTAATGAAGATTAAATTATCATAATATATATAGGATGTAAATTATAGCTCAATAAATACGTATAATTAAATTTATTATTTAAATATGCTATTAAGAATATAATAAGCTATAAATTTAGCAAATGATGGAATATGTGCATTAAAAATCTTAGTTAACAGAAATCTGAAAGAAGTGCAATAGGAAATGTAGTTGAAATCCTTGAATTGTATGAACTAATACTTCATATGAAAGATCAATAAATAAAGTAGCTTGTACGTTGAATGTTGGCCACCATTTTATATTTATCTGACGAAAACCAATACAGACATGTGGCATTGAGTTATGGGAGGCAATAAGGCCTGCCAAGCCGCAGGTAGGCTCACGTGCCTCTTTTACTTCTAATGCTCTCGACGCTGCTACATGAGCCCCTGCTTTTCTACCTTTTTTCTTTTTTTTTTTTTTTTTTTAAACAAACAGCTCAAGCTTACCTGAAGTCAGTAACTAAAGCTCGAGCGATTTAAAAAAAAATGACTCAAGCCAAGAAGAAATCACTAATTTTTTTTACTTTCATTTTAAAAAGAGCTTTATTATCAATAAATGAAAGTATTTAAGAATCTAGAATTACTGAAGTTACTATTTTTATGACTATTAAGTTAATCAGTTATACTTTTTAAAACGAACATTAAGAAAATAAGTCGAAAATCTCAGAAATAATTTTAATTTATATGTAATATCAAATTTTTTACACTCATAGATTAAATAAAAGCAAATATATACACCAACCATCCCCCTTTTCAGGATGAAAAGGTCTTCGTTTTTAACGAAGACCGCTTGTTACGGTTGAAAGATCTTAGTCTTGTTTTCTCATTTCTTATTGTGGTTTGATCATTGATTGTTATTTCACGTGTTCATGTGAAATCTTTATATATATATATATATATATATATATATATATTAGAGATAACTCACCACAAATGATTGAAGATAATCACTCTGAGGACTTTCGTTTATCACGTCGTCAGAGAGCAACATACTCTCTTTTTGTCACTTGCTCTTTAACGACGTGATAAACGACAGGCCTCAGAGTGAATATCCCCAATCTTCAGTCTTCAATCTTGATAAAAGTATCAACCTTGAAGTAGAAACAAATATTTATCAGAACTCGGTCAGTTCTTCAGGTTCAAATTAAACTTTTGCGCAGATAGATTTGACTTGGCACACACTTTACGCAGTTGACATTGTCAAACCTCCCTCTTATAATTACTCTCCATTCCACTCTTATAGTCTAATTCATTGAAACGTTCCTGGGATTCTTTGCCTGAAAATACTGCGACTGTTTATAGGTTGACAGAACTACAAAACTTTTGTCATGCATTTTTAAAATAGTTTTCATTTTATAAATTAACTTTCAACCCAACGATTTGTGTCCCATATTTGTTTTTGCAAGAGAATTCTCTCACCTCCTAATAGATTGATTAATGAAACAAGATTTGTACTTGAGTACACGAGTTACCATCAATGAAATGTCATCAATCAACCAAGAAGTTCATCACTCTAGAAATGTAAGAGTTACCTGGTCACTTGCATGGATAGCACATATTACACTTATATTTTCAGCACTAAAATAAGTGCATATAAGGTTACCTCGATCTTAGTTACTCAGTCAAGGACCACTAGTGTAGTCATTCTATTCTTATTTTATTAAGTCTTCCATCCCTATTTCATTCTTCTTATTGCAGCAATACGACGTTTCTTTAAGCTATTAACTTCTTCAGACCTTTGATTTCTTCTCAGTTGTTAATGAATATTAATTTGAACAGTATTATTTTGAGAGCACTCAAGTTTCTCGATCATTTCGGTTTGATGTAGTCTTCGTAAAAAGTGGCACCTAAAGTCACTACATAAAATCATGAATTTGTTGGTAACAAACTCCCAATACGAACAAGCGAGATACGTAAAAAATAAGATAAGGAGAGAAGAAAATAATCATAATTTAAAGAAATGGGAGAAAATACGAATATGAAAGACCAAATATATTTTTCCATGAAATCAAAATAAGCTACGGAATATCAATTCCAAATTATTAAAAAATCTAGAATGGTCTACATTCAAATTTACTATAAGTAAAATAATATCCTTTACGTACTTCTACGAATTAATCTCTTACAGCGAAACATTGTCTTGTTTCCTTGACCAGTGGATCTGTTTCTTGACTTTTTAATTTAATCATAAAGTGAATATATTATGTTTTAGTTTAGTAGAACTTATGAGAATTTAAGCATATATTTTACTTGGAATAATGTGTTTGATCTAGTTTAATCATTAAATCATATAATTGGGCATAGTTACTTGGTAAATGATAGGGCTTAAGGGATATTTTGCTTCATGTGTCTTTTACATTCCCATAGATACAGCTGGGACCAAATTCTCCTGGAATTGGTTTAAGATATTTGCCATCTTTATCATTATAAACTGATTCTATAAGCTTGATAGGTTCAACTTTTATTTGACTGGTGGTTTTTCCTGAGATCTTTTTAAACTTAGCGTTCATCACTTTTGTGATCCAACTTCTGGATAATTTCTAACAAGAAATCTTTCTGTCAATTAAAAATTAAGCTCATCATGCTTACAAAAGTAGTCAATAATGATGAATATGAAAAAGTTTTGAAACCGATTCCAGGTGAATTTAACCCGTCTACGTCAATGGGAAATTTAAGTAGGAAAATCAGTGAATTCCTATATTAGAAGTTTAAATATTTTAAATTTAATTTTAAACATTTAAATTAATAGGAGTTAGTATCTATGAAATGATGTTTTATTTCAAGGGCCATTTCTGTTTTCTGCACTGTACCAGTAATCGTCAATAGCAACTCTTCTGCATATTATCTCAAGTTTCTATTTGATGGAATTGTTTTTATCAAACATCGAATGATTGGAACAAATAGTCTTCCTGTCGTACCAGCTTTAAAAGATCATACAAGATGACACTCCAAATCGAATATAAACTATCTTTTTTTTTTTTCTTTATCTTAACAAAGAAAAATTTCAATTAAATAGTGCCGTGAAGTATCATTTAAAGCTTAGACATTGTTTGTTTGATATGAAAGACATTGTACCAGAAGATCTTAGTTTAAATTATCCCAGTATCAGGGTCGAGCATTGATTAGAAACCAAGTTGGACGGTAACACAGCGATAAGGCGATATAGGTCGAGGGATACGCTGCCCATTATGACTTAACCCTACGACCGCCTAGTTCAGTGCTTCTCAAAAGGGTCGTCTGGGTGCACTGCTGCGTCTTTCAACATATCTCTTCCCACCAATAAAAATATATTATTCCCTGACATATATATGTATCATTTCGTCGACATATTATTTTTTATCGTAAATAACAAATACTTTTTTAGCAAAGAAGAACCATCTACTGTTTTGTATGCAGAGTACTACAGACTTGTACAGAAATGGTTAAACGTCACTATAAAACGATGTCCTAAGTCACATATCTTTTGCCTTTCATGTGCCCTGTCATCCACAAATTTTTATTTAAACAGTAACTGAGGAACCGAGTTGTTTAGTGTAAAAAGAGAAATTGATAGCCCATGTTTCATATAAACAACGATGTACAGATAAATGAAAAACGCATACGTAGTCTCCTGTAATCATTTACAGTAATATTCATTGCTTAGATTTCCAAATATAATTCATTTATTTGATTTATTTTTTTTTTTTTTTGCTACCCTCATGAACAGTAAAATGGCAATTTCGAATTCTTCGGTTATTGTTATCACTTTTTCGGTGTTTACAAAACTGCTTACATTAAGCGGCGTCCACTGTACTTCAATCCTCTACGCCTGGTCTCATTTGTTTGGTTACTCAAGTAGACATAATATAGAAAAATCTGGAGTGACCTACACTCAACTTTACTATAAGTAAACTTAATATCAAACTTCTTGGGTGTATAATATATAACGTCCCATTTAAGCATAATGTAAACATCTAAATGGGAGATGTTTATTAGCCTTTTCTTCCTGAGGTAGTACAGATAGTGATTGATCGACTTATCAATATATAAGCTTACTTTTGTACATCACACAGCTGATGCAAATAATCTCATTAGTATAACTATACCAGTAATAACTATTTTGAAAAGTCAAAGTAAAAATTTCTTGATACAGAATAATCTCCTACAAGGGAACATGGCTTCCATTCAAATAGCCAGTGGATTTCTTACATCGCTTACTTGACCAGCTTCTATATTGAATATCCAAATTTTTAAATTTAAAACAAAAAAATACTTTTATTTTCTCTGAAAAACATCATCAACATTGAAGAAATAATTCCGTCTTAAGATCATTTATAATTAAGGATATACGATAATTACATTTATTAATCTTCAAACGAAATATTTGCTCAAAAAATTTCTAAGTCAATGTAAACATTGTAAAAAAATATCAAAAATACGACAAGTATAGCAGGTGATCTCTTAGTCCAGGATAAACATACAATTTTTATAGCTTTATAGCTTTTTGCCGTGATTGAAATGTCATGAATTTTTTTTTATAAATTGCTAATTTTTTGATCAATTTTTGGTCAAATTTTCATTATTTTTTATAATTATAATATATTATAATGAATTATAAGTCAAAATTTTTACATTTTATTAAAAAAAAAATATCTTCCGTTGCTTTAAAATTCTAAATTTATTTTCCGTTTGTTGCGTTTGTAACCTCAAAGATAATGCAAAAATTTCAAAACTCTAGAGTTAGCAGTTCAGGAGAAATAAATATTTTTTAAAAAATGGTTTTTGGCAAAAAAAAAGTGACTTTCCCGTCATGCATAATTCTTCCCAAACAATAGGGATCTTCTATTCTATGGGGCCCATTTTCGTGTAAAATATTAACTTGATCCATCAAAGATTCTGGACCGTAGCGTGGAAACAAGCAATGCTAACACACTCACCCACCCACACACACACACAGACATCATCGAAAAAACTTCATAAAACGACTTCTGGGACCTCAAAACATGTAATTTCGTCAAAATCTCGAGATCGAATTTTTTCACGATCACTATACTTTACTTATAGTAAAGTAGAAAGGTAATAATATGATTTATTCTAATATTGTTACAAGACTTATATTTAATTTTAATGTTTATTAATATCGAAAATGCATTGAAACAGTTTTGTGAATAATTGAATCATTTAAAGATAGTGAACCAGAAGATCCTTAAAATAAGTTATTATCCGAAACGGAAAGAGGGAGCTACTCGTATTTATGACTCTGCTATTAATGTCATATAAGGACTGATTGAAATTCATCACAAACTTTTCATTACCTGTTTTATTACAAACTCTGCATGATAGAGCTATTCATATTCATGAATAGCTTTTAAAAGTAAAAAATTAAAAAGCTAAAAGTATTGGACTAAAAAAAAAAAGAAAAAAAAGCATTTTATTCAATTCAATATAATCTAAATGGATTTGTGCTTATAATGGGCAAGAGGACTAAAAACGTTAATAAATACTTGGGGGGGTGAAAAGCAAGTTCTGAAGGTATTTAAATCTGCATTCAATCAAATCCTTTCTAAGAGAGCCCTGCTTAGAATATAGAAATTGAAAAAAACAACCATTATGATTGGAAAATAATTGAAGTTACCCTAAAGGAAATCCTTTCAGGAATTAATTGAAACTTAAATTAGATTGAATATAAAATATTTATATTGAAATATACTTGAATAAATTCATTATTACTTCAACATTGAACCTAGAAAAACAGTAGGTACTGAAGATGATGTACTGTCATGTTGATTATTTTCAAACAAAAATAAACAGTTATCTCTAAAAGGACTCTTTGAAGAACTCAGAATTTGAAACGAATGGTTTCATAACAAACTCTTGAAAGAATGAACAATTCATCAACTACAAAAGAAAAGCTTCAAGAAAATTATAAAACAAACTAAAGCAGTTATTTGTACCAGAATTCTCCACAGAATTTGTTATATTTAATAATAATAAAAAAAAAGGGAAACTAGACCATAACTAATGAAAAAGTTTAATCTGAGGTTCATCATTTTCGTGAGAGTATATATTATGTATATATAAGATTTCACAATGAACACGTGAAATAACAATCAACGTAAAATCACAATAAAAAATGCGAAAAAAGACCCAATTGAGGGATTTGATTCTGACGAAGCCGTTTGTTACGAAGGAGAGAATATTGTTTTTTTCCTTTCTTATTGTGGTTTGAACGTAAATATATGTATATATATAATTAAAGTTGTAACTAGAAAACAAAAAAGAGAGACAAGCACTTGCTATTCTCGATCAATTTGGCTATCTTGCCGTCTTCAGGAGAGTAGGAAAAGGAAAAGGAACACAGGAGAGGAAACATGAAAGCTTCCACCGATCGAAACAAAGTGACACACAGTTACTTATATATATATATATATATATATATTATATATATATATATATATATATAAATTTCACATAAACACGTGCAATAAGAAGCAATGATCAAACCACAATATGAAATGGGAAAACAAGACTAAGATCTTTTAACCGTAACAAGCGGTCTTCGTCAGAGTCAAAAAAACCTTCAAACTCTTGCCCAACGTGTTTCGGATTTATTTTAAAACTTATTTCATAGATCAAATTACAAAGAATTATAAGAAATAACATATCACCATCTATGAAATAAACAATATAAAAATGAATTGTGTAAATTTGAAATATTACAAGTAGATGTATTTCTTTTACTAACAGGCTATAAATAACATAACTTATATAAGTAAGAAACTTAAAACCGAAACACCGGCTACGAGAGTTTGATTTTAAACGAAAAAAATTAACTGAATCATGATTATATAATACATCTATTCTATCAAACAGTTGATATATTATTAAATTTATATACACTTTAACACAGAGAAAAGAACACAGAAAGACACTACAGAACTCACTTCGATGTTTCGACATCCGTCGTAATCGGGAAGAAGTGCGAAGTACTCGCGTTGAGAAGCAAACTGCTACTGGCCTCCAGAGTAACTCGTGGAACCACTGCAATGCTGCCCCCAATATTAGAAATCCCTCCAATATTTATTTAAAAAACAAGATAAAAAGTATATAATACGAAATAATAATGAAGACAATAAAAAAAAATATATATTAACGGTACAGGTTAAGACCAGGAGGAGAGCGAGCCCCAAGGAGGCATATGAATGCCTCTTCGAAAGCTCTAAGGGTGACGTGGGAATTAGACTCGGGGATTTGTTTGAGGATTTGTACCCTGAAACAATCATTGAAAGGGAGGTCATGGGAATAAGCATAGATAGCTATGGGTAAGTCTCTGCGCTGACCAACGGACGCCCTGTGATTGTTCATACGCAGACTCAGCTTGGTTGAAGCCAAGCCAACGTAAAAAGCATCACATCGAGTACACTCCAAACGGTAAACGCAGTTACAGGAAGTGCAAGATGTATTAGAAGGAACAGGATAGGAGTTGTTACTGAAAGGGGAAGTAAAGTAAGGACTGGAGTTAATTAGGGGACAGGTTTGGCAGTTACGGCGTTCACATTAAATATATATATATACAAATATTTAATAAAATCAAGAGAATAAATTTTATATAACTAGCTCCTTAGAAACGATAAAAAATATTAAATCACAAATAATATGTCACGCAAAGAATGGAAACATATAAGCATTATTAAGAAACTGTAAAAAAAACAGTAACCATGTTCAATAAATTTTAATATAATTTATTTAGAAGAAATTCTACTGAAATTAAGTAAAGAGATGCATTCAGCGATTAAGGGGACAAATTTGTTTAGATAATAAAATCTCTAGTTATATCTTGTCTAATGTTTTAATAAAAGTTAAAACATGGGACAAGAAGCAATTGTAGACACTGTCGGAAAGTGCTACTTGAATTGTCTAGAGTCCGGTATCATTTGTTTGGTTCACTCATGTAGACATTATATAGAAAAAGGTTTAGCAAAACCAAGAAGATAAAACAATTGTTATAAAAGTGGGTCGAAAAAGAGATGACAACTTCTGTGCATGGGTTATGTGATAAATCAGTTCGAATGTATTATATTGGAGGAGATTGCGTTGAAATGCACGTGTACTAAAAGTTTCATTTTTTAACAGTACTAACTTCTTTTTTAATATTAATTAGAGCTTATATATATATATATATATATATATATATATATATATACGAGTTCGAGATTAACAAAGAGCAACACACAAAGTAGGGAAACACACTTACAGACTCAAATTTTCGGGTAATCCGTCTTCAGGAGAAAAGAGAATGGGAGACCAAGCACGTTCTAGGCACAACGGCAAGTAACCAACCCGGCAACCGCCAGCGCTGTCAACCGTACCCGGTCTTAAAGTATAGAATTAGGAGAAGATATAAACAGAAACTCAGATAAGCAGTACTGGTTAGGTAAAACTATAAATAGGTGAACAATTATAAACAATATAAGATAAAAACAAACTATAAAAAACAAAAAACAAAAATAATGATAGAGAAAAGAAGAAAAAAATAAATAAATAAATAAAAATAAATACAATACAAAAAACTTGCATTGGTTGTTTTAGTAAATAAAAGATAGAAACTGAATAAAAGGGTAAGTATGGGAAACTAGTTAAGAATAAGAATTTAGAAAAATAAAATAGGATAAAACAAACTAGTGGTAAGTGAAGAAGACAAAATAGATATACAAAAAATATACAAAAGAGGAAAAAAGAAATAAGTTCTAGAGAATAAAGAATACTGGAAAAAAAATACATTAAAAAAAAAAAAAAAAAATTATCTTTTAAGGTTAAGTCCAGGTGCACTGCGCGCCCCGAGCAACCAGATGTGAGCCTCCTCAGAGGCTCTAAGGGTCACGTTATTATCACCAGGGGGAATCTGACGCAGAATCTGCACACTGAAGCAGTCGTTAAAAGACAGACCGTGGGATTTGGCGTGTATGGCGACAGGTAAATTGGAGTTGCTGTTAACGGATGCTCTATGACCGTTCATACGGAGGCTGAGCTTGTTAGAGGACAGTCCTACGTAGAACGCATCACAACGAGTACAGTCCAATTTGTAAACACAATTTTTGGATGTACATGAGCAGTCCTTAGCAACAGGGAAGGACTGGTTGTGGGAAGATGGAGTGAAGTGTGAAAGGGGGTTGAGAAGCGGACAGGTCAGGCACCCCCGCCTTTCGCAACTCTTAGCGCCCACAGACGGGTGGTTGACGCTCCTGGACGTCAAGTCTCTGTGGGAAAAGAGGTTGCCAAGGTTGGGGGAACGTCTATATGAGAGGCGGGGTTGGCTGGGGAAAATAGTCGACGTGGAAGGAGAAGAGGATAGGATGGGGGGGAACAGATCTTTGATTATGCGTTTGAGTTTGTGTATACCAGGGAAGAAGGTAGTAACAAGGAGGGGAGACTCATTCACCGGGGAAGTGGAGACGGAAGGAGGGTTGACGGATAAATTTGCAGGGATCAGTCTTCTTTCCAGTAACGATGGCGGATAACCACGCTCCAGGAACTTGGTTCTGAGGGAGTTGAGGTGCAGGTTCTTCTGCTGGAGTCGGTTGCAAATACGGTGGATTCAGATGGATAAGGATCTGGGGATAGATTTCTTTATGTGGGGAGGGTGACAACTATTAAAGTGAAGGTACTGGTGTGGGTTTGAGGGTTTAGAGTGAACGGAGGTAATGAGGTTGTTGCCTTGAAGGGTAATGTCGATGTCAAGAAAGGTAATAGAGGTGGCTGAAACGTTGTGGGTATAAGAAACAGAAGTGCAGAATGTTCTAAAATTCAGAAGGAAGGAGTCAAGTTCGGAACTACCGTGGGGCCAGATGAAAAAAAAAAAAAAATAATATATATATATATATATTATATAATATATATATATATATATATACAAAGAAGTTAAGATTTGACTCTGACGAAGACCCTTGTTGCGGTTAAAAGATCTTAGTCATTTTTTCTCATTCATTATTGTGGTTTGAACATTTATATATATATTCCCGTTTGGTTTAATGACAGTTGAGTTTTTGACTCTGACAAAGACCGCTTGTTACGGTTGAAAGATCTTAATCTTGTTTTCCTATTTCATATTGTCGTTTGATTATTAATTGTTATTTCACGTGTTTATGTGAAATAACAATCAATGATCAAACCACAATAACAAATAGGAAAACAAGACTAAGATCTTTCAACCGCAACAAGCAATCTTCGTCAGAGTCAAAAACCCAACTGAAACACTAGATGCAGAAAACGTTTGGTGAGGAGTTGAGAAGAGTGGGAGGGAAGAGTGGTATTTTAATAGGGTGAAAGCGCAGGAAAGGTTTAATCTCCAGAAAGGGATGTTTGGGGAAACAAACGAGTACAGTAAGAAAGAGTAAAAAAACTATCCGCTAGCTGTCAACCCTCTTAGAAGAGGCTATTGCCCTAGTAACGGAAGCATCAAGTTTGAAGAGACCGTTACTAATGTTTATAATATTAGATCTATTAAATTGCCATAAAATTTATATCGGTCAAACTGGTAAATCATTAAAGACACGTGTAAAACAACACCAATACAACGTAAGTAGACAGGAAAAAAGTAGTGCCTTATTCTTGCATATAAAAAATGCAAATCATCATATTGATTGGACAGGAGCTAAATTTATTACCTATGAAAAATCAATGTTGTTAAGAAATATTATTGAATCGTCTCTAATTAAATTTAATAGATCTAATATTATAAACATTAGTAACGGTCTCTTCAAACTTGATTCTTTCGTTACGAGGGCAATAGCCTCTTAGCTATTGCTTAGGGCAATAGAGGGTTGACAGCTAGCGGATAGTTTTTTACTCTTTCTTACTGTACTATATATATATAAGAAGGTTGATAATAAGGTTAATAATTATGTATATATACATATATAATTATTAACCTTATTTTCAAAATTATTATATATCTCCTATACTTCCTGCGACTGTCTTTACGGACTTGCATGCACCCAATGTAATACTACGAGTATTTACGTTGGTTTGGCTTCAACTAAACTGAACCTTCTTATGGATTGTCATATGGCTTCAGTTGGTCAACATAGACAGCCTCCTGTAACTATTCATGCTAACTCTCTTGATCTCAGTTTTAATGACTGGGCATCATGGTGCATTATAAATTTTCAGAAAATGTTTTTTTAAAAAACCAAATGGCATAAAGAAACATAATAAAATTTTGTCAAAAAATTGAAAATAAAATTAGTAATTAAAAAAAAATTAGTGAAATTTAAAGTAAAGCAAATAACAGTAAAATTATAAAAGCCTTAAATGAATGCTAGTCCAGAAGAAAGTCAACAAAAATACAGAAGCAATCGAGGAAACTGAGTCCTGTTTGGAGGATAAAGATAAATCGTACGAATATTATAAAAATGTTATTAAAAAGTTACCTGACCGTGATAACCACTGAATGGAACTATGTTGAATAAAGTAATAAAATTTAAACGAAAAAATATGTTTTAGCGTGTTACTCGCGCGAAGTTGGCAAAAGGGTTGTTACATGTTCTTCAAAACGTGTTCCTTCAGTAGTAATTTCACCAAACATGTTATTTATGTATCGTATTTTACTGGATAATTTAAAGTTTCAAGTGGAATGAATTGCAAGCCTGCTTGTTAGACGGTCATTCCTTTTTGATAACTCCCTTTAAAATTGGACTGGAGCAGTTATTTAGTGTTTAATTTCAAAAGGAGGGTTAATTTTACGACAAAGGATGTGACGACCTCCGGGTGTTTCCCTTTTCAGAAAATTGAAGGAATTAGCAAGGACTGAGGGAGTTAGGGGAGCACAAAGGACTCGTGGTAATTAATCGCTGGACCCCATTAGGTTAATATCTCGGGGGGTGGTTATCTGGTCAGTGTTTAGTTTCTTGAAGAGGCTAAGGGTTTGGAGTGATTTTCACCCTCTCCATTAGATACCAAATTAGCCTCGTCCCTTAAACATCTTTTTCTTTTTTTTTTTTTCATAGAAGAACTGCACTTCAAAAACAGAGTAGGCTGTCCTTTAATCCACACTTTCTCAACTCTAATTATATATGACTCCGAACGAAATTTATTCCAATAACTTACATTTAAATTTTTTCAATTAAAATATAATTTTTTAATACCATATCCGAAAACCGGCTATTATATAAATCAGCAACAACATAAAAGATACTATATTATAGTGATAAAAAAAAAAAATAGATCACACTTACAAAACTTATATATATCATTAGTTTTATACTCCTGTAATGTAATAAATTCTTTTTAGTGAGCTCCTCACTTGTTCAACTTATAAAATAATTCCATAAATAATATTAGCGATACAAACAAAATGTACTTATAACTTTTTCAGAGCGTTATTTCTTGTTTACTTTTTATTCAGTTACATTTCAGGTGTACAACGTAAATTATGAACAAACCTATACTATGGTCACAAATCCTAAAAAATATTGGGGTTCTAATTTATATTAATTAAAATTAACTATAAACTGATAATCCTACCACACTCTTATGATAATTGGTTTATTACAACGAATGGGTAGCTATACGGTTTATTATCAGTAACCTCATATAGCGTTCAATATCAGTAGCCTAATGTACCGTTGGCACAAGATAAGTCTAGACCCCGAGTCTAATTCCCACGTCACCCTTAGAGCTTTCGAAGAGGCATTCATATGCCTCCTTAAGGCTCGCTCTCCTCCTGGTCTTAACCTGTACTGTTAATTTTTTTTTGCATTTTTATTTATTGTCTTCATTATTATTTCGTATTATATACTTTTTATCTTGTTTTATAAATAAATATTGGAGAAATTTCTATTTTTCCTCTCCTTCGCTGGGAGGCAGCATTGCGGTGGTTCCACGAGTTACTCTGGAGGCCAGTAGCAGTTTGCTTCTGAACGCGAGTACTTCGCACTTCTTCCTGATGACGAAGGATGTCGAAATATCGAAGTGAGTTCTGTAGTGTCTTTCTGTGTTCTTTTCTCTGTGTTAAAGTATATATATATATGTGTGTGTGTGTGTGTGTGTGTGTGTGTGTGTGTGTGTGTGTGTGAGTGTGTGTGTGTGTCTCATATAAAGAAGTAATTTAAAAGTGGAAAGTCATGCACCATGTTCTGACGAGCCTACATCAGGCCACGCCCTCTTTCTGTCAACTTCATTAAGAACTTTATCAACACCCACAACTATTGTACGTAAATGAAATATATATACTTACTATATATTTGAAACAAAAACAATAAATAAAAAGTTACCCATTATCAATGTGTTCATTATTTTTTTAGTAAGCAATTTGTAATTCCATCGAATCATGTTGGGGGGGGGGGGGGGGGGACTGGTTTTATAGCTTTTAGTTTATTTGCATTTAGTTTTATCATATTATTAATTAAATTAAGAAAATAATTAAACAGATATTAGAATTAGATTAAAAAAATATGTTATGAAATGGATAATAATGAATGTATGCAGAAACTAAAACATAAGCAGCATTGAAAGCTGTTGTCGGTATGTTTTCAATACTGCATTTACTCTTAAGGAGCATGTTATTTTGTATAGTCATTGATATCATTACAAGTAAAGTTATAATATTTTTTTCATTTTTTTTTTCATACTAATTTCATTTATTTTAATAAATGTTTACAGCTTTTGCATTTCAGTTTCTTTCACTAAGTACTTAACTAAAAAATCTAAGATCTTCGTTTAAGAAACGAGTTATTTTACTATTACAGTAAAATGTTCTTATTTTTTAAAATTAGGTACTAAAGTTTTTGTGAAATCTACATTTAGAAATTAGATGAAGAGTAAATTTTTTTGCAGCATAACTTGAACATACAATATTATGTAACATTGTAACAGGATATGATAATATTTTGTGATGATCACACTAAAAATAACTAATATCATTAGTTAATAACTAATTCAACAGTGATTGTTGAAATACCATAATTATTATAATTTATATAAGAATTAGAAATAACCAAATGAGTTAATTATGTTGTGTATACTTCAATGGCTTTTGTTGTTAAACTAAGGAAATTTAATTAGCTTAATTTATAATTACAATTCTAATTACGTTACAATTTTATTGTCTCATGTAATTTTGCGTTACAAATTAATTCACTTTACAATTAAATTGAAACATAACATTAATTTATGACGAAAAGAATAAATTCATTATCTATTTTTAATTTACTATAATTAGAGAATAGTTATTGTGAAAAAATTGTATCTCAAGATTTTAAAACATTAAAATTACATGTTTTGAGCTCCCTAAAGTTGTTTTTTTTTATGTTTTTTCGATGATTGTGTGTGTACGTGTGCGTGTTTATGTGCGTGTGAAGGGGGTGGGGGGATCTAAAAACTTGTGATGAAGCTGCAGTCTCCAATCGTTGATGGATCTAATTAATATTTTGAACAAAAATGGGTCTTATAGTATAGATGAGCCCTATTGTTTGGGAGTAATTTTGCATGATAGGAAAATCAGTTTTTTTGCCAAAATGTATTTTAGATAACATTTTTTCTCCTAAACTACTAACTCTAGTCTTGACATTTTACCATTATAATGGATGCTACAAAAGCTAAAACTGAAAAAATTGTCGGATTTTTAAAAAATTGGTAGGCATTTTCTTAGGTTTAGGTGACATTTAAAGTAAAGACGCTTGTCTTTGGTTTACATGTTTGAATCTCGAATATGAAGTTACATGTTTAACGTGGGTGGGGGGGGGTTAAAAATACCGTCTTAAGAGGTGCCAGTTCCAAGCCTGAACAATGTAAAGATTTCGCTAAAAATTGATTGGCTAATATCAACTTGAGGGAAGGCAAATCAGGACTTAAAATATAGAATTGACCCAGTATGAAATTATTTAGAATAACAACGTTGCAAAAAAAAAAAGGAATATTAAGTAAAAGGTGTTAGACAATGCTTGTTAAATTAAGTAATGAGGAATTTTTGCAAACAAAGGAAACCAAAAAAGAGTGAAAGTGTAATTGGTTTAAAACTGTAAACAGTAGGAATGGGATACCAGTCGTGTCGATTTCTACCACTTTTGCAGCAATCGCATTTCTCTCGCTATCTCAGGAAATAGTGGAAGATTATATAAGAAGCTAATAGAGGATCAAAAGTCGCTTTAAAGTGCAACTAATCAGCTCAACTGGTGAGAAGATGTAACATAACGAATCACTGCTTATTGTCTATCGCCCCCTCAACAACCAACTCCCAACCTACTTCCTGCACTCCCGTGTAAGCACTGACTTCCTCATTGTTCTTCCCTGCTTAGGCACAAACCTCGAGAACTGACCGACTTAAGTTTAATCTGGCTCCGCCCACAAAAAAAAAACAGTCGTAAGGCAGGAGGTGATTGGTGGTGCTGCAGGACCCAGCTGTACCCTGCACTCAAAGTATACAGTATAACCTTAAGCAAAAGGGAGATATTAAACGATAGTTCACCCACCCTGCTCTGGCTCAATATACTCAAGGCCGTGATTTATTTGTGGGCCTTTTAGTAATATTTATTTCAATATTTTTTAATAAATAAATTAATATTAATTTTTAAAGAATTCATTACAAAACTGTGATTCCTCCATGCACCATGTAAACAGATTGCATTCGGCTTAAGTTGGACCATAAGACTATAAGATGCGTCGACTATAAGACAGCAGCGTTGCCTCGTATAATGTCTATAATGTCTATAGTTTTGTTTCCAAAAACTATAATGAATGGTCTGCTACAGGATCAGACCTTTTAACTCAGTCATTCATCCACTAATAATGAATGTATCACCTTGCTCATAAACATTAAGGTCATGGTCAATTGTCATGTATAAATATATCTACCTCTTTTGAAAAACGCTGACTTTTATGAAGAAGACCGTACGTGTGAGGAATGAAAAAAAAAATTGCTTTTCTACCACCAACATTCACATAAAGTCTCTAAAAGTTAATATTCATTTAATTGATGTATCTCTTTTAGTACTACTGAACAAGACAGTGCAGTGTAGATATTTAATAACACTCCATAGAGTAGGGAATTTTAGTAAAAATACATTTAATTGCATATCATCCTAGAATGAAAGTCATTGATGATCATTACACTGTAAGCAAATCATCAGATGGATAAGTCTATGATTGGGGTCTTAACAGTCACTTCATCATTTCGAGTATGTGAAAATAACATAATAAACTCCCTCCAAGTAGGGGTACTACTTTAGAGGGGAAAAAAGTCACTTTATTTTATAGTATACGTTATTATGCCATATTATTTGTACTATAGTCTGGTATAGTGTGCTAATCATGGGCCACACTAAATGGTTGATTCAGAATCGGGAGTTCTTATCATAACTTTCTACAATTTTATTTGAGAAGCAATCTTCAATGAGTAACTTCATGGCGTTTTACAGGCTCAGGGACGACGGCTTTATTTCTCCTCCAACGGGACGACGTAGACAAAAATTTGAGTACTCAAGTCCAACAGATTACTGTTATACCACACCTGGCATGGATAACAATTATGTTTATTATCATTAAGAATCACGAGGTTTATCATAATGTATAAAACAAATATAATCATATAAACAATAGCAATGCCAACTGCACTGATAACAAAGATGATAAAAATTGATAACAAAGGGACAGGAGATTAGCACTGAAGTAGTAATTATATTCCCTAGCATGAAGAGTACCTATAAATAATGAAAATTGTCTGCAAAATTAAAAATCACGCTCGTATTATCTATAAACCTCTTCAGATATTTCTTGGGATATTATTATTATCTATAAACCTCTTCAGATATTTCTTGGGATATCACAGATTAGTAGAAGAAATATTCAGATACTTATTAGAAAACAATAGACTCAGTCGAGAATAAGTTGTTGGATATGATAGATAAATCTTATAGTAAAAACTTTTCTGATAGATTTTAATAGTACATCTATATAATTAAAATGCTTCTTTTGTTCCTCTAGACTCAACCCTTGATGTTTCAACAGGCATTTCCATACTTTTTATAAAATAATACAACTTGTTAGTGTAAGTTTAATTGTATCTGACCGATTTCAGATCCTCTTTATCTAAGACATTCCAAAGGCTAACGAGTATGAAAGACAACATAGGATAAGAGGGATTTAAACAAGTATAATTTAATTAGTAATTTGTTAATTATAGTAAATCCTGAATGCTGGTCCAATAAGGAAAGTAGATATTTGTAGCGCTTATGTAGTTTTCTCAGCTTCATTGTAGTATAAGATTCCAAAAGTCCATTTATAAAGTAGATAGCTGTGACAGTTAATCAATATAGGTAATATTAAAAAATAAATTTTTGTTTGAATGACACCAAACACCAGCGTTTAGTGATTTGGTAGTCGAGTGTCTTGCGCTCATATCTGGACTCATTCACATAACGGTCTTTAAGTTTTCACCTGGGAGATGAAAAAATCTGAACATGTAATCTCTCAGAGACGACGTTAAAACCGTCGGTACTACATGTCACATGTAAAACATGTTGATGTCACTTACTTGTTAAAGATCACTACTCTAAAGACACTTAGAGCAATTCTGATTTAAAGTCAGGTAAAGTTTAGGACTCCTAATGCAGTATCATTAGAAAGATACAATATCCTCTTGAAGAATCAGCGTCAGAGGTGTAGAATTGCAGCAGACCCTTAACTCCACTTTTGAAAAAAAAACAACTAGCACTTTTTTAAGGACTCAAAGGAAATATTTTAAGCTTTTACCATTAATTTTCTTAAAGTTTAGCACAATTCATAATGAGGGAAATGTCTACTATTTAACAGCACCATGGATGTTTGAAGGTGTTGTCATTAGGTCTCATCTCCGTTGTAAATAGAATCGACAGTAGCTTAGTAGTGACACAAACGATGTTCATGCAGTGGGAATGCTTTTCCCATGGCAAAAGACTGCTAGCAACTCCAGTCTAGGTACATTCCTGGCATACTTTGGCCTTTTATCTATATGAATTTGAAAAAGAGGAGAGATCTGCATTTACATAAAAAAATAAATGACTTTACATAAATATACAATAAATAGATTTCAAACTTTTATTTCAATAATTAAACTTTTTTTTATAAAAATAAATAATGAAAGCTTTGAAATAATTGAGCAATTGTTTTCTTTTTATTATTTCAAGTTTTTTTTGTGTTTTTAAATAAAGCTAACAGATGTTTTCAGAAGAATTACATAAATGTAGGAGAAAAGGAACCCTAACAAGGGACGCGCAATGAATGTAAAATGAATAATTTTTCAGAGCTGCCTCACGTAACGACAGACTAATTACTAATTACCCTTTCTGTCGAAGCTATTATGTAATTGTTTTCCTACCACT
The DNA here is from genome assembly GCA_026182355.1 of Hermatobates lingyangjiaoensis. Taxonomy (NCBI): domain Eukaryota; kingdom Metazoa; phylum Arthropoda; class Insecta; order Hemiptera; family Hermatobatidae; genus Hermatobates; species Hermatobates lingyangjiaoensis. The sequence goes on along the minus strand of JAPFBL010000034.1, from coordinate 1,164,990 downwards.
ATGCTAAGAGTAATACTGAAATATTCTTTCTTAAAAATTTGAAACATTCTAATCAAACATTTATTAATTTAATTAAAAATATAAGTATTAACTCAAAATTGGCTTTGTTTTGTTATTGGCCATAGTGCTAAAGATATATGTAAAACAGTTTGGAATACTAGTTTCCAAAGTTTCCACGAAGAATGAAAGTTCAAGACTGTGGGTGGAAGGCGACTCTCTCTCTCTCTCTCTCTCTCTCTCTCTCTCTCTATATATATATATATATATATATATAATATATATATATATAACAAGTTTTATTAAAACTTATGCCTATTTCTAATTTAACACCTTTTCGAGTTAATTTTTCCCATCTTTTGACCTCTGGTTTCCAAGAGTTCGGGACTAGATATATTAATTCTCCGAAATTTTTATTTATTTATTTTTGTTAAATAAAAATTTCGGAGAATTAATATATCTAGTCCCGAACTCTTGGAAGCCAGAGGTCAGAAGATGGGAAAAATTAACTCGAAAAGGTGTGAAATTAGAAATAGGCATAAGTTTTAATAAAACTTGTATAGATGAAGGCCTGCTCCCCAAATACACTAATATATATATATATATATATATATATATATATATATATATATGTGTGTGTGTGTGTGTGTGTGTGTGTGGTGTGTGTGTGTGTGTGTGTGTGTGTATAAACGTTTTACAATGAATCACAAACACATAACTAAGGAACAAACACTCTTACTGTCTCTAATTTTCGGTTGAACCGTCATCAGGAGAGTTGAGATAGGAACACCAAGCGCACTTGTGAATCGACTGTCGTTTGGAGACTGTCGAGACGGTTGGGTCTCCAACCATCGCTTCACAAGTGTGCTTGGTGTCCCTATCTCAACTCTCCTGATGACGGTTCAACCGAAAATTAAAGACGGTAAGTGTGTTTGTTCCATAGTTCTGTGTTTGTGATTCACCGTGAAACGTTTGTTTGACTTATCTTTTACAGATCTCTAAGTTACCTGACAGGGACTGACAAATGCGTTGGAAGCAGATATGGTTTCTAACCCCCCCCCAATTCCCATACCAGTACCAAATGGGAGGAGTGCCTGCTGAAAAACGTTGTATAGTTACTTCCTTATATGCTCCTACATGATTAGGCATTGTCACTGCTAATAATTTTTAAGAGTAAATGAATATTTAGACAAAAGACGACTCGAATTACCATTATGTAAAATCAAGGTTTATGATTCGCTTCGAATTAAATAAATAATTATATTCTTTATAAATGTAAATTTTTTCATACAATTATAAGTTTCATTGAAAATAATCCAATGCTAGCTCAGCTTCTTTATTTCTTTTTTTTTTTGTACAAACTATAAATTTTCCTTTAGCAAAAATGATCACTAAAAAAAAAAAAAAACTAGAAAGCCATTTAGGTTCTATTACAAGGCGGCAATAAATCTAAAGGGTTAGGCAATAAGCGAGAGGAACTTCTCCTCAGGTGGTGCTCTAATTACTGCTCTTCGATTTACGTTATTCCTAATCAACTGGCTGCCGAGGCCAATAATCTTAGCATCCCCCTAGCTCAACTCAAAGCCTCGCCTTTAATGATTTCTGAATTGGTTTGATCAGCTGATGCAAATATATAGCAACTTTTGATATAAAACAACTAAACATCCAATTTATGTTGCTAATCATCATTAATTAATGTTTAACATTGTCCACAAGCTCACATACACCATTTCACAAACATATATATATATATATATATATCCAGGAGCGTCAACCACCCGTCTGTGGGCGCTAAGAGTTGCGAGAGGCGGGGGTGCCTGACCTGTCCGCTTCTCAACCCCCTTTCACACTTCACTCCATCTTCCCACAACCAGTCCTTCCCTGTTGCTAAGGACTGCTCATGTACATCCAAAAATTGTGTTTACAAATTGGACTGTACTCGTTGTGATGCGTTCTACGTAAGACTGTCCTCTAACAAGCTCAGCCACCGTATGAACGGTCATAGAGCATCCGTTAACAACAACTCCAATTTACCTGTCGCCATACACGCCAAATCCCACGGTCTGTCTTTTAACGACTGCTTCAGTGTGCAGATTCTGCGTCAGATTCCCCCTGGTGATAATAATGTGACCCTTAGAGCCTCTGAGGAGGCTCACATCTGGTTGCTCGGGGCGCGCAGTGCACCTGGACTTAACCTTAAAAGATAATATTTTTTTTTTTATGTATTTATTTTCCAGTATTCTTTATTCTCTAGTACTTATTTCTTTTTTCCTCTTGCGTATATTTTTTGTATATCTATTTTGTCTTCTTCACTTACCACTAGTTTGTTTTATCCTATTTTATTTTTCTAAATTCTTATTCTTAACTAGTTTCCCATACTTACCCTTTTATTCAGTCTCTATCTTTTATTTACTAAAACAACCAATGCAAGTTTTTTGTATTGTATTTATTTTTATTTATTTATTTTTTTCTTCTTTTCTCTATCATTATTTTTGTTTTTTTATAGTTTGTTTTTATCTTACATTGTTTATAATTTTTCACCTATTTATAGTTTTACCTAACCAGTACTGCTTATCTGAGTTTCTGTTTATATCTTCTCCTAATTCTATACTTTAAGACCTGGTACGGTTGACAGCGCTGGCGGTTGCCGGGTTGGTTACTTGCCGTTGCGCCTACAACGTGCTTGGTCTCCCATTCTCTTTTCTCCTGAAGACGGATTACCCGAAAATTTGAGTCTGTAAGTGTGTTTCCCTACTTTGTGTGTTGCTCTTTGTTAATATCGAACTCGTATATATATATATCTTCACTTAATTAAACGAAACACGAACCAAACTGGACATAATACGAGTTCAAGATTCAAGAAGAGTAACACACAGAGTAAGGAAACACACTTACAGGCTCAAATTTTCGGGTAATCCGTCTTCAGGAGAAAAGAAAAAGGGAGACCAACCACATTGTAGACGCAACGGCAAGTAACCCTTGTTGCACGTTGCGTCTACAAACTATTTTCCAACAGGCCAAACCAGATTAGCAAGGTAGTAAGTGAGTCCAACCACCCTGCCTTAATCCCCCATAATACCCCGTTACCCAGGGCGATGTTCTGTGAACATTCCAATAGTAATCCACCTCTATATATAAACTAACAATCCTACTATCATCCTCATTATTGTCCTGATGATGAATGTGGTACATTCGAAACATGTCGACTAGCAATATTGGTGATAAGCTTTATAGTTTTAATGAAGAGACAAGGAAGGAATTCCGAAAACTGGAGAAATTGTGTAAAAAACAGATACAAGCCAAATATGGGGCGTTATTGAACAATATATGTTTAAATTAAGGACTGCTTCCAACTTTTACAAATATATATATATATATTTGTAAAAGTTAGGAGCAGTCCTTCTTCAATGCATGCTTTTAAAAACTGGACGTCTGTTTAATATATATATATATATATATATATATATATATATATATAAAGTTTATCAGGACTCGGTTAGTTCTTCAGGTTTAAATTAAACATTAATTTTGTTTCTATATTAAGGTCCATACTTTTATAAATATAAAAGGAACTATATGAACCTTTTGTTGGTTTATTTGGTTATCTTTTTAAACTTGTTTGTTCATTCTGCATCGTTTTTCATTTCTTTAAGACTATATATATGCATAAAAAAAATAGCACGTGATTCTACAATCAAAGAAATCACCACCATTACAAATGAATTATAAGAAAGGTGAGACTTTTGGAAGTAGCGTTTCAATAAGGCAATGACGTCATAGCAAATAATCATAACATCCCACACATAAGAAATATCAAATATTTAGGCAGACTTTTTGACAGCTGAACGAGTTTTAGTCATCGTTTGTGTGTAAGAAAACTGGCACTGAATACGTTAGAGAGTATTAAATATTTCATCAAAGGAACTATCTTCCAACCACAAGGCTTTAAGATGCTATGGGTCTCCTGTCAAATTATCAAACCTAAAATAAAAACATTTCCATGGAATGACTATAATGATACAACTAAAATATCTTAATTACTAATTTAATTATTATTAATTACAGGGTTGGAGTCAGAATGGTTTAGTGGTTAGCGTGCTTGACTCCAGATCACAGTTTTCACTATTTACTGGCTCATCCACTTTGACTGATAACTATTAGCATATCTTATTGTAGTTACTGCATACAATAAACTTTTAAATTAACTTCATATTCTTGCCAATATAATCGCATTCGTATTTCTTTACCAATATCTTTCGATAAAATTAATACTAAAAACTAATCAGATAATAATTCAAATATCATTACCAAACAAAGTAATTTCATTTGCATTTAAATAAAATATAATTTTATATTAAATATTTAAAAAATATTTTAATTTAAACAAAACCGATGTTGTTTTCTTATGGGTATACTGTTATTAGTTCCCTTAAAACCATTTTGAATATTTTTGTTGCCACTGTTTGGACTTGTACCCTAAGTTTTACAATCACACTCGATAGCACCCTATTACCGATTTGAATCAGGTTTATCATATAGTCATCCCTTTTGGACCAAAAAAGTTATATTCCTTTTTGTGCAATATTGTTTCATGGAAAAGCTACTATATTCTTCTAATTACAAATACTAATTTTTCCTCTCCTTATCCCACGATTATAACCCCATAATGTTCTATAATGTTACTAGTGTATGAAAAATTGACATATATATATATATATATATATATTATATAACAAAATTTCACAATAAACACGAGAAATAGAAATTGATGTCCAAACTACAATAAGAGAAGAGAAAAAAACTGAGATCTTTCAGCTGTAACAAGCGGTCTTTGTCACAGTCAAAACTCATCTGATTGAAAATAAATTTTCTTTTAATAAATAATTTGTTATTGGTCATACATGACCAAGAAATTATTAATTATTCAGGAATTTAGTACTGAAAAACACAGGGAATAATTTTTACCTGTAGACACATATGTATGTAACTGCTTATTAAAATCTTATTAATTCAAACTTAATGATACGTCTTGATTAAATTCTTATTATAAACAAATTATTTATTAAAAAAAAATTTATTTTCATCTCAGATGAGTTTTGACTATGACAAAGACCGCTTGTTACAGCTAAAAGATCTCAGTTTTTTTCTCTTCTTTTATTGTAGTTTGGATACCAATTTCTATTTCTCGTGTTTATTGTGAAATTTTGTTATATATATATATATATATATATATATATATATATATATATATATATAGGTGTGTTCTCTAATCGGGGTTCGGTCAATTTTTTGACCAAACCCCGATTAGAGAACACACCTATTCTACCTAACGGTCGATATATTATTGAATTTATTATTTATATATATATATATATATATATATATATATATATATATATATATATATATATATATTGATAAAAGTATCGACCGTGAAATAGAAACAAAATTAAAGTTTTCAGGACTCGGTCAGTTCTTTAGGTTCAAATTAAACTCTCATTCCAACGTTTTGGTTTTTATTTAAAACCTCTTTCATGGGCAGAAGTATAAACTTTTAAAACAGAAAAACTAAGTTTACATTAGAAATTTATTTAGAAAAAAAAAAAAATAGTCTGTGAATTTCAACAACAACTGTCTAGTTTTAATGAACACGTGACACTGTTATACTTCTGCCTATGAAAAAAAAAGTTTTAAATAAAAACCGAAACATTGGCAATGAGAGCTTAATTTGAATCTGGAGCACTAATGGAGTCCTGATAAACCTTAATTTTGTATGTATATATAATATATATCATATGAATACATATATCTAAAAAAACATACTTATGGTTCTATTTATTGGAAATCTACAGGCCGATTAAGTTTGAATTATGCATTCAATATTAATGAAACAACGATTTGCCACAATCAGTCGATATGTTAATTATCAATATGTGACATTTCAAAATCGATAATATGTTTACTTTATTTCAAAGTGCGATTGATACAACAGAGTTATGTTTGAAATGAAACACTTAGAAATGCTGCCTCTATCGAGCCAACACAAACCTTGTTGACATAATTTCTGCAAAATTCAGCAACACTCTGGTTCACTAACACAGCTATGATGATTTCATGCCAACAATCACAGTGAAACCCAATACTAGCATATTGATTAAACTTGAACCATTTGACGCAATACATTCATTGCGCTGATCTTAGTCATATATAAAGTTCCATTATATATTGCAAACATTCTTCGTAATTTGCTTTCACATAAATTTTCAATACAATAAATAGAACCATAAGTATGTTTTTTTAGATATATGTATTCATATGATATATATTATATATACATACAAAATTAAGGTTTATCAGGACTCCATTAGTGCTCCAGATTCAAATTAAGCTCTCATTGCCAATGTTTCGGTTTTTATTTAAAACTTTTTTTTCATAGGCAGAAGTATAACAATGTCACGTGTTCATTAAAACTAGACAGTCGTTGTTGAAATTCACAGACTATTTTTTTTTTGCTAAATAAATTTCTAATGTAAACTTAGTTTTTCTGTTTTATTAGTTTATACTTCTGCCCACGAAAGAGGTTTTAAATAAAAACCAAAACGTTGGAATGAGAGTTTAATTTGAACCTAAAGAACTGACAGAGTCCTGAAAACTTTATTTTTGTTTCTATTTCACGGTCGATACTTTTATCAATATATATATAACAGATTCAATAATATATCGACCGTTAGATAGAATTGGTGTGTTCTCTAATCGGGGTTTGGTCAAAAAGTTGACCGAACCCCGATTAGAGAACACACTTATATATATATAACAAACAAACAATGGTGTCGTACAAAAAATCGCTTTCTAAGTTTTTGACCGATGCTTGCGAGCTACCTTCACATTTTTTTCATTTTTGCGTGATGACATAACAGTTTTGGTTTTTAGTGTTTACCACTATTTAACATGCTGTATATTAAGCAACTATAATGATAATGAAAAAACCTATTTTGAGAATTGAACAGAAATGCATGTTTCAATCAATATAGAATATGCATACGACATTTTATTAATTATGCCTGGATTTTGCATGTATGAATGTATATAAAAAAAATCTTGCAATTCCTCAACCACCCAATCACCTATCAGATATTATATTTGACAGTTATAAAAGTCATGGTGTGATAAGATTATCACTATTATGATAGTCTTATCACCATTATAACACAACATGGCAAAGACAACAATCGCACATTACACCAAGACAAATAAAATTAGTTTACGCTCTTGTAATCACTGAAAAATTCAAATTTTATACTTATATCTTCCTAAAAATGAATAAAAAGGGACTACAATTTCATAATGCATGCCATTGTAGGAAGTAAAGTACTAAAATCTGCTACTATCAAGTTCATTTTTAGGTAATGCAGGATTTTAAAACCTTAAATTGATTAAAATAGATAAGAAATAATTAATTTATTGAAATTGTTTCTTCATCATAATGAAATGATAACCAATAATTTATGATCAATAAAATTAGTATTCAAAACATCACTTTTGAGTTAATATACATTTTCTGTTTATTAAGGAACAAATCTGGAGTGGCCTACACCCATTACTGTGTATAAGGTCTGTTACTCAGTTTACTGTGAGCAAATATATTATGAAACTCTTTGGCAAGCAATTGCATTTTTGGTTTTATTTTAATGTAATTTAGGTTAGGTAGCATTGACAGTCTTTAAAGGGAACTCGCGGAAGTTGAATTTAGAAACGGTGTTGGGATGCGCGATATGACAGATACGGCTGTAGATTATGACACGAAGCCGATGAGATGTTTGTTATCTGCTTGTTAATAATAACAAGCCAGATTCATCAATGATTTCAACTGTTAAATAATAAAATCATTATTGCAACATTTTAACAAATGATATCATCATTATCATGAGTTTGATATTACAGCTATATTATAACAAAGAGGTTCTGATTGAGGCTCTGAAATGGTAGGTCGGGGGTTCAATACCCACTCTGGTTCTCGATTTATTCACGTAGAAAGTGAACAAATCTGATAACATCGTCTCTCGGAGAGAACGTTTAGCCTGTTTTGATTTCTTCCCATAAACCATTCAGCCTGTCGACCATTATATGGAACAAAGCAGAGCAGGTCGATGTTTTTTACGTGGCGCCCTTTAGCCACGCCGTGATACTTAACAATATTCGCAAATCAAATTTGCGATCTTACATTCCACGGCGCACCCAAGGTGGACCTCGCAGAGGCGGGCGTCCACGACAGACATCACACAAAACAAAAACAAACAAAATAAACGTTAAGCCTCCGTCTCAAGTCTGTTTGATGTCAGGTACCCGTTAAAGATCCCTACTCTAAATACACTTGAGTTTGGCAAAATTTAGGACTCCCACTGTAGAATCAGTCTTCTTTGTGTAGTATGACAAAGGGTTAATGTTCGGCTTATGTGTGTTTCCTTGTGGGGGACTGCCACTACAACCTAACCTCATTATGATAAAGTTAGTAATTATATACTAATTGAGAATGATATCTAACAGTTAAGCTGTTTCAGATTTTATAACTTAATAAGTGGTAGTACGTTAATTTTAATTTTACTGCTTATTTCTCCGATCAAACTTATCAGTAAATTTTCTTAAGTGTTCAGCAGGTTGGCCCACTCCAAGGTGTAAGGTGTTGGCATATTTCCATCTCTCATCTTTCTGACGAACAGATGTTGCCTGAATAAGAAGACTAAATGTTCGAAACTTAAGTTCAATGCTTTTTTTTTATATATATATTCCTCTTTTGTGAAAACTGATCTGACAAATCAACGAAAGGTTTTGACAGGACATTACTTATAACTGACTCATTTCAAGTTAGCTTTACGTTTTATATATTAGAAAAACCAAATCAATCCGTAGAAAAATTTCTGTCTATTCGTTTATTTCTTTGTCCGGAAAATTTTCTCACAAGTTTATTCAGCCAGCATAAGTCTTTGCAAACTGAAACTTTATCTGTAGATTATTAGTATGTCTAACTTAAAACCTGAGATTTGAATGGATTGGAAATTCAATGTGGAAGCGAAGTTATAGACTTTAAAGCTAGTTTTACTGACTACACAGACATTTTGATTTCGAAAATATAGAGGTGTTTGTAGGTCTTTCATACTGTACAATAAGTACAATAGGCATGGTTAGTTGTTTCTAATTTCATCTGCTTTTATCATGATTCACTCACTTTGAAAAAGTGAGTCCTACCTACTCATGTAATAAATAAGAAGTATACCTAGAATAAAAACAAATATGAAATCAATATCTAAAACTAGAAAATATCAAAGGAACTCCAGATCTAATACAGTTATAGACTGTACCAATAATAATTTTTCTACTATGCTATAATTACTAATAATATTATAATATCTAATAATAATAATTAAATAATATCTTTAATAGTATTTTGGGATGTCATTTCAGAATTTTTGTCCAATACCCGTCAAAGACGGGTACGTCTGCTAGCTTCTAATAATTCCGTTAGTGTAAATATCCAAAAGAAACTGACAACGTAATCAAGCAATTAAAGTAATTAATATTAACATAAACGGTGTTATACTAAAAAATGAATTTTCAAGACATTTTCCTCTTACATACTGTAAGGCTTTAATAACTTTAATTTTTTTTTAAATGAACGCCATGACCCTAAAAATAGTAAACAGCTTTTTCTTTTTGATCCATGGAGGATCGAAATTTATTTACATTTGTTTAAAGAGAGAAATGAATCATTAGCATTAATAGTATTATTTGTTTCCTTCTTAAAATTTATATACTAAAAGAAACTATTTTTTTAATTATAACTGAATTATGAATTTTTAAAATTTAAACTAATGTACCTGAGATATCAAGAATTAGTAGTTTTTCAAAAATTCTGTGATAGTCAGAATATGGTAACCAAAAGGCAGGAACTGTTTTAAAGCATTAAAACTTTTAACGAAATGTTCCTTAAACTATATGTACTTCAATAAAAAACTATAAATTTTATTTTGTATTGTGGAATAAAAAGCAAATGCTGATGAAATATAATTCTATTCTGAATTTAATATGGAACAAAGAAGGTAAAAAGGAGTTGGTAGATATAAATTGAATTGTGAAGGAAGTTGGCAATATTAAATTGTGACTTAATATGAAAGTGGTAACTGAGGGCATGAATATGAATGAGAAGCCGGAGCGCGTCAGGACGTGTGGGAAAGTTCTTGAAAGTGCTCTGCAGGTCTCGACAACTCGTCTGAGGGGAAGCCGCGACCCGAGAGACCAATGCACTCTCCCCAGCATAATTATTTCATTAGCAGACTCGTGCCATTATAAACCTGTCTTCACATTGCCCACTTATTAGACAAAATATAAAATAAACAAGACTTACTTGTCTGACAGGACAGCTAGCGTCACTTCCTACTTTAAGTGTCGAATTTGAATGAATGAATCATTTATTAAGTTGGTAAACACTGACAGAAAGAGTAGCTGTATGGAAATATCTAAACCTCCTATCCTCCTGCCATGATTGTCTATCTTTGCACAAAATAATTAACGAGTAAAAATAATTAATCAGTGTAACTAACAACTAGGCCTCTTATAATAACAGTGATTATCAAAAATAATAAACCTGATAACAACATAAACAAAAATAGTCATAACATTACTAATAATAATACAGAAATATTAATGATAACATAGTAACAAGAATATTAATTGTAATAAGTTTAACCTTGGCAAAGGCACTAGGTTAGCTCAGTGGCAACGTGCTCCCTCGGGACTGTTAGACAAGGGGTTCGACACCTCCTCTGGTTGTCGATTATCACGCGGGAGGTGAATAAACCTGAGCACGTCCATCGGAAAGGATATTTTATGCCGTCCCGAGCCTGTACGATGTCAGGCACTCTTTAAAGATCCCTTCTCAAAATACACTTGAGTTAGCCAAAATGTAGGACTTCCTAATGTAGAGTCATCATTGTGTGGTATCACAAAGGCTGATATTCGGCCTATGTGTGTTCTCTTGTGTGAGTTCCACTACAATCTAGCCCAGGGGTTCTCAAAGGGGGTGAAATTCACCCCCAGGGGTTAATTTTGGATCTTCAGGGAGTGAATTGTGACCACAGTAGGTTTACAGAGTGAGGAAAGCTATTATAAGTTTTGACCTCTTAATTATAATTTTAAAAAAATTTATAGAATTAATATTTCATATATCCATCAATAATTATAATTAGCATTTTATTTGTAAAATTCTCTTATAATCATAATCACTGTAAAGTTGTAAAAGTGTGTATACTACTTTGGGAAGAATAGGGGGTGGGGGAATGGCATTGTGGGAAATGGCGAGAGGGGTGAATGGGCTAATAAAGGCTGAGAACCCCTGTTCTAGCCTAACCTAACATTACCAAATGAATGACAAGAGCTACGAGTATTTGGAGGAATTGGCAGGAAGGATACAGATCATGTCTAACCTAAGTGTGATCTAGCCTAACCTAACATTACCAAATGAATGACAAGAGCTACGAGTATTTGGAGGAATTGGCAGGAAGGATACAGATCATGTCTAACCTAAGTGTGATCTAGCCTAACCTAACATTACCAAATGAATGACAAGAGCTACGAGTATTTGGAGGAATTGGCAGGAAGGATACAGATCATGTCTAACCTAAGTGTGATCTAGCCTAACCTAACATTACCAAATGAATGACAAGAGCTACGAGTATTTGGAGGAATTGGCAGGAAGGATACAGATCATGTCTAACCTAAGTGTGATCTAGCCTAACCTAACATTACCAAATGAATGACAAGAGCTACGAGTATTTGGAGGAATTGGCAGGAAGGATACAGATCATGTCTAACCTAAGTGTGATCTAGCCTAACCTAACATTACCAAATGAATGACAAGAGCTACGAGTATTTGGAGGAATTGGCAGGAAGGATACAGATCATGTCTAACCTAAGTGTGATCTAGCCTAACCTAACATTACCAAATGAATGACAAGAGCTACGAGTATTTGGAGGAATTGGCAGGAAGGATACAGATCATGTCTAACCTAAGTGTGATCTAGCCTAACCTAACATTACCAAATGAATGACAAGAGCTACGAGTATTTGGAGGAATTGGCAGGAAGGATACAGATCATGTCTAACCTAAGTGTGATCTAGCCTAACCTAACATTACCAAATGAATGACAAGAGCTACGAGTATTTGGAGGAATTGGCAGGAAGGATACAGATCATGTCTAACCTAAGTGTGATCTAGCCTAACCTAACATTACCAAATGAATGACAAGAGCTACGAGTATTTGGAGGAATTGGCAGGAAGGATACAGATCATGTCTAACCTAAGTGTGATCTAGCCTAACCTAACATTACCAAATGAATGACAAGAGCTACGAGTATTTGGAGGAATTGGCAGGAAGGATACAGATCATGTCTAACTAGCTAAGCAGAGTGTGACTCTACTGAAAACACATTTTTTTTTTTAAGGCTACAAGTAGTAGACCTGAATTAGCGGCGTTCAGTGCTTGCAGATTGAAATCATTCAATACATAAATGACATAAATAACCAAAAGAAAATGGCCAGTTTAATTATTAATATTATTGTTTGCACTTGCAAAGTTCTAGGGCTTCTTATTATAAAAAATATTAAACATTTAAAGTTTGTCATCATTTTTCCTATTTTTATTTGAACTCTACTACAATTTTCTTCACTCAAGATTATTTAATAAATGTCACTCACTTAAAACTTCTTTGCGTCATTCAATTTTCAAAGCGTGAACTGAAATTAGTTATTTATTGTTATGACCCAAAGGAAACTCTGTTTCAACTTTCTTGCTCAAGTTTATTATTCCATTCAGTAATAATTGAAAGTAATTATAACTTAAAAAATAAACTCTAATCTACTAAAAAAATAAATGTATTTCGTACAATCTATTGAGATGAAAGCAGATTATTCTTATAATTTAGATCTAAACAAATTTATAATAGCATTTTCAGTGAGCTTTTACAATAGTATGTCAATTAAGGATTGTAATTGATGCATAACATATAATGTTATTATACCTCCCACATAATGTACTTATTCTGTTTTACCTTGCACCATGCAATATTAAAAAGTTTGAGGATTAGTCTTCCAATATAACGCTTGTTACCACAAAATTATAAGGAATAATTAGAGCTATAGTGTTATACAATATTCATCATATATATATATATATATATCCAAATATTTTGACTTGGTAGTTGGCAGTAAATCTTCTTGGAGGCATATTTTGTTGAAATGTACCGCAGCTTCGGTATTAACGACTTTCAAACTAAGCTGTTCCAGTCTCCTGACAGTCTTACGAATACCTGGTGGTAATTCCCAAATAAGTTGTCCCAAGGACATTGAGACAGTTTTTTGAAACTCTTTAATAGATATCAACAATCTTAATACAACTGAAAACTAACATCACGGGAAAGGAATTTAACATAACTTACAAGACCATTATCTCGAACCATTATTCTAGGGAAATCTGATGTACTCAGATTTATTCATATCCTGCGTGAAAAAATCAAGGGACAGAATCGTAACCAGATCTACCAGTCAACAGGTCAGTATGCTTGCTCCAGTTAAGTAATTAATCTGCGCATATGCGTAATCTTGATTCACTTTTTATAAAACACCGGTTTGCTCATTAATTCAATCTTTTCTGATTTATAGAAATAACCTGTAATACATTACTAAAAATGTACTTGGGCTTATGTCACTTGTCTGTAAAACACAGTCAGGGTCATTCAATTCTCTCGGGTGAATAGAAAGAGCTTGCAATACTCGTACATTGCTTGGGCCAGTGGTTAACGTACTCGCCTCTGGTCTGGTAAGTCCGGGGTTTGATCCCGACCTGGCCCTCGATTTCTTCACGCGAAAGGTAAATAAATTTTAAGGAGTCAGGTACTCGTTAAAGATCCCTGCACAAAATGCACTTAAGTTAGGCAAAATTTAGGACTCTCAATGTAGACTGTAGAATTTTTGAAATGAAGAATGTAGATCTTTGAATCACCAATTTAGAATCTTTTAATCACCGATCAAACAAAAAGCAGGTAAACGGCTGAGGTTATCAACCACTAGGGGATCAGATTAAACAATAAACAAAAAGATCAACAGTCGTAAGCCTCCCATCCGGAATTGTTAGTCGCGACATAAGGATTACATCAGATATCTATCGGATTACAATATCAGATTGCAATATCTATCAGATATGACAATTATCATAAGATACAACTAACCACGATCATTCTGTTATAAGTCAAAAAATATAATATGCATGACTTACATAAAGTCCATTAAGTTATATGTTCTCACCTTGTCTAACTGATTAAAGCACTCGTTAGTCCCAACTGACATAACCATGAAGTCACTCATGCCAGACAGATATATACATGGCAATCAGTCAAGTGTCCGGAGACAATCAAGTACGTCTCCTGAAGCACAAAGGCATGGTTAGTAGTAACTTACTATTTGATATATATTTATATTCATGAATTCAAATGCCTCTAACACAGAATTTAGGTAATTACTTGTTACTTAATACTTAGATATGACCATTACATTACTCAGACATCGGCATGACTCAAGTAAGTCAATTTCATAAAACATAAAGGCATGGCTTATACTTCGTGTAGTCTGTAACATATACCTATGTCGTTATTAAGCCATTAAGTCACTCAACACTATTACATATTCATGGACGCTATGACACTAGTCATTCATAAAACAATACAGCTGATTTCTCCTTTGAGACGAAAATCTATGGCTTATAAATCAGATAGCCTCAAACATAAATTCCTGACCATGAAATCTAGAGTTTTTACAATTATAATGTAAACTTTTTATTCTCTTCTCCACTGTAGATATGAAACCTTAATTCACAGGTCCCAAAAACCCATAGAAAGTCATTAAGGAACCCATCACTCGTCATTTATAAAAAAGCCATGCCAGGTCATGGTCAGGATAGGTTAAGTTAGGTTATATCTAACCTAGACAAATGATCATCCCTGCACACAGATGACACCATCAAGTCGTTCATCAACATGCAGTCATGTCTATTACGCTACATATCTCTCAGAGATATGGATCAACATAAATCCACTATCTATGTCTTATTTTAAAATTTTTCAAATCACAAAAATAAAAAAATATTTAAAACAGTTAATTAATTAAAAGATAACGAGACATTTATATTTTGATTTACACTTAAGTACAAATACTTAGCATTTGTTAAAATAATTTAAATAATCAATGTTAATAATTCATTTTTCAAATTAAATACAAGAGATATTAATATACAAAATGTAAAATAGAAAACTTGGCGGTATATTGTGGACTTGACCGAAGAGTAATTAAGGCTCGATTTCGGAGGAAATTTTGTTAAGTCTGGAAATAAATTACTTGGTCTAAAAAAAAACAAAAAAACTTAATGCCTTAAAAAGTCCAAATAAGATCTAATGAATTATGCATGTCATCTTAGTTTTAATTTAAATTTATTCTTGTCAGTTAAGTTATTCAGTTTGAAGTAGTTAGCTCAATTAATGTTAAATTAAATGAGGAATGATATTGTGTATAACAATTACATGTTTTAACAACTTCTAATTTAAATATGTTTCATTTCAATTAATAGTCTTTTCATTCGACTGCTAAAAGAAGAAAAAATAATTATGTTAATCTTAAGTGACATTTTAATAAAAATGAGCCACATTATAACCAAATTTTGTGAGTAAAACTAAAAAAAAATATCATACCTTGTATACTGCAGTTGGTGCCGATTTGGACGTCGACAGATACCACGCACTGCAGTAACATCATTTTCTAATTTAACTTGCTTCAGCCTTTCCTGTACTGCCTACAAATAAATATCTGATAAGTATGGACTAATTATGTGAGTAATTCCATAATTAGTTCAAGCTTGATTTTAAATTATTTTTTTTTTACTAGAATACTATTTTTAGTTAAATGTTATATTTCAAATTGCATTATTCTACCAATACAAACATATTTTCTCAAAACACAAAATGTACTCATTTTTACTACGCATTTTCACAAAAAAAGTTGATTCATTTATTGAAATAAATTTTCTAATAAAATTTGTTTAGAACCACTAATAATTGTGACTAATATTCTGTTAAGAAAGTTAATCATAATTCAAAATTTTTACAATTTATCTTTAAACTAACCTTGTTTTTTTTTTATTACATTTATATAAACGTATAACTTAGCGTCTTTAGTTTAAAACCTGTATAAATGCAAACAATAGTCGATCACAAGAACGTTTATTACTATTAGAGAACAGCGCGTGAACTTTTTTTCTCTGAAGGACAAGTCTTTGGCCATCACAATATATATATATATATATATATATATATATATATATATATACAGTACACATCAACTAAAAAGTCAAAGTCACAGCGATTTTAATTAAAACATTTAAATTTTATCAAAACAAAAAAAACCCTAATTTTTTCATATAAAGACCTCCTTAAAAAAATACAAATTTGGTTCCATCACAGGAATAGCTGGGATTTATATGAAATTGAGTGCTCACACCTTTTTTCCTTTTTGAGTTATCTTTCATCCATAGTCTTTATAATAAAAGTTGAAGCTAATTTTAAATTTTTTGTCAGAAATATGTTATATATATGGCGATTTTATACAAAAATCAATTTAATCGCATAGTGTACTCGTATAAGTCAGAGAAACGCTAATCTGAAGTGTGTAAGTTGTCAAAGTTTTGAAACTAACCATAAATGTGCCATAAAGGGTAATTCTTAATTAATAAGTTACTGCATGCATGTTAACTCTGAAACAGTTGATTTTGTTAGAAATTTTATAACTTTAGATAGTTTACTATGAATTGCAAATTTATGTAAATTGTTGAAGTTTGTTGACTAAAGATTACTAATTGTATCAGTTTGTTGAGGAATTTATCCGTAACATTATTTTCTTAAATCTTATCCTCAATGCTTGTAATATATATTTGGTCATATTATATTCTGGTAGTGTTAACAACAATTTTAAAAGTACTGAAATTAAATTGCGGTAAAAATAAAATAAACATTGAAAACCGATTAATTTTTTTTGTTTATTTCACCATCGTTATGAATTATAATACACATTCTGGTTTAGCATTCTAGACTTATAGGTAAGCTATTTACCTACAATTGGTTCATCTACACTATGAGACCCATTTATTTGTAAAATGCGATCCATCAAAGATTGTGGACTGTAGCGTCCCCATAAACTTTTGGATACACAACCACACACCCACACACAGACATCATCAAGAAAACGCCATAAAACGATTTCATAGACGTCAAAACATGTAAATATAACGAAATCTCGAGTTCAAATTTTTCACAGTCACTGTACTTTGCTTATAGTAAAGTAAAAATGTACCCTAATTGGATTCCCTTTCAGCCTCAATTTTCCTCTTATTCAAAAATTATCTGCAATTTCAAGATTTTCTTTGTGACTTGGTGAATTTCTACCTTTGCCCATTTTATTGTTATACTGTAGTGGTAATACTTGAATGTTTGATTAGAATTTTTTTTTCTTTTTTTTGGTCGTCTTTTACTTTTACTAAAGAGAAGAAACAGTGTTCATTATAAAACCCGTCTTTCCATCAAGCCATGTTTTGGTTCAAAGCCAATGTCGTCTGGCTGTAGAGGTAGATTGTCTTCCTCTCTTCATGCGTTACACTTGTAAACTTCTCTATTCACAAAAACACAGCTTTGTGTTTCAGTGTACAAATCCTATATTGCTTTGGCAGTCTAAATACTTTTTTTTGGAAAATTGATACCTAGTAAACCACAGGAATTAAATAATTGCTCAATATTAAGGAAATATTAAAGGTATTAAGGCTAAATTCTGCAATAGAATAGGTTAAGAAAAGGTAAAGAAACTTGGAAATTTCTGGTGTCTTTGACTTTCAACAATAACAGACAAAGTTTTAAAAAATGATTTGCAAGTTATGTTTAGAAAATTGAAGATTATCAATCATTACCAATTTTTTCCCCTAACAACCCTATGATAAGATCAGACTTTATGTCTTTACGAGATATTCTCGTTAACACAATTAGAATTTGCCTTCTCTGGGTAATGTTAATCCAGCAATAGTAAACGCTATTAGTAATCCATTAGTTGGATAAGTATCATGAGGGAATTGTTGACTCTTCATGTCACTGACATGGTGGCTGAGTGAACAAAGACAGAGTACTTGGAAACACTTTTAATTAATTGTGCAATCTATTATAGTGTGGTATTTACTCATGATGGGGAATTTCAGAAATTACGTCACCACACGAAAAAAGAGTTTAATATCAAAACTAACAACGCGTTTGGAACACTTAGTGTCCTTCTTCAGATATACATCTAAAAAAAATACATATCTTCTAGCTTTAAGAACATCAGAGTGAATTATTTGAAATTGAATACAACATATGAACGTTGAATTGCACTATTGAAGTTTTTAATAAGGGAATTAGTATGAAAAATGACTTAGTTAATCCTGAACCTTAATTAATCCTAAAACATGAGAACATACTGAAACATGTACTGTTCATGGTGTAATAGAAACATTGCAGGCAATTGAAAATCTTTGCTACTTATAAATTGAGTCATTTTTCATGTTTTATTAAAGTTCAGGATTAATTAAGTCATTTTTCATACTAATTCCCTTCTTAAAAACTTCAATAGTACAAGTCAACGTTGCTATGTTGTATTCAATTTCAAATAATTCCCTTTGATGCTCTTAAATCTCATAGTTATGTATTTTTTAGATTTAAACATGAAGGTGTACTCCAAGTGTTTAAAAGGCGTTGTTAAATTTGATATTAAACTCTTTTTTGTATAGAGACGTCATTTTTAAAATACCCCATTACTTTTACATAGGTCCAATCCAACGAATAGCTTAATCACTACCAAATTTTGTGTAAGTGAACTCTGCCTGTTTACTAGTAAGTAAGGCATTCTGTTATGTTCTGACAAATGATAATAAATAACAAATATTATTTCGATTGTAGTACCGTGTTTCACATTTAGCAATATTGAGTTGCGATCTGATCTTTAATGTGAGTCAACATGAATGTTAATGTTAGAATTAGAAAAAACCGTCATACCTCGTAAGTTGATATCGGAGATGTTGGAGCGCTTTCGGATCTTGTCCATCTTCGTTCGCAACTAATCTTCGAAAGCGCTCCAACATCTCCGATATCAACTTACGAGGTATGACGGTTTTTTCTAGTTCTATTATTAATCTTACTAATCTCAGTGGTAATAACAATATGCATGTATTTAACATGAATGTTGTTTCCAGTTAACATCAGTGGTCAGCCACAACCATGGGTTGTACCATTCCTAGTTTATATTAAGAAACTGATTATACACAAGTTATTTTTGATATGATAATAGAACTTCATCAATCTGCAAGCACATTCGACCAATATTACATTTATGAAATATCAAAGGAAACAGACTTTACTGTATAGGGTATAATTACAAACGATTGGATGTAAAATAGATATGAACAAGTATACTTTTCCTGAAAGAAACATTTAATGTTAGTATTTCATACATTGTTAGAGCCTTTATTAACTGGTTTCAACTTCATTAAGGGACCGTTTTAAAATGAATGATGCGATAAGAAGGTAAAAAAGTCAACAATATGGAATAGAAGGGTGGGCATGCGATCACGGAATGGCTTTCCCGTCAAGAGAGCGGAGCACGCACAGCTGTACCGACTGCTCTAGCGTCAAATCAAACACTCCGCTAAATAATTAAGCCGGCCTCTTATGAATCGCATGCCTCCTGTCCGCACGGAATTAACAAAGAAAAATCAACAAATAATCTCCCCTTATTATATTACCAATTCCCTTTAATTCAAAACAGGGTCTTCATTTTTTTTTGTAATACAATTTTTTTTTGTTCTTTCTTGTTTCATGACTTCAAATTATTCAAAGACTTTGAAAAGCATTAAATAAAGCACTATAATATAGAATACAATTTCTTGACATGTCATTGTAAACGAATGCTTTTTAAAGCACCGAGAGCTACTTCTACAAATAACAAAAAAATTGATGATATTTATATCATATATCGATTTTGCATCGAAAATTCTGAATTTCCTTTACTAAAGAATATCAGAATATCTTATATTCTTTATAGCTACTATCAACGCTCTACTGTCAAAGCATTTCTATTGTGCACACTAACACATTCCTCGGACTAAATAACCAGTGATTTTGTGCAATTCGTTGTCCCGAAACCCCCCCGTACTAAAGGCAAAACCTCTGTCAGTAGTATAGCCAATTTGTCCTGACGTTTAAAAACATTTAACATCAAAGCCACAACTTCCATTAATTCTATTCATAACAAGTATTTATACCAAAAACATTTTGTTAAGGTTCAGACATTTATTAAAAAAGGACGAGCCACATATAACATTATCTGAACATCCTATTTCAGTTATTGAGGATAATCCCATTGTAACTCCTCATTAACTTCATTAGTTTAATTTCTGTTAATCAAATCACCTAATATTACCTGGTGTATAAAATTAATCCAGTAATTGTTAATAAGGAATAACCAATGCCTATTTTGACATGGTAGTCCCATAATAACACAGGTTTAACGTAATGAATAACGTAATTTAACGTAACTTTCTACTTCTAAAGAATTTTGTAGTAATTTCTCTACTTTTGGTTTTATTATTATTTTCATTTTTTTAAATCTTTCCATTTTTTAACTTTCCTATTTTTTTAGATCTGTGGTTCTCAATCTTTTTTTGTTCTGCACCTCCAAAAAAAAAATTACTCTGATCTAGCACCCTCTACATTTTATACTGTATATTTTTAAGAATAAAAGATGAGAGACTCATACTAAATTTTATAAAAAAAAAAGATATTTATTTCACTTTTAATATATACAAGAAATCACACTTTTAAACAAGAAACTTCACAGATATATTAATAAACTTTACGAAAATAATAACTCTTGTTTGAAATGTACGTAAAATAGTAAAATCAAGAACTAGCTTCGAAAAGCTTAGAATGGAATTTAACTTTTTGTTATGTAAAAAAATCAAATATATGGACAAAAAAGGATATCCCAGGTATCATTTCATGTACATATTTCAAAAGAGCAACATAATTGCTTTCTTCAAATATGTACAAGATAATAAAATCAAAAATACTATTTTTTTTTAATGAAAATACTATCAACGACCTAGGCTTTTAACAATTTGCTTAGAATTTTCTTAAAAAACCTCTTTTAGTTATATCCTTAAGAGTGCTGGAGTTTCCTTAACTAAAGAAATTTCTTAAAGTTAGGCCCCGGCTTCTCGCATAGCCTGGAATGATGACTCGCACACCAGGGGTGCGAGCACCTCTACTTGGGAACCCCTATTTTAGATAAACCTAAAATTAATGACATATTAATTATTATAACCACAGGGGTTAGTAACCATCATATCTCTATAAATATTCGCCATACCTAGCTAATTGGTATGACATGTCCGGTTTTGCACATCCTGCATCTTCAGATGGGACTGTAGGACCGAAACCGAACTGCACTGGCGTATACAACACTGATTCACAAAATATCCATGACTTTTTCAACTGTTTTCTTTAAATTATTTTCTTTTTCTTTTGATATTTATTTTATCTATTTTCATTATGTTTTCCTCCTCTATTCTCATTGCTGTTTTTCTCTTGTAAATTTAAATTAATTGTTCAAAAAATGAAATAATCATGTTGCCATGCTGTCCATTAGGACAACATTTTAAACAATTAAATGAAAAAAACACGTAAAACAACAAAAAATCACTTCAATTTTTCGACCACGACGTCATCAGGAGGAGTTCTGCTGGGATGGCTAACACAATACCTCTCTGTTGATTCATTCAACGACAAGGTCGACTTATTCAAGTGAGTTGTGAGTTCTTTCTTCGTGTTCTTTTCTTGTAATCGTTTGACATATTAATTGTAATTTTTTGTATAAGTCTCTTAACGTATTTTTCATATTCAATGTCGTTTTCTTCCCCGTTTTACATTTCTCTATGAATATTCCAATTGTTTTCCTATCATTCTATAATTTTTTTTATATTTAGATTACATTGATAGGACCTATATTACATTTTTTTTTGTGTTTGTGAACAGATAGAGTTCTAGGAAACAGTATTTATATTTTTTTTGTAATACAAATACAGCTAGTACTTCATAGCAGTGCATTCGTCTTATTATATAAATAATTTTCAGTTATTAATCATGAACATTTCTAGACATAGACTCAGTTAGTACCTTATGATTCCCTTATTCTTAGTGTATTTCCCTTATCACTGATATAATCGTCAGTTAATAATGAATTATTATAGAATTCCATACAGCAGTGTTTTACAATTACGTATTTGTCTTATCTTATAAATTATTTTTATCATCAATGATTTATTACTAAACATACATTGTCAGAGTCTTATAATTGAATAGTCGTCTTATCTGATAAATTATCTTTTGTTATTTGTGAACTATTTCTAGAACGCAGTGAGGGCTAGTTTGTGGTAATAGTGTATTACTGTTATCGCACTGATGATCTTCAGTTGACTAATGAAGCCCAAGACACTGGTCATTGAAATGGGAAAAAGTGCTGAAAGTTTGATTGAAGTGTCAGATTGGATACTTAGCGAAGTGGGAGGGATTAATATTGATCTGGGGGACGGGAGATTGGAGCGATTGGGGAGTCTGTGGTAATTGGAACACTCACGCCACCAATTCTCTGTGTCCATACCTACCCCTCCACTAGCAATTTGTACCTGATTAGCCCCTCCTGCTGCCCGCTGTTTATTAAGTACACTCCAGCACAAGTTAGCCTGTCGATTCTAATCTAATCCCAACGAGACGCAAATAGATTACTAATGAACGGCTATTTATTACAGTATTCCAACATCTGAAGCAGCGTATTCATTATAATCAGCTATACAAACCTGACAAATTCAACATCTTCCTTAAATCATTAATGAAAGCAAAAAAATAATCCAAAAATGAAAATATATTAGGCTTTGAATGTCAATATATCATATATATCGTGATTATTAGTCTCTGTTATTTGTTTTCCGAGTTATAAATTTAATTCTTTGTATATTAATAAACTCTAAAGCAAGATTTCATACAAACACGTGAAATAAAAATCAAAGTCTAAACCACAGTAAGAAAAGAGAGGAAAAAAACTAAGATCTTTCAACCGTAACAAACAGTCATCGTCAGAGTGAAATGTCAACTGAGATTCTTTTATATATTACTCTATTTTGAATAAAATATTTATAATCTTATTTTAAACTCAACAACTTTCAGAATAATATCAAGCACGTTTTTGTGTTTTCTTTAGAGAAAATTTAATTAACTAAACCACTATCACAGTTTTGTAAGAGCCAAGAAATTATATAAATGAAATCCAATTTACTTTAATAACTGGTCTTTTTTCTTTTTTTTTTTTTTCATTACTTGAAGAAATTTGTTTTAATATTATTTTATATGTTAGCTTCAATCATTATTATCTTTTGTCTGCCTCAGTATAGGATTCTTGAAAAAATATTCTCCAATAAGGGAAGAACATAACTTGGGACCACATGTATTTATTATAGCCTTGTGATATTAAGAGCCTGTTATAGCAGGCCGGATTAAAGCCGCCACCGGCCCGGCTACTCAAGCTATATATTAAGCCTTATAAGATACACATGAAAAATATCTTTATTCCTCTCTTTTTATTATCAACACTTTACTTTCAATACTAACTTGTTATGAAATTGTCTTTTCATTTTTATTATTAAGAAAAGTAATTACGTTTTATTAAACGGGTTTAAACAAATAAAGTAATGGTTTTATTATATTATTATTTCTCTTATACTATTAATTATTGAAATTTTCCAATTTCAGAAAGCTCAATAGATATTCATTTTCTTGCAAATTTCATGAATCGTATCCACACAACTTCTTGTTTTGCCTTTCTTAATTTATTGTATCTTAAGAGCATTTTTTTTTATTTATAGGATTTTGGGGCTTCTAGAAAGATGCACATCATAAGTCGATTTTCAAGAAAATATTGTGTCTCTGTAGTAATTATACATTGCGAATGCTAAATTTTACATTGCTCAAATGTACTTAGAGTAGGAATTTTTAATCATTGGTTGTGCAATCCGTAATTCTGTGGTATTTACTCACTCTGAGGTAAAATGGATAAACCAACAAAAGTCTCCACACAAGTGAAGTTTTATTCAACGCATTTCGAACACTTTGTGTTCATCATCAGGAAGACACCAAGGATTTGGTACTGACGGGTTGGTCCAGTGAAAACAACAATTGTTCACTGGACCAACCTGTCAGTACCACATCCTTGGTGTCTTTCTGATGATGAACACAAAGTATTCGAAACGCGTTGAATAAAACTTCATTTGTGTGGAGACTTGTTGGTTTATCCATTTTACCTCGGAATTTTTAATGTGTACCTGACATTCTACAGGCTTAAGGCAAATGGCTTAACGTCCTCTTCAAAGAACGCAGTGCACAGATTTTTTTATACTTTCCAAGTAAAAAAAAAAAAAAAAAGTTCGAGTCAGAACGAGAACAAATCACTGGTCTACTAGTCCAAAGGAAGGCGCACAAACCACTGAGCTACCTAGACCAGTGGTTCTTAACCTGTGTTCGATCGAACCCTAGGGGTTCGAAGAGTTGGTCTCAGGGGTTTGGCGGAGCCTCCGTCAAGGAGGTCAACAGCAAAAGTCACACTGATTTGCACGTATGTAATTTGTTGTGTTTTCATGTATTGTGTTGGTTTTGTTCTTTGAACAAGATAATATTAATGCACGGTTCATTTTTTGGAACATAAAAAAAACATACGCCTATGACTTGAATTTGAAAAAAATTATATTTTATTTTTCACTAAAGAAGGGTTCGATGAATGCGCTTATGAAACTTGTGGGGTTCGGTAACCCCAAAAGGTTAAGAACCTCTGACCTAGACCCTAAGAACTTGTGTAATGACACGTTCTTAAAATAAAACTGTTTTTCAAAGATACTATATATGTATTCACAAAATCAATGTACATAAAAGAAATGACAAAAACCCACTACTCTATTTCTACCTAAAAAAAGAGGCAGTCGAAAAATAAGGGAGAGAATTTAGTGTTTTGTCCATGAATTTAATTTGTTTAGTTCGTGGAATCGTTTAAAAAAATATATACAAACAAAAGAAAAGTTATGCACAGAAATTAAACACTTGATACAGAATGTATAAAACAAACTGTCCCAAATAAATACATGAATCAAAAAACAACGTCCAAACGATATTAAGAAATCATTTGGACTCTGTCTAGGATCCTTTGTTTTGTTTGAAAGATTATAGTCATTTTTCTTATTTCTTGTTGTAGTTTGGATGTTGAAACGTTAATTTATTTAACTTAGAATAAAATTTTTCATCACTTAACGTGCTTTTTATTTTCCATCGTAGTCTTTTTTTGTATAAGATTGAAATTGTGCCATGTCATTCCTCACCAAGGACAACATGTCCGGAAAACTATAAAAAAAAATTTCCCGATTTTCTCTTATGACTTGTTAATATTACCGCCATGAGAAAATGCTTCTCTGGAGGATTTAGAATAAAATATTAATATTTTAAACGCATCGCAGACAAGTACACTCAGTAACCTAATCGAAACTTGTATATTATTATCGTTAAAATTATTGTTGTCATTATAACTTATTAGTCATGAAGCAACAAGCATTTTAATATTATTAATGTTAAGTAAAGTTTAACTAATTCACGTTAAAGTTAACTTAAAAGTTAAATAAAGTTAAGTAGAGTCTAATTAAGTTTTGTTTATGTCTTTAAATATTCTCAAAGCTAGTTGCACAATTCATGTTACCAACCATTCAATACTTTAAACACAAAAAATGCTATTTAATTTGCACATTTTATTCAGTTATGTAGAATTAAAAATTACTGCTTACATAATAAACTGAAAACGGTTTTTTTTCTTTCTATTCCAAGCTAATGTATTTTGAAAAAGTATAATAATTTGATAATGAAACCTGAAAACATAATGAGTGTAATCAAGTTTTAAAGATGAAAGTGTTTTGCATACCTTTGGCTTCAAGCAATTGTTTTTTTCTTCTTGGTAGGTCTTTAATCTACAAGCCTGCACCCTACCTTTGCTTTTAAATATTTTGTATTCTTGCTCTAGAGAAATCCTAATCAAACAAACCTGGTTAAGCAAACTAGAACAAAGTCCCTTGAATGCCCTGATGGATATTGAACGAGCATTACAAACTGAACAAAAACCCTTATTCGTAATTTATATAATTTACTTTCTAAATCATTGATCCTTTTGAAATCTTGGACAAAATGTTTAAAATTTTATTGTCTTTATGTCTGCCAGTAGGGACATTGGGTGTTCCTCTGCAGTGAGTTATCAAACTCTTAACAATGTAGTTTGCGTCATCTTTAGATGACTAGATCTTACATAACCAGTTTCAATAGATTTTAATGACGGCAATCAGCGTGCTCACGTCTAAACCGGCAGGTCAGGGGATTGATACCCATTCTGCCCTTGGATTTATTCATGTGCAGTTGAATAAATCTGATCACGTCATCCAAGTGACGTTAAGCCGTCGGTCCCGAGCCTGTACGATGTCAGGTACTCGTTAAAGATCCATACACTGAATATACTTGAGTTAGGCAGAATTTAGTTCTCTTAAAGTAGAATCAATCTTCATTGTGTGGTATCACAAAGGGTCAATGTTCGGCCAGTGTGTGTTCTCTTGTAGGACTGTTACTGACCCTTAACCTTACCTATATACTCCAGTGATTGTCATCTATACCATTAATCTTTATGAACACCTACATTTCGCATCGTTTGACACATCATAATTAAGTTTGACACATAGACCTCCCATTTCGTTCCCTACTAGTTACAAAGGCTAAGCAGCACAGGTGTGGTTATGATGACAGTTATGTGCTCGGAAGGATCATTGTGCCAATGGTGCCCCTAATAATCTAGCTCGCACATGATTAAATGTGCCAAATCAGAAATGAGCCACACATTTAGCCACGGAATAGTAAAAACAGCTCAATGCTTATAAGGGTGAGTGCTGGATAAAAATCATATAAGTTCTCATTTGTAAAAGTTGTATATTTTTTTAACTGTATTTAATAAATGAAGAGAGCGTTAATACTAATTTATTTTAATCCGAAACTATTCTTTTTCTATTCAGCTATTAAACATTCAAGGTAAAATATTGTACTTGTTAGTTTTTTTAATTTAAGCGCATCGTTAACTTGGGCATTAGCACGATTTAATTAAATAGTTGACCGGCTTCGTCCTTGTCTCAGCCCTATTGTTTCATACAACTACCATAAAGAACTCAAACACTGCCCCCACTACACTACTGCCCTCCTAAATCAACGCCCTTGACGGCCTTCCCTCCTATTGTACTGCTATTCTGTTCTGAAAATGTTAAGACTTTCAAATACCCCAAACATATTGCCTACTTTCTGCTTTTTAGTTATGTATTCTGTTCATCTTTATATATTATAGTTTAATCTCTATATATTAATCTATTAGGTGTTAGAATTTGACCAAAAGCCGATAATTTTAAACATCTAGCTGAATTGTTACATTACGAGGCTTTTCATTAATCGAAAAGTAACGTTCTAGTAGACTTCAAAAACGACGTATACTAGAACAGGACTCAAGCTCGAGTCAACTCTTAATACCCACATTCCTTAACTAGTAAGCAGCCACCAAAACAAATCTTTAGTAGTTAAAATGTTTGTTAATATGTTAAATGGAACCGGAGCTGGCTCCACCCATGGTCTAACATGGCCCCGAAGCTGGAGACGAAACCATAATTTTAAAATAATTGACTCCGGAGTTGAAGCCGGAGCTGAGCTGATTTTAGGGCAGCTCCCCAGACCTGATTTAAAACTACGCATTTCAAACACTTCGTGTTCATCATTGTAGAAGTTACCTCATGATTGTTTGAAACTCATAGTTCTCTACGAATAACTAATTGTGGATTGGATAACTGCATTCTGATAGTGTTGCCATGACATATTTCCAAGTACTATATAATATATGTATGGTACTATACACAGTGAACGCAAACACATATTTAAGTATATGTTTTTTTTGTGTCAAGATTACACCTTTCAAGTGCTTTTGGAAGTTCTATATTTGTAAATAAATCTTAAAGCTTCTCTTATATAAAAGTATGCAAAAGAAACCTAAACACAACCACGAACGATTATCAGACGTTTGTAAGGAACAATCAGCAAGGGAAACCAATATATCTCTTACTATTTTTGAGAATCAATATTAAATATATACATAAATAATAAGCTCAGTTTAATAATCAAAACATTGCGCACCATATAAGGGAACTAGACTGAAAAGTTTATTAAAAACAGCTCAAAAATTCTATTAGAAATTAAACATTACCTTCCCTTTACATTTGCTTTAATTTGATACTAATCAAAAGCAGCGTTTTTTGTTAAAACTAATTTTTGGCAATAAAAGCACATTAAAATATCAACTATAAAAAAGGGGCCAGGTTTGTTCAGTAGTTAACGTACTCGTCTTGGGGATGGTAGTCCGGGGTTCGATTCCCATCTGGCCCTCGATTTATTCACGCGAGAGGTGAATAAATCTGAGTACGTCGTCCCTCGGAGAGGACTCTAAGCTGTCGGTCCCGAGACTGTACGATGTCAGGTATTCGTTAAAGATCCCCACTCGAAATGCACTTGAGTTAGGCAAAATTTAGGACTCACAATGTAGAATTAGTTGAATCACCGATCAAACAAAAAGCAGGTAAACGGCTGACGTTATCACCCGCTAGGATATCAGTTTAAGCAATAAAAAATAAAAAACCACAAAAAAAAAGTTGTAGTAAACACTAAAGATATAAAACAATTTTAAAACAACATTGCAGTTAACATCGGTAATGTATACAAAAAATTATACATTAATCACAAAAAGGTGACATTGATTTCATAATAGATTGGAAATATTTGTTGTTCTAACAAACAACAAAATACTAAAATTTCATCGTTATTCATAATCACTTGTATAAAAATCTCGGATACATTAAAATAAATACTTTAATTAAAGTATTTGTTCAAAATGTTGTTAAAAATATTACTTATAGTAAAGTTGAGAAAGATGAGTACATTTGTTTTGTTAAATGAATTTTGTTTAATGAACTTGTCAAGTTATTTGTTATCAGTTAAAAGATAAAATTGGTTAGACTTGGTATTAAAAAACAAAAATACAGATAAGACTAAAATGGAAATAAGACTAAAAGAAGAGGGAGGTTTAAAGATGGAGAGGAAGTGTTAATGACGTCTGGAGTAGATTTGGACACAGTTATCACTAGAGTGTTTCTGCGAGGCGATAGCAGGGCTGTGTTATTGCTGGACTCCCTCACTCCACATAATGGGTCTCCTTACAAGAAATTGCGTCGGCACGCTCCGCCGATCTCTAATTCCTTTCCTATCCCAATAGAGACATTTCCGTAATTAATGGCCTTCCCGCAAAACTGTCCACTTTTACTCCAGTAAACCTTAGGACACAATAGCCCTTTCACATCTGCCACCAATATATCACTGCATGCATTTATTCTTCTTCTATCTTAATATAAACAGAACTAAAAGTTTACATTTGTTTTACTTCCATTTACCTACCATCTGTATGAAATATTAAAGTCCCAGTCACATCCACATTTCAGCGAATATGTACCGATGTGGTGGCACAGAAAAGGTCTCAAAAAAATAAATATAAAAAGATAAAATATTAAAATAAGTGTTTAATCAAAAATGAATGTTATAAGGCAGTGGTCGCCAATCTTTAGTATTTCATAGACCACTAATACGGATTTCAAAAAAAGGTGTTGTAAATGTTTTTAAGTAGCTTTAAACAAATTCAAATTTCAGATAGTCTGAATCATATTTTCTTGATATTTTTCGTTTTTCCTTTTCGCCTCGTATTCGAATGTTCTTTCTGATGCTGCCTGATGATGACTGTGGATGCTCTGATAAGTCTGATTCACTCATCAGCTCACTATTCACTGCATTGTCACTATTTTCATTAATTATTTTATCTTTGTTTTCCCAAAGAAGTGCAAAATATTCACTAGCTTTTTCTCACTTATTATGGGTTTATTGGATATTTTATTTGAATCTCAAAAAAAAAAGAATAATTAGTAACTTAGAGCTACAGTATTGCATCGGATTTTGTAAACTCCACTAATAAATTATACGGATACTCGAGGAGACCCAACAACAAAATGTTTGCATGCGTTAATAGTGTGTTATTTAAGTTTATTAACATTTTCATTCAAAAAGAAACTGAAAGTCACTATGTTCAATTTATCACTGTCAATAGAACATATATAAATATGTATATATTAAACTCGCAAAAAGGAAGAATAAACCTACAACGCAATATGAACAACCTACTGCATCCAGCGTTACCAAATCAAAATTCTATCGATTTTACTAGATCAGTTTACGATTTTTTACTAGCTTTTCAAAAAAGTGAAATTCAAACAAAAACATCTAAAAAGCCACCTCCCAAATAAATATAATTTTTAAAAAAAATACGGTGCGAAAGATGTTTCTCTTCAAGTCGAGAGACAGGCAACACTGACTGTGATCACTACATGGGGCAGTGTTGCCACCAACTCCGCATTTTTCCAGCCAGAAACTACAACTTTGCACTATCTATTCGTTTTTGACCATTCAAGCGTAAACATTCGAGTCGTGAAGGATTCGTTTTTAAATATATAATAATAATAAAACGTAGCTTTAAAATGTTTAATCTATGATAAGTTTCGTTAATTTTTGTTTTTTTATGGAATATAAAAAAGGGCTGCCATTTAATAATGGTCCCTAGTGGTCCAATAATAGACCACAAGTGGTTTATGGCGACCGCTGTTACAAGGGATAACACATAATACACTGCCTAAGTGTATTCAAAGCGAGGCTGCCTTGACGGAGTCCGCCGTATTACAGCCATCCCCTCTTATCTGGTCAAGGCTCTTATCACGCCAAGTACCAGATAGTAAATTACAGAAATTGGTCTTTTTTTGTGTGTAGTTTGTGTGAGCAAGATATCTCAAAACCAAAGTTTAGTTATAACCAAATTTTATAATTAGACCTAAAACGGAACATAGAGCTCATCACTAGTACCGTCTTTTTCTAAGAATAAGACAATGGCTTGTTTCTTTTTAGGTCCAAAATACGTACTGGGACTTATTTTTGGGGGAGGGCGTAAAGTACAATAAGTACTAGGTAATAATCAGATTTACAAAACTGAAATGCACAAACCTTGTATCTGCCTTGTATTGTATTTTTAAGATAAATTCAACTTTATAACAAGTGGTGAATTCTTTGAAACGAACCGTAGAGGTAAACAAGAATTTTCTTGGAATGTTTTGATCCAAACAATTCTATGAAATATTAGGGCAGCTAGAGATACCTACTAAATTCAACAGTTTTTTATTAAATAATGATATTATTCATATTATTTTAACTAGGGATTATTTTCAGGGAAGGGCTTATATTCCAAAGTATTCATTAAATCACACTATTGTTTATTTTCGGGGGATGTCTTATTCACAAAAAAAAAATGTATATTGATTGCACTTTCTTCGAGTGGATTTGATCAAAAATTACATTTTTTACTTTGATGTGATCGAAATCTTTCAAACTCTATTTTGAAAGCTCTTCTAGATTAGGAATAAACTAAGTTTTAAATACTTTCTATTTATGTAATACAGATAATTGAAAAAAAAACAGTAAAATTTAAAACATAAATATTAAATTTTGACATTTGTTATAGTTAATAAATCCTCTGCATATTTGATATAACCATTGATTAATTAATGCATACGATTCTTCATAAATAAAGTATTCCTTCATTTCAAGTGACTGGCAGATTTAAAATAATAAAAAGCTAACGAGAAATCTGAAATATTATACCAAAATGAGTTTTTAAGTTCGTAATTGTTTTTTACGTTTTAAGTGTGTAATAATGTTCTTCAACGGAACCTTCAACTGTAATATTTCAAATTAAAAATAAGTTTACTTTAAATTTGTCAAAACTTGTTTTTTAAAGGAGTTAAAAGTTTATTGTATTGTTTGCGTAGGCAATTAATTTAATTCAACAATTGTTTTATGATTTGAATTATACATTATTGTTTTCAAAAATCTTTGGTTTTCTTTGATGATGACTTCATATGTATACGACTACAGTAATAAGAAAAAAGTTTTGAGGCTAATAACACTAGTCTAAAATTGGATTCCATTACAATGTAATTCTATGGAAATAAATATTTTGAGAAGTTTCTGGAACGGATTATGAACGGTCAGGGGGGGGGGGGGCAGCAAAATTATTCGTACACCACTGCATACAACCCATACAACTTTTGTGTCACCCCCATCAAAAATACATCAAAAATACCCCCATCGCAATCAAAGTTGCAAGTTGTAAAATATATACATATATTTTATCTAACAATATGCAAACGTACATATGAATGAATATGAAATTATAGTTAAATAATTGAAATTTATTTCAATGGAAGTTTTGTTATACCTCATAACGGAACTTTGTCTTTCGCTATTGTTTAACTAATAAACTTTTTATTTTAATATTACATTATCAGCTTTGGACCTGAAATGACTTGAGCAGATCACGACAGTAATAATTATAAACTAAAATACCACCAGTATTTTGTTCATAACTTTTTACCCCAAGTTTTTTTTTTTTTGAATTTATAGTAGCAAATATACATTCCATGAAACATAACATCTTCAAATAATAAAACTTATTTAATAAAAGTCCCTTTCAGGAAGAGTATTTTTTAAAAAAAAAAAAACAAAAACAAAAATTGCGGAGGTAAGTCAGCTTTGATTATAAATACGGGAAGAGTTTTCACAAGTTTGATGCGATTTCGAAGAAGACATTTCGATAAAAAGCTTATACTTCTCTTGGATTAGAATGAAGTAGAATACCTAATATTATCCGAAATGGCCATTTCCTTCTTTTCTAGAAACCAATATTACTTTGAATAATTTATTCATATATATTTTTATAAGCAGAGAATTTCCATTAAACATGCGTATCTTTACAAGCAATGAAATAATCACGTAATTAAATTAAAAAATCTCGAATGTTTTAAACTAAATTTTCTGTAAGTTTCTTGATTATAAGGAATAATGAACAATCCATTTAAAATATTTTGATTATTTAATGCTGATACTACACTTTAATGATTCTAAATATACATATAAATGGAAACATGTATATTGGTTGGCACCGCAGACGTCAGTAAAGCTAATATTATTACAAACTTTCGACATGCCTCGTGTATATCGCTGGTGCAGTCGCCTGACCAATGTCGCAAAGGCTGCACTATCAATAGTACTAAACTTCCTTATGCAAGTCAGGGATATAAATACCTACAAAAATCAATATTACCAATCAATACCTGAATATCCTATCTATTATTTTTAATCTGTTTTTGTTCTTTTACAATTCAAGTCGTCATTGTAAAACACACAAGCACACGCACTTATAAATAAGAATATCTGTCCTGTCGTCTTTTTATGTTTATTATTGGTTTGAATATTCTATCCGCTTGGTGGTTGTTCATTTATTAACTTATCTGAGTTTCTTTGTCTGTATATTTTCATTTTTTTCTATTATAATCAATCTCATTTCTTTTTCTCCTGTTTTAATTAATTCCATTGATTTTTCAATACTATCTGGTTCATGTCCGTGTTTGTTTAAACAGGTTAGCAAAGTTTAACTTCTTCTTATTATTTACATAATCTTTAATGAGTTCTTTAAATTTGTTCTGCGGTTTGCTGTATGTATACATGTTTACAATCTTTACAGTTTAGTTAATATATCAAACTTTCACGTACGCTGACGTTTCGATTTTACTTCAATCCTTTTCACTGTTCTACAAAATAGAGATTAATAATAATAATAAATTGTATATATCAGCAGATAGCAGTAAACTTCAGTAAACTATAAACAAGCACATGCACTTAGAAATAACAATATTTTGTAATAAGTTGAAATATTCTTAGCGAATAAGATCGCGTACTTCTTTACAATTTACTTATACTTATTTCTCTAAACAATGTGTATGTTGGTTTTGTTATTACTTGTTCAATTTATAATAATTTCTTATTTTTCTTTAACCGAAAATTTTAATTAAAATTACTAATTTTGGTATTGCGACTTTGATTTGAAGCTAAACGGCTGATACTAACCAAAACGGATAAATAAGTTCATACAGAAAAATTATATATACATAATTAAAGTTTCTAAATTTTGGTTTTAACTGTCTTCAGAAGAGATAAGAGTAGAGTACCAAATCACAATAAATGAACATGTGATGCAATCAATGAAGTTTAAACCACAATGGAAAAAGGAAAAAAATAGAAATAAATGCTCTGGGGCCTTTCAATGTATGACATCAGAGAGCAAACAAAGTAAAAACTGAGAAGCTAACATAAAAGTAATGAAGCTTTTATGTTAGCTTCTCAGTTTTTACTCTGTTTGTTCTCTGATGACACATTGAAAGGCCTCAGAGCATTTATTTCTATTGTTTTCTTTTTTCCATTGTGGTTTAAATATATATATATATATATACACTTCAAATAAAATGTGGCACATAGAAAGAAACATAACAAAGACTCACTTTTCAATATTTCAACCGTTATTTCGATCGCCCTCAGGAGAAGAAGTGAATTGATGGAGGGATTACAGTGAGCTGAAGAAGTCTCTATTCTGCTGGATTGCATTTCGCATATCTATATATAGTGGCACATCAGGTGCGTGTACGTGTATGTGTGTGAGAGAGAGAAGTAAGAGTGAAATCCAATACCATTATAATCAGCAAGTAGAAAGATTGTAAAATTAGTACTCGACCTTAATGTTAACGTTTCTTATCATGAACTACATTTACATTTGATAATGTTTTCAAAGATCAAATATTTCTCGTTTTTTATTTATTTCGTTTTAAATGGATCAACCAACATTTCTTGCGTCATTCATTCTGTCAGAAGTCATTGGTTGGAGAGAAATAAAAAATGTAAGCAATTCAGTATCAAAAGATATTTTAACAATGGCCTGCTATATGTTGAAAGATTTCAGTCCATATGAATATAATATTGCCTACAAAAGGTTCATATCCCTGTTACTAAAAATAGATTAATCCAGATGGAAGAACATGTTTTATTTGCGTAACAAAGTCGACTTGAGAGAGAGAGAGAGAGAGAGAGTGAGAGAGAGTGACAAAAGAAAAGGTAAAGCTTTGATTTGTCCAGTGTGCCTTCAATTGAATGGAGATAAGAGACCTGCATACTGCATACTGCCCTAACATTCAGGCCACTAATGTCCCCGTGCCACTGGCACCAACGAGCTACTAACAATTCAATAAATCTCCCCTGGCCACCGTTAACCTTATCCATTACCTGTTCAAAGCACTAGAATAGCCATCCCAAGTTCGTCTGCTTCAACTGCCTCTGAATTTAACACCATTTCCTCTATTCATTCATTACCTCCAGAAAAAAACGTAATATTCTCCAGTATCATCTAACTCATCTTCAGATGACTCATCAAACACAAAGTTTTTACTTGAGATAATTAAATTAATGAGATGAAAAATTTGAATGATTTATTTATATGAACATAAATTTTACCTAATTTAGTGAAAAATAAATTATCGCACTGCTTGTTGTCAGTATTTTTTCACCAGCTGATGTAACCTGAGAAACCACAAGTTTATTCTTAACTCGTTCCGCGTTCCTTTCTATGAATGTGTTTTCATGCAAAGTCTTCATTCTTTATTTCTTTAATACAATCCAGATAAGAAGCGGATTTATGAAGTTAATATGCGCGGTTTTTTAACGGCGCACTGCAAACTTAATGGCTATCTGCGGAAAATGGGCATTATCAATGAATCTTCCTGCAAAGTTGAGGAAGTAACACCGCTGCACCTGCTGGCTGATTGTCAAGCCACTGTGCTACACAGAGGCAGGTGCTTCAGGACACTCAACAAAACCATAGAAAAGCTTTTACCGTTGGAAAAGCTTTTACCCAGCAAAAGTGCTGAGCTTCTTAGAGGAGTTAAAGCTAACTGGGGTACTATGGTACAGAAGGGAGGAAAGTACAATAGTTCATAGGACACAGTACTACAATCACCCCCAACAAATAAATAAATAGCGTTATTAACCATAGATGTTGATTAAAAAAAAACCACAGATTCAGTAGTAATTTCAGCATCTTATGAATAGATAATAAATTCAGTTTAACCAAGTTTATTGCAGCGAGTAATTTATGACTACTATTAAGTTACCCCTAAATGGAGTCAGTAGCGTAACAAGGGGAGGAGGGCTAGAGGGGAGGCGGCACGTGCCAGGGGGTCGTATGATCTCAGGGAAGAGGGAGGGGGATGAACAATATAGCAAATAGAAAATGAAAAGCAACTTTAATCTAGAATCTGATATGAAGCTATAATGTAGGATGTTAATCCATGAACACTGGCTTCTATGACGTGTATTTTATAATCAGCCGCTTTGATAGTAAGAGTTTAGGAATCAAAATCTTACAAACTCCAATAGTCTCTTTAATTACAAATGTTGTATCTTCACAAATAAAATATTTTAAATCTGTTAAATTTAATAGAAGAAGTGTCAAGAAAAATCCTGTTTAAAAATGTTTAATACTTTGAATATCACTTATTAAAAGTTGTTGTCTTTACTAATATAAAACTTTAAGAACAAATCAAATAATATCCGTAGTTCTATTTTGTTATTAACTATCCTGAACCTAACACAATAATTAAATGAGCCCGAATTTCACCGAGGGATATTATCGAAATCCGAACCATTGGACCCGTATAATTCTAATTCAATAGGGAAATCAAATTTATCAGGTGACAATAAATAGGATCCTTAGGAAGCCCACAGCCAACTCGAATCAAGAGAGTCCCTTTCAGCTTCCCTCCCATATATTCAAGCAAATATTTTATCAAAGTCTTCCTCAACCTCAAACAAAATTAAATTTGATCTTACAATTTATTACCTTAAATATATCTTTTTTTTTTAAATAAGCTTTTTTTCAAGGTAAAATGTAGAAGAGTATATTCAGGATAGTCACATCGTATCAATTTCAATTCAGTGAGCATGATTTATACTTCTTTTGTTAAATATAAGACTTCTATTTAAGCGGTAGTCTTTGTTTTTCAACTTATATTACTCTTTGAGTTGGTTAGTGCAGCTGCTATTATTATTAAGATAATAAATTGTTTAATTACATAAATTAAATGAATTAACGATAACTACTTTTCATTAATGTATTAATGCTCACGATAATCTTACTGTTTCCGAATAGAATTAGGAGGCTCGACCGATTAGCATGCCTGCCGATAAGAGCCCTGTCGTCCTCATGCATCGTCAAGTTTAAAATCACGCGATTGTAAAAGAACTTTTCAATTCTTCTATAAACACCTTTCTTCTGATTATCGGACTCGGTCAGTTCCTCGGAACTTAACTTGATACTAGATTTGGTCTAGCTTCAATAATACAACACCTTTAAGCCTATATTTGTAGACATCTTCAGAACTACATCAATACATAATTTAATTACAACAACATGAAAAATAATTATATTACATTATTTAATTAATATGCATAATTACCTTGGTATTTTTCTATTGTGAGGAAGGTAATTATGTAACTAAATAAAGGTAATTTTGTATATTAATTAAATAATCTAATATAATTATGTTCCATGTTATTGTAATTAAATTCTGTATTGATGTAGCCCTAAAGATGTCTACAAATATAGACAAAACGTCGGCTTAACGGTGTTATATTATTGAAGCTAGATCAAACCTCAATAAAAAAGAAAAATAGTGAACATTCGATTATATATATATATATAAAAAGATTTCACATAAACACGTGAAACAACAATCAATGATCAAACCACAATAAGAAATGGGCAAACAAGACTAAGATCTTTCAACCGTAACAAGCGGTCTTCGTCAGACGCAGACCCAACCCAAGAGTTGGGTTTTTGACTCTGACGAAGACTGCTTGTTACGGTTGAAAGATCTTAGTCTTGTTTTCCCATTTCTTATTGTGGTTTGATCATTGATATATATATATATTGTTAAATAACGCCCCATATTTGGCTTGAATCTGTTTCTTACACAATTTCTCCAGTTTCCGGAATTCCTTCCTGGTCTCTTCATTAAAACTATAAAGCTTATCACCAATATTGCAAGTCGACATGTTTCGAATGTACTACATTCATCATCAGGACAATATAGTGAAAATAATAGTAGGATTGTGAGTACTAACAATCCTACTATTATTTTCATTATTGTCCTGATGATGAATGTGGTACATTCGAAACATGTCGACTTGCAATATTGGTGATAAGCTTTATAGTTTTAATAAAGAGACGAGGAAGGAATTCCGGAAACTGGAGAAATTGTGTTAACTGGAACCAAATATGGGGCGTTATTTAACAATATATGTTTAAATGAAGGACTGCTTCCAACTTTTACAAATATATAACACTATGAACGTTATTGAAACTTAACAAATATTTCTAGGTACATAATAAAAAAATAAATAATAATTTATAATGATAAAATACAAATAAAATATTTTTATTCCGTTAGTACATACAAAAATAAAAGAAAGACTATTGTAATAAAATGTAATATTACTTACTGTTTTTTTTTACAATAATGGTAGATACCATTTGTAATAAGCATCATTAACTCGAGGGTGGAGTAGAAAAGACATTTGTTAGAAAAGTCAAAGCAGAAGAATGTTTAGAATGTGAGGCTGTAATGAAAGGCAGTGTGACAAAGGATTCGCCAGGTCCACCCAGACCCTATTAATTAACAATGAAGCTGATACAATGGGAGGAAGCCATAAAGCCAAACGAATCCCACACACTTGCGCCGGGGCTTTTTTACTTTTCAGCGCAGTCTTGAAGCTCACTTAACTTTCTTCCTCCGGGGATTACTTTCTTTTGAAAAATTTTCATTGACTTTCATTAACTTCTAAATTTAACTCTGTATGAGAGACTTTTATTATCAGTTTAAAATAAATAGAAAATTGTTATCTGTTTATTTCTATCTCTCTCATTACATCAAACACGGTAGACATTCGTTAGATATATATTCTAGGGATTTACAATCTTTTTTACATAGCGACCCATTTTGGACGCCAACATTTATTCGCGACTCTTTAGTGAGAACAAAAAATAAAATTAACGACACGACAAATAGAAAAGGTAAAATTAAAATAAATTTGATCAATAGTATATTTTCAATTTAAAATTAAACAATTTCAAACATTTCGCGACCCCCGTTTAACCTTTTCGTGACCCCCAAGGAGGTCGCGACCCACCAGTTGATGTCCCTTGCTATATTCTAACCCAAATTCAGTATTTCTTTAAAACATTTATGTTGTTAAGAAAAAATAATATTAAAATATTTAATTGTTCCCAAGACACGCAGTAATACTTATTGGTTTAAAAGTGAAGTTCATTTGTTATTTAGCGCCCTTATTAGTTATGGTTCATCACTTTTCCAGGCGGATACTACATCGTGAGTCTTAAATTGTACCTTACACAAATTCATGATAGTTCGCATCTTAACCACATATCTGACTCATACAGCCAAGAGAACTGCAAACACTACGTCTTCTCTGGTAGACGGCGTGTATAAGATGCTGAATATATATTGTATAAATGATAACATATAAACTCATCATTTGCGGTATTAAAGCAAGCATCCTGCCTAACAAACCACTTCACAACCTCAGAAGAAATATCTCTCAATATTACAATATTTACTACAAAATAATATTCATTTGTTAATTAATACAACATATTTAATTTTATTAACAAATAATAATTAAATTTTGACAGAAGAACAGGTTCAGCTAGTTAATATTACATTTTTATGTGCACCCTTGTAAATATATACAAGTATGTATAGGAAAAAAAAAGGAGAAAACATAGAGACAAAACTATACCGGTGTCAAGGCAGTGGATCAATGGCGTGTTTGCCTCAGTGGCACCCTTAGCATACATAATAAGAGATACAAGGACCAGTCCTTCCAAACTCTAGCCAGTGCTGTCCCACATAAAACCCCATTACTTCTTCAAAGTAAACAGTAGTAAATACGTTTATTTGGCACTTGCAATGAACTATGTAAACTCTCAACTTCATAGATAAGTATATAATTGATTTTATTTATACATATATATTTGTAAAAGTTGGTATCAGTTTTTCATTCAAACTTACAAGGTGTGTAAATAAAGTAGTGAGACTGATTTTTTTTAAATTTTCTATTCAAATATAATTACAATGTGATATTGTCACCTTCAAAATAGTTCCCTTCGGAAGCCACACAGCGCTGGAGACGGTCCTTCCAATCATTGTAGCATTGCTGGAACTCGGATTCTGGAATGGCCTTCAGCTGGTCGGTTACAGCAGTTTGTATGTTTTGTAGTGTCCCGAAATGAGTTCCCTTGAGGTGATTTTTCAATCTCGGGAAGAGGAAAAAGTCACAAGGACTCAAGTCTGGTGAATAAGGAGGCTGAGGAGCAACAGGAATGTTTTTACTGGCCAAAAACTCGTTTATTGAGATGGCAGTGTGACAGGGCGCGTTGTCGTGATGCAACACCCACTTGTCGTGGTTCGTCTTCAATCGACTCTCTTCCTTCTGAAAATTCCTTAAACCACCGAAAAACCTGTGCCCTTGATAAAACACGTTCTCCATAGGCCTCCTGAAGTTTTTAAAAAGTTTCGGTTGCATTATGTCCAAGTCTGAAGCAAAATTTGATTGCACACCGCTGCTCAACTTTGAGGTCACTCATTTTTAAAACACTCAAGAAAAAACCATTTCACGAAAACCAACGCTACGGACAAACAAATGACTGTGGCGAGTTCAGATTCATACTGGAGGCGCATCACACGTGCACCTGACGCTACTCAAGGCCACGCGTCTCCAGCGTTGCCAGATCGAAAGCGACGTTGCCAGTCTCACTACTTTATTTACACACCTCGTATATCGTTTAATAACGCCCCATATTTGGCTTGTATCTGTATTTTGCATAGTTAATTTAATTTCTAATATCTAATATTAACAGCCGACATATAGTACATCTTCAGGACAATAAAGGGTGTATTTATGGATTGGTGAGTTTATATAGACAAGGTGGAGTTGTAGTTGAAGGTGTGATCAGTCATTACCATTGTATCAGAGAGTATTATGGGACATTAAGGTAGGGTTGTTTAACCCCGAAACCTTTTTCCTGAATTTTATGTATCACTGAATTTTTATGTATTGAACTGAATATTTATCTATCGCACCCTTTCTTCATCCCTATTTTCCTTTTATTTATTACTTTTTCTTATTCCCCATTCTTATATAATTTTAAATTGATTCTGGACTACCTTTGTGTCCGGACGCACGTCCGGCAACATTGTTGGTCTCCAACTCCTCTACACCAGTGCGCTTGGTTTCTCTCTTTTATCTCTCCTGATATGGGTCAAATCGAAAATTAGGAACTGTAAGTGTGTGTTTTTAATTTGTCTATATTTCTTTATTCACATTGAACATTATTTGTTCGTTTTGTATCGTTTTTTCATCCTAACATTATATATTCTTTATATACTTTTACTAGAAAAAAGTTGGTCCAAACAGGATAATGAAACATAAAACAATGAAAAGTAGACACTAACAGTCTTTAATTTTTGTTTTGAATCTTCATGAGGAGAAATAAGTACGGAAAACCAAGCGCAGTGGTGCAGAGACGGTTGTTTCTCTCTCTTATCTCTCCTGATGACGGTTCAAACTAAAAATTAGAAACTGTAAGTGTCTGTTTTTAATTCATCTATGTTTCTCTATCTATATTAAACTACACATATGCTGAGAAATCACAATTAAACACGTGATGCAATCAATGAAGTCTAAACCACAAGGAAAAAGAAAAAGAAAATAAATAAGTGCTCTGAGGCTTTTCACTTTATGTCATCGTAGAGCAAACAAAGTAAAACATTATAATTATATATATATATATATATATATATATATATATATATCAATGATCAAACCACAATAAGAAATGGGAAAACAAGACTAAGATCTTTCAACCGTAACAAGCGGTCTTCGTCAGAGTCAAAAACCCAACTGACGAAGACCGCTTGTTACGGTTGAAAGATCTTAGTCTTGTTTTCCCATTTCTTATTGTGGTTTGATCATTGATTGTTGTTTCACGTGTTTATGTGAAATCTTTATATATATATATATATCGGACACGTTCGGCTTTCCACAAATAATAATAATTAATATAGAAGGAGTGATTATATTAACAATACTGGTATAATTTTCCCATCAATTCTGTTTTGTAGAGTTCATGCCGTAAATTAAATCATAATTTAAAATAATTGTACTGTAAAATTTTAACGAATTTAATTTATCCTAATAGTTAAAAAGTTTGCTTTTGACAATGCATAACTTCCAGCCAATTTATTCAAACATACGGGTATATCGATCTTTTCTTTCTCGTTTTGAGAATAGAGGTTGTTAGTAAAGCAACAAACATTATAACAAACATTGATAAAATATTATTTAATAAAAAAATCATTCTTAACAGGAAAATGTCAATCCTACATAACTTTAGTATTAAATTACAAGTTCTAAATGTCACTCCTTCAAGAAAGTGTATTGGTCCTAGGGTTTATTAATTTTGTGATTAGATTATAATTTCCGTTATTTATGTATATTTCAAAACATTGTTTATAACTGGTAACACTGTTCAAAACATTTTTGGTTTCCTACGTTTTTAAGCTGATTTAGATTAATTTAGGAGTGCTGATTCCGAAAATTATACTTTTTTTTTCTCTTCCGGTCAAGTTATTGAGATGTTTGCTATTTCATACTTTTTTTACCTTAAAACCCATTAGTGACGGAAATACTATATATAGTAGGCAATATGTATTCTATTGTATTTCAGAAACAAATGAGATTATTCTGTTCAGTTCTTGTACAGTTGTTGTTTTGACGGTATAGAACACGTTTGTTACACGTATGGTTGGCAGATTGTACAGAGATAGTTTGCAGTTGCCAGTTCGTCTCCAGATACGGTAAACGCAGGATGGCTTCCACAAACATGTAGGTTATACTAACGATAGTTCACAGTGATTATTATTTTTTTTGTGAAAAATGTATTAATTACATCTCAGTGTTCATGTGTGTATACCTATTTTATACAGAAAAATGTTTATCAATATTCAGGACTAAATTTTATATCAGCTACTATATATAGTAGGTTCGGCAGATGCGAGTACATACTAGGAAATTATAGAATATCAGCATATGTGAATCTTTAGTACCAAAATGCATAAGAAATTACTTTCGAAATTCT
Source organism: Hermatobates lingyangjiaoensis (assembly GCA_026182355.1). Classification (NCBI taxonomy): domain Eukaryota; kingdom Metazoa; phylum Arthropoda; class Insecta; order Hemiptera; family Hermatobatidae; genus Hermatobates; species Hermatobates lingyangjiaoensis. Next base: position 1,121,426 of record JAPFBL010000034.1, on the reverse strand, counting down.
ATATTTGATCTTTTTAGTTGAATTTCGGTGATCATAATATATTTAGTTGTTGTTCTTCGTACGTATAAATACGTACGTATTCCTTAAAATTAGGCATATTTCTAAATACAAACAAGCGTCATAATTACAATAGCAGGTTGTTATTGTGATCCATGTTAAATGATTATGACATCAGAAACCTTAACGCTTTTACTTGCAATTCAGGTTTTTGTAGTAAAATTAATCATGGCTACATTCCTTAAAAACAATATTTTGCTATTTTGATGTGAAATATACATTGAAATCCAAATGTATTGCGTACTTATTTGCATACGTATTGCAAATATGAAATGTGTCTTAAAGTTAAATGAAAATATTGTCTCTTCGATTTTCCCATCTTTATTGTAGCTATCGCCTTCCTAGAGAGAGGGGTATGCCATAGCAGAAAAACTCAACCAGTTAGAGAAAAAGCGATATCATTTCTGGAATCAGCGACCTTAATTAGGTAAAAACAGTTAAAACATCTTAGGCACCATTTTTTCGTAATTCTAATCATTAAATTAGATACATGCATAATGTTAGTTCCACTGAGGTTATTATGATTTATATTATTGATATGGTAAACCATCGTACCTCATAATATGATCTTGGAATTGTTGGAGCGCTTTCGGACGTTGTCCATCTTTGATTGCAACTAACCTGCTGAGCTGTAATGAAGGGGTTATCTGTCAAGTCTGCTGCTATCTTGATATTATTATTAGATCTTATTAAGTAATTTTTAAAATCAAATTTCATTATATAAAAATAAAAATATGACAAGACATACAGTATGACGAAGTTAATAAATATAAATATATATAAAATATAAATATAAATAATAGAAATGAATCCGACTAGATAATAACTAAAAAAAAAATCAAATCAAAATGAACTCAATAAGATCTAACAATAATATCAAGACAGCAGTGGACTTCACAGATAACGCCTTCATAACAGCCTGTAGGTTATTTGCGATCGAAGATGGACAACGTCCGAAAGCGCTCCAACAACTCCAAGATCATATTACAAGATACGACGGTTTCCCATATTAATGCTATAAATCATTAATTTAGAAATGAGAAGGTTTAAATTTTTGACCTTGTTTCAGAGCGTCATGGTATTTTTGAACGTGGCAATGGTCCTGGTGGAAGGCAAAGCCGGCAAACCATCTCCCGCCCCCAAGCGGTCCCTGTCTGACTACGCGGACCCTGCTTCTCAATCGTCTAGGACACTGGGACCTTCAGGTATTCAACATTCTCCATTCCCTTCTAAAGCAATCTGCATTGAAGGAAAAAACACTTTACTTGATTTTTATTTTAAAATATAACTTTCTAGATATCATTTTAAAATAAAAAGCAATGCTCCTTTTTTTTGTAAAATATGAAGAATACGGAGTGTAGGGAAATTAATTTACTTTGAAATTACTTTATTTATTATTGGATAAAGTGACTGGAAAAAATGAATCTAGGCTGCCTGGGTACAAGGATGTATCAGTGATTTGTGTAGCGCATTAAAAAGCGTTTTTATTTTGGATTGTTACTAAACAAGTACAGATTCATGCTTTCATTATTCACTTACATCATTCTCACGAAATTAATAATGATCCAATAATTAAAAGTAATCCATTAACCACTTAAACATTATTATACTTTTACTCACGGATTGTAATTTAACTCACTTAATTCAGATATATCAAAGTCAATGTCTGTTTGTATGTTCGTTACCAATAGATAAAAAAGTTAAAAGTACTTTTGTATGTACCCTTTTCCGAGGAAGACAATGGAAGGAGGACACTTAGGCCGAACATTGGGCCTTTTGTGATACTACACAACGAATATTAATTCTACATTGGAATTCTTAAATTTTGCCTAACTCAAGTTTATTTAGAGTAGGAATCATTAACGAGTACGTGATTCGTGCCGTCGGCTTTGGACCGACGACTTAAAGTCCTTCTCCGAGGGATGACGTGTTCAGATTTATTCACATCCTTGGTAAATAAATCGACGGCCACAGTGGGTATCGAAACACGGACCCACCAGTTTAGAGGCGAGTACGTCAACCACAGAGCTAACCTGCACCCCCCCCCTCCTGGCAACTGGCTGCCAGGAGGGGGGGGGAGGGGTGCAGGTTACAGGCCCAGTAGCGGGCCGTTGATAATCCGTTAACCTTCAAAATTCCAGAAAGACCACAAAATATTTATTTTCATAGAATTACAATCAAGGATTTTAGACAGCTGACATTAGTCCCAGACACTCATTTTATTATAGTACTTTTTACCCATTGCTTATATTTCAACAGTCAACTATCAGTATTCTTTGTTTAATTACCATTATGTATGTCTGCCACCCGTCTTGATGTAGGTTACTACGTACATGTTTAGTTTGTTTAAAGTAAGTTTGTTTTGTTCGTAAATCATTCCAGTAGATTATTTTATTTTATACCTTTTTTACAATTTTTCTTAAAAATATTCTACCAAAAATAAGATATTCTTATAGGATTAATTTCAAGAAAGTTACTTGGATGAAAACAGAGGCAGTAATCAGAAGTGTAAAAGAATGTGCAGAGGAAAGGAAAAGCAAGAAAAATAACAGATAGATGCGAAGTGGAGGATGAAGGTAAAAGACCGCCTTCAAACAGCAATAAGAAAGGAGGAATTAGGTTTTCAAAAAAATAACTTATCAATAAAAATGAACAATTATTACACGATGAAATCAAAAAACATCGAAAGTAGTTGAAAACAAACCAATTTTATCAATCATCTATTAGGTTAGTTTATTATCTAAAATATTGTAAAATACTATAAGAAAAACAAATTATTGACTATAGGTTGTCAATATAACTTGATTTATAAATACTAATGAATCTTGTAGGGTAAAAGGTTAATAAAATAGTGTCCATATATACAAGTTTAATAGTCCAATCAAAGCGTTTCAACGCATAGTGTTCTTCTTCTGGCAAAACTAAGCATCAGAATCTGTGTCACACTGAAGCTGAGTTTTATGCCTGAAAAAGAACACTATTTGTTCGAAACACTTTTTTTAGACTATTATATTTGTGTATTATAAATAGACTCGTATATTTAGAGACTATTATATTAGCTTTTTACCATACAATGAGTAAATACTACATAATAATTGATTACACTATCTTGAAATAATAAAAATTGTAAATTATTTGATCGTGTAACTTACTTTTAAAAATTGTTTTAAACATTTACCGGAAAATGTGGGATGGAACTGAAAGTTAATATTCTTTGTAATGAGAAGAAAACAAAACAAGGAAAGACAAACGCTCAAAAGAACAATATGTACACTTTAATACATCACACATGGTCTTATTATTAAAGTGTGATAATTACACACAGCAATAACAAATTTATGTTTAGTCTCGTCTCCTCTCCCACTCTCTCTCTCTCTCTCTCTCACTCTCTCCCTCTCTCTCTTTCATACACTCTCACTCACACGTGCACACGCATTCTAACATATTTATTTACCCACTCGCTGTCTATCACAAATACATTCTCTCACTCTCTCTCTCTCTCTCTCTCTCTATTAATTACAACGACACCTTCATTGTTATTGTTAATTACAATGACATTCGCACACCCTCTCTCTCTCTCTCGCTCTCTCTCTCTCTCTCTCACTCTCTCTCTCTCTGTCAATTACAACGACGCCCTCTCATTCGCACACCCTCTTTCTCTCTCAAAACATATATACTTTACACGTTAATAATATTGCTTTTTATTTCCTGTAAGCTCACACACACTAACTCACTCCTAAACATACTCCAATATCTCTCTACCCTTCAGTCATCCAAAGTAGACATGACTGTGATATACCAAATCAATCAATACCTTTGAAGGTATATAGAGCAGACTAATCCGTCACCATTAACAGTGACACAACAGTGTTTGATCCTACCTATTTGAAAATCTCAATATATTTATATTAAAACCTTGGACTATTAATTAAGTTTACATTAATGATATGAACTTTCTAAAATGGCTTGTGTTTATTCATGAGGCTGACTTGTTTTAACGAAAGGTCATTAATTCCTCTTTACTTTATGAGCTGGCTGCGTGAACTCAAATGGAAAGACATGCAAACTAAACCAATATATCGTTGGGGAAAATTAATGCCGTTTAATGGAATCGATCTCTCTTTGACATTTCAACTGAAACTTACTTCAATGTTAAATCCACGGAGGTCATTTACTCACCATAGAATAATCGATCAAAAACTTTTAAAACTAAAATCCCTTCCATTGGAAACTCTTCTAATTTATGGATGATGAGTTGAGAAAAGCCAAAAATTCCATACATGGAGTTAGTTGGCCGAGGCTCCACTCAGCCCATGCATTTCCAACCGTTGCTCCCTTAGTCAACAATAGTTAGTCTCCCTAATTAGACAGTTCTAAATATTTCCCATTGTGTTAGCCCATCTCATAACTCTCCTACTCCTATTGTTTAATTAACTAAACCCGTTCAATATCCTTTGTCTGTTCAACAAAATATTAAAATTGAAACATTATACGTAAAAAAATTCAGCTTTGAATATTTCATTTGCTTAAAATAATTTCTATTCAGTACATTTTTATACTTACACTAGGTAAACGTTTACCTTACACAAGTCCTATACAGTAAGATAAGTATTACATAGGGGTAAAATGTTGATATCAAACGTTTGAGGTATAACATAGATTTCTCAGATTGTTCTGTATTTGTATGTATATGTGTCTGTGTGTTTTGATCATCTATCACAGAGGATCATTATTCATCAATCTTAGTTTCATGCATCATAAAACTAATGATCATAAAAGATTCACTTGTTTTATCAATACTGCCTCTCAATTCAGTTGTACCTTCACTCATGAATTTAATTCATTCCGGGACCGACTTCTTATATCGAAATAGTCATTTGTCGAGACTAATTTTACTGTAAGAATATGTCACAATTCGATTAATCTGTTGCACAGACCTGCAATAAATCCTTAAATAATACTGCGTAAATATAAGTATAAATAGCATTTTACAGATAAATATTAACTGATATCAGTTAAATAGATTTAAAACAAGGCATAGAGACTGGCGGATGGTGTGGAGGTACAGAGAAATACGATGAGTGTGGAGCGTTCTGTAACTTACACCCTAATTTGGACTCTAATTTGCATTAATTTATTTTTCTTGTTTTAAATTGTATGCTTCACTTGATGTAAAACGTTTGTACAGAGAGAGAATTTTATTTATTAATTTTTTTTTGCTTTTCACTATTCCTTAAGTTTTCTTTCTTCACTTCCACTCGTTTTATTAAGATCACTATGCAGTGGTTCATCGAATGTTGTATCTCGAGCAAATCTTTGTATATCGAGACGAGTTTCAGTTCGAAATTTACATCGTATATAGAAATAAGCGAATGTCGATACGTTCTTAAGTCTATGTACGACTGTACTCATAAACAAGGTTCGGTGTTGTTACAAGCTCGATAGGTGGCACAAAGTCCCAATTATTACACACGGTAATGTGGCCTAACAACAAATGTGCTCAACACCATGAGCCGAACAAAAAACGAGACCTACTTGGTCCTCTTATACAGATCAGAAAGCTTTAAGATCCTTAAAAAATATCGTAAACAATTACATTTTGACCTCAAATAAAGATGATTTCAGATTTAAGCTTGCAGCTACTTGAAACTACAACTAATCATTCTGTTATTTTATAATTTGTTCTATATTGGTGAAACATTAAATTTATAAAAGTATGCATTAACTAAATTGAAAAACATTAACGCTAGCAACGAGTTAAGTTTTGTTAGTTATGTTCATTTGGTGATTATTTGACGTGTTTTGATTCACAGGTGGCCATTACAGGTATACGTCTGCTTGAGCGAATCAAATGACAGGCTGCCAATATACCAACTAACGGGCTGTCATTTATAATTAATCAATTAATAATTTATTTGCTCCTTTCATTCAGTCAATTCCTGCAGTTTTGAAGCACAGGCTAATAGCACAGTTCTATTATTTCTTCCCATTTTACGCTAATGATTTGATTTGGCACTTACATTTTCCCCTCCAATCTTTTGTTTGATTTAATTAGAGCAAAAACTTCTAACGAGTACGTTAAACTAAAGTATAGTATCATGTTTCAAACATATCGCTTTCTCACTGGCTAAAAAGCAACAAAATAAACCAATAAAAATATTTGTACTTTATAGAGTTTTTATTAGTATTCTTCCCATTTTCATAATATGAAAGAACAAATTTCATAAACAAAAAACCCAACTTACTATAAGTAAACATAATATCATACATTCTAAATATATAATATCCCATTTAGACATAATATAAATATCTAAATGGGAGATGTTTATTAGTCTTTCATTCCTGGAGGTAGTATACATAGTGATTGATCCACTTATCAATATATATAATTAGTTTTGTATATCACACCACTGATGCATATATCATTAGTATAATTACAGCAATAATAACATTTTTTAAACACAAAAGTATAGATTTTGTGTTACGAAATCATCTCTTACAGGAGAAAATGACTTTTGTTTCAATATCCAGTACAACTTTTATATGGTTATCCATGGTATCTACCATTCAGTACTTACCAACTACCATTCAGTGTTACCAACTACTAATAAATTAATTTGTACAATTTCTTTTCATTCAAATATAAAATCTTTGGACAGGATTGAATACGAAACGTTAAAACTTACAATACTTTTGATATACTCATTATTTTTAAAAGTTGAAAGTTCGGTCAGTGGACGTTATCACATCCCCGCTGCAGTTTCTTCTTCCTTTTCTATTTCTACTTTCCTGAAGATGGCAAGAAAGCCCAAAAATAACGTCATTTTATAACTAAAGTTTAAATTTTATAAACTTAAAAATTTTTCCTTAATCTTTCTTACCCAAAATCAATATCAGTCACCTACGAGACCCCAACCACAATTTATTTACTAAAATAATTATTTAATTATATTTTATACTTATAAATCCAAGAATCTTATTTTAATAAACATCAAAAAACTTTCATCGTTTATCAGATAGCAAATTCTCCACTACTGAGAACACACACAAAAAAACCTAATAAGCATAAACAAATATACGAGTTTTATAATGTTAACTAGTTACACGTTTCTAAATTTGAAGTATTTTTAATTAATTTTTTGCAAAAGTAAAGAATAACAGTGACATTTCCCATAAACATAATTAATGACATCACTAGTTGTGCAATCCGTAATTGTATGGTATTTACTCATTCTGAGGTAAAATGGATAAACAAAAGGTTGAGTTGTTTTCACTAGACCAACCCTTCAGCACCAAATCCTTGGTGTCTTCCTGATAATGAACACAAAGTGTTCAAAACGTGTTGTTGTTGAATAAAACTTCATTTGTGTGGAGACTTTTGTTTTTTTTATCCATTTTACCACAGAATAATTAATTATGTATTTCAGTCATTTATTTAGCCATTTCGATTTAATAAACTTTATGTAAATAAGTGGTAATTTTTTAGTAGGACTATTTCATTGAACTCCATTTTATAAAGGTTGAAGAATATCAAGAATTATAATTCTTCAATAACAATATAAATAAAAACAATTTTTCAAGAACTATATTGCTATTCAATAATCCTGATAATATAAAGGTAATGAAATCTAATAGTGCTACGAGATAAGGAATAATTCCTTCAGGGATTTAAATAATACTCAATAGGATAGTTGAACGTCATATTTATCGGACTACAACTTCTTCAGGTTAATTTAAAATAATCCAAGTTTAGTCAAGAAAAATATAATATGTGCTAACCCCAAAGATTTTATTTTACAACGATTTTTGAACCTTTTATATTCATTAGGAACATCATCAGGTGCATTGTAGATGTACCTGATGATGAACACTAAGTGTTTGAAACTCGTTGTATAATAAAATCCTTGTGATGAAGATTTAATACATTTTTCCTCCCTATCATGAGTAAAGGCCATACTAATAACTGCTTGTATAGCTCGTGAATACAGTTTTAATCTACAATAATCCAGGTTTAAGTAAAATAGTCCAAGTGTAATTTAAAATAAGAACGATTAATCCACACTCCTCAAACTGATAAATAGACCAAAAATAACATAATTTAATGAAAAAATTGCTTCCTTCACTGTTATGATGACAATCTTTGTTTACCATGACAATCTACTTTAACTTCCATATTTTCTTTCACTTCCTTCATCAAGTATTATCTGAATTCGTATTTCAGCCATATATTGCAGCTATACATGGCTATATATATATATATATATAAATGTTATTAAAATAAGCAGCAGCTTCTGCATTGACCAGTTTTTTGTTGACACTCTCTAGTTTTCGTATCACTTTGCGGTGAGACTCTGGTAGCTTCCAAAGAAGGTTAGCAAAAGACATTAACACAAAGAATAAACATAGGTCAAACACGAAAACACTTGAATACATCACTTTTTTTAAAATGCCGTTTTAATCACTAAATTAACAAACTAAATAAACAATACGTACAAGCTTTCGGCTGTCATTCGCCATCCTCAGGTATAAACTAAAATTAATTAAGGCTAATGCACTACAGTTAAAATAGAATAAAATATTTGAACGGTGTCTACACAAATACTGTGTGTATTTGTAAATACACCTGTACTTTAGGAAGTAAAGCTAAGGTAGGAGTGAGGGGAGGGGGAGGTATGCATGGCGACAGGGTCGACCCTGTAGAAGCTGCTGCTTATTTTAATAACATATGCTTAAGGGAAGACCTGCTGCCATTGTACACAAATATATATATATATTTATATATATATATATTATTTCGAACTATTTTTTGAAGTTCCAAATAAAAAAACTTATGATGGAATAGAACGTTTGTTGAACATATATACTGATACTGCTTAAAAAAATTAACAAAAATAAATGCACAATAAAGTGTTTCTTAAAATCACCAAGGAAAAATAAAAACATGGAAATCAACTTAAGTAAAACATTGTTATTATAACAGTGAAGAAAGTAATTTATACAACTTTATTCATTTAAAAAATATTATATTTAGGTCTATCAATAAGCTTGGGTAATAGGATTAAGTTAACCATATTTATTTTAAATTAAACCTAGATCATTGTAGGGTATAAATCTAATGAAATGGTCTCCACATATAAAAATTTTAATGATATAAACAATGCGTTTCGAACACGTAGTGTTCTTCCTCAGGCATTAACTAAGGATGAGTGCCTCTGAATAAGACTGTCTTATTACGTGTTCGAAACGCGTTGTTTATATCATTAAAATTTTTATATGTGGAGACTATTTCATTAGATTTTTACCCTACAATGAGTAAATACCACATAATAACTGATTGCACTACATTAGAAACCTAGATCATTTTAAATTAAACTAGGATAATTTTAAATTAAACTTGGATTTTGTTAAATTAAACTGGGATCATTTTAAATTAAACTTGTCATATTTTAAATTAATCTTGGACTATTTTAAATTAAACTTGACCTATTTTAAATTAATCGTGTTGTATTTTAAATTAAACTTGGATTATTTTAAATTAATCTTGGATTTTTTAAATTAAATTTGGATTATTTTAAATTAAGCTTGGATAATTTTATATTAAACTTGGATTTTATTAAATTGAACTGGGATCATTTTAAATTAAACTTGGTATATTTTAAATTAAGCCTGGATTATTTTAAATTGAACTTGGATTATGTTAAATTAAGCTGAGATCATTTTAAATTAAACTTCGTATATTTTAATTAATTAATTAATTTTGGATTATTTTAAATTAATCCGAAAAAGTTGGGATTGGGTTAAGGAATGCGCACTCGTGAGATTCTGTCATAATGCGGCCTCTAATGGTAGGCCTCACCGGCGACTACAATGAAATATGACGTCCTCTATTATCAAATAATATATTGTAATATCTCGAGTTGCTTGGTGTGTTTATTAGTTGAAATGGACGAATAATTGTATTATTCAAAGGTAGAAGACAAATTGAAAGAGGTGAAAGCGAGTGGTCATGAAATAGCAATGTAGTGGCAGAGAGGAAAATAATGCAGGGCTTAAAGTTGGAGCCGCACTGAATGTCATGTTGGGTGGCCTCCGGACTCCCAGCAAATTGAAAGTCGCCAACTTTGTATCGAACCAACCACTCATCTGCTCTCTATAAATATTTCTCTTATAACAATGTTCCTTTGCAACGAATTTCCTACATGAAATATGGTTTAACTTCCAGAAACACAGTCTTGAACACACTTTGTTTAGAAAACTTTTTCTCTTATTCTGTAATCCAATTCGAATGGTTGATTGAACAAAAAAAAAAGTCAAATTTGATTAACAATTTTAAATTTTGTCATACAATATTATAAACAAAAATTGAGTAGGATTTTAATCGAAATCAAAATTGATTTATTATGCAATATATTAATATATATCAATATATTAATTATGCAATCCGTAATTGTGCGTATTCACTCATATTTTGGGAGAAACGGTAATACAAAATCTCAACACAAAATAAGTTTATATTCAAACTACGCGTCTCAAACACTTCGTTTTCATCACCAGATAAACTTCCACTGATCCTAGTAGAAGTTTATCTGATGATGAACAGTTTGAAACGCGTAGTTTGAATAAAAAACCACTTTTATATGCAGGCTTTGTATGATCGTTTAAATCCAGTATGACTCATACTGTTTATGAGCAAGCAATTGAAAAAGAAACAATGAAAATAAATAGAATATGATTCTAATAAATCTTGATTCCAATTCTCAATCAATATTAAAACATTCAAAAAATATTTTTCTTTTAAAAGAACTTATATAAAACAATTCTATTTGACCTTTATGTTACTATGTCTTGCTGATTAGATCATGTTTAGCAACTGAAATAACACTATTATAACAGTAATAATATTACCTTTTCTAACCTCCATAGTACTGACAGTATGCATGTATCTACAACTAATTTTGCAAATCAATAAAGCATGTAGACCAGGACCTCTGAACGATTATAAATATAATATTATGATATTCTTAATACTTTCCACAACTTGCTTCCGCTGAGAACAGTCTTGCTTTCTCCTAACGAATAATTCCCATAATTAAATAATCGCTGACTTAAAACTTTAGACCTAATGCCTTTCCAACAAAATTCATGACAACTGTCATGAATTATTTCACTTTATAAAAGTGACTCTAAATATTATATTGGCAATTCAAAACTACTACTACTATTCGTAGTATTAAATTGGTAAAAATCAAAGTTTTTCCAATAAAATTATTTTATTTTGTAATATTCTATGTTTGTTTTGATTTCACTTAAAATAATCCATTAACTAATGAGGTTTTGGAAAAAGTGGCGTATCAAGGAGTGGAAGGGGTGACGTGCCAGGGGGGGGGCGGTATTTTAGGGGGGTAGAGGTAGGGGAAGAGGTAAAAATAGGAAATACAAAAAAATTAAAATAATAAAAAGCTAACAACAAATCTGAAATTTTATACCAATATGAGTTTTTAAAGTCGTAATTGTTTTTATATTTTATATGCATAAAACTGGCTTTAAACAAATTTTGAACTGTAATATTTGCAAATTAAAAATAAATTTATTTAACATTTTTCTAAGCTTGTTTTGTTTATTGAAATTGAAAATATATTATACTTGTTTACGTAACCAGTTAATTAAATTTAACATTTTTTTTATAACTGTAATTACGTTATTGTTTTGAAAAATCTTTGGTTTTCTTTGATGACGACTGTATTAAGATGAGTTTGATGAGTACTGTGGTAAGATGAAAATTTGGGTCGAATATTAGATTCTTGATTGTGATTCCATGAAAATAAATATTTTGATGCCTTTTTGAATTTGGAGGTTAAGGGATTATCAACGGCCAGCCATAATCTTACTTAGATTTCTTTACCCAACGGTGGGCAAATCTTACGGCCGCCCTGATTGGCAAAAATATTTTCTACGCCACTGTTTTGAAAACAAGTTTACTTTTATCTGAAATACTACAGACTATTGAGTCAGCAGAATGAGTATTATGTGCTATGATATTCAATAATCTATTCTAAAGAGTTTTAAATCTTAAGAGTGGATTAATCTTTAGATTATTGGTGGTTTAAGACACCAACGACCACTGAATATATCCACTTCAAGTCGTAACTAGCAGTTCCAGACCAGACACCTTCTACTGCTTGTTTACTGTGCTACTTTAACGTGGATTGAGAGTAATTCATGTCGGTTATTAAGTTTGTCTGTAGAGTATTGATGCCATATTTGTGGTCATGTGGTCTTATTGTTCATGGAGTTCTGTAGTGCAAACTATTTTTAGTCAAGATTTGGAAAAAAAATTGTCAGTGGATGATGTAATTGTTCAGGGAGATTGAAAAAGGTTAGTGGCACTATTGAGGGCTTGTTCAAGGAGGTTTGGATGAGTACATAGTTAATTTTCTTCATTGATTTCATTTTCAAATCAAGGTGAAGAGTGAATATGGACATTTCGGGCGTACCAAGGAGCCCTGCCTATAAGGCGGGCACGCTTATTCTGAATGATCTGTCGGTTCTGGCTTGTCGGTGCAGCTCTAAACCAGACGGAGCATCTATAAGTCATAACCGAACGAACGACCCCCTTATAGAGAAGGTCCTTGACCGATTCGGGAGAATTCATTGATTTGAGGAGACAATACAGATTACACAGCTATCTTTTAAACTTTTGTAAAAAACAAAAATAATCCTTAAAAAAGTGGAATAACTGAGATATCAGAGTTTGGAAACTGTGGCAGTAACCGGTCTTCAACAAGCAAGGAAACATGATAAATCATAATTGTAATAACGCAAAAGAAATTATAAATAATAATAACGCAAATTTGTTCTGCGAACAACTGGAAATAGCTTGGAAGACCCTATGGTCGGCGTATGTTAGAGAAAGACTGTATTGTGGAATACAGTAGCCGTTACACAGTGCACAATGAGAGTTCAAGATTAAACCGACGTACCTCGTTTGGTGTTTTCTTCATCCAAGCAGCTTTCGACGTTGCCGTGTGACTTCACTGAAACAATTCACAATCACATCATGAAATGAATATATAGTATCTAACAACTACGTCATAGTACACTCAATATTATCAATCCAACTAATTTATCCACAATCATACGTCAATAAGATTCATGAAACAGTTTCTCGCCAACAAGAGAGTGTGTAAACTCGAACGCACACAAACACACACACACACACATATATATGTATATATATATATATATATATATATATATATTGGTATCAATAAGTCAGAATGCTAATTCATTAAAGTTACATGCTACGTAATATAAAGATATTCATTGAAGTTCAGAAATAATTGAGAAAGTATCAGATCTACAAAAATTTCAGAATCTATTTTTATGCAAAAACAATATAATTGCTGTATAATTGCAAAAATAATATAAAAATGTATAATTGTCTATTGTTGTTGATACTGGTCCCGATAATACAATTTCTTTTTTTTTACTAATTTATTGATATAAACAACTAATACACTTATATAAATATCTAAAGCCAGGTAAGAATATTATTTAATTATAATTATTTTATTTATACTAATAATCAATTTGAAAAGAGTGAGAAATTAGTCCTTCTATTCGCTTGCTAGACTCTTGAGTTCATTTCTTTTACTATGTTCTGCGATATTTAAAAATTCCTTTGAAATTAATAATTTATTTCACTAAGAACATATTATGTTATACAACATACTTATTTGATTTTAAATAAAACATTAATTAAATTGGCTGAGTATCATTTGAACCAATGAAGTAAGGGTTTGAGATCATTACGACATACTTATTATTAAATTTTTTTGAAAAAAAAGTTTGATGAATCTCATTTCACCAGGTTTCAGTTCAACCAAGAAAAACTAGTTATCAGAGGGTTTGATTTGTTTTATGATTTTTGTAGTTCATTCTCTGAAGTAGTTTTGAACATTTCTTATCATCTGTATGAAAAGATGAAATTGAATACACTTAGTTATGTTCTTTTCATAATGTATTTTTGAAAATTAATTTCTGTTTATCTACTCCTATTTTTGTTACCGATAACAATAATAGTTTGAAAAAAGATGCGTAAAAGGTTATTGACTTCATGGGACAGTAAAGAATATAATAGTAACAAAAGTGTTGTTTGTTTGTGTTCCCCAACACTTTTGGGAAAAAGCCTAAAAGACTTTTACCTTTTAGTGCTATTCTAGGAGCAAAATTGTGGCTCATTTATTATTTGGCACTTATTATAGTAATAGGTGTGCCATATTACCTGTTAATTCTACATTGTCAGTCCTAAAATTTGCCTAACTCAAATAGAGAACCTGATTCAAGAGTATTTAACGAGTACCTGACATCGTAAAGGCATGGGACCGACGGTATAACGTCCTCTTCGAAAGACAACGTACTCAGATTTATTCATCTAACGAGACTATAAATCGAGGACCAGGTGGGTATCGAACCCCGGATCTCAGGCAAGTATATTAACCACTGAGCTGACCTGGACCCACTAGTGACAAAAGTGGCTACCTTTTGTCAGGTCAGTGGTTAGCGTACTGTTGTAGCTATTGTATTCCACAATAATGAACTCACCACTGATCTCCATTCTTACGAATTCCTTAAATGGATATTCCTTTAAATATATGCAAATTTTGGTACCAGCCCTTCCTAAATACAAACATTATTAAAAATTAAAACTGTATTTGACTGGAACTTGCTTTTTTAACCTTTTCAATTGATGTAAATAATGCTCTTGTTAATAGAAATAATTTGAATATGAATAGTTCTTTTGTATAGTGAAAATAGAATGCATTTGAAGGATTAAAGGGGAAAAAATTATTTTTTTAAATGGTGAAGGTTGAGTGACTTAGGGGTTGTTGCCCCCAATTGTTATTACCTGAAGAAATCTTGCACGACTGCCCGCTGATCTAAACTATTCTTATACTTTATTCTATTTGTCAATAGTATATTAATAGATGGCCTTTTCTCTCTAAGCCACTGGTTCTTAACCTTCTTTCTCCAATTCTTCACTATTTAAAGAGCCAATTCCATTTCCCATTACAGCATCAGACTTTGACAAATTCAATTTTAACCCTTTCAGTGTTTAGTACATAAATAAAAATGAAGTAACTATCATACAAGACAGAAACAAAAAAATGAACAATAGACATGTCATTATATCAAGAAAATGGTCAAAACTATCATTCTTTCCTGTTAGTCTACAAATTTGTAGACCAGCCACAGTCAGTTATTATTGTGAATTTCATAAATCATTGTCGCTCTTGGCCAAGAATTGGGCAGTTGAGGAGTATATGGTTCCAAGTCTGTGGTGATACATCATCACAAGAACACTTGTCATTGTCATGATATGGAATCTATTGAGGTAAGATTTAGTCCCACCATGGCCTGTAAGAGCTTGTGTGAAAGCTCTATGTCGCACTTTTTCCTCTCTTTGATAGTAGGAAAGAACTTTTTGTATACGATCCTTTTAACGAGGATGACCATTCCATACAGGTTACCTGAGTACAAAAGCTGATCTTACCTGATCGGCATAAGGAGTAGTTCCTAATAACCTTCAAAACACGCGTAACTAAGCACATGTTCATTCACATAGGCAATAATACCAAAAGTCAGGCCAACTGCTCCACGCAAAAGCTTGATGACATCATCATCATCATGAGAAGTTAATAACCCACAATGTATGTTTGAGTTTTAGTATGTTCTCACTCGGTGTGAGAACAAAATAACATTTTATTATATCATGTTCTTACTCAGTTTGTAATGTTATATCAATAAATTTGAAGAATAAAACATTTTTACTGTTAAGACTATTTTAATAATATAGAAGGAACATGAACTATCTTACGTCGTTATTAATTCAGAAACTACAGTTCACATTCCTACAAATGTAAAGAATTGTGGTGCGTTGCATAAATTAAGTACTTTCCTCACATTAATATTGAGACAGTCCTCATCATTTCTGAAGTTTTTAATAAAAAATAGAAAAGGCTTCTTGAGAAGCCTAAGAACTTTTTCATTTATTTATGAATATTATGGTAATTTCTTTGATATATGAGTATATATCAACGTATAACAACAAAAAAATGTATTGTGCTATCAGAAATAGTCCAAGACTTGTATGTATAACTAAAATTACACTGTACACAGAGAAAAAAGCTCTCACTAAGTAAAATATTACAGAGAGTCTGCTTTGACCCTCCTTTAATATGACTGCTTGGCAACATCTCTTTCGCTTCAACTTCTACGCCAACCTTTTCTCATGACGAACTCTTGTTAAGAATGTCGATTAATGTTTATTTAATGTTATTCCAATTTGATTAATGATATACTAAATATTAACGTTTAATGAATTGGTAGCATGAAGTTTAATAAGTCCTTGCGAAACACTGGTCTGAGAATTGATCTAAATGTTAACAGGCTCTGTGCAATGTTCAACATTGTTAAACGTTATTTTTCAGTATACAAAACCAAAATATGAAATAATTTTTCCGTGAGATATTAATAAAAAAAATTTTTCTGAAAATTTAATTAAAAAAAATATGTAACTAACAATAATTTTTTGGTTATAATTTTCAAATAAATATTTGTCAAGTTGGGCTTTATTTATGAAATACTATTTAGAAATAATGGCTTTACTGACTAATGTGGTCAATCGCTCCAGCGCAAAACTTGCCGAAGAACTTTTTAGCACCCAGTCCCCTTAGGTCGTGAATGACAAAAGGCCAGAGATGAAGAACGTTGTTTCTGGACATTCGATCTCTTTTCTCCCACTTTGGCTCCTAGGAGTTGAGCTTCGATAGCTGCCCGGAGTCCACAAGGCCCAGCTCCAATCACCAACACCTGAATCACATTCACAATCAGATTAATTGATTCAGTTTAAAAAGAGGATGATGGAAGCTCACAATATTACCATAATAGAAAAAAATGAAATAACATGATTCATTGTGACGTCAAGATGCACTACACCAAAGGGCTTCCTTCCTAAAGTTTATTCATTTTTAATTAACTCACTTGTCCTTCAAGCTTCTCCAATACTTGAATAACTAGGTTTATATAGTTTCACTAGCTAAATTTTCTCAAGTTCCTGTCTCTGAATGCCATCTAAAAGCTTTATAGACCTCACCTAATTGTATTAATGTCTACATCTCGAGACAGGCCTTCAAGATGTCTCCAGTATCTCGTCCTCAAGTTCATTTAAGTCAATATTCTGTTTTCGATACTTCAGAAAAGAAACTAATATAACTAGCGAAATTCAAATTTCTAACTCAATTCTTGTTGATGATAGTACAACACTTAGCTTACAAACCATAGATCCCTCAAAACAAGTTAGAAATACAACTGTGAGTTTTAAAACAGCTTCTATTTCTTCTCATATTAAAATTGACGGGATAAAGGATCCAAAATGTCAACTGTGTACTTGCTTAAAAAGTTTACTTTTTTACATTACTATTATTTTTTTCAGCAGTTATACTTCAGATAATTGCTCAAATAATAGCATATTTATGTGTAATTACATCCGTTTAGAATTGTTCCATTTTGAAAGGTTGTTTTTTTTTTTATTAAATTAGTCGACAAGACTTGACTTAAAACGATGATTCTTACTACTGTATATAATTCTAGGGAACACTCAAAATTGACGCTATATAACAAAGTACTACTATACAACACATTACTGCGACCGACCTGGACTTACGGACTTGAACTATGGGGCTGTGCAAAACCATCCAATATTCATAGAATACAATCATTGCAATCTAAAATCCTCTGCACTATCACAAATGTTCCATATTACGTCAAAAACTACACCCTTCATAAAGACCTAAAAATTCCATTCATCCAAAACCTAGCCTCTGATCGTTATAAGTCATTTCACAACAACCTTTCCTCTCACCCAAATCCATTTGTACGAATCCTTGCTTCCTCTTCATCTTCCCGAATTCCCCCAAGACGACTCAAGAGAAAATGGCCCAGGGATCAACTATTACAATAATATACTTTAAAAAAAAAAAAAAAACAAAGTGACAAGTTGAACCAGTGGGTTTCATTCTTTGCTCATGTGCATCGATGTCATTGTGTAATCTATTACTACATATGCCTGTAACGCATAATATGCGTAGTTGTATATTTTTAAAAAAAGATGATAAAAATAAATATTAGTCAGGCTAAAAAGTTTAAAGAGAAAGTAAAATAGTACTGGTCTTCGAAGTATTGAGCATCCCAGGATTTAAACACTAGGCGCAACAGAGTAGAACTGCTGACATTAAAAAACAATGGGGCAATTTAGTTTTGGAAGGCAGTCAGTGGATTGAATAGTAGTCGGACAGCGAAAGATAACGTGAAGCCACCTTTGTTTAGCAGTAATCAAGAAGAACAAGCGCTTCTCGAGTGAAACCTGCTTTGAGTCACTCACTAGTATGTCTGAAAACAGCATATAGCTCGCATTACTGGCATTGCCTCAAAAATACACTTTAATATACTTTTCATAAAAATTGCTATACTGAAAAAGGGAAATATTGTTTCCAGTTTAATTTCGGTTTGCCATATTTTTTAAATGAATACCAATTTCCCCGTTTCAATTCAATTGTTTTAGTGAATTAGACTTTGAAAACTTCCAGTTGATGGAGTAATTTGTTTCAAAAGGTTTTTTACGGATCACTCAACCGTTAATTCGTAAAGTTAATACAATTTATAATTCAATTCAAAAACAATCTGATTAGAAATATACCATTATAAAATAAGTAAAATTAAAACATAATTTCTTTATATGTTATGTACTTTTTTAATACTGTTTCAAACTCAAAGCTAACTCCCTAAGTCAGCTAGATGAGTGCCTCTCTGCTAATGGCTGCAGTTCTATAATACTAAATACACCTTGATAGTCAAGCATTTGCATTGGTGTTCTTTCTCTATCTTCATAAACGCCCATATTCTGCAGTCTTGTTTGCCCCAAATATATAAACAATTAGAATAATCAATTGACTGTCTAAGAGAATAATTCAAAACGAATAAGGTGATCTTAAAATTAATTTCTAAAACCAAGATGCCTATGGAAAATCAGATTAAAGAAAACCAAAACGCTGATATTAAGGTTTATATATATATATTATATAAATATAAACGGTCCAGCGGACTTTTTAAATAAAATAAATTTAAAACGAAGGAAACACACAGAAAGACACAGACATAACTCACATCGATATTTCGACCATCGTCGTCATCAGGAGGTGTGAATAGCGAAGAGTCGCCGCCCTTTCTTCCTGCTTTTCACACCTCCTGATGACGACAATGATTGAAATATCGATGTGAGTTATGTCTGTGTATTTCTGTGTGTTTCCTTCGTTTTGAATTTATTATATATATATATATATTCAATGATCAAACCACAATATCAAATGGGAAAACAAGACTAAGATCTTTCAACCGTAACAAGCGGTCTTTGTCAGAGTCAAAAACCCAACTGAAAAACCAACTCAATAACTAATAACAATAACTAATAAAACCCAGCTCAAAAAACCAACCTCAGTTGGGTTTTTGACTCTGATGAAGACCGCTTGTTATGGTTGAAAGATCTTAGTCTTTTTTTCCCATTTCATATTGTTGTTTGATCATTGATTGTTATTTCACTTGTATCTGTCAAATCTTTATATATATATATATATATATATTTGTAAAATTTTGAAGCAGTCCTTCATTCAAACATATTTCGTTGAATAACTGACCATATTTTACTGATGTCATTTAATTCACCAGTTTTTCGAAGTTTCTGACCTCTCAGAAACGTGAGGTTTCTGAAGTCACAATAAAACTAGATTTCACAATAAACAGATGAAATAACAATTAATGATCAAACCACAATATGAAATAGGAAAAAAATGACTAAGATCTTTCAACTGTAACAAGCAGTCTTCGTCAGTTGTGTTTTTGACTCTGACGAAGACCTCTTGTTACGGCTGAAACATCTTAGCTCTTCTTTTCCTATTTCATATTGTGGTTTGATCATATAAATATATATATATACACTTTTTTCGTTGGAAATACGATCCAAAACGGACAAATATAATTCAATATAAACAAAGAAACATAGAGAAATCAAAAGAACACACTTACAGTCTCTAATTTTCGGTTTGAACCGTCTTCAGGAGAGATAAGAGAGGGAAACCAAGCGCACTGGATCAGAGACGGTTGGAGACCAACCAAGTTGGAGACGGTTGGTCTCCAACCGTCTCTGATCCAGTGCGCTTGGTTTCCCTCTCTTATCTCTCCTGAAGACGGTTCAAACCGAAAATTAGAGACTGTAAGTGTGTTCTTTTGATTTCTCTATGTTTCTTTGTTTATATTGAACTATATATATATATATATATATATATATATATACACTTTAACACATAGAAAAGAACACAGAAAGACACTGCAGAACTCACTTCGATATTTCGACATCCGTCGTCATCGGGAAGAAGTGCGAAGTACTCGCGCACTTCTATAATATATATATATATATATATATACTTTTTTTCGTTGGAAATACGATCCAAAACGGACAAATATAGTTAGAGACTGTAAGTGTGTTCTTCTGATTTCTCTATGTTTCTTTGTTTATACTGAACTATATATATTATTATATATATATATATATATATATATATATATATATATATATATATATATATATATACAATCACGCTGGTAATGCATGATACTGACATTCTTGAATATAGGTTGTCATCATTATTATGGGAGTTTGCATTCCATTCAGCATAACAGTGATGTATTCTGAAGAAACAGAAGGTGTGATCGAAACGTTTATATAAAAGATTCTTGCGGAGAGACTTTTATTAGACGTCCCAACGATACATATTTGACAAGAGTGGATGAAATATTGATTTTATATTTTACTTAATTAATAAAAAGACTGAGTTATCTACAACCTATAGAAATTATTAGTTTTTATATTGTATTGATTTATAATAAATAATATTACTACACTTAAAAGGTATTCAGGAACACATTTGGAATAATTTTTAATTTGAATTGTACTTAAGGAATTACAAAGAAATTGTTTGATTTCAGAGTTTGAGTAAAAGAAGATTAAACAATTATAAAGCTGAATGTCGTAAAGGAGTATAGGATATTACTACATAAGTCTAAATTGAAAAAAATAAACAACAATAATACTGGCAGGAATTCGGAAAAGGGGGAAAATGTAATAAGAGAAGTGCAGATAGAAGACAGGCGCTGGACTGGGATAACCATTGGACGAATGTAGAGTCACTCAACGAAGTGCATCTTTGTAACAGAATAGACGTTGTTGCCTTCAACCCTCTGTCCTTGGCTAGTCTGATATTGCTTAAAGGCGGGAGGGTGCCGAGGTAGAGTCTGCAATGTTGCTTCTTATCGCTTGCTTCAATACCCTAGAGACCCCTCCTACATTGCCACGCACTCACACACTCTCTCCCACTTTCTTCCTCCTTTTGGTTACCACTCGCCGCAGAATGTCTCTTTTCTCAATTCATATTTGACTCAGACAACATTTATTTCGATCAATATTAAAATTTTCTAAATTTCAAGGCTTATAATCATTCGTACATTTATTCTGCATATTTGTTAGTATATTATATACATGTGCATTAGAGGAACAGTTCTTTTTTAAGAACAGTTAAGCTACTTATAAGTTTCGTTATTTTCAAACATTAAAAGGTGGACTTTTACACAACATATCTATCAAAAAAACATTTAAAGAAGTCTCAAACTGAAAACATCAAGCAACAGTGACCCAATTTCAACTACTTATCAGTTTGTATTTGCGCAATAGATGTAAAAATGCAGAAAACTGCATCCATCTGATTTTCATTATTTATTCTGTCCAAG
This sequence comes from Hermatobates lingyangjiaoensis, assembly GCA_026182355.1. Lineage (NCBI taxonomy): Eukaryota > Metazoa > Arthropoda > Insecta > Hemiptera > Hermatobatidae > Hermatobates > Hermatobates lingyangjiaoensis. Next base: position 1,099,472 of record JAPFBL010000034.1, on the reverse strand, counting down.
GGTGAATTCAAACCACGCGTTATTTTAAGATAATCCACTTATAATGAACAACCACCATCCATTGTGGAGTTAATTTTGTCATTGTGGCACACACTTCTTCAGATACATAATTAATAAAGTAAGGAAAAAATTAAAATAATAATGACAAAACTGTTAAAACTTAGACATAACACAAACACACACACACACACACACACACACACACAATATATATATATATATATATATATCCTTCGAAGTGGGGAGATCTCTCTCCTAGTCCTCTCTTCACTTCGTCCTCTCTTCTAGTCTACTCCTGATGACGAACAACGGTTCGAAATATTGAGAATTCTGTACGTGTGCCTTTTATTCCATTTTCTGTGTCGTGCTTTGTGTAATTTAAGGTTATATATATATATAACAGTTCAAAATTAAAGATAGGTAGCACAGAAAGCAAAAGAAACACACTTACAAACTCAAATTTTTGGTTAATCCGTCTTCAGGAGAAAAGAAAAATAGAGACCAAGGACGTTGTAGACGCAACGGCTAGGGTTACTCCCATTCCTCAGGAGAAGAAGTGAATTGAAAATTGAATATTGAAAAGTGAGTCTTTAATATGTTTCTGTCTATGTGTCACAGTTTATTTTAAGTTTATATATATATTCACTTGATAAACGGAAAGACGATCCAAACTGGACACAATAACACTTCAAAATTGAAGATGGGTAGCACAGAAAGTAAAAGAAACACACTTACAGACTCAAATTTTTGGGTAATCCGTCTTCAGGAGAAAAGAGAAAGGGAGACCAAGCACATTGTAGACGCAACGGTTAGTAACACGGCAACCACCAGTGCTGCTCCCCGTGCCCGGTTCTATATATATAATTAAAATATGCAGCAGCTTCTGCATTAACGACTTTTCTACTGATGGCCTCGAGTGTCCTCACTACCCTTCGTTGTTCTTGAGGTAATTGCTATATATAATGGGTCAGAGACATGTGAACCAAGAAAACTAATAACACACAACTTTATTATATTACTAAGACACTAAAAAAGAAACAAGCTTTCGACCATACATTGGTCATCTTCAGGTTAAAACTATTAATAAAATCTACAGAAATTTAATAAATTAATCTTTAAAAAACTAAACATAACTGGTGTAACACAAGTAAATCAAGAGAAAATGCAGTTTGTGAAGGTAAAACCAAAAGTAAATTCCAGCAGGGTTGCAACAAAGTTCAGGTTAGACCCTCAATTGTTGCCAACCCTACTGGTTTCTAGTCCTCTGACAAATTAAAACTATTGTCAAAAGTGGTGGTACTCGGGATAACATTAAGATCGTAATTTTAGATATTGAGTCTGGGATTGATATCTTGATGTACAGGGCTTCCAGGATAGCCAATCTATTCTTGTCATTATTGTATTGTAGTGCCGAAGTTCCCCCAACTAATATTCCTCTGGTGAGTTTGATTTCGTATGTTTTTTTAGGGGCTCCTGTCGAGGGATGCATAGTAAGACATCTTGAGAGCTTCTTTGCAGCCATTCCGATATACTTATAATTCAAGGTTGCACAATCCCCTGTTGAACATCAGTACTGATATACTAGGTGACTGCGGTGAAGCTCCGGGGTGTTTACTTTTGGTTTATTTGAGAGCACAAGGGTTCACCTAGATATATATCTAGAAAATGAGCATACGAAGCTGCATATAATTGAATCGTTAAGTATACAGGAGAAGAAGCCAACCTTAACAATCAGGCCAACTGTTTTTCCAAAAGTTTAAAGTTACATACGTGAAGAAGACACAATAACTAGATAGTGATTTAAGTAACATTGTGTAAAAAATTAATGTAGAGTATTTCGAAATAAACCTGTTAACACAAGGTTATGTTTAGTATTATTAAGGTAGATTGTATATAAAATGTATATTTCATTATCAGTTATCTTTAAATTAAGTGATTGTAATGGTAAATAAGTATTGTATTAAGTTTGTAAAAAGATATTCTTTAATAATGGTCAGTTTAGACTGAAACGTCGGCCCCAGTGTAAATATGAGAAATAAAAATAAATCATTCGGTGAGTTAATATATATGATACCTGAAAGATGGAAGAATTATATCAGTAAACTGGAGAAGGTATGTAGGAAACATACAAGACATGAAGTAGGCAAATCATTTAATGATACATGTTCAAAAGATCTGCTCCCAAAGCATACCAATATATATATATATATGATCAAACCACAATATGAAATGGGAAAACAAGACTAAGATCTTTCAACTGTAACAAACAGTTTTCGTCAGAGTCAAAACCGAACCACTGATGAAGACCGCTTGTTATGGTTGAAACATCTTCGTCTTGCTTTCCCATTTCATATTGTGGTTTGATCATTGATTGTTATTTCACCTGTTTATGTGAAATCTTTTTATTATCGTATATATATATATATATATATATATATATATATATATATATATAATAAAATAAAAAACGAAGGAAACACACAGAAAGACACAGACATAACTCACATCGATATTTCGACAATCGTCGTCATCAGGAGGTGCGAAGAGCGAAGAGTCCCGCAGGAAGACAGGGCGGTACTGACAGGGTACCGCCCTGTCTTCCTGCGGGACTCTTCGCTCTTCGCACCTCCTGATGACGACGATTGTCGAAATATCGATGTGAGTTATGTCTGTGTCTTTCTGTGTGTTTCCTTCATTTTTTATTTTATTGTAAAAAAGTCCGTTGGACCGTTTCTTTTAATTGTATATATATATATATATATCGAAAACAAAATTTCACACAAACACCTGAAATAACAATCAATGATCAAACCACAATAAGAAATGGGTAAACAAGAATGGTTTGATTACTTATTGTTATTTCATGTTTTTATTTGAAATATATATATATATATACAGTGGATTCCGCTTTATTGGGACACCGCTTAATTGGGACAGCCGCTTATTTGGGACAAATCTCAAAGAACGGAAACCAAACTATGAACTACAATTGTAAATTTGTATGTTTAATTGGGACAACATTCCGCTTAATTGAGACAGTAAATTTAAGATTTTAGTACAGTAGAGTCCTGACTAACCAAGTATGTTTTAACTGAGTTCAGGTTTAACCGAGCCGGTGCAGCGGCAAAACAAACACCACCCCCTTCTAAATCCCGGGAAAGCCAGAAAGGCGGCTTCTTTCTGAACCCGATACCCGTGTTTTAAAAATCCGCAGCTGCCTCATGTTCACATTTGCATTCTTTTCTATCCGAGCCAGTGCAGCGGCAAAACAACCCCCCCCCCCCCCTCCCACAATCCAATGTTTAATGGCATTGTTCCTAAAACCAATCAAATGAATTTCCAAAAAAAAAGTGAAATTCGTTTAATTGGGACAGCCGCTTAATTGGGACAAAACGCCTCGGTCCCGATGTGTCCCAATTAACCGGAATCGACTGTATATATATATATATACATGTCTATGTTGCCAATTTCTTTCTAATTGTTTTAATTAGAGATTACCACCACCTAAATACAATAATGTTAAGTTATATGACCCAGCAGTCCGACATGAGAAATTTACTCTAGAATACAGGAGAAGGCTCCTAAATCAGAGAAATTGGCAAGAAATTCAACTGTGCATGTATTAACGAAGGTCTGCTACCTAAATACACTTATATATATATTTCAAAAATGGATCCAGGTGTAATCTCGCCATTAGTGGGACCGTAGGAAATGGGACCGAATATCCATTAATAATGAATATTCCAGGTTTGAATCTTATCCCTGATTTAGATATTTTATGAAGAATATTAAAAATCTAGTGCACGGCGTTTCTCCAAAAGCATTCGATTGCAAATCTGTTCAATGACAGATACGCCCTAAAAGCCCTACTCTTTTAAACTTGAGAAAGACAAAATTTATCACTCCCGATATAGAATTAATCTGAAAATGTTCCTCACCCATTACAAGAAATGGGTGTCAAATAATAAATGAACCACACGCTCTGTCTTTAGAATAGCACTGAAAGTTAAATCCCTACTTAGGACCGTTGGTTGCAACATAATTTAAAAATTAAAGTATAACCTCAATATTGGGGCTTCTAGGAGAACTTACAATTAGCCACTAAATGTATGTACCTACCGACATCAATTTCGAAAGATGATATAATTTTCAATTTTTTTTTTTATACTGTTGATGAAATTAAATTCATAGAAACTTATTAAATTTATTTAATATTATTACTATATTTTTTATATTCCTAAGTACTTATTTTATATACATTTTTTTTGTTAGGCTTCTCTAGTTTATTGTTCGTTTCATAAATATTTTTCCTTTCCTAGGAGCCTTCTCTTTTTAAACTGTTGTAATTATTTTAGCAGTTACTTCCTACTATTTCCTCGCTTCTTCCACTGTGATCAATATTAAAAGCCTGGTGAAACTAGCTATTTATTATTTTTACCTGCTAGAAGCTTTTTCTTATCCATATGGGATCACTAAAACTCAAACAAATTCTAAAAACCATATCAGATAACGTTTTCTGATCATAATGAATCAATAATTTTCTGTATGTCAAAAAAATGTCATTTCTTTTTAATCATAAAATCAATTAAATAATTTCCGAAGTCAAGAAAATGAATCCCAATTGTAAGTGTTCAGTAAGTAAGTGTACTAATTTTATTTCATTGCATTATCAAAAAGAAAATTATAATATTTAGCATCCACTACATTTGAGCACAGTTAGTTATGGTTTTAAGAAATAACCAATTTTTAAATTATATTTAATATGGTTCAGCATGTTATAGTTTTTTTTTAAATTTTTATAATATAACTCACTAAGAGTTGGACAAAGGTTATTGTAGGGTAAAAAGCTAATGAAATGGTCTCCACATATAAAAATTTAATCGTATTCAGGCCTGAAAAAAACACTACGTGTTCAAAACGCGTTGTTTATGCGATTAAATTTTTATATGTGGAGACTATTTCATTAGCTTTTTATCCTACAATGAGTAAATACCATATAATAACTGATTGCACTACGTTAGGTTATTATACATCCTGCTATAGAAAATAATAGAATTATTTCATTTGAGAACAAAATGTTTCTATTTTTTTTTTAAAAAATTACAGAACCCAATAATATTATTGAAAATAGTAATATAAAAAAAAATGATAAATGATAAAAGTGCCTCTCGTTTCTATATAGACTGGATGTCCAAGATTGAATGTCTGGACACTCCTGTTACCAGTGCCTCGTTTACTTTTATTGAAAAGAAAATAAAAACGTATTTAATTTGTTGATAACATTCAAAGGGAATGTTTGAATTTGGAGTTGTAAGCATTTCATGCACTCAGAAAAGTTTGGAAATCCTGAATGCTTTTTTTTTTACTAAAAGTCCCCTTGAATTTGTATTCGGACATCCTCTACCAATAATGAAAATTAACAACTCAAAGAACTGATACTCACGTATTCAAATATTCAGTCGGCGCTAAGGATCAGCCCAAGTAACGTGATACCTATTTTAAAAAAAAATTGATAACTGACAGCAGAGGAATGCATAATTTTTTTTTTTGCATTATTCTATTACTGAGGCTCTCGGGTTTAAAACAAATGCTTAGTAATTTTTTTTTCTTTTTAGTAAGTAGGGGTATTGGGATACTGTTATAACGCAATCTCAATCAGTCAAAAATCCAAAAAACAACGAAAGTTTAAGTACTCTCAATTTTCGAAACCTTTTCAAGTCAGTTAAAAACAATTGTGTTTACCAACAATTACTTGAATACAAAAAAAATTACCATAATTTCACTATTTAAAATAATTTTAATAAATTATTGTTATATTTATATAATGTTTATTAAAACATAATTTATAATTTTATAATCATATATATATATAATGAATATCAATGTTCAAACCACAATATGAAATGGGAAAACAAGACTAAGATTTTTCAACCGTAACAAGCGGTCTTCGTCAGAGTCAAAAACCCAGTTTTTGGGGTTTTGACTCTGACGAAGACCACTTGTTAGGGCTAAAAGATTTTAGCCTTGTTTTCCCATTTCATATTATGGTTTGAACATTGATTGTTATTTCACGTGTTTATGTGAAATCTTTTTATATAATGAATATATATATATATATATTCACTATAAAATATGCGAGGTATCCAATATCATCTATGTATGCAACTAGTAATTATTATAAAGAAACCATTAATAATTGAATGAGCAGAGATAACACAATGGAACCACTAGCACAAGCCAGTAGCCACTTAAGGGAATATGAACATGGACCAAACAGAATAGAACTGTTGAATTAACCGCAATACCCGGTATAGCGAGGAATATCACTTACTCCTAAGCTTAATTTGAAATTTTACAGGCATTCATTTGTAGAAAAGACGTAACATAATTAACAAAAAGCTATATGAAGAAAAAAACATATTTTTATTAATTTGATCATCCATTGAAATAATTAAAAAAAATAAATAACGGAAGTACGAGTAGCTAATATAAACAAAGCTATCATTGCTATATCAATTTTATTTTTTTATAACGGGATAATTTATTAAACCTTTGTTTCAATAAAACTTCAATATACTTTTGCAATATCTATATTGTATGTAAATGTTACAAACATAAAATATTAGTCAATTATTAAAACAATCGACAATTAAATCAATTTAGTCTTTTAAACACATTATAAAAATGTAACGTTTTTTTACTGTTTATATAATATAGAAAAAATATAAAATAAAAATGAAGAAGTGGACTACCTTATTTACTTTATAGTACATTTCTGAGGACTTATTTAGAAAATTGATCCTTTGAAAAAAAAGATTGCTAAAATATATGGCAATATTTGCGTACACCATTGCGCATATTGTAATGAGCAGTTTTTGACTAGAGGTAGGTTTTTGCTGCTAGATTATGCTGTTTTTAGTAGAGAGGTCAGTTTTGACATGTTGTTGTCTTCTGTTTTGTAACATGTTGTTACAGGTCAAGGTTTTAAAATAGTCCATGCTACCAGTATTCAGTGTCCTCAAAGGAGGTAAATACGAAATATCATGTTGTATAGGTGACTGTGAAAGGTTTACGATTGGTTTGAATCCTAAATTAAAAAAGCTCCATTTACAACTTTAATGATCAAACCACAATAAGAAATGGGAAAACAAGACTAAGATCTTTCAACCGTAACAAGAGGTCTTCGTCAGAGTCAAAAACCCAACTGGGTTTGTTTTCCCATTTCTTATTGTGATTTGATCATTGATTGTTATTTCATGTGTTTATGTGAAATCTTTTTACAACTTTAAGTGGAGATCTTTAACAAAAATAGTTGTTTTCAATGGAAAAGCTAACTCAAGTAAAAAATGATACCCCTGGTATTGATACGTACACGTGTATAATACCCATTAGTTGTGCAATCCGTAATTGTCTGGTATTTGCTCATTCAATATAAATAGTGGATGACACAAAGTCTTCACATAAAAGAAGTTTTTTTTTAACTCAAACTACGCGTTTCAAACACTCGGAGTTCATCGTCAAATAAACTTCCAATGGGAGGGGTGGAGGATCGACTAGAGTCCATCGTTCAATCACAATTACAATCAAATAAAATTCGCGCTCTTCGTCCATGCTTATTAATTAGCATAGTAGAAAATTTAGTCATTGAATTATACATTTTTTTTATTAAACAGAATTGGATGTATTTAATTTAACGGTATTTTTAAACAAAGTAAAATTATAATGAATTAAACATTAAGTAAACATCAATATAATCTGTTCTACTGTAAAAGTAAGGCACATTGTTACACATAATAAAAGTACAATAAAAATACCCATGATGTGATCTAAATTTATATCAAATTTCATTGAACTTGTACGAAAAGAGTAGTTAGTATTGGACTTTGTATTACACTTAGAGATAAAATAGAATAAAAAAAATAAAAAGAATTCCTTCGAATGTGTTTTAGAGGATTTATCTGTTGATTAAATATTGTGGTTCACTTTTTTTGTCATGGAGTTCTGGTAATGGTTTTTGTGTTCTCATGGTGTTGCTTGTGTTTCAGGTCAGGACGAAGTGGCTGCCGCATTGCTCAGGGCATCGTTACTTTTTGATGAAGAAGGAATACAATATCCGTACTTGCAGCAAAATCAAAACTATATCAATAAAGAAGAAGGGAGAGGATTCTCATACGATATCCAGAAGCTTTCAACAGGAAAATTGAACGCATTTAAGCCAAGTTTGTATAGGAGCGGGACGAAAAGGAGACAGCCTGCAGTAGGAAAGAACTCCTTTGGCAACAATGAAGGAGCGAAAGTGGTATACTATGCCTTGGGCTCCCTGCCTTCCAAGCTCTACACGCCCTCGCAGGAGTACCAAAATCAAATCGCCCTTGAAAAACCCTCGGCGTCGCACTCCTCCGCAAACTCCATCGCTCCGCACACCACAGCCGTCGACCCCTACAATGTAAGTCTAACATTCCTGCTTTACCCTATACGTCAACTCAAACATTTATCTAACAGCTTCTGTAGCACCCAACTTAGACTGCAGTTAGCTCTTCAAAAACTAATAACATTACGAACTTTTCAGCTATAAGCTGACTGGAAGTCAATAACAACTAACTTATAGTTATTTAACATATATATCTTGTGATTAACCAGTCGAAGCCTCCAAGATTCTATTGTTAACCTCTATGTTTAACATTAAATATAAAATTGCACTACTTCTAGTGTATTTTATTTTACTTAGCACATTTCAGTTACCTGCATCTGCATTTAGAAGAAATACATCTTTGCTGGATACTAGCATTCTCTTCATGTAATAGATTACCATGGATCGTTAATTAGGTTAATTATATTAATTATAATGAGAAAATAATTATCAGTTAAAAGCCTTATTATCAAAAGTTGAATATACTCGTACGTTGATGTTTCCTATTTATTGTAGTAAAATATTTAATGATTTTTTTTTCTTAAGTTTCCAATATAATGCAAGAATGATTCTAAACCATGGTAGGCCAACTCTTTTTTCTTATAGGTTCAACAGTAAATAATTACTGTATATTACAATCGAAACGTAAACATTATCTATGATACTTGTGTTATACGTTATGAACCCGTTCATCGCCTTTAAGGTAAGAATATTCAATCTTGATATTTCGATAAAGGTATTTATAAAAATCTGCATAATTGTTTATACAAGTTGAACATCTATAAGCAATTTTTTTTTACATTACTTCTCTAAATACCATCACCTTAATCATCTTAGGAGTGTTCACCGATAAGAATTGAATACAAATGACAAAGTTGTATCTATTTCATTTCTGGTTTGTGGGATGTAATCTAAGAGTGTTATATACCACCATGAAGGGTGTTATTGTACCAATGAAGATAGGTAAAAGAATGAGAAGATTCCTCTGCTGAAATCAACTTCTTCCCAAACTACTCATCCTACGGAGCAGACTCTAAAGTCAGAATGACTCAAATCCTTAATGGCGTTACTAGTCACTAACACCTTCTGCAATATTAAACATAATTAAAGTTTATAATATTCGAACTCTAACGTAGTGCAATCAGTTATTATGTGGTATTTACTCATTGTAAGGTCAAAAGGTAAAGAACTTGTCTCCACATATAAAAATTTAATGGTATAATCAACGCGTTTTGAACACGTAGTGTAGTTAGTTAATGCCGGAGGAAGAACATTACGTGTTCGAAACGCGTTGTTTATACCATTAAATTTTTATATGTGGAGACCATTCCATTAGCTTTTTATCCTACAATTAAATTCGAACATAGTGTTAGTATGGTCCGTATGATTAATATAAGAAACAAAATAAACCGTCATGCTTCGTATGATACTGTTGGAGTTGTTCGATTTCGGGCGTTACCCATCTTTGAAAGGAACTGGAAGTACTTCCTTTCGAAAATGGGTAATGCCAGAAACCAGTCTTCAACTCCAACAGTATCATACGAGATATGATCGATTATTATGTTTCAAATATAATAATAATAATAATAATAATATTAACGTTGTTAATACTAATATGCCATTAAGTACACTATTAAAGTATAACAAAATAACTATAAATACTACTAAAAAATATAACTCTTTCTGAACCACCTCTAACCACCTCAACTGATGAACAAAAACATCCATCTTCAAGAGTCTACTTAGAGATCTCTAAGAATTCCTAGAGTAAGGAGTAGTTACTATTGATATGTGATTGAATTTATATGATTGAATGTTTCGTTGATATTGGAAGATCGATTCACATTTAGTGGTTGCCAGATATCTCTATATAGATGTTAAATCGATCCACTAAAAATTGCCTTCTCTGACCCCAAGTACACTCTTCAAGGTTTACTCAAATAGAGTAGCAAACTATTTGATACAAAATTAAAAGATTTCTTTTTATTATTAAGATTAATTCCCTAACAAACAACAACCAACAAGTTTTACCTCCACTATAATGGACGTCGTAATTAGCAGGGTCGGGCTCTTGGCTCAATTCAGCTGAATCATTTGCATTTATAAGTAAGGACATTGCGTTTTATGAATTAGTTATTCGTAGTTTTTTTTTTTTTTAATCTTGGTGAAACTTTATAAAATAGTCTGTGCTGTTTCTAGTAAGATTTTATGTAAAATAGCGAGGAGTAGAGGTAAGGTTCTATAAGGTTTAGTGGGACTGGGGAAGATTGATGCTCAGATTAAGAGCTTTGCAAAGATATTTTGATGGATAGCACTGCTCTCATCTTCATTGGTTTATAACATAGCGATGAATAGATTTCCATCACAAATCACGTAGTACATATATCCACATTTTTGGTGGCTCAAATGTGGTCATATTTATTCTAAACAATTTGAATGCAGGTCTTGTCCATAATCGCAGCTCTAAATCAGACAAAGTATCTACAGGAGTAAATTTATCTAAGCAATACACTTTGCCATTTTAAAACAAAAAAATACCAAAGATCAACCTCAAACACTGAGCCATCCTTGAAAGCCCAGAAAAATAAATCATTCAGAAAACAAGAAGAAGGATTATTTTCTTCTACAGGGAGAAACTGACGATTGAATGTTAATATAGAGTCATGATTAACAGTACTCAAATACTAACAGTAATACAGAGGCATGACCCCTGAGGCTTAGGCGATGAATTTACTGTGCACCTATACTACAGGTACTTCTGAAGTGGATAATATTTGACTTTGGTTGACAGTACATAACAATATATGAAATAATATAAATATAAATAAATTTATAAATTAAAAATATATTTAAAAAAATCTTTTCTTAGTACACGTTGCCCTATATATATAAAATTAGGAATACAGGCTCCAACCTGAAGATTTGGCCTTGAGCATGGTCATCCCTAGGAAGGTGCGGGGCCCGGGACAACTCAACCACTGCGGGGCCTCCCCCACCCAGGAATTATATATATATATATATATATATAACGATAAAAGAATCGACCGTGGAATAGAAACAAAATTAAAGTTTATCGGGACTCAGTCAGTTATTTAGGTTCAAATTAAACTCTCATTGCCAACGTTTTGGTTTTTATTTAAAACCTTTTTCATAGGCAGAAGTATAAATTTTGAAACAGAAAAACACAAACAGAAAAGTAATATGCATTTTGTAAATGCTCATTACAAATTATTTTATACAAAAAATAGTCTGTGGATTTCAACAAAAACTGTAGTTTGAATGAACACGTGACACTGAACAGTTCAGTGCCACGTGTTCATCCAAACAACAGTTGTTGTTGAATCCACAGACCATTTTTCTTTATAAAAAATTTGTAATGTAATACTTAGTTTTTCTGCTTCAAAAATTATAATTCTGCCTATGAAAAAGGTTTTAAATAAAAACCGAAACGTTGGCAATGAGAGTTTAATTTGAACCTGAAGAACTGACCGAGTCCCGATAAACTTTAGTTTTATATATATATATATTGATTCTTACAATATTTAACAGACAATTGAAAAATATTCTTTGCCTGAATTTAATTTGAGTTATGTTTATTTCTTTTCTTAATTAAATAGTGAGTTATAATGTAATATTTAATATTATAGGCTTCTTTTTCTTCTTCAGAATCAGATAAAGCATCTATTTTTTACTTACTATCTAATATTTTGAAGAAAGGAAAATAATTTCAGGTTTCCTTCTATCTAAAATTGAGATATTTGGTAGAAGGTGTTTGGTTGATATTGGAAGATCGATTCACATTTAGTGGTTGCCAGATATCTCTATATAGATGTTACTTCGATCCACTAAGAATTGCCTTCTCTGACCCCAATTGTAATTCGCCGTGTGAGCACTTCCTCTCTCACTCTCAGCCTCCCTTGAGATTTTTTATTTAAGCTTCAACTTCCCACTAGAGCCGCACTTTATTACATTTACCTTTCTATTTCACTTCAATAATTTATTCACCTCTCCTTTGAAAAAGGTTTTAAGTGCTAAAGAAAATCCAAAATTCAAGAACATACGATACATCAACATTTATTCCAGGCCAATTGGTTAGAAAGATTTAAATTCACAGATTCTATCAGATTTTTGATATTTCTTTCAATACAGATATTACATCAATCTTACAAACTTATTTTATATTCAGCTAATCAAAGCAACTTCGTTATTCTTTAAATAACATAATAGTAAAATATAATTTAAAATATACTAAGCTAATAAAATGCACAGGTATTGTATATCTGTTATATACTATAAGTGTTTCTTAATGTACGAATGTTTGCACTTCTATTAATGAAAGTTTCTATCTACAATAACAAATGGAAAAAAAAAACTTTTTTTGGATTGAACATTGATTGTTGTTTCACGTGTTTATTGTGAAATCTTTATATATATATATATATATTATATATATTATATATTTTTAACTCACAGCCTACACTGGTTCACGTTGGTAAGGTGGCTGCACTGCGTGTCATTGTATCGCGCCAGTTTACATCGGCCAGTGGAACGCATTTACGTCTCCGTTCCTTCATTCTTTCTCCTTTTATTTTATTTTCTTTCTTTCTACTCTCCTGAAGACGGCAAGACGCCGAATAATCAAGATTCGTGAGTGTTCGTCCTTTTTTTGTGTTCTCTAGCTGTAACTTTAATTATATATATATATATATATATATATATATATATATATATATATATATATATATATATATATAAGACCTCAAATAAACACGTGAAATAACAATCAATGATCAAACCACAATAAGAAATGAGAAAACAAGATCTTTCAGCAGCAACAAGCGGTCTTCGTCAGAGTCAAAAACCCTACAATTTCTCTATGAATGATTTTTCGGTATAGCTTCTCGAATTTTCTGATCTGTCACTTAAATTCAGATCAGAAAACTCGAGAAGTTATACAAAAAAATCATTCATAGAGAAATTAAATTGGCAAGAAATTTACCTGTGCATGTATTAACGAAGGTCTGTTACCTAAATACACTAATATATATATATATATATATATATATATATATATGTTGCCGGGATGGTTTCCTGCCATTGTGTTACCGGCGTGTTTGGTCACCCATTCTCTTTTCTCCTGAAGACGGATCATCCAAAAATTTGAGTTTGTAAGTGTCTCTTTTTCCGTGTGTTGCTTTCCTTCGTTTTTGAATTGATTTGCGTCCAGTTTGGATCATTTATTCAAATTTTAAGTATTTTAAGTGATATATATGTATATATATATATATGCTAGTTAGGAATAGTAGGCACGCTAATCACTACAGCCCATCTCACGCTTATATACAATTAAAATAAATAAATATATTAAAATATTACCCATATAGGAAAATATTAAAATTTATATTCCATATATTACATTAAATTAATTTATATATAAACTACACAAATTTTATTTCAGAAAAGAGTGTTTATGAAATATATATTTATTATTGACCATTATAAAGTATATTAAGAATAATAGGGAAATAAATATATCCACTGACATAACAATGTAAATTAAAAAAAAAATGGATGGTATATTTAGGGAGTTAACGAATGTGTGGAAGTTATTTTGAATTTATTCGAAGTCGTTTTTTTCCTAAAGGCTGGGTTTGCCATACGTCGTGTGTAGGTTGTCCTAACTCTGTAGAATACATGGGCTCGCATCTGTCTAACGTAAATCTGTCCCTTTTTCTTTTTTTATTGACCTAACCAAATGGACCACTATTTACGGTTAATATTACATTCTGCCATGGATGGGAAGAATAAAGTTAAATGAAATGGGGGAAAACCCCGCCCGTCCTGCCTATAGTTGGCAATCGAGTAAGGCACTTGTCACGTTTTTATCTTAACCCCCTTTGAATCACTCGCCTCTACTATGATTGATTTATGCCAGAAGAAGAAAAAAAAAAGTATTGGTCAATGTTTGCAATTATTTTAATATTTTTTCTCTTGATATTAAGAAAATAATTAACCTCTCCTCACACAATGTTTATACAAACAATGTGTACCCTAGAGAAGTTTTCCTTTTCAGTATACATCAATTTTTTGATGAATGAAATGCACCCAATAGTGTGTCAAGAGTAATTGTGTCTGTACAAAAATTCAATTTATTTATTGTAGGGTAAAAAGTTAATGAAATGGTCTCCACGTATAAAAAAATTTAATGGTATAAACAATGCGTTTCGAACACGTGGTGTTCTTCCTCAGGCATTAACTAAAAAATACAATGTCATCAGAGAGTTATCTATATTGTCTTTCTATATGTATATCTATATTATCAGATAGATAACTCTCTGATAACTGATAGATAGATGACATTGTATTTTTAGTTAATGCCTAAGGAAGAACACTACGTGTTCGAAACGCGTTGTTTATATTATTAAATTTTTTATGTGGAGACCTTTTCATTAGCTTTTTACCCTACAATGAGTAAATATCACATAATAACTGATTGAACTACGTTAGAATCATTTTATTTATACACGTTGTTTCGATAAAACATTTATATTTATGACTTTTATTACTATTCTCAAATAACTACATTTCAACTGGTAACTGTTTAAATTTTGAATTTTCCTCATTTTCCACAGCACTATAGAAGCATAATCACTACCTTTATATTTATGAGTTTATCAACTTTGACTTTTATCTGCCCGTGTGAAATCCTCTATGATTTAAAAAAAATCTTTTCCAGTATGTGTTGTCCTATATATAAGAAATTATGAATGCAGGTTCCAACATGAAGATTTGGCCATGACCATGGTCGCCCTTAGGAAGGTACGTGGCTCGGGATAACAACCATTGCGGCCATTGCGGGACCGTGATAACTCAACCATTGCGGGGCCTCCCCACCCAGACATTACATATGTATATATATATATATACCACAATTAAAAGAAACGGTCCAGCGGACTTTTTTACAATAAAATAAAAAACGAAGGAAACACACAGAAAGACACAGAAATAACTCACATCGATATTTCGACAATCGTCGTCATCAGGAGGTGCGAAGAGCGAAGAGCGAAGAGTCCCGCAGGAAGACAGGGCGGTACTGAACTCGGAAACCGCAGCCAGTACCCCACCACTTACCACCAAGCGGGGGAAGGGAGGGAAGGAAATGAAGAGCCAAATTAAGACGTAAAAGGAACGAGTAAAAATTATAACTATAAAAAATTATAAAAAAGTAGATAAATCAAATAAAATTAATAAAAATAATAAATAAAAAGTAAAATAAAAAATAATAAATAAATAAATAAAAAATAATAAATAAAAAATAATAAATAAATAAATAAATCATAAATAAATTATCGGTTGAGGTTGAGTCCGGGGGAAGAGCGAGCATCAAGTAAGCATATGTATGCCTCCTCTGAAGCTCTTAGGGTAACTTTATTGTTGGATTCGGGGATCTGTTTCAGGATCTGAACCCTGAAACAGTCATTGAAACTGAGTCCATGCGAGTTCGCATGGATGGCTACAGGATAGTTACTGCGTTGACCGACTGAAGCCCTATGACCATTCATACGAAGGCTCAACTTATTAGAAGTTAAGCCAACGTAAAAGGAGTCACACTGAGTGCAATCCAGTCGGTAAACACAGTTGCTCGAGGTACAGGAGGAATTGACCTGAACCGGGTAGGAACTATGGTGGAGAGGGGAATCGAAGGAAGGATTAGGATTAACAATCAGGCAAGTTTGACAGCCACGGCGTCCACATTGTTTCATTCCAGGAACAGGATTGGAAGGCTGAGGGGAAATATGAGAGAAAATGCTTTTTAGATTGGCAGGTTTACGGTAGGAAATAGAAGGGGGTGATTAAAGATGGAAGAAGTAGAAGTAGAAGTAGACAGAATCGGAAAAGACTCCTTAATAACAGCACGAAGCTTATAAGCGCCAGGGAAGTAGGTTGTCAGGAAGAAGGAAGCGTTACTTCTATCCCTCTTGGGTCTGGGTTGGTGGGAGATGTCAGCCGGTAAAACACGACTATCAATGAAGGAGCGAGGATAGCCTCGTTCAGAAAATTTGTCCTTTAAGAGGTTAAGGTGATGTCTGCGGTCTTGGAGATTATTGCAGATATTGTGAATACGGAGGGACAAGGATCGAGGTATAGACTTTTTAACATGGGATGGATGGCAACTATTGTAATGGAGGTACTGTTGGGAGTTGGTGGGTTTTATATGTACGGAAGTCAAGAAGTGTCCATTGTCTAAAGTAACGTCAACGTCAAGAAAGGTGATAAGTCTGTCGGAGATGTCGTAAGTGAAAGTGATGGAGGGGCAGAAATTTTGAAAGGAGTGTAGGAAAAGTTCTAAGTTATGTTTGCCATGGGGCCAAATGAAGAAAATTTGGCCCCATGGCAAACATAACTTAGAACTTTTCCTACACTCCTTTCAAAATTTCTGCCCCTCCATCACTTTCACTTACGACATCTCCGACAGACTTATCACCTTTCTTGACGTTGACGTTACTTTAGACAATGGACACTTCTTGACTTCCGTACATATAAAACCCACCAACTCCCAACAGTACCTCCATTACAATAGTTGCCATCCATCCCATGTTAAAAAGTCTATACCTCGATCCTTGTCCCTCCGTATTCACAATATCTGCAATAATCTCCAAGACCGCAGACATCACCTTAACCTCTTAAAGGACAAATTTTCTGAACGAGGCTATCCTCGCTCCTTCATTGATAGTCGTGTTTTACCGGCTGACATTTCCCACCAACCCAGACCCAAGAGGGATAGAAGTAACGCTTCCTTCTTCCTGACAACCTACTTCCCTGGCGCTTATAAGCTTCGTGCTGTTATTAAGGAGTCTTTTCCGATTCTGTCTACTTCTACTTCTACTTCTTCCATCTTTAATCACCCCCCTTCTATTTCCTACCGTAAACCTGCCAATCTAAAAAGCATTTTCTCTCATATTTCCCCTCAGCCTTCCAATCCTGTTCCTGGAATGAAACAATGTGGACGCCGTGGCTGTCAAACTTGCCTGATTGTTAATCCTAATCCTTCCTTCGATTCCCCTCTCCACCATAGTTCCTACCCGGTTCAGGTCAATTCCTCCTGTACCTCGAGCAACTGTGTTTACCGACTGGATTGCACTCAGTGTGACTCCTTTTACGTTGGCTTAACTTCTAATAAGTTGAGCCTTCGTATGAATGGTCATAGGGCTTCAGTCGGTCAACGCAGTAACTATCCTGTAGCCATCCATGCGAACTCGCATGGACTCAGTTTCAATGACTGTTTCAGGGTTCAGATCCTGAAACAGATCCCCGAATCCAACAATAAAGTTACCCTAAGAGCTTCAGAGGAGGCATACATATGCTTACTTGATGCTCGCTCTTCCCCCGGACTCAACCTCAACCGATAATTTATTTATGATTTATTTATTTATTTATTATTTTTTATTTATTATTTTTTATTTATTTATTTATTATTTTTTATTTTACTTTTTATTTATTATTTTTATTAATTTTATTTGATTTATCTACTTTTTTATAATTTTTTATAGTTATAATTTTTACTCGTTCCTTTTACGTCTTAATTTGGCTCTTCATTTCCTTCCCTCCCTTCCCCCGCTTGGTGGTAAGTGGTGGGGTACTGGCTGCGGTTTCCGAGTTCAGTACCGCCCTGTCTTCCTGCGGGACTCTTCGCTCTTCGCTCTTCGCACCTCCTGATGACGACGATTGTCGAAATATCGATGTGAGTTATGTCTGTGTCTTTCTGTGTGTTTCCTTCGTTTTTTATTTTATTATATATATATATATATAAACTCGAATTTAAAAAAGAACACATAGAAAGGAAACCACTGAACTCACCACTATATTTCGATGTCCTCGTCTTCAGGAAAAGAAGTGAATCGCTCCAAAGGCTGATAACGACATATATTTTATATATATAAATGAATATATATATATATATATATATATATATATATATAAATAAATATATATATATATATAAAGATTTAATTAAATAACAATCAATGATCAAACCACAATAAGAAATGGGAAAACAAGACTAAGACCTTTCAACGATAACAAGCGGTCTTCGTCAGAGTCAAAAGCCTAACTGATTTAGATTTTGGTTAGTTGGGTTGGGTTCTTGGTTCAGTTGGGTTTTTGACTCTGACGAAGACCGCTTGTTATGGTTGAAAGATCTTAGTCTTGTTTTCCCAGTTCTTATTGTGGTTTGATCATATATATGAATAGAAACAAAACTCAAGTTTGACCTTTCAGAACGTCAGTTCTGACCGAGTCCCGATAAATTTTAGTTTTATATATATATATATATATATATATATATATATATATATATAATGTGTTATAGGTTATAATAGTGTTAACCTAAATCTTAAATAAATTTTATATAAAATAAATAAAATAAAATATATTTTATTTTTATTTATATTTTATAATATATTTTATTTTATTTTATATTTAAATAAATAAAATAAAATAAATAAATTTAAAATAAAATTTAGAAATTTCAATTATATTTGAAAATAAAATCTGCCATCGGCATGACAGATTAACCAGTGAGCAGGTCATTGGTCCGATGTCACCACCGTTGTCCTGCATAGCCCCCACAAGCTGGAGCCCAGGGCGGGGACTGGCCTGGCTATGACATTTTTATAGTTCCATTTGGAAAATAAAGTGTAGTTTAGTGAGTATGGATTAAACTTGAGTTACGATTCTGATTTGTTTTCTGTGTACAAGGACAACAATTTTGTAAACAAAACTCGTTTAGAGAAAAGTGCCTCCTCAAGTGGATCCCTTCTCAAATTGATAAGACGTAATATTAGTATTAACATTTAGCAGAATCATTAGAAATATTTTAAACATAAAATCATACACAAGCCTATTATAAACGAACAAACTAACGACCCCCGATGACTTCTTATTTAACAGGCATAGAGAGAGACAAGGAACGACGGTAGCACACAAAAAAAGTTAAAATTAAATAAAAATTAAAAAAATAGATAATGAATCGAATATTTAATTGACAATAATAGTAATCGAGTAAGTTGTAAAATTAAAAAGATCGTTAGACTAATGTGGTAACTCCACAGATAAACATTCTGTCAACAGCTGTAAAGATGGAATTATTTCGAAAGCACTCGTGAGATGTGAAAAATTTATGAGGTAAGATGGCTTATAATAATATAAAAACTTGATTAAATTAAAATGTAGAATTACCTTAACTTTTAATAACCAGCGTAGTATATGATTTAAAACAAAATTAAAATATAACTCCATTCACGTGAATAATAGAGAAAAATAACCATCTCTCATCATTCACTCTCACTCTGTCCCTCCTTCCCACCCGTATTCTCATTTTTTCTCACTCACCTTTAACTACCTCTAACTACCTCTCTCTCATTTTCTCTCTATAACTACTTCTCTGTCACACTCTCTCACTCTCTCTCCACTTCTAACTACCTCTCTCTCACTCTGTCTCTCTCTCTCTCTCTCCCTCTCTCTCCCTCTCTCTCCCTTTCTCTCCCTCTCTCTCTCCCTCCCTCTCTCCCTCCCTCTCTCTCTCTCCCCCTCTCCCTCCCTCCCTCCCTCCTCCCTTTATTCACTATCTATCTATCTATCATGCACACACACTCACATACAAACACATATAAATACATTAGGAATGGAATTATTTTGAAGAGAGTTTTCAATTTGTTTCCATATGTTAGAATAAACATATCATTTATATTTTATGTTTCCACAATTTTATAGATTATTGAAAGAAAATTAATTAAAATCCATTTTGATATAGATGTTGTACTGCTATTGGACAGCGTATGGCGGTCGTTTATTCATTTGAAGCATATAAAGGAAAGGGACCCGTGTTGGTCCGCGAGTCTAGGTGCGGCTACCGCTTCTCAAAGCCTTCTATCTCAAATTTACAATTCATTGCAAGCCTCGTGTTTTATTTGACTTGCTGATACAATCAGTTTTGTTTATTTTATGAATCCACTGCTGTTATCCAAACTTACTATGGAAAATGGAAAACGTATTCCATAAATTATTATCATTCCAATTCTTATGAAATTTAGAGCATTTTTTTTTAATTTCTGTCATCCGAAAAAAAAAAAAAAAAATATTACGCTGAATTTTTACCATTTCAATAATTATCATCTATTTTAAAATGTAAATATCATTTTTTGAAGTGAAAACTGACGATATTATTTTTAACGAAATCAAAAAAAAAATATTGAAATAAAAAGTATATTTTAATACTTCACATTTTAGAATAAATTTAGACAAAATGCTGAATACATTTTAAAGCTTTATTCCAATTCATCTTAACACTTGGATTAATTGGGGGCAGGCTTCAATATGAGAATCCTATGCGTTCTAAGTCCAAAGTCAGTCTCATAAATGTTTAAACAGATTTTGAAAAAAAAATTTTCATATAAATATATTATAATTATATTATAATATTTCCAGAATGAACTATTTTCTTTAATTTAAATCAGCCTGGCTTATTCATGATGAATCTGTTGGTTATTTGAATATTTTTCTCGCTCAATGCTCTTTTTATCACTACATTTATTATTGATGACACATGTCCTATAGACAGCTTTTTCCTCCTGATAAGGGAAAATTGTGAGATTGTGTGAAAGGGGAAAACATCAGTCAAAAGATGGTAAATGCTTTCGATAGATCACTGTCAGAGAACTAATATATATGTATATATAACGACAAAAAAAAAACAAACAAAAGTAAAACAAAGAACATGACCCATTAAACTCACTTCTCAATATCAATATCCTGACAGTGATCGAAATACTAAAAAGTAAATACCAAAAGTTAGTTTAATAATTGACTTTTGTTTACCTTGTTTGTTCTTTTGTCATCAACAACTTTGTTGGAGAGCATTTCATTTAATATATGTATAAAGATTTCACAGTAAACACGTAAATGAAGTCGAAGTCAATGCCACAGTAACAAAATTCAGAAAAAGGAACTGAAAAGCCCACTATATTAATTATATATACTTATAAGTAATATTTTCACATGATAAGAGTATTTATTATTTACCTTTAAGTTTCTCTTTCATTTTATTATTATTCACTATTACTAGATTTACTACTTTTATTTTTTTATCACACTTTTATTACTTTGTCTTCATATCTCGACTCCTTCCTTCTACCTAACTGCTATTCGATTTTTCGCATCATTTTTGGTGAAAAATGATCTAATACAAAAATATAATAAACTAATCTAATAGACTATCTGATGATTAATCATCATGTACTCAACTAACCTATCCTTCTTACTTGATGACTGTGCATTTTCAATATTGAAATGAGATATGTTAATTCTTCCTCTATGTGTTTCTTTTTAAGATTTAATGCTGTAATTATATATATATATAATTATATATATATATATATATATATATATATCGGTCGGTGGATGCATTTACGCCTCTGCTCCTTCGTTCCTTCTCCTTTTTCTTTTCTCCTCTCCTGAAGATGGCAAGACAGCCGAAATGATCAAAAATTGTTACTTTTAGTCCTCTTTTTTGTGTTATCTAGTTGTAATTTTAATTATATAATATATATATATATATATTTATATATATATATAGTTCATTGTAGAAAAAGAAACATAGAGAAATCAAAAGCACACACTTACAATCTCCAATTTTCGGTATGAACCGTCTTCAAGAGAGATAAGAGAGGGAAACCAAGCGCACTGGTTTGGAGACCCAACCATCTCCAAGTGTAAGTGTGTGCTTTTGATTTCTCTATGTTTCTTATTCTACATTGAACTATATTTGTTCGTTTCGGACCGTATTTCCAACGAAAAAGACGGTTCAAACCAAAAATTAGAGACTGTAAGTGTGTTCTTTTGATTTCTCTATGTTTCTATTTCTATATTGAACTATATATATATATATAATATATTATATATATATATTATATATATAATATTTATATATATATCACTTAATTAAACGAAACACGATCCAAACTGGACACAATACGAGTTCAAAATTCAAGAAGAGTAACACACAAAGTAAGGAAACACACTTACAGACTCAAATTTTTGGGTAATCCGTCTTAGGAGAAAAGAGAAAGGGAGATCAAGCACTCTTGCAAACGAAACCGTTGCGTCTACAACGTGCTTGGTCTCCCTTTCTCTTTTCTCCTGAAGACAGATTACCCGAAAATTTGAGTCTCTAAGTGTGTTTCCTTACCCTGTGTGTTACTCTTCTTGAATTTTGAATTCGTATATATATACGAATCGTATATATATATATATATATACGTATATATATATCT
Source organism: Hermatobates lingyangjiaoensis (assembly GCA_026182355.1). Classification (NCBI taxonomy): domain Eukaryota; kingdom Metazoa; phylum Arthropoda; class Insecta; order Hemiptera; family Hermatobatidae; genus Hermatobates; species Hermatobates lingyangjiaoensis. The sequence continues at coordinate 1,076,732 of JAPFBL010000034.1, read as the reverse complement.
ACGGATATACGTATATATATATATATTAAAAGAAACGGTCCAGCGGACTTTTTTAAATAAAATAAATTCAAAACGAAGGAAACATACAGAAAGGCACAGACATAACTCACATCGAATTTCGACTATCGTCGTCATCAGAAGGTGTGAAGAGCGAAGAGTTCCGCAGGAAAGCAAGTGGCTGCAGTCACCCAGTTCAGTCACCGCCCTACCTTCCTGCGGTACTCTTCGCTGTTCACACCTCCTGATGACGACGATGGTCGAAATATCGATGTGAGTTATGTCTGTGCCTTTCTGTGTGTTTCCTTTGTTTTGAATTTATTTTATATATGTATATATTAGTGTATGAGGGCAGCAAATCTTGGCGTAGGCATATTTGATCAAAATAAACAGCAGCTTCTGCGTTCACGACTTTTAAACTGATCTGCTCTAGTTTTCTAACAACTTTCCGATGGGCTGGTGTTAATTGCCAAATCATTTGTCATTACACTTAATAACGATTATAGTAATTATTTATTTCACTTGCTCTATTGGTCATCATTTTCTTTTGTCTTCTTCTCTCTTTCATTTTCTTCTATGTTATTTCACAATTCTCTTCCTCTGTTGGTAGCTGCCCTGATTTTATTATTATAGCTGACATTCCATATCTAATTGCAGGCTGCCTTGAAAGTAGAAATCTGTTCTTCTGATGATGACAAAAGAGGAAATATAAAAGAGTGTTATGTTAGTTCTGTCTACCCTAGTTATTCTGAGCCATCTGGCTTGTGTTTCATATGAAGAGATATATATGTACACTTTTAATATTACCTAAACAAGAACTAAAAATAAATATTATTAAAGAAAAAATTATAAATTATTATAACTATTTTACTAGATATAATAAATTTCATGTAAGTATAAGATTTGTTACAATTGAGGTCAATTAATAGAAACTTAATTAATAGAAACTTAAGCTAAACTTGAAAAATCTAAAGTTAAAGCAAAGGTAATTTAACTTTATCAATTTTAGTGAGAAGTGTTCTCATCACAGGCCGAATCATCACCATTAGCTTTCAGAGAGGCGCAATCTAAGGGTCACACGAATCGGTTATTGAGAAAGTTTATTAAGCACTCGATCAAGTCGAATTCTTCAATATTGAACTAATCCATGCTGGCTAAAGCGCAATAAACTTCCTTATTAACTAGGCAATGTCCAACTTTCTGATAAAGGATGACTTTAAGCCAACTGGAAATGAAACCGGTCAGTCAGATTTCTGTATTATCTCTCTCTGACAGCTACTATTTCAAACCATATGAAGTGTGACACTTTCTAAATAATGATAAGAATGAACTTATACGGATAAAAGAGGAAAAGAAAAACTGTAAAATATTAGAAATGCTATTCATTTATAAAGTTTAATTTCACCTAAAGTAGAATATTTTATATATATTATATTATCCTAGCAGTTACACTAGATATTATACTATCTGTTGTGCACGGCTTTGCATGCATTCAGTAGAATTCTTCCAGTTTTTGGTTTGTAGTTCTTTTCTTCTAGTTAGAAAATCTGGATTTCTTACTTTGGTTACATGTTGATATAAATATACACTACATACAATATCTAAGTTCGGGTTTTCATTACATCACTTTGTGAAGAGGCTGTTCTCATTAATCAGAGAATTTGAATTCAGTCACAGCAAAAAATGGCAGACTTTAAAGTCAGTCTGAACTTTTTATAGTTGTTTAAACTACTCCGCACACCCACAGCATACACCCTCGTCAAACACCCTAAATGAAGAGTTTCTAAAAACTCTTGATCAAATCCTCTCACTAATAATTCCTAGTCTCATTTCTTTATCTTAGAGTTTCATTTCAAATACCTAAGTTTTTCAGTAACTTTCCATTAAAGTGAGAGAGACCAATGAAAACATGTGTTAATTAAATAAAATCGCTTCATAACTATTTTTTTTCAAAAACTTCAGATAAACTATAATACGAGTCATTAAACTCTCCCTCCCTCTACATAGGTTTGCATATAATCATAATCTTATATAGATTTTTTAAAGTTAATAAGTAGGTACTTTGTTAATTAAAAACTCTTCTAGAGAACTTGGGTATAATCGTATTTATAAAATTCCGTGAAATATTACCATAAAAGTTACTTATGTCAGGGTGGTAGAATCACTCTTAGGTCAGAGCAGGAGAAGAGTGGGAGGGGCAAACACCAGTGGGTGGCATTTTGTGTGAGTAAAATTAAAAAATAGAAAAAAATTAAAATAATAAAAATCTAAGAAAAAATATGATATTTTATAAGTTTATAAGGTCGTAATTGTTTTTAATACTTTAATACTTTAATACTTTTATGTATTTAATACTGTTCTTTTTTATCATCTTTATTTACAAATATACAACTACGCATATTATGCGTAACAGGCATATGTAGTAATAGATTACACAATGACATCGATGCACATGAGCAAAGAATGAAACCCACTGGTTCAATTTCTCACTTTGGTTTTTTTTTTTTTAAAGCATATTATTGTAATAGCAGATCCCTGGGCCATTTTCTCTTGAGTCGTCTTGGGGGATTCTGGGAAGGTGAGGAGGAAGCAAGGATTCGTACAAATGGATTTGGGTGAGAGGAAAGGTTCTTTAATACTGTTTTTAAGCGGATTTTTTAACTGTTAATTTGCAAATTAAAAATAAATGTGTTTTAAATTTTTAAAAACAAATTTTTAAAGTTTATTATATTTGTTTTGGAGGCCAGTTAAATTAATTTAACAATTTTGTTATGATTTGAACGTATACGTTTAAATGTTGAAGAACTCGAATTATACGTTTCTGTTTTGTAAAATGTTTGTAAAGCGCAATAAACTTCCTTATTATCTAGGCAATGTCCAACTTTCTGGTAAAGGATGACTTTAAGCCAACGAAAGTTTTCTTTGATTTTTCTATATGCATATGAGTACTGTAATAAAACAAAGTTTGAGACTAATAACAGCAGTTTAAAATTGTAACCTTCATTGTAACTCAATGAAAATAAATATTTTAAGTACTTTCTGCAATTTTGAAGGTTATTGGATTATCAACAGATTGGGGGGGAAGGGATCTTACAACCACACTGGGAGACAAAAATACAAAAATAGTTGCTTTACGCCACTGGGTAATTTATTAAAATTACGAGTCAAACAACACCAATATATACTCAGTAGTCAGAGGTGAACAAGTAGCGCCTTATTCTTATATATAAATAATGATAATCATTATATAAATTGGGACGGAATTCAAAATAATATAGTACATATGGAGGATTGATGTATGAAATATTATCTTGTTCTGGTTTAATGAAAATTAAAGATCAAAGACTGTAAATATTATTACTAGTTAGACTCAGTGTTAACGGGAGCACAAGGGTTGCCAGTCAGTAGATAACGTAAGTCAAGATAAGATTTCTTCTTGATCTTCTTGTTTACCATGACTTGACTTGTCCGGTCGTTTCTTCCCTTTCTTCACTTTTTATGCCCTATAAAACACATCTATTTTCTCCTTCCTTTCTCAATTTTAAACCACATGTCTAACGTCACTTGTTTCAGTTTGAGTGAGACTCTGATGAATAGCAGTTATTTTGATTGAAATCCTGGTCCCATTACTGTGGTTTAGACGTCGATATAAATACAGACTTGGTACAATATCTGTGCAAAGTTTCGGTTTTCATTATGTCACTTTCTATATAGTCTGCTTGCTCTCATTAGTAAGAGTAAATGGAGATTTGAAGTCAACCAAACCAAGGAATAGCAGACTTTAAAGTCAGTTTGAACTTCGTAAAGTTACTCTCTGCAACTACTTTGTAAAGTGGCAAACTATTTTACAAGTCCACAGATCTTCATCTAACCCAGCGATATCTGGTAAACAAAACAAATAAGGTATTTTTTTTTCTCTCCTCTAGAGCAACACGAATAACTTCGAGCGTTGGAGTCATCTGAGTGTTCAATCAGAATCAATGATAGTATTGGGATTTATAATTATTAAATGTTTAAAATCATAATAATCCTCTTTTAACAGTTTACTATCAAATGAGCAATAAGGTGGATTTAAATTAAAACATCATATATTCATAAAAGATGCATTATCGGTTAACTTATTTCTATTTTTATATGTTTATTTGCTTTCATTTATAGTTGGTTCATTTGTTTAAATGGGGGCCAGGTTAGTTCAATTGCAACATTTTTGCATCTGAACTGGTAGGTCCGCGGTTCAAAACTCACTCTGGCCCTCGATTTATTCACTTGGGAGGTGAATAAATCAGAGCACGTCGTCCGTCGGAGAGGACTTTAGGCCCTTGGTCCCAAGCCTGTGCGATGACCGATAATCGTTAAACATCCCTACTCTAAATACACTTAAGTTAAGCAAAATGCAGGACTCACAATGTAGAATTAGTTTTCTTTGTGTGGTATCATAAAAAAGCCAATCTTCGGCCTATTAGTGTTCCCTTATGGTGGACTGCCACTGCAACCTAACCTAAACTAACCTAACTTGTTTAAATCAATTTAATCAAATTATATTAAATTGTTATAAATATTTAATCTCTCTATATTTTTACAGTGCCTCTCTATTTATTTTAATATTTTTTCCTAAAAAACATATTTTTCAAATTATAAACGTTACATCAAACAAAGCTTAGTATTTTTCAATCCTTTTAACTTTTGAATAAACAACATTTCAATAAACTAATGCTACTAATTTTAATTAAATTACTAAATTGAATTAATGATTATTTAAATTATACTGAAACATATTAATTTATGTATTATCAAATTTTTGTGAAATAGTATTTTATCATATTTTTTATGTTCGTTTAATTACTTTATATAGGTGGTGTTCATATAATCTTTATAATCTTTAACACCTCTTGAAGGATGTGAGACATTTTAGAAGGTGTTGGAAAAGGCATTGAAGTAGTATTAGCTATTCGAAGGAATTCTATATCAGGAGAGAATCCTCCCTTAGGGGATTCAACAAATTCGTGAAGGGCCAAGAATGAGTTGAATATTTGAAACAGTAACAATTTAAGGGGAGAGTAAACGAATGGAACTCTTTTTTTTTAGATTGTTAAAATGTTAAAACTTTTTAATCGAACTGTTTTTTCTTGTTCTTTCCATTGGCATATGTGCTAGGCTTGGTATACTAATTCATTCATTAACAATGGACTTTGTATTGCACTAGTTAACGCCTTTTTCCCCACACGTATAGCATAAATTCTTGATCCACTGTTTAGAAACAGCACTGTCTATTTAGAATTCTTTACTTTCCACCAAACATTCCACACCTAAGGAAAAACAACACTGTTTTACTCCCGCACTAACAAACCAATGACTACTCGGCGACTGATCCTTCAGTAAAAACCTTCATCATAATGTGACTATAATATGTATTATAATTATAAGCCTATTTTTTATTTTTTTTATAATGAGGTGAAATGCATTTACGCACATAGTGCAGGGCTCCCAGATAAGCCAGACTACCAACTAAAACACCCTCTTTTCTTTAAAGTCACCAACCTGGAACCGATAAGCACCATACTTACAATCATTATAGTACTATTATAATTCACCTGTTTGCTTCTGTATATTTTATACCTTAATCTGTATACCCTTCTGCTTGCTCAATATTCATCCTCAATGGGATTTATAAATCTGTCTGAAATATTACACGGTAATTTATGTTGATCATGAAAAGAAAAAGTACAAATAAAAGTTATGGCCTACACTTAATGGAATTAAAATAAAATAATATGAATAATTTAACATGATAAAGGAAATAATGTAATGAGTTAGAAATAAGACGCCTTTAGTTTTTGTTATTTCTAAAGATTTTATAACATAATAGTTTATAATAAAATTTAGTTTATAAAAACTACTTTCAATTTTTCTTGTTAGATATCATGAAAATGGAAATGTTACAGTTAATGGTAATATAAAAAGTAAAAATTATTAATTTCGTTATAACAATAGTTCATTTTAATAAGATTTTTGAATATTTAATTAATTAATAGTATACATTATTAATATTTAGTTCATTCCATTTGATATATTTTTGGGTAAATTTTAAATTGTATGAACAGTTGTGATTTTCTTTTGTTGCCCACTATTCACAAGTTATAAAATGTTTGAGGGTTTAGGTCCTGGGCTTTAAATTATTTCCTTTGCCAACGTTTCGACATATATATACATAGCCTTCTTCAGGGCTATGAATTTTCATGAAACATGAACATGTTTTTACAACTAACACTATTAATAGAACAATTTTGGTTCTACTACAAGTACTAGCAGTATTACTACAACATTAAAATTGTTATAGTAATAGTGCTAATTGTAAAAACATATTTTTAGCTCTTAAGAACACATAAATATATGTGGAAACGTTGGCGAAAGAAGTTTTTTAAATCCTAAGACCTAAACTCTCAAAAATCCAAGAACTTATATAATTTTGTGCAGAACTATTCTTTTAATACAAATTCATTTAATTGGTATTGATTATTTTCAAAATTCATTAATTTTAAGTTGGCTTCCAGTAAGTTATATATTAAAACCTGGAGGTTTTATAAAATTAAGGTAAACCATTCGACAAGAGACGACAGATGAAAGTCAATAAATTTTGTACAGTAATATTGCTCTTAACAATAATAAAAAAGTAATTAATTTTTTTTTTATACACAGATTTTGAAGTAAAACTGATTAAAAATATTGGGGATTTTACAAATTATGTCTTCGCACAAAAAAAAAGTTTAATATGAAAACAAACAATGCGTTTTAAACACTTAGTGTTCTTCTACGGGTTGACATCTCAAGAGTGCAGATGTGAATCTGAAGAAGAACACTAGGTGTTCGAAACGCGTTATTAGTTTTCATGTTAACTATCCTTGTGTAGAGACGTAATTTTTGAAATCTCTCATAATGAGTATAATACAACACCATAACAGATTGCACAAGTAATCAACTGATTAAAAATGTTTATATTTCTAAAAGTCAGTTTGAATATCAAGCATGGTAAGCACATTTACGGTGAATATATTTTGTAAATATACTATACATTAAGTATACTACATACTAACAATATTTGTGTTCTGCGTGTATTGCACTATTGCCAAAATGCAGTTTTCTCTAAAGAAACAATAGCAGTTTTTTCCACACCAAGTACTACCTATCCTATAAATTTTGTCTAAATCCGTCAATCTGTGATACTAAAAGAGAGGTTACAAGTATGTAATGATGCCACTTGAAATATTTTTATGACTCTCTTCAAAAAGTTATAGAACTGTATAAAAGTAATGTTCATTCATAGAGTTTTATAAAGATATTACACCCTACAGGCTTAAATAGCCAGACAAGACCAATTATATTAATAATAAACCTGACAATGAATTATAAGAGTTTATAATTTTAATATATCTTGATTTAAAAATAAGCATCTTTAAACATTTTGTAATTTAAAACATACAATGAATTTAAAAGCAGACATGAATTTTTATTTGATTATATTCTTTTATTGTTAGCGCAAAGAAAAGATTTTAAAGGGGTTTTATTGTCACTAAGAACATTAATAATTCTACCAGTGGTTGCCTCTACTTCCCTTGGCTATTCTTACTGCAATAAAATTGAGGAAAAGTTTACATAATATAAGGTTATAGGGGTTGCTGTAGAAAGTTTATAAAGGCACAAAACGATTTAATTAATATAAAGGTTTCAACAAAACTAAATTATTAACGTAGTTTTTTTATAAATAAATTATTGAACTTTAATATCAGGTTGATTTTCATTCTGAATGGTTTTAAAATCTTTCAATCTTCAAGAACATATAACTTTGTGTAGATTCTATTTCAATATGAACCAGGATACTTTATTCAGTATTGTTATTCAATCAGAGGGGGCCAGGCTAGCTCAGTGGTTACGTGCTCACCTCTGAACTGATAGCACCGGGGTTCGATCCTCTCCTGGCCCTCGATTTATTCACGCGGGAGGTGAATAAATCTGAGCGCGTCGTCCCTCGGAGAAGGACGTTAAACTGTCGGTCCCGAGCCTTTACGATGTCAGGTACTCGTTAAAGATCCCTACTCTAAATACATTTGACTTAGGCAAAATTTAATACTCCCACTGTAGAAGCGAATCAATCTTCATTGTGTGGTATCACAAAGGCCCAATGCTCGGCCTACGTGTGTTCCCTTGTGGGATTGCCACTGCAACCTATTGTTCTTCAATAAACCAAAAACCCTGATCAGGCTTAATGCGCTTCAATACTCTGGTATTCAATGGATCAGACGAGTTAAGCAACAATGCATGTCTTTAGTTCTTGGATGGGTGACCATCCTTGTTAAATGAATGTCGAAAAATTAAATGAACCACACTTTTTCCCCGTGTAAAAGGCAGAAGTTTCAATAAGAGTGGCTGTCCAATGTTCTTCAGCAATATTCTCTATTGTGAATCTTTTCAGCCATTTTTAGCAAACCTCATTCAACTTAGTTTTGGAAGTCTACAAGTTCAGAAACTGGTAGAAAAGCAGGGAACGAAATCCAAGAAACAAATATTTTTATAATCTGTAACTAATATTTAGATATAATTGAGATATATTTATATCAATTTCTATAAAAATTCTCTCCATTGTCAAATATGAACAGGTTGACTGTTAGTTATCCAAATTGTTAGTTACTATCTTGAGACCATTGCTTGATAAAATTTCAGGTAGCCATATTAAACACAATATAGATTCAGTAAATTGAAAAGCATCATTCTGAGGTAAAATGGATAAAGAAACAAAAGTTCCACACAAATGAAGTTTTATTCAACAACAACAACGCGTTTCGAACACTTTGTGCTCATCATCAGGAAGACACTATAATACAAATTATATCTAATTAGTTACAAAATTAGAGTGAAATAATAAAATTTAATTAAGAGAATTAAAGACATACCCAAGGATTTGGTGCTGAAGGGTTGGTCGAGTGGAAAGAACTAGTAGGAAATATCAGTAGGTATTTCCTGAATACCAGTAGGTAGTAGGTAGGAAATACTAGTAGGTCCACTTCGATAGAGTGAGGGAGAGGCATTTAGGAGATAAGGTGACAAAGGAGTCGGGTATGCTTAAAGTATACCTTCAGCACCTCATCCTTGGGTATGTCTTGAATTCTCTTAATTGAATTTTATTATTTCACTCTAATTTTGTAACTGATTAGATATAATTTATATTATAGTGTCTTCCTGATGATGAACACAAAGTGATCGAAACGCGTTGTTGTTGTCGAATAAAACTTCATTTGTTTGGAGACTTTTGTTTGTTTATCCATTTTACCTCAGAATGAGTAAATACCACACAATTACGGATTGCACAGCTGATGATTTAAAAAGCGTTTATTTGAAGAAAGATTATAGACTGACTGGCTTTGATGTAAAGTCCCTGTTATCAATGTACCTGTTGCTGATCTATTGTAGGAAGATACTTAATTATTCCCTCCCTCTTCCCCACCACTACTACAATTAAGTTCAAGTTATATAAGACTGATTATCATTCTCTGCCTAAAAAGAACTTTTATAAACAAAACATTGTTCTTACAAGGGGTAATTGCCTATCCCCCTCATATAATAAAGATTAAATAGTCTAAATATGTTTCAGGATATATCACACAAAGGGTTTGTACAAAAACCGACATTTTAGAAAACCAGTTTTCGAATAGTAATTTTTCCAGAAAACCGGTTTTAACCGGTTTCAAATTTTCATAAAAAAATTTTCTTCCTCGAATATTCTGTAATTCAAACAAAAATTTTAACAGAAAATTTAGAGTGATTAAAACAATTTTTGACTAAAATTATTTACTGTTCAATTTTATTGATAGTAAAATTTGTTTATGCAATTAAATAGAACAAAGAAATAATAGTTAACCAGGATTAAATAACTTTAAAAACAATTATTCGTTGTTTATGCATAATTTTCACATACAAGAATGTAAATATTTTTATAAAAGTGAAACGAGTTATTCAGCAAAGGGTTCAAATAAATAATAACAATATATTTTCATATTTTTATAATAACCATATTATTAGCCATATTATTTTATAACTATAATATATTTATAATAACCATATTATTAAATCGGACCAATATGATTCCAAGAACCAAACCGTTTGCAACAGTGTTTTCATCAATCTGTTACATTTGGCTACATTTGTCATTTTCAAATTTTTTTTAAGTATTATTCATACATTGAAAAGCAATATTTTCTACTAAAACACCAGTTTGCGAATTTCATAATTTTCTCCAAAAAAAAGGTTTTTAAAAAACCGACAAACCCCAATTGCACATCTGTTCCCAAACGTAAAATCTGATGTTAAATCTGCCTAAAACTAATGATATCTACCAGTATCAACATTACATCAATTCCTTTGAAGAAGCAGAACATGTTAAAAGAATGCCGCCTTTATTTAATAACAGTCTAAAGCTCATTTTAATTCCTAATCATAGTTTTAATAGTTTAATTTTCTTTCTTCTCTGACCATTCGGGATATTATTCTTTGTATACTTCTCTTCAATGTTCATTCAGTTATTATCAATCAGTGATAATCAACTCCTAAAAGTTCTGTTACATCACACACAAGTTTGATAATATAAATTCACAGAAGGGGATTCTCTTGTGGATTTCAGTCATAAACACACAACTCCTGATTATAAGCTGACGTTTCGCCAAAAGTTTTTTGGCATTTTTAATGCTTGTTTTAAAGGAAACACTATTTACCGGTCCATGCCAAACAGATTTTGGTGAAACGTCGGCATATAATCTGGAGTTGTATGTTTATGACCAAAATCCTCAAGAACCCCTTCTGTGAATTTCAAATATTAGTGGTCGAGAAGCTATATCAATATTTGATAATATATTTCAATAAATCTTCCTGTCATTGCACTTCTTCAATATATTATTAATTTAATGTATTATTAATATTAATTTAATATTATTAATTAATTTAATTGTTTATTATTTACTAATAATTCATTCTTAATTAATTATTTATTTGTAATTATTTATTTAATATTATTAATTAATTATATTAATTTAATTTATTAACATTAATTACAAATTGAAAAGTTGAACCAGTGGGTTTGATTCTTTGCTCATGTGCATCGATGTTATTGTGTAATCTATTACTACATACGCCTGTTACGTAGAATATGCGTAGTTGTATATTTTTAAATAAAGATGTTAAAAAAAATATTAATGAAATATAGATAAATGCATTCTTAACAATATTAAACAGAAAACGTTATATTTTCTATAAATATATTTGTTTTAACGAATATTCAATGAGCCAACCCACATTTCATGGCTGACATAAACTCATTCTATCATAGGGTTGTTAGTTCAATTCTTGATGAACTGAAATGAATAAATTATGCACGCAGATGCATTTTAAGTCGCTTATTGCATATTTAAGATGCATATTTAAGTCGCCTATTGTCTTAATCAAACGCAATTCATTTCTTGAAAACTGCCATAATTTGATTAATTAAAACTAGAACAAGCAACAACTTGCTTGTTCTAGAGATGTGGATATATATATGATAATCTTGTATTATAATTACTAATAATAATGAACTTAGAGTAATAAACTGGGCTACCCTGTACGTTTGCCTCTTCCTCTGAACGACTTTGAACCTCCCTACTTGACATTTATTAATGTTGCATAAACCAAAAAATGGTATGTAATTTAAATTGCTTACATATAAACAAATGTAATTTACATTCCTAGATTACAAACATATCTTTCTATCTTTATGTCTGTACATAATTGTGATAGTAATAACATTCTAATAGAATTTAAACAAATAATTTTGTTTCAGTAACCTATTTAATTAGTGTAGTCATTCCATATTGTAAACAATATAACTTTGCTTGCTTAAGAGTTTGTTCAAGAAGTCTTACTCTTTAACTTTCTTAGAAAGCAAGCAAAATTAAAAATGTCAGTCACTAAAAAAAAAGAAAAAAAAAAAGGAAAAAAAAATAATTTGTTTTCAGTTTGAGAAGCACAGTTTAATTTTGTTTAATGAGTTGCATTACTGTAAACGCTACTATATATACAAGAAACATTTATTTTTAATTTTCTAATATATTTTCAAAGATTATTAAATATTTGTTTAAATTATTTATAATTTAATTAACAACTTTAAGTAAATTTATGTTGTAAATCATAAAGGATGGCTTTCTGCAAAATTTAGTAATTAATTTAATAAAACCTATTTGAGATATTACATTTTTTATTAAATTTTGATTAATTTTTAATCATCAAGTGATGATTAAAGTCATTTTATGAATCTGTATAAGTAAATAAATTATAACTATTAAAAATAACAAAAAAAAATACTTTTAATATTGATAATTTAAAAGGGAATAATTAAAATCATTATATTAAGGTAAATATATAACATGATAAACTTGGTGAATATAAATTATTATTTAATTGCTGTTTTACAAGTGGAGGGTATAATACTAACAATAGATGGAGTCCTCTATATCAGAGTTGCACGCTGTAAGGAGAACCATTAAAGCGAGTAGGTCTACAGGTTTAATATTAAATTAGTGTATATCATTGCAGCAGTTTCGTCTTCAAATTGGCTGGCAAATCTCCAACGTTTCGCCATGATTCAAGTACGAACATCAAGTGTGCTTGTCAGCATGCCCTGCCTGGGCTTTTGCCAACATCCACAAACAACTCAAGCAAACCGAGCTCAACTTTTCCCTTAATCCTATCTCATATTATTATTTTGCTTCATTAGTCATTTTATTTTTTTTTAAAAAAATGTTTATTTATTCCAAACTAAATCTAAAGTAATCAAAGCAATTAAAAATTTGATTAATATTTTTTTGATAGTTTAGCAATACGAATATTAAGTAAATTGTTATTACCATTACAGTCATAGAGGCTGTTTGTAACATCACCAGATGTTACATTGTTTCCTCATTTTTTGTCTTTTCGACTACTTTTGCACATGTTCTTTATTAAAAACGTTATACTTTGCTTTTGATTATATAGAAAATCGGAAACCAGTCAAGGAATGGAGATCAGAACAGACATGGTATGATTGCATACTATTATAGTAACACCAGGGCCCCACAGACTCCTTTGGGAGAACCAAAAGTAATAATAATTATTAATTTGGCAAATATTTTTTTGTTTAAATTAAAGTATCGAACACCATTTCTGCTCTTTTGAATACTTGAGATATAAATTTCAAGTGAATCGGAATAATTTATACTTAAACCATAAAATGAATGATCATAGATAAAAATGTTTGTTTGAATTTATCTTTATATACAAAAATTTAAAAACATAGTAATTTTTATTAATTACTACTAATAAATTTACAGTTCTTTACGTTAACAATGGAATGATGTAGAAACGAGTGAAATATTATTACATCTTCCAATAAGAAAAAAAAATGATCCTTAAAAATACTTACACTCTTTCATTAAAATGAAAACTAGATGCTAATATTTCTTATTACAGTTTTTTTTTATATTCAAGGCCTAAATGACATCATAGAGTAAAATTTATAAATACTTTATAAAGTATTATAAAGATTTATAAACATTATATTTGAAGGTAGGCTAGAAATATTTTTGGTAAACCAAGGAAAATATTTCTTGAGCTCTTTTTTGCTCATATTTGAATGAAATAGATGCTTAGGTCCATCAGCGCATCGCCATCTGCAGGAGTTCAGCACGGTGATACAAAAGAATGCTCTCGTGAAGGATGAGGTCGGAAATTAAACGAAATGCTACATTTTTTTTTAATAACATCTAATTTTATTTTCTATGAAATTAGAATATCATCAATTATGTGTATTAGCGCATCTCATATCAACCATATATAATCTAGACCTGAGGTTCCCAAAGTGGGTACCGCAGAACCCAGGGGGTTCCTTAATGGACTGTCTGGGGTTCCGTGAAAAACATTTACATTTAGTAAAAACATTTTTCTAAAAAAATTTTTTGCGGGTATGGATTCATTCTATATTTCTTATGAATCATGAAATGGAATAATGTTTATATCTACATATACCCATAAGTAGAAGTGGTCAAAATTTTATTCATATATAGGATGAATCACTAGTAAGTTTTTGGAACTATCTGATTCTCGAATTTCCTGCTATTGCAAAAGTAGCACTTCACACATTGCTGCCATTTTCCACTATCTACTTATGTGAAACTGGATTTTCCCTTTAAACTGCCATAGAAACCAAATACATAAGTAGACTTAATGCTGGGGCTAACTTGAGAATTAAACTCTCAACTATAAAGCAAAAATTATTACAAAACAAACTTTGTGTTAAAATTACTAGTAATTCTGTTTTTGTGTTATGCACTTGTAGAAAATATGAAAATTAAAATCTTTTAGTTTTGATTTTTTATTCGAAAAATACACATTGCAGTAATATTACTTTTTTAACTGTTTTTAAACATACATACTATTTAAAAAGGTATATGAAAATATTTATATTATGATTATATGAAATCATTAGAATCTGGGGTTCCCGGGAAAGTTACTGAAACCAAATAGGGTTTCGCGTCGAAAAAAGTTTGAAAAACTCTGATCTAGACAATATAAAGAACCAACGGTTAAGGATTTGACTCACACTTTATTGCCAAACCTAATCACAAAAACCACCTGACGTACACTCATCAGTTGAATAGGAAGGTTATCAGAAAACTTTGTACCACTTAGTTGGTACTTGATTTTACACTATTTGAATAACTCAGTGTTCAGTTTAGACTGCATCATCATATTTCTTCAATATTCCCGATAAGATAATAAGCAATATAGGTAATATCGAAATGCGGCGTTTTTCTTAAAACTTCTTTTATATAGAGACTAGTTTCTTTAATATTCACATCATAATTAAAACTACAGAGTAACTGATTAGCCAGGTAATGTGCTAATTGCAGTACATATGAATATATAAATCAATATAACACGTTGGTAAGAAGAAAGTTTTCTATTAATCTTGCTAAGAATAAATACAATAAAATAAATGATTAGACAGATAATATGTTAATTACAGTACATTGATCAATAAAAAATCAAAATTGATGTAGTGGTATTTATTTGTGCACAGTACTACATGAGAGAGCAGCTGGATTCCGAACTATGCAGAGGAGAAGCTGCAAACAAATTTTGAATTTTTAATATCTACGCCCTTTGTACATAATTGTCTTTTTATATAAAAAAAAATCTGAAGACACACTATAATAGTTCGCTTTGAGGATTAAATATTCCAGCTGTTATAAATCAATAAGATATCCTTAGGAATGGTGGTAACCTTGAAATTTTTTTATAAATATCAATTTGATGAATGATTATTCATCCCAGTTTACTTAAAATAAGCAAAGATTCTAGGTGATGCATTGATATTTCAAACAGCGTTATTCAATTTGTAACTCCTCTATTATTCTGAATATGCAGTGGTTTATAATAATAATGGGTTGTGTACCTTCGATCTGTACTGGATGAATCATTACATAGACTCATTACAAACCTTCACTGTAAGTGTGATAATTTTCAAAAAGCAACGTGAATTTCAGAGAAATATCAACAATTTTTAAGAATTCTTAGCTGTTTGGGATGTGAATGTTCATTTGCTCAGTCACTGAATACATAAGAAGGGCATCATTCAAGCAATAGTTCACTTCTATTCATAATCGTTAAAAGAACTTTTCTCTTCTACTTCCTGTTTTATATTAATGAAATCTTTTTTTATAACTTTTACTGAGTTTCTAAATTTTGCTGGGTATTAAAACACTACACCTCTCTCTCTTCATCGCAAAAAAACCACTTGGATTAAGAAAGATGATTTAATCTTAACTAAAAGTGTAAATATTTGTAGTCTCAAACTATTTACATGCGATAAAGTAGTTAAGTAGATTACCTAAATACAGTATTTTGTATAAATGTATTCAACTGTAATAAACCAGCCCATAAGTCGGAATGTTGATAGTACTGTCACATATTTAATAAGGGAAATCTAAATGCACTATTCTTGTAATTTGACTTCTTGAGATATTTTGTAATTTGAATTCGGTCAAAATTGATTTCTCTACTCATTGTAAACGGAGTGTAGTGTTGACATACGTATACGTTTGGGACTTTGATAAGGAAAAAAAGAAAAACTTCGAATAGGTTTAACAATTTAATGTTTAGGTTTAGCCTATTTTAATGAAAAATTGGTTTTCATTTCAAGAAACAATATTGCTAATTTTCTTTTAGATATATCATAAGATGATCTGCAATATTGCGTTCACTACTTGGCCAGCTTCCTAAAAGTATAGATCCTCTCCAAGAAGGAATACTGGACATAAAACACTCATGATGTACTGTTTCAGAAAACACGTTTTGTCAATGCTTTAAATTCTATTTTTCAGTTGGAAATAGTGAACATTGGATGAAGAACAAGTAGATCTTTAGTTTATATTAAACAAAAGATGTTAGCAGTTTGATCAGAAGAAAGGTCTGAGATCATCACTGGTGTTTCTTACTGTCAGTAATGCCGATTTACACAATGATCTGGGTCTGAAGATAATACAGGAGTTCAGCTGTGGATTCTCATCATCAGGGAGATATAGTACGTTATAAAAATGGTTAGACTCTTGCCGTGAAATTGTTGCTCGCCACTGACTTATGATTAGTGGCTGCTAAAGCAATTGGTATGACTAAAAAAAATTGAATTCTCCTGTTAAAGTCATTGCCAACGTAGTTCAAAAATTGTTGTAAATTACCTAAGAAAATATCTTTGGTCATTTGCGTAGCTTGTTAATTAATGTTTCTTAATTTACGACTCATAGTTACAAATAGTTTTATTCATTGCACTATTTTTGCTTAAGAAACAAATCTCGGACCCTGCAATTAAATCATTTGCCGGCTTAAGACATCATGAAGATGCCTCCAAACAATATAACTGAAATAAAATTAAGTTTGAAACTTCCTTGCATTTAAGACTTCAACTAGATGACTTTCTAATTAAGTTTATTATGGACAAAACCAAAGTGTTTACTTTTTTATAGCAACAATTATGCTTTAAACATGTTCATTAACTTTATGAAAACTCATAATCTAACTTATGAATTTATAATTTCATAAAAGGAAATTGTATGAAGAATTATAAAATAATTAAATAATACTATAATAAAATAGATTTTGAATTAATAGTTGAAATATTAAAATTAATATAATATGAACAAAATCGTGCTACATCTTAGTAGAAATAAGGAAGTTTTTCCTGAGTGAGTTGAATATGACGTTGCTGAATGTGTGTCACTGGGGTCTCAGGTTGTGAAGTGCCACTGCTAATATGCAGGCAAGCGACTGATAGCGTAACATTTTTTCTGAGATTTTCTGTTCTCAGATTGAGAAGGAAGACGAGTATCAGGTTGAGAATTGAACCCAGGTATACCAGTCCAGAGGTGAGAAGGACAAGCCTCTACACGTTACACGTTACACCGCCACTACCGCATGTGACGTCTGATCATTTGGAACTAGAAAAATTTCAAATTTAAGAACCTAGCAACCAAATAAACAACCCTATTGGAAGATTATAAGCTTGTGATAAAAAAAAAATATATTATAGGACAGAATGACTTGCTTATGCGTAATGATTATCAATACATGTTTGATGATAGGGAGTGTTGTGTAACCAGGAACAGATAATTTTGTTAAATATGTTTATTTAGTTACTCCTCTCTCATTGTTAAATAAACTGAGACCTCTACTGTACGAGTCTACTCGTGAAATAAATTGAAAGAAAGAAGAAATTTGGCGTGAAATAAATCGCCAAAATTTTTAGCGATTCCATTTTGGCACGCTAAAATAAAAAGAAGGAGGAGTTTTACCAAATGTAATGTTTTTGTTCGATTTTTTTTCTGTAAAAAACACGATGTATATATAAGAATTTTAGATGTTTGAATGAGGGGATTTTTTTTTATTACGTTTATGTTCTTTTTTTTTGGACTAGATTGCGTGAGGATTTCACAATGTGTAGAGAACATGAGTGTTGGACTGGTATTGAGACGGTTTTAGAATTAGATAGGGCTGTGTAACAGTTGTCATTCAGTGGAAGCCAAGGCGGAAATGAAGGCCGGCTTGACCAGAGTGTTGGTCACGTGTCAACAGCGGAGGTTGTTTCGTCAACAGTGGCTGAAGGAGGATAGTCAGAGAGAAGTGAAGCCCCAGTTATGACAGGACTGTCTCTCAGTTGGTCAAGTCCCTCGGTAGCCACAAAGCGTTCACAGTATCCCCTCTAATTAAACTCAATCAAGCCTTTGGCGTGTTGCACACCACTATCTACACACACAAAGCCTATTGTTCGATAAAAGCAGTACAAACACTAGAAACCTTTGTGCTTGTCAATTTCAAACTATGTAATTTATTTTGACAATAAGCTCTATCAACTTGACACAAAAGAGAACGCTTTAACAGTTTCTTCTGTGTATGTCAAAACTTCTCAAGGGTACTACGATCTCTTTGAACTCTTAGTGGCTCTTACCACAATCGCTACTGTGGAAATGGCAGCCGTGAAATGACTTCAAAAGTTATCGATTTCATATCCCTCCTGTGATTTCTATAATACACCAGTAACCTCGACTCTCAACAACTTCATCTTTTCAGTTTAAATATCTCAATAAGAAGCATATTGCATGAATTCTACATAAATTACTGTAAGCATATTTCAGCCATACTCCCTTCAATAGTAATGATTCATTTTACTAATGATATAAATACAATATTTTACAATAATATAGTTCAAAATAAAATTAACCAGTTATGTAGCCATCGATACCAATATAGAAAGAAAATAAAAATTATTTAATTGAAGAATTAATTTAAGAACTCTTAATCCAAATTATTAGAAAACTGCAAATAATTGATATATATTATAAATGTTATTTAAATTATTATTGTTGTTATTTGTAATATTATTCCACTTCATTCGTAAGTAATGATTAAGTTCACTAACTAAAGTAATTTAGTAATAGTAACATACTATAGTATAAATTCAATATTGCAGAATAATTCAGTTTTAAATTAAATTCAATGACTTGCTTAGACAGTATAAGATTCAATGAAGGAAGGGAAATAACTATTAATTAACCTCATTTCAGAAATGGTTGATTAGATTGTTAATTACCTTATTAAGATGAAATCTTTTAACCTCAACGCATCATATATGGTATTAGTTGGTAACAGAGTCCAACATTATGTTGTTATATAATTTAATACATCAACTAACATGGGCCCAACATTGCTTGGGAAACTAAATTGCAACGTTAAACTGAAGTATAGTTTGTGCAGCAATTCAAAGTCATTCTAGAGAACATCACACTTAGATTTTCTTTAAGGCAATTTTGGGACGAATTCGAGGCGTGAAAGTTGATTTGATCTTTCTGTAATCAAATATTCTCTATAAAACTGGCATGTGGCCACATTTTTTTTTTTTAAATATCCTAGACATAAACAGAATCAAAAGTCGAGTTTTCGATGAAACTGTATTTACAAGAAGGTGTAGAGTCTTAAAATATTGATATAAATAAAGGTATTTAGGTTTAGCAGAAGATATTAGACACACAAATAGTAAGCAGATGTGTCAATGTACACTAGATATGTTGCCCTCTTACATTACACTGAATACAAACCCTTCCTTGTGACTGCAAATAACTTTTCTCCTTTACTTCTAGACAACCTAGAGCCAATATAAGTCCTTAATCATCCAAGAAACATTCTTCAATCACAAACCCAATATTCAAATCAATGTATTTACATATGACTCAATCAGACTTCTGAATGTCAATTCTGAATGACAAAGTATTTCCCATGTGAATATCACAGCTTTATTTTCCTAGTATCATGATCTTTTTTTGTAATGTACGCCATTCTCAACATTCAGCATTAAGAAAATCTCCTTGGAATAATTTTTTAAAACAAAATACATATAAAGCTTTCACATAGCAATGTTGAATAAAAATGATTCGTTTCGCACACGCACAGATTGAAAGTTGTGTTTATTAAATAAAATATTTTTGTGTAGATACTTGTATTAAGATTTTTTTCTAAAATTAATAAAATTCACATAGCAATTAATGACTGAATGATATAATTTTTATCACAACATGCCAATTAAGTAAATTTTTAATATACAAAAAGTATTTAATAATAAAAACGTTCTACTTTATCAGTACAGTTTAAGCTTTTAAATACTGTCAAATAAAAATTTACCATCTTTGAAGGTATAAATTAGAGAAACCTTTTGCTGAGAAAGATGAAAACTCCAATTAAAATAGTTGGTTACAGAAAAGCTCTCTTTTCCAAGAGACTTTGTTTTTCCTGTAATGAAAAAATTAAGAAATATTGAAAGTGTTTTTAGAAAAGAGTGGCGTAATATATATCTTGTCACTACTATTGCAGATCGAGAATAACTGCCTTATTATGATCTCAAAGTTTCTGATTTGAAAGATGAGAAAAGAGTCAGTCAGTCTTATTTAGAGGCACTCATCCTTAGTTAATGCCTGAGGAAGAACACTACGTGTTCGAAACGCGTTGTTTATATCATTAAAAAATTTTTATATGTGGAGACCATTTCATTAGATTTTTACCCTACAAGATGAGAAAAAATTATTCTTTCCGAGTTAATGTAAAAATTGAATGTTGTTAAAAATGCCTACCAAAGATTGACTTGACTGTTGTAAATTTTAAAATTTCCTACATACAGTGAATTCGGTTATGTAGTGTGACCACGATTAAAATAAAACTATATTGGGAAATGAGCTACACTTTTCATTCATAGTACTGAATTTGAAAAAAAACTCAACAGGTGGGGGTTGGATGAAAAAGAAAATAATGAACAAGAAAAACTTGTGAAAGTTATTTCATAAAAAGGGTATTGAAGGCGTCACGAAGTGAACGTTAGCAGTGAAACAGCTACTGAGACGCCGCCATTCTCTGCCGCCGAGGCCCGTGTTACAAGTCTGTCAGAAATCTTACAGTTCGAAATGCACCATTATTCTGAATACATTTAAATAAAAATTACATTCAAGTGTTATACAATATAAGAAAAAAAGTTGGTTTAAAACCACCAAAATTAGCTTTCCTTTATTTTGATCATATTTGAATCTTTCACTTAAGCAACGGCAACCATATGAAATATGGTTTCTATATAAACTTTGTTTTCTTTTGGAAATGAGACATTGAGACAAAAAACTATAAAATACTGCTGTAGAGAGATAAAAAGTAACAATAAAATAAAAGTTTCTTTTAAAAATGCCCTTTAATAAGAAACGAATGAGTATAAACCTAAAAAAGAAAAAAATACAGTCGTCATTTTCTCTTTTTCTAAAGCAGTAGGAATACAACATACCTAAATTGAAAAGAAACAAGCTGTGATGTCGTTTTAATTATTACGAGAAATAAAAGGAAAAAGGAAAGTTAAAAGAAGAGTATAATTAAGAGAGTGAGGGGAGGTTATGAAAATACAAGTGGTTTGATGACGTCAGAGCATCCGAGGACCACAACTGAAATGAGGTCTTTTCTCTTCGGCCTGGACGGCAAACTTTGTAAATGGATTTTAATAATCTCTGAAAAATTATCTACTTAAGAAGGGTCTGGGGTAAATGTTGAAAATATTGAATGCAATTGTGAATACAAGATAATGAAAAGCTATTTCTAAATATTAGGGAATTCAAAATAGAAACTAGTGTCAGGTTCTGAAAGAAACTTCTATATTCAGAGTACTGCAATCATGTGTTGTGTGGTATTTACTCATAATGAGAATAAAATAAGAAAATTTAATCACTACACAAAAGAGTTATTTGAAAAACTACGTATTTCGAACACTCTGTTCATCTTCAGGTTAAAACATAAAAACAAAAAATAACTGAATATTCAACTCGAAAACTACAATGCTGTGAACAAAAAATTTCTTATTTTTTGTTTTTGGTTTTTTACTTTAGATTAACTTGAAGATGAACACAAAGTTTGAAATTCGTACTTTTCTAATGAAGTCTTTCGTGTGGAGACTTAATATCCCCCTGTTATTGCAAAACTTCTGTATATGCATAAATATTTCACATTCAATCATCTTCGTGTTTCTTAATAAAAAATGGAAGTCTACAAAGCATTTGAGAAATACATTAATAAATTGTTGCGAATAAAATTATTTTGTTTTTCCAATGCCCACACATGTTTTCACCTTTTAGTGCTGTTCTAGGAGCGGAAAGTATGGCTCATTTATTATTTGGCACCTATTTCAGTAAATAGGCGAACAACAAATCTAGGTTGATTGATTCTACATTGGGAGTCCTAAATTTTGTCAACCCCAAGTATGTTTAGAGTAGATAATTTAACGAGTACTTGACATGGTACTGGCTCGAAACCGACAGCTTAAAGTCCTTTCCGAGAGACTAAGTGCTTATATTTTTTCACTTCCAGCGTAAAGAAATCGATGTCAGAGTGAGAATCGAACCTGAATCTACCCGTCCTCAGGCGATCATTGTCTTCTTGTTCAATTGTTTAAAACTGTTTTAAAACTGTTGATAGATAATGTATTTGTTTTTTTAATCACGCAATCGGTTTTTTATAAATATGATGATCTAGAGACCCATTCCACAAGCGCGCTCAGAGAAACACAGTATCAAATGAACAGAATCATTTGGTGAATGTATACATTTTCAGAAGTTATAATCGTAAAATTAATTCATTATTTTGTTTGTTTGACAAAAACCTATACGACTGATGATGATTTGTTCTTTTTTATATTGGTTCAAAGTTATTTGATAGAAATAACAATCAAAAAGGTTAATTTTATTATGTACTGTTATTCGGATTGATACGTTTAATAAAATAATGTACGTGTGTAAATAATTTTATCTAAACGTGATATTGATTATTCCAGATTGCAGCCTGAAAATCGTCTAATGGATCACTAAATATATTAGTATGTTAAGAAACTATAGTCAATTAAAAAATATGTATAAATAAGATTGTAGACTTTAACAACTTTAACTATATATATTTTTGGTGCAAAAAAATGTTACGCCTTGCTAATAACATCTGCAAAATCGTGCACAAATGCTTTAGAACCTGACTTATATTTACGATTCGTGATACAGCCAACCGTTACATTATTAAATTGTGACAGTTCACAATTGTGACACACTAGCTGTGCAGAATTCATTTTGTGAAACTAGTCACGAGTACAAAGCATTATGGGGTATAAAAAAAAATTACACATTATCAATGGAAAAAAAGTTTCTTGCAGCTGCAACTATAATACATTGATTCTAAGATAAACAGTTTTAATCAACAATACGTTTAAAAAACCGGATTGTCTCAGAATTTTATTTTTTCGTCAAGGCCATCAAGGTCTGAGAGATGTTACAATACTTATCTCTCAGAGATGTCATGTCAAGCTCGTTTTGACCTGAGATTATTCATGCGCGAGATGATAAAACCTTATAACTTCCATACGTCTGCGAGAAAGTCAGGCTGTATTTCAAGATTGCACTATGTCAGATAATGGTTAGGTATCTATACTCTAAATAAATAAAATAAAATGAAAATCAGGACATCCAATACGGAATGAACGCTGTGTTGCAACTCAACCTTATCTAAAATGTGTACTAATGAACAAATGGGCCACACTTTCCATTCCTAAGCATCACAGAAGATAAAAACGCCATGAATTCAGCCTTTATTTTGGAGCTATAAAACAAAACTTAAATTGCATTATTAGATTCCCTCTTACCTTTTAAACAAAAACAATAAGCAACTTCAACAAACAATATTATATTAAAACAAAAAAATATATTATCCCATTATTTTAACTACTCTTATAAAAACTTAAAAAAGCAAACCTAAAAATAACTTACATTATACTATAAACAAAATATACCGCAAAATTTTTATAATTCGTGTTTTCTTTAAAAAATACGTCAATATTTTAAATACTTTAAAATGTTATAATAGAAATAAATAATAAAGACTATTTTTTTAACTCAAGATTCTTTTAAAGATTTCTACTCTAAAGAAACTCGAGTAACGCAAAATTTAAAAGACCTGATGTAGATTAAACACTGAGATATGACTGAAAACAAAAAAAAATATTTTCCCATTATTTGAACTAGTCTTATAAAAACTAAAAAAAAAAGTAAACCTAAAAATAACTTGCTTTATATTATAAACAAAATGTACGCCCAAAATTTTTATAATTCGTGTTTTCTTTAAAAAAATGTATGCAAGTTATCAAATGAGCAAAACTTATGTTAATCAGCTCCCCTAGAGCATTTAAACAAACTCATCAAAAAAAAAAAACAATGTAACGCAATGTGACTCACTAATGTATCACAACTAGTTGGAATAAATGAACAGTCGTAACATGATAGTCGCGTTTTGTCTTACAAAAAAAGTGTTTCCTTTTGCTTATGAATTACATTTATCTATTTAAATCAACGTCCAAAACATAGTAAGAAATCAGAAAAAGACTAAGATCTTTCAACTGTAACAAGCAGTTTTCGTTATAATGAAATCTCAACTGAAACATCTGGGGAAGAGTGGGAGGCAAGAAAGGTTTTTGTAAAGGCCGCACAGGAGAGAAGAGTGACCCGGGAAGAGCTTACTCTTCTCAACCCACAGCAGATGTTTCTACATCTTTGGTTTCATTTAAGATTAGATTCTAACGAAGACCGCTTGATACGGTTGAGAGATCTTAATCTTTTTTTCTGATTTCTTATTGTGGTTTGGTCATTAATTTTTTTTCACTAGTTTATTGTAAAATATTGTTATTATCTACTTAAATAGATTTCTTCCACATGTTTAACATTAAAATATATAACATTTTATGTTTATATCTTATAGTCATTTTACATTACGTTAACTTCAGTTTAGCAGAAATGAGCGGGAAATCACAAAAATACAAGTGGTTAAAAAGTGTGCCATCAAATGAGAAAGTTTTGAAAAATACTGCATTAAATATTTAAATTACTTAATGAAATTACTTGGAAAATGAAATATCTTTCTAATAATAAGTAACTTCATAAGAAAACTTCATTATTCAGTATGACAACTTTTAAAAAAAATTCCAATTCCACAGTAAATATGCAAATACAACAAACTTGAAAAAAAAATGTTTAGCTTGGATTGAAAGCTCTCTTTAAACATTTTTATTTAAAAACGGCTGTGTTAACACTAAAGGAAGAAGGAGGAAGTAATGTATATAAGAGGCTCCTGGAAAGGCTTTTCAAATGCCCTCTATCTCTGCCAAGCTCTCCTAATATCAGAACAAATCGAAAAAAGAAGCTTTTATCATTTTCAATATTCTCTTCAAATTTTAGGGTAAGAATCAAACTATTTAATTTAAAATTCTTAGTATCTTTAGCAACATCTTTTTTTTTTTAAAAAAAAAATATTACATTTTAAATTTAAAAGCAAAGTTAATATAGCGTGAAACAGTATTAGTCGAAGTATGCTACAAAGAGTATTTATTGTTTACTTTATAACTTGATAATCAAAGTAAAAAATTTATTAAAATATTTACTTTAGGTACAAAAGAAGACGTGGGATTTTTTAATTTTTTTTCAGTTCATGTTTAAAACATTTATATTATTAAAATGTTGATAAAAATAGATAACATTTTTCAAAAAAACACTTTCAATGTAGATTTATGTAAAAACCAATCACCAATTACATAACGCCCATATATTTACATTTTTAAATGATCAGGTATTCAAGTGAAAAGTTATATCAAATGCTTAAGAATTAAGAATGACAATTAAGAACTCAATTTGATGAAAAAAAAATCAGAAAAACCATTTATGATTCATTTTTTTTTTTAATTTTGTTAAACATTAGCTGTGTACTTAAGATGCTCAAAAATGTTTAAATTATTGTAATTTCTTTAAAATAAAAAGACTGAAAAGAAAGTAATATCCAAATTAGTGTTATATATAGGACCTTCAAGGTATTTTTGAACTTGTTCTATTTTCTAGTAAGATGAAGAAGATAGACTGAATGGCTAAAAAAAAACTTGGAACTTAATGAAAATCAGTTGACAACCAACTTTTAACATTCTAATGATTTTTAAGAAGAAGTTTTGATCAAATGTATCACAAACTGATTTATATAGTACCATTAATTTAATCATTTCAATTAAATTGAATGGATTTTGAAAAGAATGTATAAAATTCCTGCTTAAGAACATTTCCTCTTCTGAAAACACATGTTCTAAAGAAGCCAAAATCGATAATAACAGAATTGTGGTTGAAACTTTATGGTTTCATATAAGCACAATAACATAATGATAACATAACATAATTGTGGTAGGATGATTATCATAGAATTTTTAATTCACATCATTTTACATCTAACAATCATGCCTTTCCTGGTAAATAAATAATACTAGTTATTTAATAGTACTAATAGTACTATTAAATAAAGTAGTAACAGTCCTAATTTAATCTACAGTGTGAGTAGTGTGATGAAATTATAGAATACATAATATGGATTTTATCAATCCATAACTGACAATGAAATTGTCATGTACTATATGACAATATCTTACAGCCACACCCTATAAAGGGGCTATAATATACATAAAAAGATTTCACATAAACACGTGAAATAACAATCAATGATCAAACGCCAATAAGAAATGGGAAAACAAGACTAGGATATTTCAACCGTAACAAGCGGTCTTCGTCAGAGTCAAAAACCCAACAGTTGGGGTTTTATTATTTGGTTATGTAATTGGTGATTGGTTTTTACATAAATCTACATTGAAAGTGTTCTTTTGAAAAATGGTATCTATTTTTATCAACATTTTAATAATATAAATGTTTTAAACATGACTCTGACGAAGACCGCTTGTTACGGTTGAAAGATCTTAGTCTTGTTTTCCCATTTCTTATTGTGGTTTGATCATACATACTAGACTATGTATGTAGAACAAAGTCTAGGGTTTGGACATATGACGAGGATTGTAATAAACATTAACTCCAATGTGCTGTATGAGTCAGAGTATTCCTGAATAGTTGGTTAGCTAAATTATCCTAGATGTCTACATGTTATCAATTCATTTTTAAAAAAAGTTGCTTTTTCTTAAAACACACGAACGTAATTACGACTTAACTTTCTCGACACGTTGATAAATAACAGAGAGGTTCTGTACCATGAAGCACCATTCTTATTCTACCATAAGAGGCAGGGTGACCCAATGGCTTCCATGATAGTCACTGGACTGGCAGGTCAAGATTCGATTCTCAGCCTCGCTGTACATTTGTTCTCATAGGATGCGCCAAATCTGACCACATCGTACCCCAGAGAGGACGTTAAGCCGTCCATACTGAGCCTGTACTATATCAGATGCTCGTTAAAGATCTTTACTCCAAATACTCTAGTATACTCTTCAGTTAAGTAAAATCTAAAACTCCCAATGTAGACTTATAAGTAAGACACAATATTCTCTTGCAAAATTACCGTCGCAAGATTTTTACCTTATGATTTTTCCTTGCTTGTTAAAAATCTGTGCAACACTATAGAAAGTAGTAATTGATTTCAGGAAATGTTCAAATTGAGTGGCATTTAGTTCAGGAATCGGCTTCTGAGAAAGAGAAGGCAAGATGACCTTCCCAATAGAGAAAGCCGCAATGTTACAGCTCTTATACAACACTTTCTATCAATATTAATTTCATTTTTTTATAAATTGTCTCTGTTCCAATCAAAAATTACTCCTGTTTCGCTTCCTGGGCGACAAATTAAAATCATTATGGGTCTTTCAACAGAGATTATTCGAGGTCCATCTGCCAAAATGATTACCTCTTTATTTCAAATTGATTTACTTTCTATCTCATTTCCTATCCCACATGGCCTTATTTACCCTAATCACCCTCCTATGGTAATTAGCATTCACTCAAGAGTCTTTGCAAAATACAAATTGACATCAAAAATATACTTGTATAATTATTTTTAGAATCTGTCAGTAAATTAAATTTAGGTGACGAATGACTTAACCCAGAAGTTTTTAACCTTTTTTAGCTTTCCAAGATTGAAGTAAAAAATTCTACCAAATGAGCATTCTTTGAAGGGCCCTAACCTATCTAACCTAACCTCTACGAGCTATATTTTTTCACACAATTGTGCTACAAACAATTGTTATATATATATGGAAATAAATATGTCCATCATTGCATTTATGAAGTTTGCTATACAATACTTCAATATGTAATAGGCAGTGGTAATGAACAAAATCCAAGGATTCTCTCTTCTGGTTTTAAATGGGAAATGAGTCACTTGTTTTTACCCACCATGCAAAGAGCAGCATGAGTAACAATGCAAAGAAACTTACTGAAATCTATGTTTTCTGAAGTCAGAAACTTCATGAAAGCATGAAGTTTCTCATAGAGAAACATTGTCTTCTGATGTATAATAAATCTTTATCATATTCAAGACGATTGCCTCACATTCACTATGGAAAACGATCCATATGTTTACGTAACTTCCATACTAAGTCTGCATTATTCCCGTGATGTTAACTACATCTTGCATAATTAGTAGTCAAGAAAAATACTGGAGGTTAAATATTGAATGAGTAGTCAACCATTAAGTTATATCTTTGTAATAAGTTTTTTTTTTGTTAAATTATTGATTTTTGTTTTTATACTAGCAAACGTACCCGTCTTTGACGGAATCAAAAATTCTATTATACTTGGTATTCCAAAATATCAATTATAGTATTATACTAATACTACAATTAGAAGTTATAGAATAGTGGAAAATATCATTATTAGTACAGTGCTAAACAAATGCCTCTGTATACACCACATTAGCTGTCTGTCATTCAGGTTCACGGAAGAACAAACAGTTGGAACCTCTGACTCTTGAGCAAGTAAACTATAGTTGACCATGTGAGAAAAACTTGGTCTCGCTAACTTGAATTCCTGCGTTAGATAAAGTTTCCCTTTGCGACTTAGTTAATGTCATTGCGAAATAGACTCTGACTGGACTTTGCAATCATTTCAACGGAAACACACAGTGGCTCGGAATCAATGGTATGGGTCGTATACACACAGACTCCACATTCCACACCCAGTCATGATGGCTGCCTCTACGGCACATCTGTGCAGGGCACAAACTCCGAGTTGCACATTTCCCGGGGCACTCAAGTTGCGTAACATGAAATTTGTTACTGATACTAAGTCACAGCATGATGATGCTCCTACTTGAAGTTTTTACTCATGAGCAGGCAGTCCAAGAGCAGTCACGGAGTCAAGAAATTCAGTTAGATAATAAACTACTTCCTCATTACAAATCACTCTCTATACTGACTTATAAGTTCTATCTTCGGGTTGATATAGCGTAAGAACATGTTTGCTGATTTTTCCTTCATGTTCATTAGTAAGGCTTGAGCATTGTTCGTTCACAAAGCCATTAATTCTGAATAGATAGTACATCTTGAACTCTGGGAAACACCTTGTCAATAAGCTCAAATAAGCATAATATTCATATATTAGCATTTTGCTATAAGCAAATATTCATGTACGCAAATGAAATTAAAGTCAACTAACCATACCTAATTGCTACACCTGTATATTTTCAAAATAAACATGTGTGTGTAGTTAGCCAAACACGACTTAAAACTTCGCTTCATCATTGAATATTCCATCCATCCAAAGATTAGATTTTAAGTTAGACATACACAAATCTACAATCAAAGTTTCAGTTTTATATGTCTTATGGTGGCAACATTTTGTGGACAAACCGACAGACAGAAATTATTCTAAGGGTACATGTGGCTACTCTGAAGTATGAAACGTAAAGAAAACTTGAAATGAGTTAGTTCTAATTAACGTGTTCCCAGTCAAAAGCTAGCACGCAAGCCACTGGGCTACTCTGATCCCATACCTTATATTATTACCAGTGTATTTATTAAGCAAATACTAAATTAAAAAAAAGTTTACAGTTATATATAATACATAGCAAACGTGCCCGTCTTTGACGGAATCAGAAGTTCCGTCATTTTTGGTATTCCAAAATGTCAATAGAAATTATAGAACAGTAGAAAATACCATTATTACTACAGTGTTAAACAAATGCCTCTAAACACACTACATTAGCTGTCTGTCCTTCAGGTTCATAGTAAAAGAAAGAGTTGAAACCTCTGACCCTTGAGCAAGTAAACTACATTTGACCATGTGAGAAAAACTTGGTTTCGTTATCTTGTATTCCTGCGTTAGATGAAGTCTCCCTTTGTGACTTAGTTAACGTCATTGCGAAATAGACTCTGACCGGACTTTGCAATCATTTCAACGTAAACAGACAGTGGCTCAGAATCAATGGTATGAGTGGTATACACACAGACTCCCCAATACCACATCCAGTCATTATGTCCGCCTCTATGGCATATCTGTGTAGAGCACGAAGTCAGAGTCGTGTCCCGTTGCACAGTTTTGGGGCACTCATGTTTCGTAACATGAAATTTGTTACTGCTACTAAATTGTAGGATGACTGGTTCTCCTACTTTAAGTTTTTACTCATGAGCAGGCAGTCCAGGAGAAATAAATTCAGAGTCAAGAAATTCAATTAGATAATGAACTGCTTCTTCATCACTAATCCAATCTCTTTACTGACTTGTAAGTTCTTTCCTCGGCTTCATATAGCGTAAGAACTTGTTTGTTGATTTTTCCTGCCTGTTCATATTAAGGGCTGAGAATTGCTCGTTTACAAAACATTTATTCTCAATAGATAGTACATCCTCAACTCTATGAAACACCATTTCAATGATGTCAAATACGCAATATATTCATATGCTCAATTGAAATTAAAATCAACTAACAATACCTACTTGCCACACCTGTGTATTTTCAAAACAAACTTGTCTGTGAAGTTAGGAAAATACAGCTAAAAGCCCCATAACTTCGCTTCTGTACTGAATTAATAATCTATTTAGAGCCCATATTTTAAGTTAGACATACACAAATCCAGTGTCAATGTTTCAGCTCGCTATGTCTTATGGTGGCTGAGTTTACTTGTGACAAACATGTTTGCGTTAAACGTCCATAACTTCACTTCTACGTTGAATTTCTAAATAATTCAGAGCCTATATTTTAAGTTAGACCTACCCAAATCTACTGTAAAAATTTCAGCTTTATATGTCTTATGGTAGCTGAGTTTACCTGTGACAAAGTTTTGCGGACAAACAGACAAACCGACAAACTGACAAACCGACAAACCGACAAACCGACAAACCGACAGAAATTTTTCTAAGGGTGGATTCGGTTTCTCTAATGTATGAAACGTAAAGAAAACTTGAATTGAGTCAGTTCTAAGCAATGTACAGACAAAATCATTATTTTATTTATATAGATTAAATACACGTTCTTTCCAGTTGTCCTGCTTGTAAGTGGAAACACTGTCAGAAATTCTTTACTAACTGTGCCATCACTCTGCACAAAACGTATGAAAAGACATCAGTTATGACACTGAAGCAATGCCTCTTGTCTCATCCAGTGCCAAAGAAAAGCATATGCATAATCTATTCTTATCCACAAATCTTCTTTAATTCAGTGCTGCTCGCGAGCACTATTTTAGACACATGTTGCAAGCACTATTCAACACCAGACCAGCATGGACCTTGCGGTCTTTGTCTTCTATTTGACCAGAAGAGCAGCATGGTCCTCGCGAACACAAAGTTAAAAACTCCTGCTTTAGTCTACTTGACTGATCAGCCTGAATCGTACAATAAACGCATAATAAATATATATAAATTAAATAATTATTTTTAGGCTTCCAGTCTCATATTTTAGATATTATTTGAAACGCATTAAATCTTTTAATCAAGTCTATAAAAATTTATTTTATAAAATAAATAAATGATTTCACAAAATAAATAATAAAATTTGGAATAGCCTATAAGAAAAAATAATATCAATCACGTTGAAAATAAATTGATTTTTTTTTTAGTATAATGTGACTATCACCTTGAAGTTATAACACCGGGTGGGCAGTAAGTCGCGCACTAAAAAATTACGTGAAGTGTGATGTAAAACAATGTAAAATTAATGGGGTAGAATATCTTTCTCTTTCTTCTGCGGTATAATAAATGTTCTTTCACAGAGTAATTTACCATTGTCTGAATGTATCAGTCACTATATCTGTCAAATTCAATTATATTCAAAGTTTTTTTAGTTATGATTGTCATTTACATTTTTTTTCCTTTAATTTTCAGATATGCCTTTAACAATAAACGAATGAGTTGAGTTAGTGCTTATGTCTGGTACTCATGGTTCTACTAAAAGATCTGTTTCTGAGAAATTTAATCGAATTTATCCTGATCGTGAGCCTCATACAACAGTTTGAAATTTCGTCAAACTTTGTAGTATTCTAGACAAACCACGAAATAGTCCTCCAAAATTATCTGATGACATCAGAATACACGTCATCGAAAAGCTTGAAAACAGTCTCTTAGATAAGATAGTTCCTTTCAAAAGGTTGTTTTAAATAAAATAACGTTTATATAATGAAAATTGACATAAATGTTTTGGTGCGCTACTTAGGCCCAACATGTAAACACTCTGATAAAGTATTGTCCAAACTTGTACATAATGATTCAAAAAATGTTTCAGTTATAACAAATTTGACTGATCTAGGACTATCATTGATCTAGGACAATCAGATAAGTTCTCATTATTTGGATCAGACAGAAAGCCTGAGACTTCACGAACTCGAGCGCGCGCTATCATCTCGAAATCATCATCTTTTATTATTATTTTGTTTGATAAAATAAACTTTAGGTTTTAATTGCTTTATTGACCTTCAAATACGTCTTTAAAGACTTATCTCTCACTTCTATTGGTTATGGTATGGCTTTCAAAAAATCTTTACCATATTCAAGCGATTGCCTCGCATTCAGTATGAAAAACGATCAAAGTTTACGTAACTTCCATACTAAGTCTGCATTACTAGCGTGATGTTAACTGCAACTTGCATAAATAGTAGTCAAGAAAACATACTGGAGGTTAAAAATTGAATAAAAATGTCAACTATTAAGTTATAGTTATATCTTTGTAATAAGTTTTTTTTTTGTTAAATAAATTATCGATATAATAATTTAATATTATTATATTAAATAATAAGAAATATTTATTTATACACTTTCATATTATGTATGAATAGAAAAAATACTAACAAAATTGAAAATTTCATTTTAAAAATCTTTAGAATTAGTTCTTTTAAAACAAAAAATTGATTCTATTTCGCAAGTTGATATGCTATCTTTCTTAAAGTACTTCCCATTTGCTTCCTTTCAGAGATTAGAAACCTAAACCAGTTTCAGTCTACTATTAATCAGAGTTTCAATTAATCGAAAACCAGTTATGTTATACCAACAATGGTTTAATGGTTTTCTATAACTTTTATTTTCTAATCCTTTGATAGATGCCTTAATTAATATTTTGAAATTAAAGCATAAAATATATTGACATATCTGCAGATACTAGAGTCTTCTTTTAAATTAAAATATATATATATATATCTGATCACAGGTTGTATTGAATGATCCCAAATAACAACCTTATGCTTGCAGGAAGTAGTAACAAAAATATAACAGGTTTAGAAACTCCGCACTGTCGTAATAACATGCTTCATATTTGTTGGGAAGGAAGAACTAGCTTTCTTTAAAAAAACAGCTTTAAAATTAACAAACTTACAAGTTTCAAATTAATGTCATGATTTGAAACTTTTACGCGTGACAACAATATGCGTGATGATTTACGCATGACAACAATAATTATAGAACCTTCCTTTTAACATAAACCTTCTGTAATAGTTCATACTATTTCTTCCTTATTCCATCAACAATAACGGGCATGTTACTGTTATGATATAAAGTTTTATTTAGAAATAATTTATAACATTTTCGGGTTAATTTAAAATAATCCAAATTTAATTGAAAATAATTGAAGTTTAACTTAAATTAATTCAAGTTTAATTTAAAATAATCCAAGTTTAATTTAAAATAGTCCAAGATTAATTTAAAATAGTCTAAGGTTAATTTAAAATAATCCAAGTTTAATTTAAAACAATTCAACTTTTAATTTAAAATATTCCAAGGTTAATTTAAAATAATCCAAGTTTAATATAAAATAATCCAGGTTTAATTTAAAATAATTCAAGCTTAACTTAAATTAATCCAAGTTTAATTTAAAATAATCCAAGCTTAAATTAATATTATCCAAGTTTAATTTAATATTGTTCAGATTTTATTATAATAGTTTGTCAACTTAAAAATATATAAATACTACACTGAAGTTTAAATTAAACTTGGATTATTTTAAATTAATCTGATAAAGTTGTATTAAGGGCTTACAACAAGAAAAAATAATACAAATGACAAAAACTATACAAAGGAGGAAAACTATATAATCAAAAAAAAAAACATTTGTTCATTATATTTTGATATTCAGAAGCCATGGACTGGTTTTTTAAATCATTAAATACTTTGATATATATCACAGAATAAATTTATTCAAGAAATTTATTTAATGTAGATTTATATTGAACCTCGAATGACATTTACGTTTATAAAATAGAAATGAAAATAATTTGTTAGAAAATATTCAGATAAAAAATATTGTTTAAAAATACAAAGGATCACTTATTGTACTTAAAAATTATAGAATAGTTTAAAATACTGCCAAAAAAAACGATACCTTTTATTGGAGTGCCTAGAATTAACAAAATGATTATGGAATAATTTCACATGAAGCAAATATTTACTGGATGGAGCACGCTTAAACTCGTATAATACTATTACAGATAATCAAAATCTTGAGTGGTCTACACTCTATCTTACTATAAGTAAAAAAAATATCAAACATAATGATTTTGTCTCCACAAAAGCTTTCAATCAACTTTCTTACATTTATTGAAATAAATATCTTGTTTGCTGTTTTTTAAAATTTTAAATTTCTTCCATTTATTCCTTCTATAACTAAATCATGAATATGTTATAAATATATTAATTAATTATGACCTTACTTGTATGTTTTAAATGTATTATTTTACATCAACTATGTTGTTATATTATAACATTAAAAATATATTATAATTTATAAAAATTATTACTATTAATTTTTATAAATAAAATAATTTTTATATTTATGAAAGCATATTTTAATGATTAACTATTAACTTAAGTCTTAATATAATTATGGTTTACTATATAAAATTAATATATTTTTATTGGCAGTCTCTTCTATGTTATATCCCAATTTATGTTATATTGGACTTCTTGATTTTTTTTACCTTCTATTAAGGACCAGTAAAAAGTAATAATACACTAGAAAAACTAAGGTTGCTGGACTCTTTGAGGCTTACCTGATTAAAAACTCAAGTCAAAAAAAATGACAATAATTATACAATCCATACACCAAGTGTATGAGTTAAAAACGGTGCTATTTTTATCTGACCTGAGAAGGTTATATAGTTGTTTCTATGGAGTACATACTCCTGCACGTGGTGTGAGGTATGATTAATTACTGCCATTTTTTCTATGTTTCAATTCAATATTTTTTTAGTTACTAACCACAAATCACAGACTTGTCATTTTCAAAAATGAGGGTGAGTTTTTGATCAGACAACCCTCAAAGAGTCCAGCAACTTAGTTGTGGTAGTGTATTCTTAATTTATTGATTATTTCTTGTCTGAAATAAAAAAATTAAAAAAATTAAGTAAAAAAATAAATTATACTAAAAATAAAAACAATTAACTCTTAAAATAATCCAAGTTTAATTTAA
The DNA here is from genome assembly GCA_026182355.1 of Hermatobates lingyangjiaoensis. Taxonomy (NCBI): domain Eukaryota; kingdom Metazoa; phylum Arthropoda; class Insecta; order Hemiptera; family Hermatobatidae; genus Hermatobates; species Hermatobates lingyangjiaoensis. The sequence continues at coordinate 1,040,892 of JAPFBL010000034.1, read as the reverse complement.
AATAATAAAAGGTTAATTTAAAATAATTCAAGTTTAACTTAAAGTAATCCAAGTTTAATTTAAAATTCTGAGGTAAAATGGATAAACCAACAAAAGTTTCCACACAAATGAAGTTTTATTCAACGCGTTTCGAACACTTTGTGTTCATCATCAGGAAGACACCAAAGATGTGGTACTGACGGGTTGGTCCAGTGAAAACAAGTTGATTTCACTGGACCAACCCGTCAGTACCTTGGTGTCTTCCTGATGATGAACACAAAGTGTTCGAAACGCGTTGAATAAAACTTCATTTGTGTGGAGACTTTTGTTGGTTTATCCATTTTACCTCAGAATGAGTAAATACCACACAATTACGGATTGCACAACTAATGATTTTAATTTAAAATAATCCAAGTTTAATTTAAAATAATCCAAGTTTAATTTAAATTAATCCATGTTTAATTTTAAATATTCCAAGGTTAATTTAAAATAATTCAAGTTTAACTTAAATTAATGATAAAAAACTAAGTTTTAATTTTTGTCTCTTAGTTATTGGTCTTATAAAAAGTTGCAATAATTAAAAAAAATAGTATTTAATGAATTAATGTTACTGGTAAAGTAGATTATGAGGAGAGTCATTTTGATTCACTAGTGAACGATGGTAATAGATATGTGTTTTATAAGAAGCTTAATAATAAAATCATTTTGCTGGCAAAAAGAAATGTATTAGCGTAATCTTCTCATCTAGCATGATGTAATCTTTAATTACTACAAAATGTTCCGTTCTTTATGTGTAACATGACCTTAGCCATTAAATCCTGTCTGGGTTGTGTTTATAAAAGTAAAACAACTTTTATCGCCTATTAGGGAGTTTTATTGTTTATTTTATATCTTTATATGTGAATCTAACTGGACCTTTAAACATTTGGTTTTTGAGCAATGTAGTGTTATAACTCATCAGCAGAGTTGGTGTTTACAAAACTAACTTAAATAAATTCGTATATATAGTGTAAATTTGCTCAAATCAATAAATAAGTAGTTTTCAATGGGAGACTAGTTTAGCTCAGTGGTTAACGTACTTGTCTCAGAACTGGTGGGTATAGTAACGTCATTCGGAGAACACGTAAAGCCGTTGGTCCCGAGTCTGTACGATGTAAGGTAGCTGTTAAAGATCCCTACTCCATCTAAATACATTTTTGACATATAGGCATATAGGACTATATATAGGACTGCCAATGTAAAATCAATCTTCATTGCGCGGTATTACAAAGGCCCCAATGTTTAGCCTATGTGTGTTCCCTTGTGTGACTACCACTGCAACATCTACATTGTTGCCTACTATTACTATAAACTCGTGTTAAATTTAGATATTGATAAAATTATCGACCGTGAAGAAGAGACAAAATAAAAAATTTGTCAGGACTCCACCAGTTCTTCAGGTTCAAATTAAACTCTCATTGCCAACGTTTCGGTTATAATTTAAACAACTTTTTTCATAGGCTCATATCGCGTCCATATCTTTTTCTTGTATCCTCATAGAAACTCATGATTATTACCCATGATAAAAACGTTGGCAATTTGAACCTAAAAAGCTACCAAGTTCAGAAAACATTTTATTTTGTTTAATATTGGTCTATGAAATTAATTCAATGTGGACTATGACTACAGATTGTTTTGAAAGTTATTGGTTTAAAGAATGATGTGTTATTAAAGCAGTAAGGTAAGCACACAGCAAAGAGCGTTAAACAGAGTATCATTTTGTAAGGAATGAGAGCGGATCACGCCAGGGCGTTAATGAAAGTAAGTGAAGAGAGTTAATGACGGAAAATCTGCATGAGAAGGCCTTCCACCGAGTCAAAAGACCCACTGCATCGAGCGAATTAGAAAGGCTAATGCAGGCTGTCAAGAGTATATCAAATGGACACATTCCCATTGTGTGACCTTGCTCTCAAAATCACCAGTCCATCCAAGCATCGTTAAAGAAAGCGAAAGTATGCCTTAATAATAACAATCGCTGAATATATTTAAAAAAAATCTCCAGTAGCCTATACTCAACTCAGAGATAATAAGCAATTAAATCAGAGCTAATTAACATTTCAAGAAATTATCATAATAAGAAGGCACTCCATTGGTAAAGTCACTTCCCTCGGAATGTTGGGTTCATTCGAACTCAACACAAATATGGGTTCGATTACCATATACATTCGCTCTTACACTGTCCAAAAAAATTAAAACTTTTAAAACGGGTCCGATGCTAGACAGGGTTTTGGCCTTCTTAAATGTTTTTTCATTTTATTTTCTGTATTTTAAGTGACTGTTAATAATTATTTTGTGTTATATATAGAATACATATAATTCTCTGTGTTTCCCAAGCTCTTCCCGACAGTATTATTCAACTCCATCAAGTTTCATATATTTAATAAGGTTTATCCTGGAAAAGTTTTAGGCAAGAATTGATTGTAGGTCAAAATATGAACATTACACTGATGATGCACATTGATTTTGTACCTAAACCTCATGTTTGTCTACATACTGTTACTCAACTGTCTGTCAATGGAAGTTCTTTAACAATAATAATTTAAAACATATTTACATTTCCTCCCTATATCATCAAAATCTACAAAAAAAAAACCCTGATATATTAAATTTAAACAAAAACAAAGCTATTTTAAAAATAAAATTTTCCGAGAAAGGCAGTAGAAGTGATAATGAATTTGGAAATGCATGCACTAGGGATGTTTAGAATAGTTGCTATTTAAAGTTCATACATGTCAATTAATCAGTTAAACTTAAACTATATGTTTGTAGTACTAAATTATGCAAAAATATTTCGCAAGAAGACCATAAAAATTGTTTTATAACTCTAATTGCCCCCTATTAGAGGTGTGTACGACAAGCAGGAACCCTTTTTAAACATTATATCCATCCAATTTAAACTGTATTTTATAAGATAATGAATTTCATAAAACTTTTTATACAACTTAGGACACTGTTAGCATTATAAATCTGACACCATAGGGGAAGGGTGAACGGAAGCTATCTTTATGATAATATATACATCAGTTTCATTTGTTTCATTCAAATTATTTATTTTATAATAAATATTCCTTTGTTTATTATCCATTTAGCGGTTTAGTATACATAATATACAAATATATATTTCATAAAAAAAAAAGTTAGCGGGAGAGAAGCCCGGGCCAGAACCGACCCGAACATAATAATTGACATTTTGGGCCCGACCTGACCCGAACATAATAATTGACATTTTGGGCCCAACCTGACCCGAATGTAATAATTGACATTTTAGGCCCGACCCGCCCCGAACGTAATAATTAACATTTTGGACCCGACCCGGCCCGACTTTCAGGTCGTGTCAGGCATCAGACTTAAAATCTTATTTCTACCACAAACCAAATGCAAAAAAGCAATGAAATTGAAAAAAATCTGCAGAAAATTAGTTAATGTAGAAGCTGCTGCACATTTTAATCATATATATATATATATATATATATATATATATATATATATATATATATTAGAGAAGATTTGTTTTACCCACTTCTACAAATATATGTTTAGTTAGACTGTTTAGTCATTTTTTCAGATGATAGTAATTTTCTTTAATAGAAAAACATTTTCAAATACAATGTTTAGTTAATTCATTAAGTACATGACTATTCAATGTGTGTATTTTCAGAAGAGATGACGTCGGCATTATATTCAGTGTGAGAGAGTTTACTTTAACCAACAATAAAACAGAACATTTAACTACAATTAGCCTCTCTCACACTTAACCCATATAAGATTTAATCTCAATTATGACATTCTCATCTTTAAAACAATAATCTAACCACTTTAATTACAGCAATTTAACCATTCTTTCCCTTAGTTTTTTAAAACATTATAAGAAATATAATTGCACTATAAATTATCAAAAGTAATTTCTCTTCTTTTGAAAACGCTTTTAGTTGTATGTGAATATATCCCATCTCCTATGTAGAATGTAATATTATTAAGAATTCCACTTGTTGCTACATTCTTGTCTACTTCATAAAAACACTTCATAACTCTTGCAAGAAAATTTTATTAATAAAACTATGAAAAAAGTTCTTGATTAAAGCCGACTCCAATAATTATCACTTTATTTTACTTTACTAGTTTTTGTTTGAATTAAAATTACTTATAAAGTAATAACACTTTTACTACTTTAAGATTGTCAATTAATGCTTAAATTAATTGACTGAATGAAAAAACAATCATCTTTATTATTTCATTTTTTAGTTCATTAAAAGAAACTTCATTGATCTAATTCGATGATTAGCCTTGTAAATTTAAAAAAAAACTTCTCTGAATATATATGTAAGCCAAATTCAGTCAAAGAACATGCATAAAAGAGATCACCAAAACTCGCTACTTCCCTGTCATGAGATAGGAAGATATGAATCACTGCGAAAATAAACAAGGACGTATATACACATATATAGTGCGTCGCCACCTGTCTTGAGAGCGACTCACTTCCTTGTCTCTCTATGAGATTACTACGCGGTCGACATACATATAGTAATGAGTTTCTGTGATCTCTTTTATGTGTGTTCTTTCTGTGAATCCAGTTTATATACATAAAATATACATACATATATATATAAAAGTATGGTTTTTTGTTGGGTTTTTGACTCTGACGAAGACTGCTTGTTACGGTTGGGGGATCTTAGTCTTGTTTTCCCATTTCTTATTGTGGTTTGATCATTTATACATATATATATTTAAATCGACATAACTAATTAAATGAAACAGTTCCATGAACAAATTTTTTTTATAAGCTATATTCATAAAAAGAACGCACAGACATGAAGCAGAAATCCACTACTTTATTTCGATTTTAAAATATATCTGAGCAGGTGACATTGCCTGTCTTCGGAGCGACTCACATCTATCCTCCTGATGACGAAGCTATCGAAATATAGTGAGTTTCTGTGTCATTTCTGCGTGTTCTTTTTGTGAATATAGTTTATATATATATCAATGATCAAACCACAATATGAAATAGGAAAACAAGACTAAGATCTTTCAACTTAACACAAAGTTCAGCGAAGACCGCTTGTTACGGTTGAAAGATCTTATTAGTCTTGTTTTCCCATTTCATATTGTGGTTTGATCATTGATTGTTATTTTACGTGTATATGTGAAATGTCATTATACATACATACATACATATATATGCAGATGAATCACAATAAACAAGTGATACAATCAATGAAAACAAACCACAAGGAAAAAAAAAGAAAACAGATAGAAAAAATGCTCTGAGGCCTTTCAATTTATGTCATCAGAGAGCAAACAAGGTAAGAACTAGAAGGTAACATCAAAGGTGTGTACAAGGAAGGTAACTAAACAGCTGGGAAAACAAAAGTCGAAGAGGCATAATAAGAGAAAAACAAAAAATACCCAATACAATTAAACAATGCAAAATGAACAATAAGAAAATTAATTAAATTAAAAAAAATAAAAATATAAATTGAATAAGAAACAAGTGTTATATATAATTCCTAACTATAAACAATATATAATAAATATAAACAAATAGATACAAATTAAATTAATGCAATATCAAAAAATAAACAATAATAAATGGTTAACAAAACAAGAATACATGAGAAAGTAAATAAGTCAAATAAAAATTATGTTCTATTATTAGAATCCACAATCTGGTCAGAGTTCATGTTCAACGTTCAAGTACATTCCGAAGGTCACCCACAGGACCAATTTGCCTAACTATACCTTCAATTAAAATTTCATCCAATCTAAAAAGCCCATGACTTATATTTATTAGTTTATCAAAATTATACTTAATTAGGGCACTTTCTACTAAGTTCCTTTCCACATCAGATGAGAGAAATATCAATTCCTTGGAATCTTCCCATTTTATTGAATGATTTTTTGAATTAATATGTTGGAACAAGGCACTTGATTCTTCTTGCCTCCTGATAGTGTATTTATGTTGCTTCACTCTAGTAAGCAAACTTTTTCCCGTTTGTCCAACATATGAAAAATCACAATCTCTACAAGGAATCCTATAAACACAACCTTCCTTTTCTTTTCTTTCACAATTATTTACAAGTCTGTTTAATAATTTCCCACCACTACTGAAAACAACTGAAATATCCATTTTTTTCAAAAATACTGGGATGTCTTTTAAGGTTTGATTAAAGGGAACAACCAGAAGGTTTCTATTTGTAAAGGGTTCTTTCTCAGTTCTGGTTCTCAAAGATTCTTTAGTTTCTTTCAATACTTTGTTTATTAGGGATCTTGGATATCTTAATGATGAGGCAATTTGATAAATGTTTTCAATTTCATCATTCAGGAATTCTTCACTACACAATTTAAACGCTCTTAGGAACATATTTCTGAAAACAGCTTTTTTGACATTTGAAGGATGAGCGGAGAAAAAATGCACATAAGAAGGAACATGGGTAGGTTTTCTAAAAATACTATATTTTAGATTATGCCCATAACGATGTAAATTTAAATCAAGAAAAGGTAACTTATTATTGCTTTCAAGTTCTAGAGTGAAATCAATAGACGGAACGCACTTATTAAGGCTGTTCCGCCTTATATATATATATATATATATATATATATATATTATATATATATATATATATATATATATATATATTATATAGGTGTGTTATCTAATCGGGATTTGGTCAAATTTTCTAGGTTCAACAATCAAACTGTCATTGCTACGTTTCGGTTTTATTTAAAAACTTTTTTCATAGGCAGAAGTAAGAATTTTTTGACTAAGAAAGTGAAATTTACATTATTTAAAGGAACAACAATCTTAACCGGACAAAATCTTAGACTAGTCTAGTCGATTAGATAACACACCTATTCTATCAAACGGTCGATATATTATTGAATCTGTTATATATATACTTTTTCGTTGGAAATACGATCCGAAATGGACAAATATAGTTCAATGTAGAAAAAGGAACATAGATAAATTAAAAGCACACACTTACAGTCTCTAATTTTCGGTTGATTGCGTACCTTTATATTTTTTTTATCAGTACATATGTCGTTATGTCGATTTAGCTTATAGTGTCGAGAACCTCTCCATTTATCCAAGTCAAGATTTTACTTACTTGCTTACATGGTTTTACCAGTGCGCTTGGTATCCCTCTCTTATCTCTCCTGAAGACGGTTCAAACCAAAAATTAGAGACTGTAAGTGACTGCTTTTAATCTCTCTATGTTTCTTTGTGTATATTGAACTACATATATATATATATATATATATATATATATATACAATTAAAAGAAACGGTCCAGCGGACTTATTTAAATAAAATAAATTCAAAACGAAGGAAACACACAGAAAGACACAGACATAACTCACATCGATTTCGACCATCGTCGTCATCAGGAGGTGTGAAGAGTGAAGAGTCCCGCAGGAAGGCAGAGCGGTGACTCACCGCCACCGCCACTCACCGGTGACGCAGAGTCACCGCTCTGCCTTCCTGCGGGACTCTTCACTCTTCACACCTCCTGATGACGACGATGGTCGAAATATCGATGTGAGTTATGTCTGTGTCTTTCTGTGTGTTTCCTTCGTTTTGAATTTATTTTATATATATATATATATATCATGCTGTTTGTTTCTTGTCTTGTAGGACAAAAAATAGCATGCGCTTTATCAAAACACGCAATCACCCAAAAACTCAATTTCGATTTTCAAAATTCCTTTTTTATTTTTATAATATATAAAGAAAAACATTTGCAGAAAAGACTAGTAAAAGAAATAATCCATATAGAAAGAAGCACAAACACAAGCAACTCAAGAACAGATATAGAAAAATTCAGTAAAATATACACAAACATTTTTTCACTATTAAACAGACAAGCGTAAGGACACAGCATTTAATTTTACAAAACCGTATAAATCAAGTAAATACTGGGTCTTCCAACACAGCAAGTAACATAATAAAAAAATCAACCTCCAGGACAATGTGGAGCCCTAGCAACTGTCCGTTATAGGATACACAACAGACTTCCGAGGTAAACAAATTTAAATCTCTGGAAATTTTTATCAATATAATACAAAACCAGACTTGAATACGTAAATCCATAATTTATCTTTTTTGTTTCATACTAGCAACAATAGACCTAATGTAGTCGTAATATTAGTGCTTAATGTATTACTTTTTAGCTCTGAGGAGGACTAAATATATGTCGAAACGTTGGCGAAGAAGCGTTTGTTAATATCCAGACTAAAACCCTCCAAAAAATATCAAAACCTGTATATATATATATTTATATATGAATTTATACATATATATTTTTATATGTATATATCAGGAAACATACAAATGTAAATCATTAAAAATATATATCAGACAATACAAATAGAATGTAATTTGAGGTGACAAAGTAGCGTATGACTTCTGCGTATCAATAATGAGGATCACGGTATAAATGAAACGAAAGCAAAAATTTATCACGCATGAAAAAATTTTTATTGCGCTTTTATCATGGGCGTCATGCGTGAAAAATCAATGTTATTAAGAAATATTATCGAGCACTTTTTAATCAAATTGAATAGATGTAATACTATGAATATTAGTTATGATATATTCAAGTCAGGCCCAGTGTTAACGAGAGCTTTGTCTTCAAGAGTTGATAGCTAGCAGATACTTTTACTTATTTCTTCCTCAACTCCTTTATATTGCCTCCCGTGCCTTATTCAGCCTTTTCTTCCCTTTCCTTTTACCCTTCTCCTTCCTTTCAAATACTTCTTTTGCCTGCCTCCCTTCTCAATACCACACCAGATGTCATATATCACTTGTTTCAGTATGACACTTTTATCCTTGATTTGTACTGATTTAATATTGCAGAGTCAGTTATGTCATTGAAATTTTTTTTTGTAAGTGATTATATACATGACATATACTTTCCCACCCGGATTCAAAGAAATAGTAAAGAATCAAAACTGTTGAGATGAAAAGAGGAAAGAAGTGAAAAAATTATAGATAAAGAAAAAAAAGCGCTCATTTTAGAGCTTTACTATCTACAATCCGTTAGGTTTTTTCACGAGTTGAATTAGACTTGCCCATTGTAATTTTGAAGAGACATTATGATTTAGCAAAAATTGGAATTCTTCTTTCACCATTTTCAATTTTCTTTCATCTATTTATCTGAGTTTTGTGAATACTAGTCGACCAGTACTTGCAGTAATATAATTTTGAACATCTTTTTTTATAATTGAAGTAGTTGTCGTGGGCTTTTTTAATATGGGTATTCTAATAAAAATTTTGAAAATTGAACCTAGACATTTAAATAGTTGTTAATACGAGTAAGTCCTCTCGTGTTATTAAAGAAATATGACTGTCAGTACTTAATTTTGGTGTCTTATTAATCAAAAATTCTTAATATCAGTTAATAAGTGGTTTTGTGTAATAAATCTGTACCCAAAATGGTTCTACAATTTTGAGCTATTATAAAAAGCTCTTTATTGGAATGTTCTTCTAAGCCATCAATTCTAAGCACTCGACTACCCAAGGTGGACATTTCTGTCTCATTGTTTAAACATAACATAGAATCTAATGCTTAATCTTTATAATTCCTAGATGGGAAAGTATGGAAACTGCGACTCCACTATCTGCTAAAGAGTGTATTCCCGTTAAGCGATTTCAGGCAATTAGGCTATGGCTACGGCTAAAAGTGGCACTAAATGCAGGACATTCACCCATTATTCTTTCTGCTTTTAGCCATTTTTCAACACTTGTTCCTATTGAAAAGCGGTTTATGGTTTCCTGGATGGCAATTTAAACCATATCTGAAAAGGAAATATCAGTGTTTTTCATGTTCGTTAAAACGTTTAAACTGCGATTTCTTTAACGTGAATATCGAAAAGCCGGAGGTGGTTTTACTTCTTTCTTTACTACTGCTATTTGGAATTCGATTCTTCTACTGATCATAAAATTAGTATATTAGCAGAGTATATATTTTATTTACAGAATGATACGGTTTAAGCACTAATATTATCCCCAATATCAATGACTTTTTTAAACTACTATTGTAATAACCTTCTAATGTCCAGCCAAAATACGTATGTAATATATATATTACATTTATATATTACCTACGTATGTAATACGTAGGTAATTTTGGGTAGAGAAACCATTCATTCTTCTTACAAATTAGCTAAATTTTAAGCCCATCTAACTCTAAATCACTAACTAATTTTCTTCTCGTTGAATGACTTTTAATTCAATCTAAAAGCTTGTGAGAGCGATACAAGCCACACCGTTAAACGGATCAAAATGAAACTACAAGTAGAAATAGAACATTCTGTGAAGGATGACTTGGTACCATTTTTTCCAAAAGTACATTCACCATATGGGCGTTACTGTACATTTTCTGTTTTCAGAAAATGTTTTTTGACACTAAACAGCTCATTAAAAAAAATGAAATTCCTCCAAAAAATTGAAAAGAAAATTAACAATTTATAAAAAGAAATTCATGATATTTATATTTCGGCAAAGTGCAATAAAGTACTCACTTGCCATCCAATGAGACAAAAAATGTAAAACACAATTCAAATTTAAAAAAATTCTTGAAAAATAATAGATCAAATTATTCTACATCTTAATTACCTTAAAACGACATTTTTTTCTTACATGTTCCTGACATTTTTCAAACAAAATAGGAATATTTTTAAGTTTTAAAAGGGAAATTTTATCTTAAACCTTCAATGTAGAAAAAGGTCAGATAAACTATATAAGTGATCCAATGGCTATTGGAACAAAAGCCATGTTCTCCTGTAAGAGATTATTTAATAACACGAAATCTAGAATTTCAATTTTCAAAAATGTTATTACTGAAGTAGTTATACTAATGATATTATATATATCAGTGGTGTTATATACAAAAATAAGCATATATATTGATAAGTGGATCAATAACTATCTGTACTAACTCCAAGAATAAAAGACTAATAAAGTTCTCCCATTTACACATTTATATTATGCTTAAATGGGATATTATATACCCAAGAAGTTAAATATTAAATTTACTTATAGCAATGTTGAGTGTAGGCCACTCCAGACTATTTTAATTTATATTTATATATTTTTTATCCGTTAAGAAATAAACAATTTGTGTTAAGTCATTAGGATCAGATAAACAACAACAATTTTTGAGAAGGAATTCAATAAAGGACATTTTCTGATATAAGTATTGACAAAAAACTGAATTGAATAAAGATCAAAAAACTATTAGAAACCATCTGCGAAAATTCAGCTTTCATTAAATAATTATCAGTTTAAAACTAATATAGTAAATCCACTTTCAATCCTCCTAGTAAAATAAGCTGTATGTCTTGAAAAATGTCTGCCTGTTCCTCAGTCCCCTTAAAAAATATAAAGTAATAGTTACTGTTTGGAATGGCCCGTTCTTAAAATTAGAATTGCCTTAGGCACAATGATTTCAGAAAGCTCATTGAACTCCCAACAAGAAGATCGCCTTAAGGGTATCCGACTTAACTCCCGCCTTCCCGTCTCTACATCCTTTTTATTTTTTCTTGATTATTATTTTTGTTATAAGTTTGCCTTTAACAATGCAGCAATATGACTTCCAATTACTTTCTTTTTATATATATATATATATATATATATATATATATATATATATATATATATATATATAAAGAAGCTTATTTGTTATATTATGAGCAGTTGATACAATCCGCTCATACGACTTATATGAGTTATGAAGACTATCCTTCAGTCAAAAACAGTAATTACTTGTAAGAATGAACAAACGTAATTCTGCAAACAGTTAAGTTATGGAAAAATAGTATTGGTTTTATACTGAACTAACTAGAAGCCTTTCAAAGTATAAAACGAATTAATTGTTGAAATAAGGCAAGATAGCACGTAACATAAGGTTACCGTATGGCGCGAATACTTACGTTTATATTACTGACTAGTAACACGTCTCTTTGTTTTTCTTTTTTTATTTTCTTGATCTCATGTTATTTTTGTGCAGCTTTAATTTTATTGTTTTTTTTTACCTTCATTGACTACATTTGACGAACTTGATCTAGGTGCTTGGAACATGCTCTGTACATTGATTACTCTCAATGCATAGATAGTGGGATATAATATAGAGAAAAATATGAGGGAAAGGTTGGTATTTAGGCAGGGAAGGTAAGATGAAGTTTAATGACTACAACCAGCATGGCCTCTCCACCTGACTCGAGCGTCTCCTATTACCTACAGCCTTATTTATGACACGAGCTTCTTCCATTAATGTGCCTCCTGATAAGCATTTTACAAATTTTGCATAATTCTCTATCCTAAAAAAAAAATTTTAAAGTTAAATATAAAAGTAAAAATGAAGTCATGATTTTAAAATCAGCCCAATTAGTATTGTGATTTACTACAAAACTTATCAATACGATTGTTTAGTGTCTTTATTTGTGTCCTGTCTAATCCAGTGGATAATTAATTAAGTTAAAAACCAAAAGGATAGTGTTACCATTTTAGTTTATATGTTTTACTGAATTGCAAAAAGTACAGATTAATTAATCCATAGATATTTTTCAGGATGAAGGAGAGGAAGCAAGCAGGTATAAGTTTGGTTACAGAATAACCGATGAGTATTCAGGAATGGAGTACGGTCAGGCAGAGTCGAGAGAAGGTGCGATGACCAAGGGTCACTACCACGTCCTACTGCCTGACGGGAGGATGCAGCACGTCCACTACTGGTCTGACCACACCGGCTACCACGCCACTATCACGTATGACGACCAGCCTGTCCACCCCACAGATACCCACCTCTTTTAGACACAACTACCTTCATTCAATAATTAGTAACTGAAAACTAACTGCTACTAATTTGAGGTAACAAAAATAATTAAAACAAAAAATCTTTACTTTTAAACTGTTTAAAGAGTATTTATTTCAGTAGCTTTGCTGTTATATCAATTGATCTTTCCAATCACTCTGCAAGCTCGAAACAATATTACGATTCAACAATGGACATTGTGTTTAGATTTCAAAGGAAAACTGGGCTCGCTTCACTATCAGACAAATGAGAGGAGATATTTCATTACGCCCTGACAAAACAAATATCCACATTCGAACCCAACTCACGTATTTATTCACCCAAAACTGAACTCACTCACTAATACTATATAGATGGAACTACTCTTTAAAAATTCCTACAGGAATAAAAATACCGTTAAACTGAAGCAGGGATTTGGAAACGTTTTTATGTTGTTAGTACCACACAAGTCAATAAAAGTTTAATTATCAGAGTGATTCATCGTTATTCTTGCACAATTAACTTTTAGTTGAAACAGTTTTAGAACATTTTTATCTTCAAAAGCTTACTAAATTTATAGCAATCAGATAAGTTTAAACAATAGGCTTCTGAATATTGCAAACTAAAATAAATATTGTAAATCCGAAAAAATAAAAGCACCTAAATTAAGTAACTGACTAGAGATAATACTAGAATAAAATAACATTAAATAAATAACTAAAATAATAAGAAGCACTAAAGCTTTCTAAAAATAGTATTATCTTTAAAATAAAATCGAAAGAAATTATAAAAAAATCAACTTTCATTAAACCTTTTAAGTTTCTACTAACTTCCACTACTTAAATTTCTACCATTATGCTCAGTAAGAATATCCTGATATACATAAAGTATGGAAAGTTTGATAGTTGTTATTTTCACAAGACATATGTTGGTAATTCATAACCGTTAATTTAGGTATGATTTCATGGTTTAAGTATGATATGTTGCTATTTACACAATGATATATGCTAGAAATTTCGTAATCATAAATCTTTAATCATTAACTTATAAATTTATAATCATAATGATACCTTTCAATTATATCATAAGACTTGTTTCCCAAATAACATACAGGAAAAATAATTTTGCCACTTTAAAAGTAGGTATTTTGAAAACCATTTTGGTACATTTTCATATCCTTATTTTTTTCAATAGCATGTTCTAACATTTCATAATAATATATTTTGGTATGAAGAGGCGCTGGTTTTGTCAATTTCATATCTTGGAAATTCATAATGATAAATTTGGCATGATTATATATTGACTTTTGTCATACTGTGTTGATTCTTTAATGTTTGATACACTTTCAATCATTATGAAATTTTATTTTCATCACAACATAGCTGGTGATTCCTAATTATAAATTCTTCTACTTCATAGTGCCGTCTATTCCTTCCCTGTCACAGTAAGTTTTAACCTGCTTAATACCTGTGTGCTGTCCTTTCATAATCACCCTCTTTTTGGTATGCAGATATTATGACTATATTACTAGCCACATATAAAGACAATTCAATAAAATAAACGTTGGTATGCTTTCATAGGCCTTTTTTCGAATGACACATGATGTCAAGTCGTCATACTCGTAACTTCTTTTCAACTAATATTTTCAAGTCACACCTTTAACATGATATTCAGTGAAATAACATTCCATATATTCATATTGCATTTTGACTTTATCAATGTTGACTTATTAAAAAAAAAACTCTTTACATCACTGAAGCGAGGAAATAAATTGAAGTGACTAAAATCTTAATGCGCTTTTGCCAGCAGTATTTTAAGTTACTTCCACCCACAGATTAAACACACTTAAAGGTTTTTTTACTAAGTTATACGGATTTCCCTCGATTCAAAATCAACAAAGATCAATATTTCAGTATCGTATAAAAAAACATATTCACAAGGTTAATTATTTTCAATTTAATTGGATAGAGAAAGTGATCAATACTCGGGAAAGTCATGAGATGCAAACCTTTCAGATTCCCGTTCAGCCTCAAAAAGATACGTTCCCTAGTAAAAGAAAAATGACTTTATATTAAAAATAATAAACTTAAAATATTTCTGTTTTTTTTTTTAATTTCTAGTTAAAATTGAAATAAATGTAGCAAAATTAACAAATATAATCTTTAATTTATATCGCCGAAGATAGTGTAATAAAACTCTCCAAGAAAAAGCAAAAGGTTTCTAAATTTATTGACTTAATTTCTAAATTGGCAACCTAGCGGGTGAGAAAGAAGACAAACGTAGTTTTTATGGATGTAGGCCACATCGAAATTTATAGCTTCTCATGGAGGCTTCATTGACCAAGTTGTTCTTTTACAATGTACATATAACCTTACTTTATCTTATAATATTATATGCTATAATATCTATTAATTTAGGTAACGGTTTAATTTAAATATAATTTGTTAAAAGATAAACATAAATTCTTGATATAATAGCATTACAAATGCACCGTTATATGAACATTTTCTATCTTCTATCAAACAGAAGCTATTAGGAATATTTCCCTTTAAGTATGATTCGATCGTTATGATTGCTGCAGACATATACAAATACCATGCTATTTATATATATAAAACACTTTTTATATAAAAGAAATATAACAATACATATACTGTTTATATATATATATATATATATATATATATATATATATATATATAATATATATATATATATATAACAGATTCAATAATATATCGACCGTTAGATAGAATAGGTGTGTTCTCTAATCGGGGTTCGGTCAATTTTCCAGGATAAAAAATCAAACTCTCGTTGCCAAAGTTTCAGTTTTATTTAAAACCTTTTTCATAGGTAGAAGTAAGAATTTTTTAACTAAGAAAATGAAATTACATTGTTGTTCCTTTAAATAATGTAAATTTCATTTTCTTAGTTAAAAAATTCTTACTTCTGCCTATGAAAAAGGTTTTAAATAAAACCGAAACGTTGGAAACGAGAGTTTAATTTTTTATCCTGGAAAATTGACCGAACCCCAATTAGAGAACACACCTATGTATATATATATATATATATATATATATATATATATATATATATATATATAAATATTTATTATGTTGAGGAAAATATCGAAAATATAAGACATGGAGGTGGATAAATGTAAATTAAGTCGTAATATCCTGAATTGTTATTCTAAAAAAATGACAATATACTTATTTATTATTTCTAAAATGGTTCTCTAATGTTGTAAAGATAAATTTAACATCTCTTTATAAGAAGAACGGTTTCAAGGGTTGAAGCCTTTAGACGAAAGTAATTTGATAATCCATCTTAAGCCTGGAGGGTGCTAAATAGATGTTGGGCTTGGCTTACCTCTTCTATCCTGGGATTGCATTTAGGTAATTGTCTCTAAGTTGAAATAAGTTGCTAAACAAAAATTGTATCCCCATCAAAGAAACATATTAGAGAATTTATAGAACCTGAAAGTATTCGTTTTGAAAATAAAATGAGTTAAGTTTTAATATCATGCCTCATAGAGTTTGGTTAAAACAGGAATAATAAACATGACTAGTGCACGAAAAATATTCAACTATTGTGTTAATTTACTTTAAAAAAAGACCTTACTAAATCATTTCATCACCTCATCCAAATATAGATATATTAATCTCAATCTAATTTAATGTTCATTTCAAAGAAGCAATTAAAAAATCATAAACCTAAATAATAAGTTTTAGGTCTATTGCCTGTATATTTCAGCTATCTGTGCCCTGCTGTGATGATATATAAAATCTAAACAATTTCATGCCAACTGAAAAAGTTTATAACAGATAAGTGATCACACAGATGGAAGAAATGTACCACATTCAATTGAATGAAGTGTTTGAGAAACTAAAGTATTACATCGTTTTGTAACTGCGTTCCATTATATGCATAATAGGGCCTTTTGAACTTTAAAATCAACCTAAGGGTTTAATGAGCTTTATAAAAAAGTAAATTCCTTACGATTGGTGATTAATTTTATTAAAACTGCGGAGAAAAACAGTATGATAATTCTACATTAGTATTTAATATCTCTTTCGATAAACCAAAGTAAGTCTAAGGTAAAATGTCATGTTCTACCTGAACCACATACAGGTTGACTGTATCCACCAAAGCCATTCCCGACAGACAATGCTTGACTCTATCGAGTGCACAGATCCCTAGAAACGGTAGATTTACGCTTCAAAATTCTTATATTCTCAATAAACTCCAGTAAGCTTTAAAAAAAGACAAGTTTTCTTGTAACAGTTTCTTTGTAACAGATGTACTGATACGTTTGCTTCAAAATGGTGGACAGTGCTCGAAAATATGCAGCACGGTCAACACAGTGTAACATAGTTGCCCATAGGTTTACAAGGCTTAATAACCCAAGGTAGCATCATGGGATGTTTATGTAAATGTTTACGTAAACAACAAATTTTGGCCATGTAGCATCTTGAGATGCTAACCCAAGGTAGCATCATGTTCCAGAGACAAAAGTTTTACGTAAACAACAGATTTTGGCTATTTAGGTACGTAAAATGTTTACGTAAACAACAAATTTCGGCCATGTAGCATCTTGGGATGCTAACCCAAGGTAGCATCATGTTCTAGAGACAAAAGTTTTACGTAAACAACAAATTTTGGCCATGTAGGCCATCAAAAACCAGATATGTATCCTCAATAAGATCATAATATGGTTAAAAGACTTTGTTTACATAAAACATTCATAACCAACGATTATTTCCTCGCAGTGCAGTGCGCGTTGTAATTAGCAGTTCCAGGTCGCGGACCTACTACTGCTGAATTTTTGTACTGCTGTGTTTATGGAATCAGTAAGTAACTGTCTCTAGTCATTTTTTTGGTATTCATTATACATTTTTTCGTGGTCTACTGGTCTTTTTAAGACGTGAAATATAGTCAGTCTAGGGTTTGGCTTTCTATTTCAACAACAGCGTCTATGATGGATATGGTTGGGGAGTTGTTAGGGATGGGCTCTGAACAAGGGGGTTTGGATAGGGTGGGATTTCCTTGTCCTCATTGGCCACCAGTCTATTTGTGAATTCGTCAATTGATTCTAACCTGAGGTCTCTTTAAATATCCACATTTCTGGCATACCAAGGTGCCCCAGCCATAAGGCGTACACATTTATTTTTAACTACTTGTATCAAGGTATTATCTGTTCTTGCGGCTTGTAACCAGGTCGAGCATCCATAAGTAATGCTAGCCCTAATTACCACCTTATAAATGAGGTCCTTTACTACCTGTGGAGTATTCTTTGACTTCAGGATAAGGTACAAATTAGACATTAGTGCCAGACCCAATTTGTATCTATTATTTAGATGGTGTTTGAAGGTGAGCCGGCTGTCAATTATTATGCCTAGGTATTTGGCCTGGGTTTTATAAGATAAACATTCATATACAAATTTGTAAATATAATTTAACAAAAAGAGAACCTAATGATCCTGCGTTATTAAAATCAGTCTATTGACAAATATATTTTATATTTTTTTCAAAAAATCTCAGAAAACTTTAGAAATAATATAAAGTTCTTTCAGAACCGACAGACTACTTCCTGACCAAAGTACTTCTGCTTTGATTATTCTCTAACCGTGATTCACTAAAGCATACTTATGTTAAATTTATGTTAAATTATTTTGCCCAGTTGAAACAAAAGCTATATAGAATGTCAACCTTTGATATTTCAAATAAAATACCGAGGAAGTAAGAGTGTAATACGAGAATGCTGAATACAGTTGTATACAGTGGGTAAAAGTAAGATATCATCTTGCTGAGTAGATGTTACCTCTGACTACTGATTTGAATCTGAGAGAACCAAGCTTCTCCTCTCCTCAATAACTTTCATTACAGAGAAAGTCTTTTTCAAAATCTAACACCATTCAAATAACATCAACATCTTGTTTCTATTCTTTTTAAACTTAAATCTTTTTTTACAGAAGAGCTGAATTAAACTTGACCATCGGGCTGCTTTCAAAAACTTTATTTATTTATAGTCAGAAAATAAAAACGACTGATTTTAAGTCGTAATATGAAGAACGTCCTATTTAAGACGAATATAATATAAGAAAAAAAAATGAAAAAATAAAATTAAATTAAAATTGATATATTAAGTTTCAAAAAAAATTAACGGTTTAATTTCAAGCCAGGTTTAGAACTTAATGTTTTCTTTCTATGTGTCACAGTTTATTTTAACTGTTATCAGTCCTCCTGGATCACATTTCATTTATCATGTATATATATACATATATATATATATATATATATATATATATATATGTATGTATGTATACTTGTAAAAGTTGGAAGCAGTCCAATATATTAATCATATAAACATTGTTAAATAACGTCCCATATTTTGCTTTACATATGTTTACATATATACTAGCCTGAGGATAGTTTGACCCTGATAACCTACTACCAAAGACCATCAATAAGCCGTTTAATAATGAAAAATAGTCCAGCGTAAAAGAATCAAAAGAAAGAAATCTTGTATATGAGTACTCATGTAATATCGGGAGCTGCAAGGCCCGTAAAAGCTCATATATAGGAATGACCACAACTTCATTATCAAGAAGAATTACGATGCACCTTTCTGCCGGCTCGCCAAAATGCCATATAACAGCACTCCATAAGACAAAACTCACAAGAGAAATGATGGTGAATTCCTAGAAAATTATCGCCAATGAAAGAAACTATGTTAAATTACAAGAAAAGCAGCCAGCCATAAATATACAATTTAATAATTTTTGTCGAATTTTAAAACTATTTTCCAACAAGCCAAACCAGATTAGCCAGGTAGTAATCTGGTTGGTGAGTCCAACCACCCTTCCTTAATCTCCCATAATGCCCCGTGACCCAGGGGGATGTCCTGTGAACATTCCAATAGTAAGCCACCTCTATATATATAAACTAACAATCCTACTATTATTCCCATTATTGTCCTAATGATGAATATGGTACATTCAAAACGTGTCGACTAACAATATTGGTAATAAGCTTTATAGTTTTAATGCAGAGACGAGGAAGGAATTCCGGAAACTAGAGAAATTGTGTGAAACAGATACAAGCCAAATATGGGGCGTTATTTAACATTATATATATGCAACTAAAAAAGATATATCGGGATGCTGTCAATTTCTTCCACTTCCAATCAAACTCTCAATGCCGACGTTTCGATTTTATTCAAAATATTTTTCAAAGGCAAAAGTTTGATATATAAAACATCGGCAATGAGAGTTTCATTGGAAGTGGAAAAAATTGATTGCATCCTGATATATATATAATTAAAAGAAACGATCCAGTGGACTTTTTAAAAAAAATAAATTCAAAACGAAGGAAACACACAGAGACACAGACATAACTCACATCGGTATTTCGACCATCGTCGTCATCAGGAGGTGTAAAGAGCGAAGAGTCCCGCAAGAAGGCAGGGCGGTAACTCAAGTGACTCAGTCACCACCCTGCCTTCTTGCGGGACTCTTCGCTCTTCACACCTCCTGATGACGACGATGGTCGAAATATCGATGTGAGTTATGCCTGTGTCTTTCTGTGTGTTTCCTTCGTTTTGAATTTATTATATATATATATATATATATATATATATATATATATATATCAATGATCAAACCACAATAAGAAATGGAAAACAAGACTAAGATCTTTCAACCGTAACAAGCGGTCTTCGTCAGAGTTGGGTTTTTGCCTCTGACGAAGACCACTTGTTACGTTTGAAAGATAGTCTTGTTTTCCCCTTTCTTATTGTATGTAGTTTGATGATTGATTGTTATTTCACGTGTTTATGTGAAACCTTTTTATGAATATATATATATATATATATATATATATATATATATATATATATATTCTTATATATATTCTTATATATATATATATATATAATACAAAGACCTTAAGTTTAGAATAAAGACCAATATACTTTTCATTTTAATTTAAAATCAAATTTAAACTTTTTAACCTGTTTCTTATATTGTTATATTTCAGGGGTGGCTAAGCTCCCTGATAATCCTTTCCACTTTTAAAAATTTGAAATGTTTCGCAGGCCGTAATTCAATACGTATTTTAAAGGTATGCAAAAAATACTTTCAGAAACATAATATTTTTTTAAAATATAATAGCATATAAATGAAAAGGGAACTCTGGTGCATTTGTTGAGAGCCAGAAATAATCCTTCAAAGACCAGCATGTGACTGCGAGCTGCAGGTCCCCCCCCCCTCCCCTTTATATATTGTTTCGTAATTATTTGAATGTAATATAATTACTTAATTATAATTAAATTTAATTTAATATTACATGGTTAAATGTAAGTATACATTTGAAGGAATACATGTATGTAATACATTTGTCGGTCATGCTTACTGCTTACATTATACATAATAAAAGAAAATAATCACTTATGCCTTAATATTTATTGGATAGTCATAATGTTTATTCTACAATTAGTACTAGATAATTAATTTTTTATTTATAAAATTTTTCGTAAATAAATTCGGTCATATTCTTTAAATAAAAAGTCAGATACATCGGACAAAACATTATTCATCGAAAGATTATACTCGTAGTTCCACTTCAGAACTTTATATTGTTTATTTACACATATTAATAAACTTAGGAATAAAGCCAAGTAAACTGATATGTAATTTCTACAGACTGTCGCTTGACTGCAGCCTGATACACGAGTCCTTCCTGGTCATAGGAGGTTGAAGGTGCTTTTCAACATATCGCATTCATCTTTAGTTCAAAATAAAAAAATAATTAGAATGTTTAACTTAGTTTCTTATGTTTTTTTTTTACATAATTGTATAATATAATTTAATATAATTGTTATATTCATGTTTATAAATTGTATTATTGATATTTTATATTATCCGTTAATAACTAAATTATAAATATAGTACAACGAATTGAATAATCACAAATTAAGATTTGGCTAAAATAAACAATTGCTACTTAAGTCATTGAAGAAACCCTAACTATGTCATTTAGTTTTATCTTTATGTATAATGATTGTATAAACTATAAAATGAAATTCTAAAATGGGACTAAGACCTTTCAACCATTGTATGCTTCCTTCCAAGCACAAGCTGAATCAACTTCCAATTGTGTTCATGTTTCATACTCTGAGAAGTCCCATTACTGGTTTAGAGATCTTAATCCTATTCTAGAATTTCATATTGTACTTCAAGATGTTTTTCCTTAGTCAGTCTTCCTATGAAATATGACATAGGAATGACATTATTCCTATGAAATAAAAATTTATTAAACAATAAAATTGTAATCGCTTCAAAAATTGAATGAATTATACTTAAATTATAATTCATGTATTGTCAAATGATTCAATAATTTGTAATGTATATTATATTTATTCAAGTTTATGTCCATGCATATAGTATTATGAATTATCATGTATTACAATAAATCATAAAAGTAAATATGTAAATAAATCAATTGCATAGGATTTTAAGAGTACTTTGGTGCGACCAAAAGCGTTTGAATTATATGAACCTCAGAGATATAAATATTCAATGGGATATCTCGATCTTTTGCCGCCCTTATGAACTTATGAAGCACTTTCTATTATAACTTAAGTCATGGGTAATTGTAAACCATTATTAAAACATATTAAATTTAATAAAATTTTGTGATTATATTTTAAAATTTAAATTTTTTTAAAAAAACAAAAAGATAAAAATATTCTTCTAACATCTGAAATCAATCCTCCTTAATATCTCTCCTGTTACATCAATGCAAAGATCTGAGTTCTCTTTCATTGTTGATATTTGGTTAAATTATTGATACTAAACTAAATTAAAATTCAACCAGTTTTTGAAGAAAAATTGATTCTAAAAATTCTTTAACAATATAGTAATTAGTCCTTTTTATGTAATTTATGAACACTCAAAATAGCATAGATTTATAATTAAAGAAAAATAAGATTTCAGTTTTTTTACGTAACCAATTGTGTTTTGGTAATAGATTTCAGTCATCTATGTGATCATCTCAAACAACCAACTTTATGGACAAGTTGCATTAAATTCTCCTTTAAACATGTCTGATATTATATGTATTGTTATTGGTTGTAAAATCAAATATGTTTTAAAGTAAGTGGGACTGTATGTAGTTTTTCAGTAAATTTAGTAGTAGTAGAAATACGTGTATGTGGTTCAAAATTTTTTTTTTTTTGACTTACCAAAATTTTGGAGGGCTCACCTCAAGTGTCGCAGGATACGGGTTCAATCTCCTTCCGTATGTTGTCCTCGATTTCTTTTACATAGAAAGTGAAAAAATCTGAGCATGTCCTCCATAGAAGAGGACGTAAAGCTATCGGTCTCAAGGACGTACGATATCAGATACTCATTAACGATACCTACTCCAAATACAATAGAGTTAGGCAAAATTTAAGATTCCCTATGTAGAATCATTGGGAAGATACAATATTCCCTTGAGAATCAGTGTCAAAGGTGTACCTTCCGAGCAGACCCCTCAGTCTCATAAAAGAAAAAAAAAAAGTCTATTTTGTTTTTATTCTCTGATATAGAGTTTATCAAGAGTACGACCAATACAAAGTGATTACCACTAAGGGTAGTCAAATAAAAAGGTGTCTACATGAAAGATGTTTTACAAAACCAATGCATTTCGATGATATATTCTACTGCAAGTTATTCCTCTATCGCGTAAAACAGAGTCAGATGAGGTCTTCACTTCTGTCAATTTACTTCTCTTCTGCATTCAACTTAAACCCACCAAGGGTTTGAACTCAAACGGACTAATAAAATATCTCCTATACAAATGTATTTGTGTTTAATACCGCATTATGAGCATTCTTGAAAATATATATTTATGTTAAAAACTGAACCACCTAATAACTTACAAAATTCTGTATGTAAATAAAAACTAACTTTAAGATAAACAATAATTTAAGTGATTTGCATAATTTAATAAAATTGTAATATATAGAAGCTATTATTTAATATATAGAATTTACAAATTATTGCTTTTATACCAAATGATTAATATAAGTACATTGTTTGTTATTTAATATTTTTATGAACTTACAAACCTTGTTATATGTTGTTTTGTCAAATATATTTTTTTATAAAACCATTTTTTTTTAAATTCTTTCACCACTAAAAACACTATGTATGAATATCTAAAAGATTTTTTTGAATATACATATATACGAGTATATGTCTCATAAAACTCACATGACTCTATAATAAAAAAAAACATCCCAATGGTAAAATAAACATGATTATGTTTTAGATAATTTATTTTCCTGAGTTTTAGGTAAAAATCGGTTTCAGTGAAATTAAAATCATTACAATGATTGCATATATATATATATATCTATATATATATATATATATATATATCACTCAAAATTCGAAAAACGATCCAAACTGGAAGCAAATCAGCTCAAAAACGAAGAAAAGCAACACACAGATAAAGAGACACACTTACAAACTCAAATTTCTGGGATGATACGTCTTCAGGAGAAAATAGAAAGGGCAACCAAGCACGCCGGAAACACAACGGCAGGAAACCGTCCCGGCAACCGACTGTGCCACCACGCGCGCCCGGTTCAGGAAGTAATGAAGTAGAGATGAACAGAAAAAATAAAATTAAAATTAAAATTAAAATTAAGACAAGCAGTTCTGGTTGATTGATGGTAAAGTAAACAACAGGAAGATAAATGAAGTATGAAAAGGAATACCGTGAAAAATACCTAAAAGCAAGATAACAGAGATGGTAAGGCGAAGAGAATACAAGGATATGATCAATTAAAAAATAAATATACAAAAATTAAAATAAATAAATTAAAAAATAATAATAAATAAAAATAATAAAATAAATGAATAATAATTTAAACAAAAAAATTAAAATAAAATAAATTAAATATTTTTTTATCGCTTAAGGTTTAATCCGGGTTTGGTACGTGCCTTGAGCAACCAGATGTGGACTTCCTCAGATGCTCTAAGAAAGAGTTACGGTATATTCCTCAGGAGGGATCTGTCGCAGGATCTGTAGTCTGAAGCATTCATTAAAGGTGAGACCGTGGGAGTTAGCGTGGATGGCGACAGGTAAATTTTGGTTGTTGCTAACGGATGCTCTATGACCGTTCATAAGGAGGCTGAGCATGTTAGTATACACAGTTTTTGGAGGTACAAGAGCAATCCCTAGCAACAGGATAGGACTGGTTGCAAGAAGGTGAAGTGAAGTGAACCCCATTCCTCATTTCACTTCACTTATATTACAATGTTAATTATAAAGAAAAACTAATAAAATAATGCAATTGCAAACATCTGACAAGCAATCCGATAACTCAATCTGACAAATATATCTAGCGCATGGAACTTGCAATATTTCCTCCTCCAATATTTAAATCTCACGATATCTTTACAATAGAATTATCATTTTAAGACAATATTTAGTGGAAAAATTTAAGTTTTCTAGAATTACCAAAAGAGTGTGTTTAACATTAGTACCCGTTTCGTCATGAAATAACAAAACAGAACATCAGCTATTTCAATAGATTGACTCGTCAATAGACCAGTCAACCAGTCGCTAGCAAAAACTATGATTTTTGAAACTCAAATCATATGCATGACTTTCATCTTTCTACTTCATAAAGGCAAAAGAAACGAGCAAGTTCACACGAAGAAACCAAAAATTATCCTTTAAATGTATTGCTTCAAACAAATGTTCCTCATTCTCCAGTATTTATCACACCGTATTTACAACATACCTTTATATTTCAATGTTATACTAAATATAGCATAGGTATTGATTTATTGTGTTATTATTTAACCAAACTGTTAGGATACAGTAAATTCTTCTATCAAAGAACATATAGCAACAGAAATACTATATGAAAGATATACTTTGATATAGTATTTACCTTAAAATAATTTAGGAATTTCATATATTTTAGGTATCAAATAATTTTATTTTTAGTACTTTAAGTTTCCTTTATAAAAATTTAAAATATTCTTGTTAGATAATAGGAAAAACGTTTTTTCAACTTTTATTCTAAGTATCGTCTCTTTCAAGTGCAGCCGTTTTTTCACAGCATTATACATTATACCAATATCACATTTAAACTAAATACATAGTAATTAAAAATACTGGCTACATTTTATTCTTCAATAATGTAATTAGAAAAAATTAGAAAACTTAAGATACATGATTCAACTTACAATCAGGTTGTGTTTGAAGTTTTACAGTTCTTCAATTTGTTCATCATCTGGAACAGAATAATATCAATAAGTAAAATAATTCCTACCATACATTCATCAACATATCATGGTCCACTAAATCTTTGTTCTAGTAATCATTGTTTATTATGATATGATTATGGTAACGGCCAATTCCCATGAGCACGATTATATTTCACTAATATACATAAACATCCATAGTCTTAGACAAATAGTAGCAACATTAATAAGAGGGTCGTGTTATACTGATATAAGTTTAGGAGGGTTGTTTTTATTTCATGTTAGTGTACTGCTGTTGGTGGACACATTGAACAATTGTAAAAATAAAAGTTGATTCTGAGTGGATTATATAGTGCCTTGCCTTAGTTTTCTTTGGTGATTAAAATATTGACACCGCTAGAGGATCTAGCATTTATCACTCAAGTGAGATAGACCCTGTACCTAGAGCTAAGTCCCCTCCATTATCATATCCCTGGGTAGACAGAAAACTCTCCTTCCCCCTCCCCTGGTAAAATGCAGAGGGCTATCTCCAGCCACCCAGAACATGAACCCACCATTATTGTACAAGGCCAATGCATACTACATACGACTCATGAACACGAACCCACCATTATTGTACAAGTCCAATGCATACTACATACGACTCATGAACACGAACCCACCATTATTGTACAAGGCCAATGCATACTACACACGACTCATGAACAAGAACCCACCATTATTGTACAAGGCCAAACCATACTACACTCGACTCATGAACACGAACCCACCATTATTGTACAAGTCCAATGCATACTATTCACGACTCATGAACACGAACCCACCATTATTGTACAAGGCCAATGCATACTACATACGACTCATGAACACGAACCCACCATTATTGTACAAGTCCAATGCATACTACATACGACTCATGAACACGAACCCACCATTATTGTACAAGGCCAATGCATACTACACACGACTCATGAACAAGAACCCACCATTATTGTACAAGGCCAAACCATACTACACTCGACTCATGAACACGAACCCACCATTATTGTACAAGTCCAATGCATACTATTCACGACTCATGAACACGAACCCACCATTATTGTACAAGTCCAATGCATACTACATACGACTCATGAACACGAACCCACCATTATTGTACAAGTCCAATGCATACTACACACGACTCATGAACACGAACCCACCATTATTGTACAAGGCCAATGCATACTACATACGACTCATGAACACGAACCCACCATTATTGTACAAGTCCAATGCATACTATTCACGACTCATGAACACGAACCCACCATTATTGTACAAGTCCAATGCATACTATTCACGACTCATGAACACGAACCCACCATTATTGTACAAGTCCAATGCATACTACACACGACTCATGAACATGAACCCACCATTATTGTACAAGGCCAATGCATACTACACACGACTCATGAACATGAACCCACCATTATTGTACAAGGCCAATGCATACTACACACGACTCATGAACACGAACCCACTATTATTGTACAAGTCCAATGCATACTATTCACGACTCATGAATACGAACCCACTATTATTGTACAAGTCCAATGCATACTATTCACGACTCATGAACACGAACCCACTATTATTGTACAAGTCCAATGCATACTACACACGACTCATGAACATGAACCCACTATTATTGTACAAGTCCAATGCATACTATTCACGACTCATGACTCTTTGATGGAGATACCAGCTCATCTCCGTAGTTCTAAACCGTACGACTAGCTAACTTCACTTGTGTTGAATCTTTGATTTACCAAACATTTCTCCTTCACTGTATGAGAAGCAGGGACATTATCTCGATATTGCCTGGATAGCAACAAGCAGTGATTCAACTGAATGAGCGAGTGTTAGTGACAGTCAGATATCAGATTGAATTCAGTTCTGTGTGATCTCTGTGATCTGGATCCAGAGCAAAGGACATTGCCCTTTACAAGGAGAATTTTCCTCTTCAGAATCATAAGGTAGGAACCTTTGAATCTTAAAATTTTTTATTTAAATATTAAGCAATGCATTTGGAATATTTTCTTTTGAATTGACCAATATTATGTAGATACCCATTTTTGGAATGATTCTACCCTTGTGGAGTTTGTGTCTTACCCTTCTTTATCTCGATACGATACGTTATACTAGTATCGTTGTAAATTATCCACATAACCACAAATACGATTATCTCAGAACAAAAAATCCATAATGAATTATAGAATATTCTACTTCCATTAGAATAAATTATTTGTATAATAGATTACATTTGAGTTCGACAACTAATATACTTGTAATAAATTGTACGAAAAATACTATGAATATTTTAGACAACAAAGAATTCGTTTTCTAGTTACATAAACAGTCTAGTCTGAGACAAATTTTTAAATTTCATTTTATTTTTTCCATGAAAATTATAATTTAAAATTTTCAAACACATTTTCATTTTATCTATTTTTTTTAAAACTTCTATATATACATAAGGTATAAATACGCAGAAGATCTTCTTTTAAACATGTATCATTAAAGTGAACCACAGTCTCGGCATTCACGATCTTCTGAATTCTAGACTCTGAAGAGAGTCTAGAAACTAACTTCTTTCTAACAGGATTTAACTGGAAAAGGAGCTGGCCAAGTGACATGTTATACAAAAAACGAGAGAGTTCCAATTGTTGACAGCATCATCAAGCTCACGTGACTGATGCTGTCACCGATCATCAAGCTCACTTGACTGATGCTGTCACTCATCATCAAGCCAGATGACTTCCTCTTTCTTAATATTCAGTTGACAAGTTGTCTCCTATACGCCAAAGTATCTGAGGTTTGGCGTGCTCCTAAATCGTGAGTTCTAATATTGGTATAAAAAGCAGCAGATATTCTTTCAAACATGTATCATAAAGTGAACTGCAATCTCGGCATTCACGATCTCTCAGTCTGAAGATCGTGAATGGCAAAACAGCGGTTCACTTTAATAATATATATATATAACAGCATTTCACAATAAATAGGCGAAAAAAAAATTAAATTCTAAACCACAGTAAGAAATCAGAAAAAATACTAAAACTCTCAACCTTTTTTCTGATTTCTTACTGCGGTGTAGACATTGATATATGTATATATAATATAAACTAAGTTTTGTAATAACAATTCAGAGATACGTTATCTTCAAAGTTATTTAACCTGAACTTGAAGAATACGGTAATTTTAATCCTTTAGAAACTGTGTCACTTATTACAGAATCTTCTGTAAAATACAACTCCTCTTTAGTTTTTTTCTTAAAAACTATATTGTTATGAACTTAAAAAACTTAAGAAATGAGTTTTAAAAATTAACATTTAACAAATAATTTAAGAAAGTCTGTAGTTTTCTAAAATCAGTTATATCAGTCTTGGAGTTATTCCTTAAAATATATAAAAACATATAACAGACTTTAAGAGAAATGTGTACTAGAATTTAGCTAAATAATTTAAAATTTAAAAAATCGGGCACAATGAAATCTTGTATGTCATCAACAGATTTTCAATGTTTAGAATAGTCCAAGAATATTCAGAAACTTTTTTTTTTAATTATATCAATCAATCAACTTGACTTTGAAGTTGAGTTAAAGCATGGATGATATCAAAAATGTATAATTATTTAGAAAGGCTAAACAAACTAATTAAAATAATGACAAAGACATTTCAAAGCAAAAGGATCCAACTAATTTGAAACAATCAAAATGTTGTGTACCTTTGTCATTTTCAGTCCCAATGACCTGCCGAAATCGGCAGTAGAAAATAACCAACTCAACTATAAGCACGCATACCAAGAACTCCTTTATAATCAAGTTAATTCTGGATTTATTTTCATGTTGCTATCATGTAGACTAATTATGAAATCATGTTTTCCAAAAACTCCTTGATAATCAAGTTAATTCTGGATTTATTTTCATGTTGCTATCATGTAGACTAATTATCAAATTGTTAATATGGCAAACCGTCATACATCGTAAAATGATCTTGGAGTCACTGGAGCGCTTTCGGACGATATCTATCTTCGATCGCAACTAACCTACTCCAAACTGGCTGCGTTCAATACATGTATATTATTATTACTACTGAGGTCAGTATGATTTATGTTAGTAGGTTAGTTGCGATCGAAGATGGACAACGTCTGAAAACGCTCCAACGACTCCAAGATCATCTTACGAGGTATGACGGTTTGCCATATTAATAATATAAATCATACTAACCTCAGTCGTAATAATAATATGCATGTATCTAATTATCAAACACCATGGAAAAAGTACATTCAAACTTACATCCAACCCATTTAATGACTTCATTTACTTTAATTTTTCCATATCCATTTTCTAAATTCTAAGCAAAATTAAAATACCTAGAATAACATGATAATTTAATTTTTCTCATGGTTGTCATATTTAGTGTAATATTTCCTCACACGGTATTCTATGTTCATTCAATTTTTATCATGAAATATTCACATGTAATATTGATTTTAAACGTTTCTAAAGTTTCAAAATGACCTCAAATGCAAGAAAGGTCTTACTGATAGCAAGAACAATATGGCAAATATTTTCAAATGTTATTACTAAATATTCAACATTACTGTAGAGGTAAACTTTTCTAGCTAGACATGGACACAGGCATATGCAGGAACTAAAGAAATCAGTTAGTCATTTCACTTCCTCTAAAACAAACTAACTAAAATCTGGATAACCAAAGAAACCAGAGATACAAGTTAGTGACTGTATAAAGCGTTTAGGCCTTCTTTGAGCGAGCAAAGACACATAATAATATGATAATAAATAATAAACTAAAGTGACAAAGAGGTTTGAAATAAAATAACTACTTATCATTCTTCTAACCATCTTGATGACGCGCTGACCAGTAAAGCGGACTTCCGTTAGGAGTTCATTATCATCATCCCGGGAATAGCCGAGAAAAGGGCAGCTAAATAATATCTGGCAGGTTGTGATGAATGAGAGGAATACAGTCCTGTTTTCATTCATGTGACTTTACTATCAAATTAGAGTATTAGATTCACGAGTGTAGAAGAAAGCCCAACTATAACTCTATACTGTTTTGTATGGAGAAATATGTCTTAAAGGACTTGAATAATTAAAATAAAAAGTAGTAATTTTTAACTTAAAGTTGAGAAATTATCCGTTCTAATGGTATACTCCACTGGTTTATAAATGGAATAATTTATGATTACTTTTAAGGTAATAATTGCAGATAATTTATTTCCCATGATTTAAGTTTATAAAGGGTAAATAAATGTTTTTAAAAAAAGTTTTAGAATAGTTAAGTTGTTAGGAAAGTATATTTAATGAAATGTTTAAGAAAACATGGTGGTCACCATTTAGTTGGTTTACTGCAAGCGTCTGGGGAGAAATAAGATGTTTTCGCTGAAGATTTGTGTTTGAATAATTACAATAGAGGGAGAAGAAATGGTGGGACATTGTGGCTTAGCGTTTTGTTCTCCCGGGAAACGGCTCCAAGGTACAAAGGGCTTGGACTAGTGCTCTAAGAACACAAACTGAATCTCGCCTTTCATCACCCTTGACTACAATGTAATTATTGAGGATAACCTCCCCTCAAGCAACGTGTAATTAATCAGACAGATGAACTCACCAACACGCATTCAAATTTTTAAAAAAAACACTACTTCTTTTGATCAAAGAGGTTTTTTTTTAAGTAATAAAGCATTCTCCAGTATTGAATGTAAAACAACTTCTAAATGAAAGTAAAACTCTAACTTGTGTCAAACACTCGCTGCGGGAGACACTTCAACTGAATGCACAACTGTTTAACTTTCTAAACATCTCACTAATGATTAATTCAGTTTTAACGAAACATTTTTTGAAGTTTATATTTAAAACTTTTAATTTGTAAAATATTCTTTGAATGTTGTAATGTTTAATATGTTTGCAACATACACCCAGGGGGGAGTAGGGACACGATCGATAACATGTCCTTTCATGCCATGAGGTTTATTTCATCTATAACCTATATATTCATCTATATATATTCATACTTCAAGGGGTTTAGGGGCCACAAACTTATGTTGGAAAGACATCCTTATGTGTTGTATCTTCACGCAGATACTGAGGAATGCAACAGTATGCCACCGTAATGAGTAGTTCTTCTAGCTAAAGACAGGGGCTATCAGAAATGATGAACTAAGCCATTAATCCACTAGGTAGAAATAAGTAGACCCCTTCCACTGAATGATTAGAGAGTTAAGTATCACCTGAATACACAATAAATGATATTGTTACCGCGGGGAAGGGCATGACTCCAGGCGATGATTTGACTGGTAGCAGAGTTTCTGGCTCTCATTACTCTCTCCAATGCTACTTGGAGAGGAGTATAGTGTTAACTTGAGCACTGAAACCTCTATTAGTATGCATACATCAGTCCAAGTGTGGACTGAGATAAACTAGTGTACTCGCCTTCGACTTAGCTTTGAATCTTGAGAGGGGACACAAAAACTTTCATCAAAAACTGGTGTAGTCGCAATAATTATCGTCTTAAAAAATTGTTTCAATTAGTATCGTACAATAATTGAATTGAAAAAAATAAGGGAGTATAGACGAGTTGTAAATACTTCGGAAATATATAGGATATATTACCCTGGAGGGGGAATTGTCTAGAACAGAGGTTCTCAAGAGGGGTGAATATTGGGTTTCTAGGGGGTTAATTATGACCACAGTAGGTTTACAGAGTGAGGAAAGCCATTATAGGTTTTGACCTCTTAATTATAAATTAAATAATTTGATTGAATTATTATCAGGTAAGCAGTAGATGGCTGGTGTACACTAGATGAATTGTGAGCAGTAATTACCTAGCGGGTAATAGTTGCAAGGAACTGATGGCTGGTGAGCAGTAGTTACCTAGCGAGTAATAGTAACGTGGTAGGCAGTTGATGGTTGGTTAACAGTAGATGATTTGCAAGCAGTAGTTACCTAACGGGTGACAGTTAAGAGACGGACAATTATTGGTTGGTGAGTAGTAGTTGAGATACAGGCAGTAGTTGACTAGTTTGTAAGAGTCGCGAGGTAGGCAGTCGATGGCTGGTGAGCAGTAGATGAATTGCGAGCAGTAGTTACCTAACGGGTAACAGTGAAGAGACGGGCAGTTGTTGGTTGGTGAGTAGTAGTTGAGATACAGGCAGTGGTTGACTAGTTTGTAATAGTTGAGAGGTAGGCAGTCAATAGCTGGTGAGCAGTAGTTACCTAACAGATAACAGTTAAAGGATGGTCAGTTGGTTGGTGAGTAGTAGTTGATATATAGGCAATGGTTGACTAGTTTGTAATAGATGCGAGGTAGGCAGTCGATGGCTGGTGAGCAGTAGATGAATTGCGAGCAGTAGTTACCTAACGGGTAACAGTGAAGAGAAGGGCAGTTGTTGGTTGGTGAGTAGTAGTTGAGATGCAGGCAGTGGTTGACTAGTTTGTAATAGTTGAGAGGTAGGCAGTCAATAGCTGGTGAGCAGTAGTTACCTAACAGATAACAGTTAAGGGATGGTCAGTTGGTTGGTGAGTAGTAGTTGATATATAGGCAATGGTTGACTAGTTTGTAATAGATGCGAGGTAGGCAGTCGATGGCTGGTGAGCAGTAGATGAATTGCGAGCAGTAGTTACCTAACGGGTAACAGTGAAGAGAAGGGCAGTTGTTGGTTGGTGAGTAGTAGTTGAGATATAGGCAGTGGTTGACTAGCTTGTAATAGATGCGAGGTAGGCAGTCGATGGCTGGTGAGCAGTAGATGAATTGCGAGCAGTAGTTACCTAACGGGTAACAGTGAAGAGAAGGGCAGTTGTTGGTTGGTGAGTAGTAGTTGAGATATAGGCAGTGGTTGACTAGTTTGTAATAGATGCGAGGTAGGCAGTCGATGGCTGGTGAACAGTAGATGATTTGCGAGCAGTAGTTACCTAACGGGTAACAGTGAAGAGAAGGGCAGTTGTTGGTTGGTGAGTAGTAGTTAAGATACAGGCAGTGGTTGACTAGTTTGTAATAGATGCGAGGTAGGCAGTCGGTGGCTGGTGAGCAGTAGATGAATTGCGAGCAGTAGTTACCTAACGGGTAACAGTGAAGAGACGGGCAGTTGTTGGTTGGTGAGTAGTAGTTGAGATGCAGGCAGTGGTTGACTAGTTTGTAATAGTTGAGAGGTAGGCAGTCAATAGCTGGTGAGCAGTAGTTACCTAACAGATAACAGTTAAGGGATGGTCAGTTGGTTGGTGAGTAGTAGTTGAGATATAGGCAGTGGTTGACTAGTTTGTAATAGATGCGAGGTAGGCAGTCGATGGCTGGTGAGCAGTACTCAATGAGATATTTATTTAGTCAACGAGATGTGAGTTTTTCCCATCAGCAGCACTTGCTAACGGACACTATTATACTGGTAGGCTTGGTCATGTAGGCAACAGATAGCCTGCTGACAGTAAAAAGGTCTACGAGAAGTATCAGAGTGTAGGACGGTGGTAAGGAATGAAAATTAGTCAGACGCTAAGCAGTTAGCCTGCGGTCAATAGTCTTAAAACTTGTTATAAAAGTATCAACTCTTCCAATTAACTCTTTCATAATAAAAATTAATTTACTAAACAAGTACTTATGAGTTCAAAAAAAAATAAATGAACATCAGTATAAATCGCAGGTGTTTGATGTGATAGTATAAATAAAATTTACTGGAGCACGTAATGACAACAGCAAAATGGTCATATTCGGCCTGGTGAAGCCAATGCAATTCTAAGAAATAAGATTACTCCCCACGATATAAGCCCCTTTATTATACATACAACAATAGACTCCTTGTCGAGAACGTAATAACCTTCATGCTCATAAACTTGTGAGCTATTTCAATTTTCCTAGAACATGTTCCAATTTAGATAACCTAAGACTCTCTTGGCTCTAATACACCTGTTGTTTACTGATATTAGAAATAGTTTATGCGCTCCGGACTGATGTTCAATTACAATTATTTTCTTTAGAAGCAAATCTAATTAAGTAAATACTTATTTTTTTGTAATTTAACATCAGGAAAATAATTACACAATATTAAACACATTAATACATTCAAAAATATAATAAAAATTTCACTAATTACAAATCGGGGGACGAGGCTGGCTCAGTGGCATCGTGCTCTTCTCTGAACTGGTAGGTACAGGGTTCAATACCCAATCTGGCCCATGATTTATTCATGTAGGAGGTGAATAAATCTGAGCACATCATTCCTCAAAGAGAACGTTAAACCGTCTTTCCAGAATCTTCACAAAGTCAGATACTCGTTAGAGATCCCTACTCTGAATACACTTGAGTTAAGATTTAGGACTGCCAATTTATAATCAATGGGAGATGCAATATTCCCTCAAGGAATCAGCATTGGAGGTCTTCGTCATCTATAAACAAAAAAAATTACAAATTGCTAAATCGGTTTCGGAGAGAAGTTTGACTGTTAATTTCTGCTGATGCTCCACACACTTGGATTACTTGGAGGGCAAGGTCAGCTGTAACATTTGCAAAGTAATCCAGTGGTGGGATTCAAATTTTTTAAGAACCAGTTTGTGCGAACCGGTGCTTA
This sequence comes from Hermatobates lingyangjiaoensis, assembly GCA_026182355.1. Lineage (NCBI taxonomy): Eukaryota > Metazoa > Arthropoda > Insecta > Hemiptera > Hermatobatidae > Hermatobates > Hermatobates lingyangjiaoensis. The sequence continues at coordinate 1,005,197 of JAPFBL010000034.1, read as the reverse complement.
AAATATTATGAGTTTGGAAACTAAATTGTTTAGTTATATATCGGCTATATACATGCGCAAATTACATTGTCATACATGCACAAGTTACGTGAGTCACGCGACACTTGTGAAGTTTGATAGTGGGCTAATTAATACAGGTCTGAATAGGGGTTTACGTAATTTTAACAACCGGTTCACCGAACTCATAATATTTTTTTATGCACCGCTTCGCACGAACCGGTGCGAACCGGCTGAATCCCGGTGAATCCCATCACTGGAGTAATCCATGTTGTAGTAGTAGTAATAGTTGTCCTCCTCTTAGCACTAAGATACAAAGAGTAATACTAAGTAATACTAAGAGCATTGGGGTCATTTAATGCACAAGGAACTATGAATTTGACAAGATTTGTTTAATAGTGCAGCATGTAAACCATTGACCACTTTATTAAGACAACCATACATCATATACAGGAAAACTTCATATATAATGATATAATCATCATATACATGATTTTCGTTTGGTCTCATAATATTAAAAATTAAATCCACTTATATATTATTTACTAAGATTCGATAGCATGTAATATAACGTATGGAGCATGCTAAATAAATGGATTTAAAAAAAAATCATATTATTTCATGAAAACATCTTTAAATTTCACTTATTAAATATTTGACTGCCAATTTTCCTTAACTCAATTCACAAGTAAAATTTTAAAAGTCAATGTAAAAAATCCTAAAAAAAAAAGCAGGTTATAGGTCATTTTAACTTGAATTTTCCGTTTTTAGAGCTCTATTGCCTTCCCAGAAATCGAAATTTCTTGAAAAATAAAATACTACTAAATTGATACAGATTTTGTCATAAACTTTTATTCTTCTATAGTTAGTTCTTGACTGAAAAAAAAACTGAAATTATATGTACCGTACCACGTCTTTCTATACTTGTAATTTAGACAACAAAATATTCAGCTTCTAAAAAAGTGCTATTGTTGGCTTTAATTTTATTATTATTTGTTATACAGTGTAAATGAATCATAGGTGAAAAATCTTAGATTCTATGGAAATACTCGCCATTTTTATTATTGAAAAAATCTATTTTTAGTTTATTCTGCTGTCAGTTTCATAACATTCTAAAATTTCAACAATTAGTTTAGGAAACAAAATGTTTAAAATAGCATTTTAGCCAAAAAAAAAAAAAAAATGAGGTCTTCCAAACATTCAATAATCCTAAAAACAATACAGCCCATCTTCACTATAGGGCCCATGTTTGGGTAAAATATAAATTTCATCAAAAAAACGTAACTACAAATTTTTGGATACACACCCACCACTCACCCAAACACATAATATTAATATTATATAATACTAACATTAACGTACATAAATATACGTCTCAGTATACTCATGTCTTTATTATTAAATACTTGATAGGAAATTACAAAAATTACTCGCCACACAAAAGGGGTTTATTTTAAAACCAAAGAAAACTTCAAAAATTGACAACTATAGATAGATAAATTTAATAATCTCAAAATATTCGAGGGGACCTCGAAACAAGTAAATCCATGAAAATCTCGACGTATAATGTTTTCCCCGTGCCTATAATTTACTTATAGTGAAGTAAAAATGCTGAACAGCTTTACTAGTATGTTATTTTAGTTTTATGAGAGCTGATAAATCTCAACTTTCTTTAATTAGTATTTTAGGATATAAAAGATGGTATCTAAAAACACTTAGAGTAGACGTCTCTTGTACACCGACTCAAAAACTATGGTCACACCTATACAATATACTTAAGGTTTTCAGGGTTATTTTTGGTAAAATATCAAAAGGATCCATCAAACGTTGTATTCTCTAGCGTGCTGACAAACTTTTAGATACATATCCACCAATATACCCATAGACAACATCAGTGAGGATCTGAGGTCATAAATTTAGATTGATGTTCGTATACAAAATATACGTATATTGTCTACATGAATACTACGTTATGTATAGTATACGAGTTGTTTTATACATATAGTAAATGATCAAACCACGATATGAAATGGGAAAACAGGACTAAGATCTTTCAACCGTAACAAGCAGTCTTCGTCAGAGTCAAAAACCCAACTTGGTTAGTTGTTAGAAGACCACTTGTTACAGTTGAAAGATCTTAGTCATGTTTTCTCATTTCATATTGTGGTTTGATCATTGATTGTTATTTCATGTGTTTATGTGAAATCTTTTTAACGTATAGTAAATAAAAGAAAATAACTATTAAATAAAACATAAATAAAAATAAAATAACTATTATAAGAACTAGTATAAAAATAATTATTATAAATAAAAAAATAAATAAAATGAATTAATCAATTAATAAATAAAGAATAAATTAATTTTGTGTATAAATTAAGAATAATGAAATAATTGTTGGAGCCAGAGAGTAAAAATAAGAATATTGTAGAAGTTATGACGACTTTGAAGTAAGGCAGCTTGTAAATAAATAGGAAAACAGATTTGAAACTGATTCGAAGGAATTGATTGAGGAGTATGAATGGGATGATGAGAAAATATGAAAAGAGAGGGCTGGGCGGCAGGCTCGGAAAAACTACGCCTCGTCAAGAAAAGAGAGGGCTGGGCGGCAGGCTGGGAAAAACTACGCCTCGTCAAGAAAAGAGAGGGCTGGGCGGCAGGCTCGGAAAAACTACGCCTCGTCAAGAAAAGAGAGGGCTGGGCGGCAGGCTCGGAAAAACTACGCCTCGTCAGGAAAAGAGAGGGCTGGGCGGCAGGCTCGGAAAAACTACGCCTCGTCAAGAAAAGAGAGGGCTGGGCGGCAGGCTGGGAAAAACTACGCCTCGTCAAGAAAAGAGAGGGCTGGGCGGCAGGCTGGGAAAAACTACGCCTCGTCAGGAAAAGAGAGGGCTGGGCGGCAGGCTCGGAAAAACTACGCCTCGTCAAGAAAAGAGAGGGCTGGGCGGCAGGCTCGGAAAAACTACGCCTCGTCAAGAAAAGAGAGGGCTGGGCGGCAGGCTCGGAAAAACTACGCCTCGTCAAGAAAAGAGAGGGCTGGGCGGCAGGCTGGGAAAAACTACGCCTCGTCAAGAAAAGAGAGGGCTGGGCGGCAGGCTGGGAAAAACTACGCCTCGTCAGGAAAAGAGAGGGCTGGGCGGCAGGCTCGGAAAAACTACGCCTCGTCAAGAAAAGAGAGGGCTGGGCGGCAGGCTGGGAAAAACTACGCCTCGTCAAGAAAAGAGAGGGCTGGGCGGCAGGCTGGAAAAACTACGCCTCGTCAAGAAAGAGAGGGCTGGGCGGCAGGCTCGGAAAAACTACGCCTCGTCAAGAAAAGAGAGGGCTGGGCGGCAGGCTGGAAAAACTACGCCTCGTCAAGAAAAGAGAGGGCTGGGCGGCAGGCTCGGAAAAACTACGCCTCGTCAAGAAAAGAGAGGGCTGGGCGGCAGGCTCGGAAAAACTACGCCTCGTCAAGAAAAGAGAGGGCTGGGCGGCAGGCTCGGAAAAACTACGCCTCGTCAAGAAAAGAGAGGGCTGGGCGGCAGGCTGGGAAAAACTACGCCTCGTCAAGAAAAGAGAGGGCTGGGCGGCAGGCTGGGAAAAACTACGCCTCGTCAAGAAAAGAGAGGGCTGGGCGGCAGGCTCGGAAAAACTACGCCTCGTCAAGAAAAGAGAGGGCTGGGCGGCAGGCTGGAAAAACTACGCCTCGTCAAGAAAAAGAGGGGGCGGCTGAAAACTACGCCTCGTCAAGAAAAGAGAGGGCTGGGCGGCAGGCTCGGAAAAACTACGCCTCGTCAAGAAAAGAGAGGGCTGGGCGGCAGGCTCGGAAAAACTACGCCTCGTCAAGAAAAGAGAGGGCTGGGCGGCAGGCTCGGAAAAACTACGCCTCGTCAAGAAAAGAGAGGGCTGGGCGGCAGGCTGGAAAAACTACGCCTCGTCAAGAAAAGAGAGGGCTGGGCGGCAGGCTCGGAAAAACTACGCCTCGTCAAGAAAAGAGAGGGCTGGGCGGCAGGCTGGGAAAAACTACGCCTCGTCAAGAAAAGAGAGGGCTGGGCGGCAGGCTCGGAAAAACTACGCCTCGTCAAGAAAAGAGAGGGCTGGGCGGCAGGCTCGGAAAAACTACGCCTCGTCAAGAAAAGAGAGGGCTGGGCGGCAGGCTGGGAAAAACTACGCCTCGTCAAGAAAAGAGAGGGCTGGGCGGCAGGCTCGGAAAAACTACGCCTCGTCAAGAAAAGAGAGGGCTGGGCGGCAGGCTGGGAAAACTACGCCTCGTCAAGAAAAACAGCTCTGTATCCAATCACCACAACTTGCAGTGTAATCAAACGAACTGCGCTAACAAGTTAACAAGCTTATTGCAAGTAGACAAGTTACAATATCTTATACCAAATAACAGGTTCATATAATACGATATCTTTTTCGATAAAAGAAAATATTATTTTATACACATATATTCATAAAATATATTTACAACAAAAAAAAAACATTCATTATCCATGGAAATGTAAATATCAAAACTATGTTGATCAGGTTTTCATGTCTGCTTAGTTTTTGGTCAACTTCCAAAGAATGGAAGAGCATTCCAAATTCCTTGAACTATCAATCCAACAGCCAACAACCTCCAAAAGATTAACGTACATAAATATACGTCTCAGTATATTCATGTATTTATTATTAAATACTTGATAGGAAATTACAAAAATTACTCGCCACACAAAAGAGGTTTATTTCAAAACCAAACAACGCGTTTCGAACATTTAGTGTTCTTCTTCAAGTTTGAAACCTGAACATTTAGTGTTATTCAACTAATGCGTTGTTAGATTTGACATGAACCTCTTTTGTGTAGAGAATAATTATTGAAATTCCCCATCACAACAAAACACCACTCTATAACAGATTGCACAAGTAATGAATTAAATACTTGAGTTGTCCCAGTATGGCAGATAACAAATAATAATAATAAAATTCATTTTAATTTTTTTTTGTCCTATGTAATAAATATAATTTATTTAATTTTCTAAATAAATGTTTAAATATCTAATATTTAAGTTTTTAATATATGCTTTGTCCTTTCTCTGCTCTGAATTTTAAGTTAATTGAAATTCAATAGAATTAATCTACAAATAAAACGAATATAATTCATGCTAATAGATAACAAAACTACACAGTAAATATGTAAAACAAAAATTAACTTCCAAATCACAGTAAGAAAATCAGAAAAATGTCTAAGACTCTCAACGAAAACAAGTGGCCTTCATCAGAGTCCAACTGATACTGACGATGACCACTTGTTTTGTTGAAAGACCTTAGTCATTTTCATACTTAGACTTTGATACTAATACATATAAAAATTGCTATCTACGAATTTATGGTCATACGCATAAATCTATAAATGAATAATTATTAACTATTACTACTAGTTAATATACAGTTCTTAATTTCACCAATAGAATGAATTACAAACGAATGAAAGGTTATAAAAATTAATTAAAAGAATAATAATTAATAACAAATTAATAAAGTAATAAAAATTAGTATAAAATGATCGATAATAATACCTGCACCACTGAAAGGTAATTACGAAAAAATTTAAAAAATAGTAAACCCCAATTTATATTCTACTCGTTTTTAAGTTCTTAAGTTCTTATACGAAAGACTACATCTTTTCAGATTTTCTCTAAAGTAATTTGTTTTTATATTATGTTACTCAGAATATTTTTATATATGTTTTATTTATTTTAAAAGACATATATATTTCATTTCTTATTATTGTAATTTGAGACCTAAACATCATATGAAAAATCTTTAATTTAGAGCTGTTTAACCATAGTCAGCAATACTTCTTTCCTTTATTAATACACAGGCAATTTGGCCTCTTAAATTGTTGAAAACTGTCGGTATTTAACTTTTATTCGATGTATTTTTCTTCGTGACGTCATTTATATTCTAGTAATTTTAGAAAAACTGCCAAAGTATAAAACTGGAGATATTATATTATGTATTCATTCCATTCACCTGCCACTGCTGCACGTTAGATTGTTTAAAAAATATTCTTTCTAAATTTATGTATTTAAGCATACATTAATAGATAGCATTTTATCTGTTAACATGAAATAATTTCTGTTATTATTTGATATGTAGTTGTACCTGACAAATGTTGATACAGAATTGATTGAATTTAGATACAGAATTTAGTATAGATACTCTACATACTAAAATGACAAAACAGGTACAGTAGTTTACCCAAATAAATCACTGTAATATTAATTATTCATATTGTTTTTTTGTTTAATAGTCAAAGTTTGGTGAGCTGTTGGTATGAAATATTATAAATGAGGAAGAAAGTTATAAAACACAAATTGTAGAAGAGTGATAAGTGGCCAAAACCTGCGAATCGTCAGTTTTAGGACTACCATGCTGACTGTCATGCTGACTACCATTCTGACTGCCATGCTGATTACCATGTTGACTGTCATGTTGATTGACTGCCATGCTGACTACCATGCTGACTACCATGCTGACTACCATTCTGACTGCCATGCAGACTACCATGATGACTACCATGCTGATTATCATGTTGATTGACTGTCATGCTGACTGCCATGCTGACTACCATTCTGACTGTCTTGTTGACTACCATGCTGATTACCATGCTGACTGCCATGCTAACTACTATGATGAATGCCATGCTGACTACCATTCTGACTGCCATGCTGATTACCATGTTGACTGTCATGTTGATTGACTGCCATGCTGACTACCATTCTGACTGCCATGCAGACTACCATGATGACTACCATGCTGATTATCATGTTGATTGACTGTCATGCTGACTGCCATGCTGAATACCATTCTGACTGTCTTGTTGACTACCATGCTGATTACCATGCTGACTGCCATGCTAACTACTATGATGAATGCCATGCTGACTACCATGATGACTACCATGCTGATTACCATGTTCACTGTCATGTTGATTGACTGCCATGCTGACTACTATGCTGACTACCATTCTGACTGCCATGCAGACTACCATGATGGCTACCATGCTGATTACCATGTTGACTGTCATGTTGATTGACTGTCATGCTGACTGCCATGCTGACTACCATTCTGACTGTCTTGTTGACTACCATGCTGACTGCCATGCTAACTACCATGCTGACTGCCATGCTGATTGGAAGACCTGAGTCCTCACCCCCCTCAGAAGGGAAAAAAACTCTTTTCTTCGGATCTAGGAATGATATCAAGTCAGATCAGGCGTTTGTTGACCATTCGCTCTAATATTTAGTAAAATGGGATTGAATGATAGAAGGTCTCCTGGAATTGGTAGATAATGTAATTGCATATTCAGAAAAAATTGGTCGTTAATCTTAGCAAGCCTGTTGACATTTCGAGAAACATCAATATTGTTTTAGCTGCGAAGTAAAGATCAGAAGGCTTGTGTTAACTGTATAGCCAGTTACTAGGAAGGCAGTCAAGCGGCAACACTCACTTCAAGGAGACCACATTCACCACCTTGGAATAGTGAAGAGGCGACTGAATAGAGCACACGTATTCGGTTCAAGTGGGCAAATCGTGACTAGTTTCCGTGAGAAAGGCCGCGTCACTTACCGCTTGGGTTAGACGATGAGAGCACAGTCACGGGACGGGATGCTCCTGGCTTTCCCAGAAATTACTCGATAATAGTACTTAAAGGATGCAACAATTAGATATTTCATTATATGTAGAAAAAACGCAAAAAAAACCTCAAATTTTAACCAGGATTTCGACTTTGTCGTTTCCTCTGATGCCAAATGGCTTAATATCTATAGTTTCTCAATACGATATATATAGTTTCTCGTAGTTCATCCTATTGTTAAAGTTTTGTAAAGTATTTTCCTTTCTGTACTTGCTTATATGTTGGGTCTAAATTTGATGATATCCGTAATAATATATCATTTGAGCCAATAAGGAACACAGCTTTCCACAAAAATCTACAAAACCGACATAATAATAAAAATACCCAACAATTAAGAATAAAAGACATAGTCAAATGCTGAAAACTATATCGTATAGAATGAAACAATTAATAATTATTCGAATCAGATGTAAAAATTAGAGAAACAAAGTTTTTTTTCAAAAGAGAGAATAGCTACTATTAACTGTATTATAACAGAAAGAATAAATAATGTAAACATAACAAAACATATAAACTAAAAACCTTGAAATTAATTATTTGGGATTTCCTTTATTGTCAAATAAAAAACATGGACCACTAATTTCATTCGCTTTCTCACAACATTTGGGAGCACTTCAATTATTTATCAATATTTAAGACAATAACAAAGTATTCCAACTATATAAATATGAAACAGAAGTTATAAGAAAAAGTATTGTACAGGCTTATATGGGCATGTAACTGTTTAAATAAGTTACTTTATAAACAAAATGTAACCGAAATGACTTTGAAACTTCGTAAGAAAACGAAAAATAAACCTTTATTTCATAACTTATCAATTAAAAAACATACTTTTTCATGTATGTAAAAATATTACAGAGGAATTTTATTTATGCTAACCAGTTTAAAATGTTACGAACAGTACCTAAAGCCATTTTTGAAAAAAAGGATTTATGAACATTGTTAGTTATAAAAACGTTCAAAACTTAGTTCAAAATTCTTTTTTTGACGAATAAATAATTACACCGGTTCAACTTAACTGATAGTGCCCTATGTGGAGTCTGCTTGTTAGAAGAGGAAAGTCTAGAACAGTGGTGCTCACACTTTTTCAGTATGCGAGCTACTTATAAAATGACCAAGTCGAAATGACCTACCGACCCATAAAAGCGTATGTTATTTTAAAATTTATTGAAGATTCTTACCTTGCATTACCACATGAGCCAATATTGCAACTAAATAAGCTCTCAACATGTTTTTGTAATTACCATATAATAATAATAATAATACATATACAATGTATAATAATAGTATTAATGATAATAAAATAATAATACAAGGTTTTTTGTAGCTTCTGGATATGCCCATCTCTACCTTGTACATCAATCAAGTGATGGAGTGGATGACTGGCTGACTGTCACCCTGTCCTGGTCACTAAAAGCATGTGCATCACGAACAAGCAACTTTATTTCTTGAAAGTTGTATGTGATCTACCACTATTGCCACCGCGATCGACTGGTAGATCGCGATCGACGTATTGAGCACCCCTGGTCTAGAACATAGTCTTCTCCAGTGCTCGCATTTCCTGCTCGAACTAGAAGTACTAAAGAAGAAGCTAGGAGATGACGCCACTCTGAAAAGAATCTTGACCAACACCAAATTCTAGCAAATAGCTGCCGACCGACCTATACCGTAGACACCGAGCCATCGAAGCAGAGAGATTTGGAAGCTCGAACTAGGAAGTAAGTATGTACATTATTAGTCATTATTAATTAATAATAGTAATAATGCAATGGCTCTAATATTGCACTCCTCAAATGGACGACACACTTTTGATTCTGATGAAACTGTCCGTATCGATAGAAAACCGGTTGAAAAAACAATAAAAACACTGGAAACGCTTATTTTATCAAGAACCATCTTCCATTAATGGATGAAGTGAACTGAAATAGAGAACTCAAATGGTATTTATTTAGGTTACTTGTTTCTTGGATATGATTATAAAATAAAGAATTTTTTTAATGAAGGTTAAAAATTCAAGTATGTAGTGCAATCACTTATTATGTGGTATTTACTCATTATAGAGTAAAAAGCTAATGAAATGGTTTCCACATATAAAAATTCAATGGTATAAACAACGCGTTTCGAACACGTAGTGTTCTTCCTCAGGCATTAACTAACCCCTTAGTTAAGTTAATACCTGAGGAAGGTTTTAACCTGAGTTAATGCCTGAGGAAGAACACTAAGTGTTCGAAACGCGTTGTTTATACCATTAAATTTTTATATGTGGAGACCCTAAAATGAGTATATATTAGAATTAATTTCTTGCCGTGGATGATTATTTCTTGATATCTGTGAACAATCATTGCCTAAAAGAAATAATACTACAATAATGCATGAAGTCTTTCCTAGATTGTTTTATTAATAGAAATATGATAACATACATTTTACTTTAGATAAGAAGGTTGCAGTTCATTAAAAAAATATCTAGACAATAAAATAATTTTTTTTTGAATAGCTGAAAGTTTATAAAAGAAATTAGAAATTTATTTTGATTTTTTTTAATAATAAACTAAGTGTTTATTTAATGAGTGCAAGCAGATGCAGTTGTGTGTAACATTGAATATTTATCCAAAATAATACACTGAAACAGGTTTATTTGTTTAATGAACAGTAAAGGTTCGATCAAGTTGCAATGCTTTGCTGTTTGGCATAGAATTATTGGGAAATTATCTGCAAGTAAGTGAAACCAGTACCATAGACAAACGGCTTCAATTTCCTTCTTGAGGAAGCAATAGGTCTCTCCCATGTTGGAGTAATGGAAATAAGCAAACTTACATTTCAACTCCTGAACAACTGGCTCAAGCGGTGAGATAACAGAATTCACAATCGTTTGCAACACGCTTATCTTGTAATAGACTTCTTTTGTCATAGTTCTTCTATCAATTTACGTAGTCAATAAAAAGTTCAATTTGCGCACTTTCAATCTACCCGACTTGAATATCAATCATGTTTAACCTAAACACAAATGAAACAAAAATCATAGTTCTTGTGCGCCCAGGTAATTCATAATTAGTTTCTATACATATTTTTTATGATAAGTATTAAAAAATGATCATATAAATAATTAATATAAACCAAAATTATTACAGAATATATTAATATTAGCGAAACCTGAATTTTCCTTTAATACAGTAAAATTGCAGCTCTTCTCTATTCCTGTAATTCTTTATTTGTTTCTTATCAAACCTAAACCATCCATAACCCTATACATTCTGAACTCAATATGAACCAAGCTACTGGGAAATAACTGTTTAATTTATGCATTACAAGTGTAAGTTTTGTAATCATATTATCCGGTGCTTTCTAAAAACTTTTGACCCTTTTTAAGCTACCTGTGTTTAAGCTACTAGTACACAAGTCAATTATCGTCAATTATTTGTCAGCTCAGTGTGAATACTTTATAGATTGAATCTAAGATTAAAGCTGTAAATTTTCTAGCGATAATATATATATATATATATATATAATATATAAAGATTTCACATAAACACGTGAAATAACAATCAATGATCAAACCACAATAAGAAATGGGAAAACAAGAATAAGATCTTTCAACCGTAACAAGCGGTCTTCGTGAGAGTCAAAAACCCCATTCAGTTGGGTTTTTGACTCTCACGAAGACCGCTTGTTACGGTTGAAAGATCTTAGTCTTGTTTTCCCATTTCTTATTGTGGTTTGATCATTGATATTTATATTATATATATATATCGCATTCAATAATATATCGACCGTTTGATAGAATAGGTGTGTTATCTAATCAGGATTCGGTCAAATTTTCTAGGTTCAAAAATCAAACTCTCATAGCCAACGTTTCGGTTTTATTTAAAACCTTTTTCATAGACAGAAGTAAGAATTTTTTTACTAATAAAATGAAATTTACATTATTTAAAGGAACAACAAGGTTAACCGGACAAAACCTTTGACTAGACTAGATATATATAATCGACTAGACTCTATTTAATTATATACATATATATATATATATATTTCAAAATTCAAGAAGAGTAACACACAGAGTAAGGTAACACACTTAAAGACTCAAATTTTCGGGTCATCCGTCTTCAGGAGAAAAGAGAAAGGGAGACCAAGCACGTTGTAGACGCAAGGGCGTCTACTCTACTACTATTTTATATATATACTTTTTCTTCTTCTTCGAGCTTGGTCACGGTTAATATACGGAATCACCTTTTCGTCAACGTTTCGTCTTTATTTTAAGACATCATCAGGGCTATAAATCAAGGCTAGCTTCTAATACCAAACCAACAAAACCCTAATTGTTTTAAATTAATTTGTTTTAAACAAAACAATTAAGGTTTTGTTGGTTCGGTATTAGAAGCTAGCCTTGATTTATAGCCCCGAGGATGTTTTAAAATAAAGACGAAACGTTGACGAAACGGTGATTCCGTATCTTAACCCTGACCAAACTCCAAGAAGAAGAAAAAGTGTTTATTAGTAAATTGTGGTCAAGAAAACAATACCTTATATATATATATATATATATATATATAACAGATTTAATAATATATCGACCGTTTGATAGAATAGGTATGTTCTCTAATCGGGATTCGGTCAATTTTCTTGGATAAAAAATCAAATTCTCCTTGCCAACGTTTCGGTTTCATATGCAGAAGTAAACATTTTTTAACTAAGAAAATGAAATTTACATTATTTAAAGGAACAACAATGTTAACCGGACAAAACCTTTGACTAGACTGACTAGACAGACTTCCTGCCAATCAATAAAATATTCAGCCTTCTTCAAAATTAATAAGTACGAGTATGTTTGAAGAAGGATGAATTTCAAATTAACCGAATTTCAGTTTTATTAAGACAAAGCTATGTATAGATAAATTCTCATGTATGATTACAATCCAAATTATTATCAAGTAAAAAATAATATATTGCACATAAAAAATAATAAAACTTATCTAGAAGTACAAACAATTGGAGTTAATTTTTGCTCTCTTACTATCTGCTGGACTGTTCACAATCGGGTACAATTACAATAAAAATTATATTGTACGATATTGTATTTTACTTAAATTTTATATGTATTACCTATAAAATACTAATTTTATTGGTAATAAACAACTGTATATGTTAATACTTTATAAAGATATATGTACTTTTTTTTACTTCATGCGTTATTAAGTAGCATCTTTCTATTTAATTTCTACTTCTATTTCACCTTATATTTCACCTGATACTATTAAAGGAGATATTTATAATTTGTAAAACACCACAAGGAAACTATTTTCAAGAAATGACAAACAGTTCTAATTTATATTAAGAAAAATGCAAAACGATTCAAACATCTGCTCCAGTTAATGTTAAATTATTTCAACTTAATTTGTATTTTTTGAATAAATTTAAAAAGAAAAACTGTTGTTATTCGATTGAGTTTAATATATGATTTCTTTAGTCGGTGTATAATTGTTTTTGTTGGCGTCAAAAGGTTTAATTTGAAATTGTATCCTTTGGCCTCATCAAGTTGAATTTCTTTCTTATTCCTTTCAATTCTAAGTCCCCTCTCTGTCTGCTTGTCTCCTCCCTCCCCTCCATGCATTCCATCTCACAGTCATCTACTTTCCCATTCTTTCCTTTTATTTTTCTCTTTCAAAACACACTTATTAAATTCAAATGAACAGCGCCTTTATCCAAATTAAATGTCAGCTAGTATTGTTTTAAGAAAATAAAACTTAATTTTGAAATTAATTTCTGTAACATAAAGTAAATAAATCCTCTTTTATATATATATATATATATATATATATATATATATATATATATATATCATTATGATTTTTACTGTTTGAATGAAATATTATTAATAATTTATTAATTAAAATTTTATACATACACATAAGGAATATCAATAATGGTCAAACCACAATATGAAATGGTTGATTGTTATTTCACGTATTTATGTGAAATCTTTTTATACAGAATATCATACTAAAAAAACAGTCTACTCTATAATTAATAAAGTGATCACAATAAAAATATAAGTTCTAAACCCTTAGAAAAAATGGTAGCTTCTTTTTGGAAAATTTTAACATAGTCTTTGTGCAATTCTGGTTTAGATAAACATAAACATGAAGAAATTACAACAGATATTTCTTAATTGTAACTAATTGCACTTTTTGGTATGTTTGATTTTTGAATGATTGTATTATTCCTTATATTTCCTCTGTTTTTGTAGGCCTATAAAAAGGTTTTAAATAAAGACCAAAACGTTGGCAATGAGAGTTTAATTTAAACCTGAAGAACTGACCGAGTTCCGATAAACTTTAGTTTTCTATATATATATATATACACTTAAAATAAACTGTGACACATAGAAAGAAACATAACAAAGACTCACTTATCAATATTTCGACCGTTATGGCAGTCGTCCTCAGGAGAAGAAGTGAATTTAAGGAGGCACGACAGTCAACTCATATATATATATAAAAGTAACAAATAAGTAAAAGTATTGACCGAGTCCTGATAAACCGTAATTTTCTTTCTATTCCACGGTCGATACTTTTATCAATATTTAATATATATATATATATATATATATATGTTATTTGTAAAAGTTGGAAGCAGTCCTTCTTTTAAACATATATTGTTAAATAAAGCCCCATATTTGGCTTGAATCTGTTTCTTACATAATTTCTCAAGTTTCCGGAATTCCTTCCTCGTCTCTTCATTAAAACTATTAAGCTTATCACCAATATTGCAAGTTTCGAATGTACCACATTTGTCATCAGGACAATAATGAGAATAATAGTAGGATTGGCAGTTTATATATATAGAGGTGGATTACTATTGGAATGTTCAGAGAACATCGCCCCTGGATCAGAGAGCATTATGGGGGCATTAAGGTAGGGTGGTTGGACTCACCTACTATCTGGCTAACCTGGGACAATCTGTTGGAAAATAGATTAAAAATTCGACAATAATTATTAAGTTGGATTAAGTCAAGAATTTTTTGACTAAGAAAATGAAATTTACATTATTTAAAGGAACGACATTATTAAAACCTTCAACTAACCTAGACCAACTCAGCTGGATTTTTGACTCTGACGAAAACCTCTTGTTACGGTTGAAAGATCATAGTTTTTTTTTACCATTTCATATTGTACTTTGATCATTGATTATTATTTCACATGATTATGTGAAATCTTGTATATATATATATATATATACTAGAATTTAAAAAGAACACATAGAAAAGAAATCACTGAACTCACTACTATATTTCGATGTCCTCGTCTTCAGGAAAAGATGTGAATTGCTCCAAAGACTGATAACGACTCATATATATATATATTCGCTTAAAAATTTGAAAGACAATCCAAACTGGACATAATGGGAGTTCAAAATCTCTCTGGTTTTTACAGAAAGTAAAAAAAACACCTTCCACTCAAATTTTTGGGCAATCCGTCGTCAGGAGAAAAGAGAAGTGGAGACCAAGCACGTTGTAAACGCAACGGCATGTAACTGACCTGTACAAATATAAATATCAATGATCAAACCACAATATGAAATGGGAAAACAAGACTAAGATCTTTCAACCATAACAAGCGGTCTTCGTTAATAAATACCCTTATTAACGAAGGGTAATAACTAAAATAATCTTGATTTTGATTAATTTGAAACATCGTATAATTTTCATCATAATTGGTAGATATTAATTAGGAATATCATATTAAACTGGATGGCATATCTCAAGATGCAAGGTCATATAGAAATGATAAACTACACTCATATATTAATTTTGTTAAGATTAAAATATAATTAGTTCAAAATATTGTTGGTTAGCTATTAGTATTGTAGTTAGTTTCAATTACTATATTACTCTTGTTACTATAGAAATGGTTTGCAGTTTATAACTGTTTGGGTTGGTTTGTTTTTTTTTCGCTTGTGTTATATATATATATATTTGTCTGCATGTGGCAATGAAAGAAATAAAGCTGCACCATTGGAATGGAGAAAGAGTGCGGTGTGGTGATATTGAGATGTGGGAGTAGTGCTTCGATTTCCTTGTTGCATCTGGTCCTTGTGTGCGGATTGAATACTAAGCAGTGCAGGATGGCTGGAAGCAAGTCGATAGCAAGACAAGTGGAGCGACGGAGAGAGAGAGTGCCAAGAGAGACTTTGAGTATGTAAAACTGTAGGACACCTGCCTTTCTGGCCTACAAACAGCCTTCCTCTTCTCGCACAATATTACCTTCCTTTCTACTCTCCTTTTCAATTTTACTTTATCGTATCTCACCTTATCAGAAACTTAAAAAATTACTTCTCTTCGCTTAAATAAACAAAATGACAATTGAGAAAATTTACCTGATTACTGTCAGTAAACATATACGTGTCGTGCCTCTGACACCGAGTCAAACTCACTTGCTATCCTACATATCAAAGTTATACATATAAATTCATCTGGAAGCCTCGAAGGGTTTCAACATAGTATAAATAAACTATATAAAATAAATAATATTCTAGATACAATCATCTTCAGTTAAAGCCTTTTTTTTAAAATAACCTTGTTTCTATTTTCATTATATTTCCCTCCTTATAAAGCTCAATGTTGCATTATTTGATTAATTAATGTTTTTATAAACAATTACCACTTGTAATATAAAATGTAAACATAAATAAGTATCCAAAACAATGATTCTGTACCATTGCTTGCACTAGTAAGTGTACTTGCCGACTTATATACATCAAAGCACTCATTTAATATATACAAACAATTCATTAACTGTGCAATCTGTTATAGTGTGGTATTTACTCATGTTAGGAAAAGGACAAAGTAATTTTATCAAAGCTCTTAAATGCATATATATTTGTATAATTAGGGAGCAGATTTCCTTTCATACAGATTTCATTAAACACTTTTTGCACCTTTGTTTTAGTTTCTTTTTGTCAATTTCGTATTTTAGAAGACGTCTCCTATTTCCCAGAAAACATCAAAACACTAATTAGAAAATTAGAAAAGTTAACAAGAAAAGAAACTAAAACAAAGGTGCAAAAAGTGTTTAATGATATATATATATATATATTCTATATGTAACCTGAAGAAGAACATCAAGTGTTCGAAACGCGTTGTTTAGTTTCTAGTAATAAACTTTTTTGTGTGGAGACTTAATCCTTTTCCTAAAATATACAAAAATATATTTATTTATGAAATAACTTCTAAACTTCAGTAATAAATTCAAATATGAGACTATGATCTCTCAAACAAAACAACTGGTTTTAGATAGAGTCACACTTGAACTGAAACAAGTGGAATCGGACACCTGATGTAGTATTGAGAAGAAAGGGAGGCAAGAAAGGATTTCAAAGGACTTAAAGAGCAAACAAGAAAGTGCTGGGCACGTCAGGGTAAACAAAGAAGTTGAGGAAGAAATAAGTAAAACAATATCTTAGTTAGAATTCTGATAGAAGTTATTAACTATTGCTCCCTCTAATAGTGATTCTAGTTTAATAAACTATTACTATTGTTCACAGTATTTGACATGTTAAATTGAATTAATAAAGACTATAATAATATTACTTAACATTAATCTTTATTTTCGACCGCCATAACGGTCGAAATATTGAAAAGTGAGTCCTTTTTTACGTTTCTTTCTATGTGACACAGTTTATTTTGAGTATTTATATATATTTTCAGTTATATTATTTTAGTTATTTTTTCAGTCCTTTATCTGTCCAGTTTGGATTGTTCATTAGTGTATATATATATATATATATATAACTTTAAATTACACAAAGCACGACACAGAAAAGAGAATAAAAAGAACACTTACAGAATTCAATATTTCGAACTGTTGTTCGTCATCAGGAGAGTAGACTAGAAGAGAGGACGAAGTGAGAGAGATCTCTCCACGTCGAAGAACGGAGCGCGAAATATATATATATATGGATTAATTTACCACAATGACACTAATTTGGAAACAATGCTCTAAGGCCTTTCGTCACACATCGATGTGTTGACGAAAGGCCTTAGAGCATTGTTTCCAAATTAGTTTCATTGTGGTAAATTAATCCATCTATTACATCAAGTGTTATTTTGATTATTATTCATATATATATTGTTGAAGAGCAGAGTAGATTCTGCATTCACGACTTTATTAAGTAGCTGTTGTTTTTTCTAATTATATTTTTGTGTAATTAGGAAAAAGAACAGCTACTTAAAAAAGTCGTGAATGCAGAATCTGCTCTGCTCTTCAACAATGCATGCTTAAATAAAGATCTCTTGCCATACAAATATATATAAACATATAAATATATAAGTATGAAAAAAAATCACAATAAATAAACACATGATGCAATCAATGAAGTTTAAACCATAATGGAAAAAAGTAAAATATAGAAAAAAATGCTCTGAGGCCTTTTAATGTATGTCATCAGACAGCAAACAAATTAAAAACTGAGAAGCTAACATAAAAGTGAGCTTTTATGTCACTTTTTACTTTGTTTGCTCAATATAAAAATAAAGAAAGATAATTAATTACCCAATAATTTTATTTTATTTTTATAAAAGTGGGTAAATTCAATATTGACAGGTTGCAAAAGCACTTTTAGCTTCTCATTTGAACTAAATTGATGAAATCTATACCTGAGTTCAAATAACTTAACTTTAATTAAGTAACTATTTATAATACTGGTCTTTAAGGAGCAATAGTGAATGTGACTAAGTTCACCTCTTGTGCTCACAAGACAACTCGCAAGTGATCAACTGCCTTTTTCTACTCCACCGAAGTGGAGTTATTCAGTTCTTGGTGGAGTGTTCGCATCGAAGACAACCGTCTTCAAGAGGCCTTCATCTTAAAACTGACACTGTATAAATGTCAGATGTTAGCAGAACATAAAACTTTTTTTGAACCTTTGAAGCCAACTAAAGAGATCACCCTTTAAAAAACCACGAGGTGACTCGGCAAAAAAAAAATAAGAATATCTGTACAGCAGTAGATTTCAAATGTTGTTTCCTTTCATTAGAAAAGCTGCTGTATATTCAGATGCTTAAGACAAGCACAGAATAAGTCACTAGCAAGCCATATAGTCTGAAAAAGTGTTCAATTTACCCACTGACCTGCCGCTTCTACATACCATATGCTATACACAATTTGTATGTTGTGGAGCAGGGTTTCCCAAACTTCAAAATACCATGGAGCCCGTAAGCTCCATTTTTGAAAAAACCATTAATTTGAAATTTATCACTAACTAATGATTTTTGGGTTAAAAAACAAAAGGCTGAATAATTAAATATCTGCATCCATTTAATTTTTCAATATAAAGCATATTCAATATAATTTTTTTAGTCCTCTTTAAGGAAAGTCTTCCGGAGCCCCTCACCCTCACTTAAGGAGTCCACTTTAGGAAACCTGTTGATAAAAGATATTTCTTGTAAAACTCAAAGTAAACGGAGCCAAACGTTTATCTTCGTTACCATCAACAATTTCGATTACCACAAAGTTCTACAAAGCTGCAAATTGTCTAGAATGACTTATTTTGTTGAATGAAGTTTCTTATGAAAAATTTGATAAGGCTACAAATTTTTCATAAGAAACTTCATTCAACAAAATAAGTCATTCTAGACAATTTTGTAGAAAGTTTTTATAGTTTGTTCATAAAAATAAAACAGCCATCGTCATAATACATTTTATATTCAAGAAAACCTGGGAGGTTTTATGATCAATTATTAAGGAATATTCTTTAGTTTATAATATCACTGAATAATAACTTTTATTTAAGAAATCATTCGCAAGTGAACAACTTAAGATGTTTTGCATTATAAATACGTTGATTGAGGTGTTTATGATAAATAAGCCGATCACAAAAAGAATTATGATGTCACGACATGAGTTGACTTCTCTACTCTGATTAAAACACTCTGGCATACTTCATTGTCTCTTTCTAACACCCACACAAATATACTTTCACCTTCTCTCATGCCCTAGAAGCTTTCAGCATTGCCTGTGTTATATTTTCTTCATGGTAGGAACAAAGAAAGGCTTACAGTCGGTTTAGCTGCCTATTGGAACGAATGTGTTTGGATGAAGAGACACGACCCCCGGTACGCTTTCATTAACAGAAATAGTGTCTTCTCCTTCCCCTTTATGCTTCATCATTCCTTTCTTATATTTTACTTTCTTTCCATTTATCTTATTACCTGTATCTGCATTTTATTTAAAATATAGGCTAATAAAAGTACTGGCTCAGGTCAAAATTTTGATATAAAGTTTCCAACGAAAATACACATTTCAGATCCCCTAAGTCAAAAAAAAATTGGCTTTACAAAAAACAGTCTGTCTGTATGTATGTCAGTAAAATATGTCTAAAAGCAGAAAAGTTATTGCAATTTTTCTTAAAACCTAACACATTATATTCACATTAAAAGAAAGGACACCTGACTGAACCGAAATAGTGAGTGCTTTTTACAATGGGAAAATTGTGTTTTTTAAAAATGTAAAACCAGGATCAATAATTCTATGAAATAAATGGAAAGGATATTTGGTATATGAACTCTTTGTCGATCATCTAAAAGTTAATTGTTCAAATTATTGGTATTTCTATAAAACCAAAATACCAATATGATACAGAACAGAAAAAGTCATATATATATATATATATATAACTTCGAATAAAATGAAAGGTCCGTGTGGACAATAAATACTTTAACACAGAAAGACACTACAGAACTCAAGTTCTGAGTGTAGAACTCAACTCTGAGTTCTGTAGTGTCTTTCTGTGTTCTTTTCTCTGTGTTAAAGTGTTTATTATATATATATATATATATATATATATATATATATGATCAAGCCACAGAGCAGTTGGGTTTTTGACTCTGACGAAGACCGCTTGTTACTGTTGAAAGATCTTAGTCTTGCTTTCCCATTTCATATTGTGGTTTGATCATTGATTGTTATTTCACGTATTTATGTGAAATCTTAATATATATATATATATATATATATATATATAAACCAATTAAAAAAGATAGCAACAGATAGACACAGGAATAAATCACTTTTATATTTCGACCATCGTCGTCATCGGGACTCTTCGCCTCCTGATGACGACGATGGTTGAAATATAGAAGTGAGTTATTCCTGTGTCTATCTGTTGCTATCTTTTTTAATTGGTTTTTATTTAAAAGTCCGTTGGACCGTTTTATTTAATTATATATAGTATTTACAGCCAATTTTTTTTAATATATATATATATATTATATATATAGTGTTCTATCAATATGGATCGATATATTATGAATCAGCTATATATAATATATTATATATATTAAAAAAAGCTAAGAAATTATAAAATATATTACGTATTATTATTATCATATATTATTAATAGAGATTCAAAATGAAATTTACCTAATTTGATAGACACACTTTCTATAGCCTATATAATATTAAAATTGGCCACATTTGTAAGACAATTTAAAGTTACATTCCTGTTTATTCAATTTTCAATCAAAATGAAGCCAATGGAATACGACATCAACCAGGTCACTAACTTTGAGACGTGTATTTAATAAATTTATATTTTTATATTTTGAAATAATAAATATATTTCATAGGAAATAATATAAGCAGTAAATAGCAAATATTAATATTATATTTACTGATATGTAATTTCTTTATAAAGATGTTGCACTTGTAACTATGTTTTATTTTAAATTAATTATTAGAATTTGAATTTTTAAGTGCTGCATAACAGATATTATCTTGAATGTGTTCTTGGGCGCAAAATTGAGAACCGGATTAGTGCAAAAAATTAGATGGTATATTACAAGCAACATAATACAAACTGAACTCTAAGTTCAATTTAGAACGAAAAGCTAAGCAACAACTAAGTACAACTAAGTACAACTAAGTACACCTAAGTTAACCTTATGAGATCAATCAACAAATGCAAACAACCTATAATATATGAATAAAAAAGATTTCAAATATGCACATATAATACTTACAAATAATTTTAAGCAATTATAAATAATTCTAAGCTTAATTCAAACCAAATGAAGCAACAGATGTTGTAAAATTCATTAGAGATGGCTGCTTAAAAACAATGTTAACATCAATGTTCTGTGACAGCAATAATCTCATGTTGTTGAAGATTATTGAGTTAACATGAAATGATATCAATAAGAAAAATGTAGATTAAGGTAAGTAGATTATTAATTATGTTTTCAGATTGGGTAATTTTGTACATTTAGAAGCATACAGGAGTTATGATAATGATAATGTACAATGAATAGGGCATGAGGAGTGGGGGAAATTGTGAAAAGTGTCATGGCGCCCGAGATAACTGTAAACCGACCAGAATGAGATTTTTTAAGGGAATATTAATATTTTAAAACTTTATCTAATAAATAGATCAAGAATTTATGAAAAATTTGCAAATTACTACAAAAAATGCCTAAAAAATGACAATAGAACCATAAAATACGGTTTGATTTCACAAAAAAACTAGTTGTGCATATGTAAAATTTATTTATCATTGCCAATGATAAATATGTCAATGAAACAATGAAACAATCTTCAGTGTCACATATTTTCATAACAGAAATAAGTAATGTAACACATAATAGATGTATTTCTTCTAATTATTTGATGATAAACTAATTTTTCTTACCATAAACGTGATGGAGCAAACACGCACGGAGTAAACACGCACAACCGAACAAGACTGACAATTAGACCGACAGAGGAGCAAAGTCCAGCAAACTTCTACCAACTCCCACCTAAAACAACTAATAATTTCCCATTTAAAATATTCTACGTTGAATTAAATTTAATTCATTAATGACTAATTCTAGTATTTTTAAAAACTAATGTCGGGTAAACTATTTTTTATTTTATATATTTTATTACAATACTGTATGCAAATATTCACCATTTGTATTTATTTGCATTTATTTGTATTTATTTGCATTTATCACCAATGTATATGTATTAAACAATTTAATATTTTTTTCTTTATCCTAAATGTACTGTCATTTTTTTGTCTACCGTTAATACATAGCACATTACTTTATTAGATGTAGTATTTGAGATTGATTTTCTGTTACAGTGCTATAACTATGACGTTGTTTCCTCAAGGGAAACGTTAACTTACAAGTCATAACGTTATGACTTACAAAGAAAAAAAATTCACTCGGGAGGTGATAAATCTGAACACGTCGCTTCTCGAAAAGAACGTTAAACCGTCGGTCCCGAGCCTGGACGATGTCAGACACTCGTTAAAGATCCCTGCTCTAAATACATTTGAATTAGGCAAAATTTAGGACTCCCACTGTAGAATCAATCTGCATTGTGTGGTCTGACAAAGGGTCAATGCTCGGCCTATGTGTGTTCCCTTGTGGGACTACCACTGAAACCTAACCTAACCTAATCTAGCCTACAAAGAAAATAAGTGGACGAACTTAACCTGTATAGAAAACAAGTGTACGAACTTAACCTGCATAGAAAACAAGTGTACGAACTTAACCTGTATAGAAAACAAGTAGACGAACTTAACCTGTATAGAAAACAAGTGGACGAACTTAACCTGCATAGAAAACAAGTGTACGAACTTAACCTGTATAGAAAACAAGTGTACGAACTTAACCTGTATAGAAAACAAGTGGACGAACTTAACCTGCACAGAAAACAAGTAGACGAACTTAACCCGTATAGAAAACAAGTAGACGAACTTAACCTGCATAGAAAACAAGTGTACAAACTTAACCTGTATAGAAAACAAGTAGACGAACTTAACCTGTATAGAAAACAAGTGGACGAACTTAACCTGCATAGAAAACAAGTGTACGAACTTAACCTGTATAGAAAACAAGTGTACGAACTTAACCTGTATAGAAAACAAGTAGACGAACTTAACTTGCATAGAAAACAAGTGGAAAAAAACAAAAAAATGCATACGTTGACATTTTTTAAAATAATATTGCAAAGAAACCCTGCTTTTGTATTAGGGCTGGTATTTTATCTGATTTTGTCCTAAACTGTCAACGTCCTTTCCAAAAAATAGGTCTAGTTTATCTTCATATCGCTACAGGTATGCCTTTTTTCTATCCGCCAACATCAATTCTGTTTAGTTTAACTGTAACAGTTAAATCTGACAATATAGTAAGGCAGATTATACTCCAAACATCTCACCAGTGGCAATGATCTTTTGAGATAAAATTTCTTGATACATAAGCAGTGTATAAGACAACAAATAACATGAGGATGCATCATAGTTTAGTACTCATAATTGTCTGATAATAATATTCATAATGATGATGATGATAATGATAATAATAATATCGCATTTTTTCATTTTACGCAAAATTCACTTACAGAAAAGAAACATATAATTAATTTAATATTATCAATTAAATTATTCTTAGGGCGTAAGGGTACCTATTACCCTTTACTATGCCAGGATAGAATAATCTCTGAGGACAGTTGTATTTTATTATATCCTTTGTGTTGACAGACAATATTAATCTCTATTTTGTGATAATGTTAAAAAAAATATAAATAAAGGAATATGTTTGAGTTTGTTTGTTGAAATGCAGTACACCGGGTTTATTAAAAACAAGCGAGTTTTGTCAGATGCACAGATTGTATATGTGACTCGAATGTTGTAATTTCCCAGTCAAGTGGGTAGAGATCTAGAACCGCCCGCAGACTGGCAATCATCTTCCCCTTCAACTCACTTCAGATCAACTGACGTGATTTTATATTTATTTTTCTTTTTTTTTATTTCATTTCTACTGTCTGGCATTTTCTATCAGCACAATACTATCTGTTAAAACTGGCCTTGTTACAATTTTATATAAAGTTATTTAAAAATGCTGAAGAAAAAGTCATTGACAGCTATGTATCTTTTGAACACACAGTGTTTATCCTCACTTTACATATCCAAATCTCAAGGGAAGAAAATTTAAAAAACCAATGTTTTAACTAAGCTGCAATATTCATAAATTTTATAATCCGGATTCTTCTTGTTTTGATGTCAACAGTAAGGTTGAGAGAATCAGAAATCAAAATCTCCTTTTCTGATGATAAACTATATTGAAAAATAGAGTAGATTTTGATAGTGATTCTTCTCTGTTATTCACTACCTTTTAATATAGAAATACATAAAAAAATTATAAATTATTTTTATAATAAATAAATTATAAAAATATACTTATACCTTCTTCTCTAACAAGCAGATAAGAACACCAAAAATTTAAAGCACACTCTTTATGTTTCTCAGTTATCTAGTTTATCCATCTTCAATCACCCTTGGTCTATTGTTATAACGATACATTATAAGTAAAGTATAGCAATGATGAAAAAATTCTATTTCAAGATTCTGACGATTTTTTATGTTTTGAGATTCTCAAAGTCCTTTTCTGATGATTTTTCTGTAATATATATATATATATACATGATGTAATTTTTTTGGGGTTGAGGTCCAATGATTTGAAACTATTCCTTTTGCCGAAGTTTCGACATATATTTATGTCATCTTCAGTGCTACAACATGATTGTTTAAAATTAGCACTACTATTACTACTATTGAAGTAGTAGTAGTAGTAGTAGTTAGTAGTAATAGTAGTGCTAATTGTAAAACAATCATGTTCTAGCCCTGAAGTTGACATAAATATATGTCGAAACGTCGGCAAAAGGACTAGTTTAAAATCATTGGACCTCAACCCTAAAAAAAATTACATCATATAAATATTGGGTCAACAAAACAAATCATGATGTATATATATATATATTTATATATATATATATATAAAGATTTCACATAAACACGTGAAATAACAATCAATGATCGAACCACAATGAGAAAATGGGAAAGGAAGACTAAGATCTTTCAACCGTAACAAGAGTTCCTCGTCAGTTGGGTTTTTAACTCTGACGAGGACCGCTTGTTACGGTTGAAAGATCTTAGTCTTGCTTTCCCATTTTCTTATTGTCGTTTGATCATTATATATATATATATATATTTATATATACAATGATAAACGGTATTGCCGTAATAATTCTTCGAACAAAATCCTTCTATCCAAAACAAAATTCATTTCCTAGATGTTAAAATAGATTTTTCAACTGACCAAACAGTAACTTCTTTGTATAGGAAAGCATCCAACACTATGTCGTTCCTCAACTACCACAGTGAATGTCCCCTGCGTTATAAGAAAAATACTGTTAAAGCCCTGATCCAAAGAACCTTCAAGATAGCCTCTAATTGGCAGATGTTCCACCAAGACATTGCAACCATCAAACAGGCGCTAATAAATAATGGGTACCCCAATGGATTGTTCGAAGAATTATTACGGCAATACCTGAACAAGAAAAATACTCGAAACGAAGAAACTGAACCTACAGGCACCACGCACAAAATATATTACAAAAATCAATTCAGTGACCACTATAAAACAGACGAGAGGATTTTAAAAAACATCATCCAGAATAATGTAAAATGTACCAACCCCCAAGATCGTATAGAACTCAACATATACTACCAGGGCCCAACAATAAGAAACTTAATCATGAGGAACAACAACCAGCCCAAGGACTCTCCGTTGAAGGAAGCAGGCCTAGTGTACGAATACACTTGTCGAACCGGGGACTGTGAAACCCGTAACAATTCGTACATTGGCATGACTACTACTTCCCTATCACGGAGACTTACTATGCACTTAGCCGGAGGAGCTCCTCGAAACCATGCTGAATCTATTCATAAAACCAATATTCGAAGGGAAGACCTTGTGAATAATACAACAATCATACTAAAGGAAAAGGATCCACAAAAATTGCTAATTCTGGAAGCCATTTTAATACAGGAAAGGAAACCGACTCTCAACACTCAACTTAATAGTAGTAGCAGGGTGCTCAAGCTCTTGGCCCCGATAACTTCATCTGCTGGCCACCAGATAACAGTACCTGCATAACCATGCCCTCTCCACCCCTACAACCAGCCAATCAGAAACTGATTACCGAAACCCACCATTAGACCACTCGTAGCTGATCAAAAACTGCAGTAAATACCAACAACTCAGCAAAGAACCTCCTTATCCAGAAGATGACTGACGAGCAGTCGAAACATGTCGATAGTAGTGATAATAGTAGTAGTGATAATAGTAGTAGTAGTAATAGTAATAGTACTAGTTGTGACTGTTGTGACAATAGTAAAATTAGTGGAAATGCAAGATGTAAAGACAATGGAACCATTGGAAATGTTCTATTCAATTTAGATGTTTGTACAAGAAGATTATTCAGATCCCTTGAGAAATACACAAGGAAACTAATCAACCGTAAATATGGCGTATTATTTAATCAAACCTGTATATATATATATATATATATATAAAAAGATTTCACATAAACACGTGAAATAACAATCAATGGTCAAACCACAATAAGAAATGGGAAAACAAGACAAATAATGAAAATTTGACCAAAAATGGAACAAAAAATTAGCAATTCATAAAAAAAAATTCGTAATGTTTCAATTACGGGAAAGAGCAATAACGATATAAAAACCCTTTGTTTATCCTAGACTAAGAGATCACCTGCTATACTTGTCGAATTTTTTATATTTTTTTACATTGTTTACATTGACTTAGAAATTTTTTGAGCAAATCCACTGATATAAAATTGATATTTATAAAGGAACAATTTAAAATGTTTATTGACTTATATGAGATGTAAGAGGAATAATATTGTGTAGGAAAATGATAACACTCACTCAGAAAAAATTCGTAAATATGTTATTTGACAAAGGGGAAGGAAAATGATCTTATTAAATACTAAGAAGCCATGAAATTCCCAGTATAATAATTCTGTTAAAAACCAAAAATGTAAAAGATAATTGAAAATTGAAATCTTTCGTTTAGAGAGTAATAAATGTAATTATCGTACATCTTTAATAAACAAATCACCTTAAAACAACATTTTCTTCGCTGTTTAACATGTTTTTCAAAGGAAAAAAGGGTATTTTCCTGTTTTAAATTCGCAAATTTTACTTTAATATTCAATGTAGAAGGATGTCAAGTAAACGATGTAATCTACTGGCTATTTGAACAATAGCCATGTTCTCTTGTAGGATAATATTTCGTTTCAAGAAATGTTTACTTTGGTTTTTCAAAAATGTTATTACTGCTGTAGTTATACTAATGAAATTATTTGCAAATAATAAATTATTTGTGATGTACAAAAATAAGCTTATAAATTGATATGTCCTTCAAGCACTATCTGTACTACTTCACGAATGAAAGACTAATAATTATATCCCATTTAGATATTTATGTTATGCTTAAATGAAACGTTATGTTTTATATACTCAAGAAATTTGACATTAAGTTACTTATAGTAAAGTAGAGTGTAGGCCACTCCAGATTTTTTTATAAGCAACCTCAGCCACCATAAGTTTCAACAAGTTTAAATTTTGACAGTAAATTTGTATATGTATAACTTAAAAGCTAAGATTTGAATGGATTGGAATTTAATATAGAAGTGAAGTTATGGACTTCTAAACTGTGTTTAGCTAACTATAAAAAAGTAAAAAAAAAATATACAGGTATTTTTAGGTGCCTGATACTGTAAAAGTAGGCATTGTTAGTTGAATTTAATTTCGTTTACTTATATATAATTTGTTGGTTTTTAAAAGTAAGTCCTACCTAGCCGCGTTCTAAATCAGAGTGTTATACACTATGGTCGGTCACACAATGTGCGTGTATCGTGTCCAAAAGTTTTCAGAATTAATCAGAAGTCAAAATTTTTACATTTTAATGCAAAAAAAAACCTTTTGGTTTTACAAATCTGACATCCTTTCATTTATAGATTAGTTACATAATAATCCGAAAGTTTCAACACTTTAGATTTACCAGTTCAAGAGAAAAAAATGTGGATTATCCAAGATGTAATATTACCCAAAAACAATGGGATTTATCTACAACACTAATTATCAAACTTATTTCTTTTTCCGCCCCCTTTGAAAATCAATTATTTTTCAGCGCCCCCCATTTTTTATACACCCCTAAAACTTAAAAACCACACTTTCATTACTTTAATTAATTTAGTTTCATTAGTTATAACTAAATATAACTATATTAATAACGTACCTATATTAATTATATTAGTTACGCTATAACAATTTATGTTAGTTTACGTATGTATAATATTTTAAAACTCTGCATGGCAGTTTTTTTCCTTATGTTTAAAATAATTTCTGGTGCAATGTAATTAAGGTAAAATTGCTCTAATTTTTTAACTATCATCGATCATGTTCATTTATCCGCAGAAACTGTTTGTAAAGTACATACATATATACCAATATACAGCTGCTTTTACTAACTATATAATGTTAGTACAGCTGCACATATTTTTATACTGAATTACTGATTTCAATAATTTATTATTTTTTGATTCCTAAAAGTGGAAATCAAAATAACTATGTTATTAAGACAAACAAAATGGAGACATCTGTTGGTTAATTTGTATCTGATAAAGCAATAACCTATATCGGTCTAACCAATCGAAGGCGACACATGCCATGCAAATGAACTGAGTCGGCCTCACAATAATGTTTGCATAACATTAACATCTGCGTTTAATTAATAATCTCGTTTGTAATAACCTATTGATTATGGTTTAATAATAAATATTATTTCTTTTACCGTATATTTAAAACACTAGAAAAACACCTGTCGTGATCATTGTCCTTAAGAATCATTTCTGTTAATTAAAATTTTACAAATAAAAACAAATAAATGTTTCCACAATAGTTACCTGTATTGCAAAAAATCGTTTATACAATAGATCTATATACATAAAATAAAGTTTTTTTTGGTTAAAATGCTTAGAACTGATTCAGTTCTAAATTGTCTTTATGTTTGATACATTACAGACCGAATCAACCGTGAGGAAAATTTCTGTCTGTTTGTTTATTTGTCCAAAACGTTTTTACTTTACTATAAGTAAAGTATAGTGATCGTGAAAAAATTCGATCTCGAGATTTTGACGGAATTACATGTTTTGAGGTCCCAGAAGTCGTTTTATGAAGTTTTTACGATGATGTCTGTGTGTGTGTGGGTGGGTGGGTGGGTGGGTGGGTGGGTGAGTGTGTTAGCATTGCTTGTTACCACGCTACGGTCCAGAATCTTTGATGGATCAAGTTGATATTTTACACAAAAATGCGCCCCATAAAGACGAAGATCCCTATTGTTTGGGAAGAATTATGCATGATGGGAAAGTCACTTTTTTTGCCAAAAACCGTTTTTTTTAAAACATTTATTTCTCTTAAACTGATAACCCTAGAGTTTTGAAATTTTGACATTATCTTTGAAGTTACAAATGGAACAAACGAAAAATATATTCAGAATTTTAAAACAACAGGAAATATTTTTTTTTCACTAAAATGTAATAAATTTGACTTTTAATTCAATCTCAAACCTTGTGAGAGCGATACAAGCCATACTCTTTGACGGATCAAAATGAAACTATGCCCAAAAATAGAACATTATGTGGAGAATGAGTTGAAATATTTTTTTTCAAAATTACTTTCGCTAATTACAGAGAGCTAGCTGATTTCTCTATGTTTCTTTGCCTATATTGAACTATATTTGTCCGTTTTGGATCGTATTTCCAACGAATATATATATATATATATATATATACACGTATATATCAATTTAATTAATCAACAATAACTCTTGGTATAATATATGAATTAAATACCACAATAAACAATATATATTAATTAAAATGCTCTAAGGCCTTTAATCACAACATCATCAGAGAGCTAAATGATACACAACCAAAAAAAAAAAAACATAATAAGTTAATGACAAACAATAATAACAAAGTGTTCAACATTAAAAATGTGAATTGTCTTTTCAGATAGGAAATAAATTAATTTTGGGTTTTCAGGAAATATTTCTTGGATTCTGAGAAAAATCTTGTTTCAAAGCACGCTACTTTATCGGTATTAAACATGTACAGGATATGATGTAATAAACTCATATTAATGTCTATGACATGATGTAATACTTGTATAAAGAGTGTAATATTATTCGGCGTACACTATATTGCAAAACTGCTAAAAATTGACCAACAGTCGTCTATTATTGACCATTGGTTAAATAAGATAACTAACTGGCTAGATTATTTGACCAGATCTAGCCAAAAAATGACTGATTAGGCAACCCTACTTAGGTTGGGGCCTGATGAAGATAAATGTTACCAACTTTGAGGTAAGTATTCTAAAACAAGAGCTACTCTCCTAACTTCCTGGAAACTGAACTTTGCAGTTATCATTTTTTGGTTACAGTGTTGCTAAATTAGAGATAGAATGGAATATAGTGTTTACACTGTAGTTGTAAAAACCCCCAAATAGAGAGACTTATTTTCTTCTCTTAGCTTAGATACATTGTTTTACAGCTCCTCCTAATTGCATAGAATGATGCTATCATCAAAAGATGCTAAGAGATGCATTAGATGACTAAGCTCAATGATATAAAATGAATTTTATCTCAAATTAGAATATAACTAACAAACAGATGAAAAATACTCTATACTGAATTAAAACATATTTACCTCTCAATCTTAATATGTATTTTACACGAAATACCCAATGATATAGGATATACAAAAGTTGACCCTACTGGTTACAGGCAATGACGTGTAGTTGCAAATCCCTCCTAGAACTTCAGAGTCATTGTTTATTTTCGTATAATTCTCCACACTTGCATTAGTTAATTGATTTGAATTATTAGTTAAAAATCATATTTTCATTAAACTTAGTTTTTTATTTTTATCTGAAAATATATTACTTTACCCATCAATTTTAAAATTTACCACAAATTTTTGGAATGAAAATAAATAATGTAGATTTGTATAAAGCATAGACTCAAAGAAGCATATTCAAATTGATTTAATAACGCCCAAATAAGGCCAATTCATTCAACTGTGACAAGTGGTCTTCGTCAGAGTCAAATATCACAATAGAGTAACTATTTATACAGTTGTAAACATCACAATGTTTGGTATTCTGTGAAGCCTACAAAAGGTTTCAACATTCATTATTTATGTTCCAGAATTCTGTAAACTTTAACAAGTAAAATATTTCAGATTATTTTTATGATTGGAATATAACATATGAAATAGTTAACGCCTTTCTTGTAAAATAATCCAGTATTTCTTGTTTTACATAAACACCTAAGTCATTGTTTTTTATCATTAACTTCTCTGAACGAGATTTTTATAATTTTTTAATTTATTTTAAGGTTGTTTCTAAATTGTTTAGTTAAAAGCACTATTTGTTAAAGTATATGTTTTAGTTGTTGAAATTTGTTTGAAAAGGGGAAACGTGATAAAATGTGTAAGAAAATGAAAAGGGAGCAATAAATCTTCGTAAGGACTGTGGCGGTGTTGGGAGAGGTTGTGTGGTAACCAAGTTGGGGAAGCGAGGACAGCAAGGAGAGACCTGACAGACATTGTGCGAAGACTATGAATGGCATTCCGACCAAAGCGGCTGTCACCCGACAGTACTGCTTCACATAATACTCCACCAACTAAACCGAATCCTGTCCCATCTTTAAATATATATATATATATAATATATAGTATATGTATATAATATATACATATATTATATAATATATAATAAAAGAGAGTAAGTTTTAGTCTCTCTTTTATGTTTTCTTATGATAACTTTAAATATATATATAAAATAAATTCAAAACGAAGGAAACACACAGAAAGACACAGACATAACTCACAGAGATATTTCGAAATATCGAAATATCGATGTGAGTTATTTCTGTGTCTTTCTGTGTGCTTCCTTCGTTTTGAATTTATTTTATTTAAAAAAGTCCGCTGGACCGTTTCTTTTAATTGGTATATATATATATATATATATATATATATATATAAATAGCAACTGGTTACCAGCCGTCTACAACGTGCTTGGTCTCCCTTTCTCTGTTCTCCTGAAGACGGATTGCCCGAAAATTTTAGTTTGTAAGTGTGTTTCTTTACTTTGTGTGCTACCTACCTTCAATTTTGAACTGTTATATATATATATAAATAAATATATAAATATATATATATATATTATATATATATTGATAAAAGTATCGACCATCAAATTGAAACAATATTAAAATTTATCAGGACTTGATTAATTATTAATTAATTATTTTACAAAGAAACATAATTTCTAGTGTAAGACTTAGTTTTTCTGTTTCAAATTGTTATACTTCTGCCTATGAAAAAGGTTTTAAATATAAACGGAAACGTTGGCAATGAGAGTTTCATTTGAACCTGAAGAAACGACTCATTCCTGATAAACTTTAATTTTATATATATCTATATCAAAATATTAAAACGTCCAAACCGGACAGATATATAAATGAAAAAAGACAACAAATAGAAGAAGCGAGAAAACTTACTGGATCGATATTTCGAACTGAAGTTCGTCGTCAGTTCGAAATATCGATCCAGTAAGTTTTCTCGCTTCTTCTATTTGTTGTCTTTTTTCATTTATATATATATATATATATATATATATATATATATATATATCAATATAAACAAAGAAACATAGAGAAATCAGAAGAACACACTAACAGTCTCTAATTTTCGGCTTGAACCGTCTTCAGGAGAGATAAGAGAGGGAAACCAAGCGCACTGGATCAGAGACGGTTGGAGACCAACAGTGTATTTCCAACCAAAAAAAGTGTATATATATATATATTGACCGTTGGTCAGCGCAGAGACTTACCCATAGCTATCCATGCTAATTCTCATGACCTCCCTTTCAATGATTGTTTCAGGGTACAAATCCTCAAACAAATCCCCGAGTCTAATTCCCACATCACCCTTAGAGCTTTCGAAGAGGCATTCATATGCCTCCTTGGGGCTTGCTCTCCTCCTGGTCTTAACCTGTACCGTTAATTTTTTTTTTGCATTTTTATTATTTATTGTCTTCATTATTATTTCGTATTATATACTTTTTATCTTGTTTTATAAATAAATATTGGAGGGATTTCTATTTTTCCTCTCCTCCGCTGGGGGGCAGCATTGCGGTGGTTCCACAAGTTACTCTGGAGGCCAGTAGCAGTTTGCTTCTCAACGCGAGTACTTCACAGTTCTTCCCGATGACGACGGATGTCGAAATATCAAAGTGAGTTCTGTAGTGTCTATCTGTGTTCTTTTCTCTGTGTTAAAGTATATATATATATATATATATATATATAATGATAAAAGTATCGACAAAACTAAAATTTATCAGGCTTGATCAGTTCTTCAGTTCAAATTAAACTCTCATTGCCAACGTTTCGGTTTTTATTTAAAACCTTTTTCATAGGTAGAAGTATACATTTTGAAACAGAAAAACTAAGTATTATATTACAGATTATTTTACAAAGAAAAAGAGTCTGTGGATTTTAACAACAACTGTAGTCTGAATGAACACGTGACACTCTTTTAGTTTTGTATATATATCCTCAAATTTTGAATAAAAAACGATAATTGAATAGTTTTTAAAGATGGCTAATGGACGGGACGAGCAGGTAAATCAATGCTACTTGCCAGGGTATTTAGGTGGCTTGCCAAGGATCCACACTCCATCCATCAGGTGGCCCGGAGCCAAACATGCTGTGGCCCTACCAATACCTTAACCCTTCCCTTCACCAAACCCAACATATGAAATATGCAAGATTTTTTTTTTTCTTTAAAAACAATATGCTCGTATTGTTCACTTTTCAATAACAATGTTTTTTTATTCAAGGTTACACAAGTCCTAATTGAATATCACTCATTCTAAAATCACTGACACATTCAGCATCTTAACTAAAATTTATTAAGTTTATAAACTTTGAGTTAATTGCAAACAATTATATTAAGCAACACTAGAATTCAACTAAATATTGTCAGCACTGCGGAAGTTCGCAGTAACAATTAAAGGAGAATGATATATATTCATTTTAAAAATTTTACTTCAGCAGAAGGATAAGGTCGGAAACTGGACGAAATAAAAAGGGTATATACCAATTGAGTTGTTTTAACTTTCTTCAATTGCTAACACTTGATTTGATAAATTAATTAAATATAATTCGTATACTGGGGTAAACCCATAATATAAAGTCTCGGTTCAAAAGAAGTTTTTTATTCAATCTATAGGTTTCAAAAACTTCGTGTTCATCATCAGATTATCGTTTTACTCCAGCATCAGTAAATACCGCATAATTACTAATAATACCGCACAACCATACAGTAAAAAATTAATAATCATATTAGTGAGCAGTTAACATCTTTTTCGTCAGATTGTTTTTGTACACTCTAACACGAATGATTGAAGACATTTTGTCAAACAATCAGTTAATTTTCATTATAAGTTTTTAAATAATAATCATTTAATCTCAAACAGTTAATTCATTTATTAACCAAACATTTTGTTGACTATATCATAAAATACTCCAAACTAAATTAACTCATTACATACAGGTTTGGCTTACCTTATTTATTTCATGATATCAGTTTACTTGTTTCAATAGAAGTGGTTGTCTCAACTCCCACGCTTGTCGGCTTTATTCTTCAGTCTTTGTTAAGAGAAAATCATTGGTTAATTGGTTCTTCTTTTAGATATGACTGAGCTATATTACTCAAATGTTGACTCATCATTAATAAGCTTAAATTCTGCCTTACTCTAGTTTAGATAAGTAATTAGGATCTTAACAAGTAACTGATATCGTACAAACTATTAACTGACAGTTTTACTCTTCCTCCTCTTTTGAAAACGTCGAGAGTGAATTTCTCAATCTTACGTATAAAACATTTCTCTCTATCTCAAACAACCTTGTAGCTATTATAAGAAAGTTAAAAGATATACACTTCATAGTACATCTTTATTAAAGAATTATAAAAAAAATCAATTCAGTATGGAATACTAATTACAACTTTTAATATATGACATCGTATGTGTAAACAATAACAAGAGCTGACATGCAGATGAAGGTTACCAAGAACCTTCTTTTTTATAAAAAAATATTTTTTTATAAAAAAAATAATAATATAAATGATTATTTAATTTTAATTCTAACGTAGTGCAATCAGTTATTATGTGGTATTTACTCATTTTAGTTTTAGAGCCAATGTAAAGGCTCAACCTAACCTTAAAGAAAAAAAAATAACAATGAAATGTACCTGCCTTCTAATATGAAACAGGAGTACCTCATACCTCACCCACGTCCATCCTATTCCCAGTCAGTTGTACCACAAACACTCGCCCTTAGGTTCGTACTCACTTCCTTATTTTATTTTATTTTTATTTTATACTATATTTAACTTTGTACTACAGATAACTCTCTGATGACATTGTATTTTTTAGTTAATGCCTGAGGAAGAACACTAGGTCTTCGAAACGCGTTGTTTATACGATTAAATTGTTATATGTGGAGACCATTTCATTAGCTTTTTACCCTAAAATGATTATTTAAATTATTTTTAAATCATCTATATTAAGTTCTACTTTAAAATATCTTAGCGGTTAAGTAATTTTATAAATTATAATGCAATTATGAATTATTCTGAGTGATATTGAAAATTCCTTATGATTTATTTTAATAATTTTAAAATAAATTTACTTCTGGTTGGTTACTTATAATACTTTTAATTAAGAAATGATGAACAGCAAACTATACAAGTGGGTTTCGGAAGAACCTAATAGTTTTCTTATATACCCAATGAAAATATGATTCGTTTGTTTTAAACAATAAAAGAAATTTTTGAACAATGCAATGTTGTCCAAGTGCAGCGGGACACATTTCCCACAAAGAACTATATATCTACCAAATTTCATTAAAATTTTTCAAATATTGGGGAATCGTAAATAGATAAAGAAATATAACATTGTTAATTTCTATACACTACAATGGTATTTCAGTAACTTAAATAGTAAGTTATTACGCAGTTTATTGTCTCATTGAGTACAATAAATAAACATTTCTGTAAATTATAAGTTCACAGAAGGGGTTCTTGAGGATTTTGGTCATACACATACAACTCCTGATTATATGCCGACGTTTCGCCAAAAGTTTTTTGGCATTTTCAAGGCTAAAAAACAACTTATTAACGACATAAGTAAAGCAAGACAAATACATCCACGGAATACCAACCAACAGAA
Source organism: Hermatobates lingyangjiaoensis (assembly GCA_026182355.1). Taxonomy (NCBI): domain Eukaryota; kingdom Metazoa; phylum Arthropoda; class Insecta; order Hemiptera; family Hermatobatidae; genus Hermatobates; species Hermatobates lingyangjiaoensis. The sequence continues at coordinate 968,338 of JAPFBL010000034.1, read as the reverse complement.
AACAAACCTAAGAACCAAAAAATTCAGTAACAAGAGAACCACAAAAGGATCATAAAATACCTAATGTTATTATTCATTATTTAAAACAGACATTTGTTGTTTAAACCTAATTACTTATTATTAATTATTCAGACATTAATAATAAGTAAGTAATATAAGTAATTAGGTATATTTTTAGGTATTACTTTTGTGGTTCTCTTGTTACTGAATTTTTTGTTTGTTTGGTTTATTTTTTGTTGGTTGGTATTCCGAGGATCTATTTGTCTTGCTTTACTTATGTCGTTAATAAATTGTTTTTTAGCCTTGAAAATGCCAAATAACTTTTGGCGAAACGTCTGCTTAGGATCAGGAGTTGTATGTTTATGACCAAAATCCTCAAGATCCCCTTCTGTGAATTTGAAATATCAGTGGTCGAGAAGCTAAATCAATATGTAATTTATAAGAATAAATGCAATCAAAGTTGTGTTATAAGCAAGTGTTTTATTATGTATGTTCAATTTCCAAGTGCAATTCACCTAGGTTTGATTGGTTTTGCTTTTTGAAATACACAAGAGATTACGTGAGTGGGCGAGAGCTTGTATTAATTTCATTTTCACTCTGAATTAATTACACAGGTATGAAAGTACTGCATTTAGGCAAAAATTTTGTATCCAGTTTTCAACGAAAGTAAACGTTTTTTAGTCCCCTGAGCCCAATAAAATCAGTTCCGCAAAATTGGTCTACCTATCATTTCGTTTATAAGCATGTGTTTAAACAGAATACCTTAAAACATAAGAATTTCAATCAACAAAATTGCTTATTTGTTACTCTTAAAGTGTATATATATATATTTTTTGAAATGTACCGCAGCTTCGGCATTTACGACTTTCAAACTAAGCTGTTCCAGTCTCGTGACAGTCTTACGAATAGAAGGTGGTAATTCCCAAATAAGTTGTCCAAGGACATTGTTGTCTCAAATAAGGACATTGAGACACTTTTTTGAAACACTTTAAGGTTTCAAGAAGATTTGCTGCCAACCTATACTAATATATATATATATATATATATATATGGTTGAGTCTTCAACCATCGCTTCACAAGTGTGCTTGGTGTCCTTATCTCAACTCTCCTAATTTCGGTTCAACCGAAAATTAGAGACAGTAAGTTTGTCTGTTCCTTAGTTCTGAGTTTGTGATTCATCGTGAAACGTATATATATATATATAATTCAGGGGCGTGCGGAAACTTTTGTGAAAAAACAAAGTCGATTCTTTTTCATAAAAGTAAAAATTTCATTTAAATGAATATATTTTATAATAGATACTTTTCAAATATAAAGGTACAATACTTACGTAAAGTATCCTTACGTCATCTTCAGAGCTAGAGCATATTTGTACTAGAAGCAATACTATTTTACACTTTTAATTTTAATTAAATTACTAGGTAAAATTAAGTAATAAAGTTTATTTTATCAAGTAATATTATGAATACATACTTAATTCAAATTGAAATTGTAAAATAATAGTGCCTATTGTACAAATATGTTTTAACCATGAAGATGACGTAAATAAACGCCAAAACGTTGGCATAGAGGAGTTTATTCAAAGCTGACCTATATTCTCAAAATTCAAATTCAATGATTTGATGTATATATACATTTAAATGTAAACTTTTCTGCTTTACAGTCGCACGGCCGATACTAGAGAGTGTCGCAAGCGACAAGTAATAAGAAATCAAAAAGAATCATATAATAATATCTGTTTTAAACTATTATTCAAATTCTAATGTAGTGCAATCAGTTATTATGTGGTATTTACTCATTGTAGGGTAAAAATCTAATGAAATGGTCTCCACATATAAAACTTTTAATGATATAAACAACGCGTTTCGAACACGTAGTGTTCTTCCTCAGGCATTAACTAAAAAATACAATGACACCAGAGAGTTATCTATAGTACAAAGTAAATAAGTACAAAAATTAATAAAAAATAAAATAAGGCAGAAAGTACGAACCTAAGGGTGAGTGCCTCTGAATAAGACTGACTGGTAATGGAATGGACATGGGTGGGGGTATAGGGTACATCTGTTTCTTATTAGAGCAGGTACATTTTTCTCTTAAAAGTTAGGCTGAGCCTTTACATTTTCTTTTAGACTAAGTGTAGGAAACATATTGAAAAAATAACACACAGAGCTATAACGAAATATAAACCAAATATATGTATAAGGAGAAAGTAGAACTTTTTTTTATTTTTTTTTTTATATAAACAAATTAAGAAAAGTTGTACATTTGGGAATTTGCTCATTGAGGCAAGTAGAAGAATTATCGCGCACTAGTTTGTTGATTTCATAGCCTTCTAAAATAGTTATTTCCCGGAATTTATTGTTTCTGTGTAGTATTTGTATATTTTGGTCTGGGAAAAATTGGTGGTTAGTGGTGACTAAATGTTTGGCAAAATGGGACATAAATTGTTTATTGTTGGGGGATTTGGTTTTCTGTTTTACTTCTTGCATATGTTCTTTATTTCTTTTGTTGAATGACCTTATTGTCATCCCTATATAACGTGCAGGGCAATTAGCACATGACAATTTATATATACCAGAAAAAGAAAGGGGTGCTTGAACTGATTTTAAAGATAACAGGGACTTTAAGTCACCTGAGTTTCTGTAAGCAACCTTTAAGCCATATTTTTGCAATAATTTGGCTATTCTTAAGGATGGATCACCAATGTATGGGATCACCACCCAGGTTTGTGTGACTTTTGTAGAGGAGCTGATTGGGGGGAATGCCTGGCTGACTATTTTATTTCTTTCTTTCCTTCTAATTAGTTTGTTAATTAAGCTTGTGGAATATCCATTGTTTTTGGCTATGGTTTTTATGGTTTTGATCTCTTTGCATTTGTTTTCACTTGATAGGGGCACGGTAAAAAGAATCAATATCAATTCTCTAAGGATGACTTCTTTGTAGGACGGCATTAGTGTTCTTAGTGTGATGCATTGATACTATATTTTGAACATATGAAACACTAATTTTCTTCGTAATGGTTTCCTCTTAAAAGTTTGTCTTTTATAAATGATTAAAAAATAAACCAAAAAAAAAAATTCTAATTTTGGCTAATTTAAGTAAAAGTGGAATATTTAAATCAATTTACTGGGAGTTGAGAAAGTGAGAGAGAGAGAGAGAGAGAGAGAGGGAAATTAATATGATGACTTTCATTTGATAAAAGAGTGATAAGTGAATCAGCTTCCGACCCATTAGTCAGATGGAAAAACTTTTAGAGCTAAAAAAGTGAGAAAAACTAAGCCCATCGAATCCTTCCATGAATTCTTAACCAATAAATTAATATCACCTATTAGAAATACAATCTCTTAGGACAGTAACTAATGCAACAATATTGAATTCTACTATTACCGTATACGACTTCATGTTGGAATCGTATTTAATATGAATCATCATGTAAGTCCAATCTCTATTAGTAATATTATTGGTACAAGAGATAATGGTGGACCTATGGTAAATTTATGGTGAACATTATGGTGAACTTTGTTACCTGCTAGAGTAATCTCTAATGTTAGTAGTACAATAAAGATTATTCAAAATGTTAACTTATGGTAAACTGGATTGTTTTACTCGTACAGGATGTGGGTAACTCGCACACTTACAGGCTTTCCCTCTTTAGTGGTGTTCTAGGAGCTTAAAGTGTGGCTCATTTGATAGTCGACACCCGTTTTAGTTATTATAATCGAAAAGTTTCAACAGGCTTGAAAGTCCTGCATTCTTCGTACGTATCTTTTATCCTCACTACATACAGTCTTCTTGATCGTTTTGATTCATCTCAGGAGGATGGAGTGCGCTATATTCTCCATGTCTTACGTGAGAAGCTACGATATAATCAATATTCTATCTTTAAATATTCATTACTAACGTAAGCACGTCATCACAAGACCACAAGTGGCACCTGATAGAAAAAAATATTGCAAATCTGTCCTCACAAATTAATAGAATTTATTTCATATTCATCCCTTCAGGCTGTTTTTTGATAATGTTGATACTATAAAACGGCGATTATGAAACAGAGATTTGTTTTAAAAATACAAAGGATTATGAATGATTACTTAATCTTTTTCAAGAATAAGAAATGACTTGAAATCAGGTCAAGCTGAACAAGTTCAGTATTCCCTCAATGAAAACCTTTAGCGCTCTTGGTCAAATTAAATTTTAAATTCAATTGCCGCCCAGTTGGGTCTCCTCAACTTATTAAATAATGGAAACTTTTATTCAGCAAAGAGAATAATCCTGTTCAGAAGAAATCATTCGAAATTCAAAAAGCTGAAGATTGAAAGAGTTATCAAGCGAGTTGCAGTTTATAAGACATGGGAGAGAGAGAAGAAAAAAAGGAATTTTTAATGAAATAAAGAGGAACATCTTGTAAATTGAACTGGTCTGCTTTTCTTTCTTATTTTAAATTTTGCATGAAGTACTTTAGATGAAAAATTTAAAAATGGCAATATTACCCTGCACTATTATGTTAGGGGGTTAACGGGGCACTAGATTTAAACAATTCTGTTGCAAATGTTGAAGTACTCACGACTATACTAATAGGTTAGTACAACACAGTGTGGTAAACTTAAATCATCAGCTACATCTATCTGAATTATTATTAGTAACATAGAATTTATTTGTAACATTATGGTAAACGTATGCTTTCTTACCTCCTAGAGCAGACAGTAATATGAGAAGCACTATAACAATTATTTTTAATGCAATGCTGTTCTTCTCTTTTGATTATGAACCAGGAGATAAAATACTTTATATATTTCACAAAATGACTATTTAATTAATTCAAACAATTTTCTAGCAATTCAAATATAAACTTTTTTAATAAGAAGATTGAATTATTTTTATTTTCATTATTATTAATTTCATGAATCATTAAAAGTCTACAAACAGAACAAATCAACATGTAAATAAAAAATTAATAAACTTAGATTCATGTAAATTCAATTAGACAGGTGTTTGAATGATTATGAGAGATTACAAATCTACATAATAAACCATAATATAAGGACTTCAACTTTGAAATGTTGTAAATGATTTATCATCAATAAATGAACTTTAGATCACCACTTCATTCAAATTCAAGAGACTTTTAAATTCAATAATATTTATTTCAACTTTTCTATCAGAATTATATCATGGAGTTACTGCATTACACACTTTATTAAAACAACTTACTGTCTCACCTCGCATCTCTACCGATCAGTCGGTGTTTGTAGACTGTCAGTTGCTATTCATGACAATTTCCATATTCTAAGTTTTAATGAATGTTTCAGTGTTCCAATGAATGTTTATGATAATAAAAACAGTCCGTCGACACAATAGATCTGTCACTTTACGAGCTTCTGAAGTTAAATAGATTCAGAGGTATTTTTTTTCTTAAATTAATTTTTTTTATATCTAATTTTTTTTAATTTCTTTATAATTTTATATTTTATTAACTTTCTGTTCAATTGAATTTTATATTTATAACAATTCCTTTATTATTATTATTTTTTCACCGTTGTTATTCTTCTTCAGCTAATTCTACTACTTTTGTCATTTTCGTTTTGGCCAACCTGGTCATATTCGGTGAAGCTGTCCAGTTGGCTTCTCAACTTCCTTTCCTGAGTACGACCGTTAAAAGTTCGAAAATACAAGGTTTAAAAAAAACGGTCGAAATATTGAATGTGAATCCTAGTATTTGTTTTTCATTTGTGTTACTCAAAGTTTTATAAAATTTTTTTAGAATATATATATATATATATATATTATTGTCGCAGTTCTGAATTCACGACCTTTTTATTCACAGACTGTAGCCTCCTGGCTATTTTCCTTAATCGTAGTTGGTAAACTATCAATAAGGTTCGCCAATGACATTTCCAAGTAGATAGTTCGGGAGATCGAAAGAAATTTAACTGAAATGTTATTGGCGAACCTGATTTATAGTTTACCAACTATCTTAAGGAAAATTGCCAGGAGGCTAGGATCTGTGAATAAAAAGGTGGTGAATTCAGAACAGCGATCATTTTCAATAACATATGCTTGAGAGAACATCTGCTGCCAATATATACCAACATTTATATAAATAAATATATTTTGACTGTCATCCCTCCGTCAATTCACTTCTTCTCCTGAGGATGACCACCATTATGGTCGAAATATTCAAAAGTCAGTCTTTGTTATGTTTCTCTCTATGTGACACAGTTTATTTAAAGTAATATATATATATATATATATATATATATATATATATATCACTAGTATATATATTTATATATATATTACTAGTTACTTGCCGTTGCGTCTACAACGTGCTTGGTCTCCCTTTCTCTTTCTTCTGAAGACGAATTGCCCGAAAATTTGAGTTCTATGTGTGTTTCTTTACTTTGTGTGCTACCTATCTTCTATGTTGAACTGTTATATATAATTATATATATATATATATATATATATATATATATATATATATAATATAGTTCAATATAGAAAAATAAACATAGAGAAGAAATCAAAAGAACACACTTACAGTCTCTAATTTTCGGTTTGAACCGTCTTCAGAAGAGAGGGAAACCAAGCGCACTGGTTCAGAGACGGTTGGAGGGTCTCCAATAGTTGGTTTTCTATATTAAACTATATTTGTCCGTTTTGGATCGTATTTCCAACGAAAAAGTATTATATATAAATATATATATCACATTTTTTTATGAAAATACCATCCGAAATTGACAAATACAATTTAATGTACATAAAGAAACATAGATAAATTAAAAAAAACACTTACAGTCTCTAATTTTTGGTTGAACCGTCTTCAGGAAAGATAAGAGAGGGAAACCAAGCGCACAGAGACACTGAGTCTCCAACCGTCTGTGTACCAGTGCGCTTGGTTTCCCTCTCTTCTCTCTCCTGAAGACGGTTCAACCAAAAATTAGAGACTGTAAGTGTGTGTTTTTAATTTCTTTATGTTTCTTTATGTGCATTGAACTATAGAACTATATATATATATATATATAATTTAATTTAATGTTATTTAATTTTATTTTAGTCAAATGTTTTCTTTTTTTAATTTCTATGTGGCCTTTATTTCTTTATCTTCCCTGTCTACCTTTCCTCCGAAAGTTGGCTACACTGTTTGAGTGCTTCAGTTCGAACGCCAAGTCAGTCGTTATCAGCCTTTGGAGCCATTCACTTCTTTTCCTGAAGACGAGGACATCGAAATATAGTAGTGAGTTCAGTGGTTTCCTTTCTATGTGTTCTTTTTTAAATTTTAGTTTATATATATATATATATATACTGTGTGCTGTATTAATGTTTCAATATTGATTTAAATTGTTATTATTCATATGATAATTTTGTTTATCCTATCTCATTATTTCATAATGATAATGAAGCAATATCACAACACAATCCTCAAAGTTTAGTATCATCAATAAAAATAAAATCAATAAAAATAAAACTAAAGCTTTTGTTGTTGTGGCGCTCTCTCCCTCCAAAGATGTTCTTTCCTTCTCAAAGCCTCGGTGAGCAATTGTTATTATGCAAAAAGAATAAGAATTTTTAATTTTAGAACGAATTCCTGATAATCTTCGAGGGTCACATGTGGCCCACAGTGCTCATGCCTAATTTGAAGTGTGTCTAAACCACGGGTGGGCAACCTCTGGCACGCCGATGACTTGTCTCTGGCACGCAAGAGCACAGGTTACCCTTAGCACAGATGCAAGCACCTGTTGCACTAGGCACAGGCAAAAAAAAACTACTTTCTCTGGGGTTTAAGCTTTCATGCCATGACAGTATTTGTACATCCTGGTGGTGAAGAGGTTTATGCTCTACGAAGCTAAAGAGGTCTCAAGAAAAAGAAGTTGATCTTGTCGCCATAGTTACCTTCTTTCTTTAAAAGGTTAAATAATTTTTTACTTTACTATAAGTAAAGTATAGTGATCGTAAAATTCTGTCTTGAGATTTTGACGGAATTACATGATTTGAGGTCCCAAAAGTCGTTTTATGAAGTTTTTTCGATGATGACTATGTATGTATGGGTGTGTGAGTGTGTTAGCATTGCTTGTTACCACGCTACGGTCCAGAATCTTTAATGGATCAAGTTGATATTTTACACAAAAATGGGCCTCATAGTGTAGAAGATCCCTATTGTTTGGGAAGAATTATGCATGACGGGAAAGTCACTTTTTTTGCTAAAAACTGTTTTTTAAAAAACATTTTTTCCTCCTAAACTGATAACCCTAGAGTTTTGAAATTTGAGCATTATCTTTGAGATTACAAATGAAACAAACGAAAAATATATTCAGAATTTTAAAACAACGAAAAATATTTTTTTTTAATAAAATGTAAAAATTTTGTCCTATTATTCAATCTCAAAGCTTGTTAGAACTATACAAGCCATACCGTTTGACGGATCAAAATGAAACTATACCTTAAAATAGACCATCATATGGAAAATGAGATGAGATATTTTGTTTCATAATTACATTCTCCAAAGAGGCGTTAAAGTACGACTTCTGTTTTCAGAAAATGTTTTTTTGATATTAAACGGCTCATTAAAAAATAATGAAAATTTGACCAAAAATGGAAAAAAATTAGCAATTTACAAAAAAATTCATGAAATTTCAATAACGGCAAAGAGCAATAAATCTATAAAAACTGTTTGTTTATCCTGAACTAAGGGATCACCTGCTATACTTGTCGAATTTTTGATATTCTTTTACAATGTTTACATTGACTTAGATTTTTTTTGAGCAAAACCACTGATATAAAATTTGACTATTCTAATCTAATAGTTCATATTTATTATTTTCAAAAATTAGAAGCGCCCAATTATAAATGATTTAAATTATATTGAATAGCTGGCTTCGAGTTTGAGTTGAGTATGTAAACTGGTTAATTACTAATATATTTTTTCTCAATATACATTCATAGCAAGCTTATAACAGAATACAAGACGCAGGAAAAAAGATAACACTCACTCAGAGAAAATTGGTGCATGTGATTTTCGACAAATGGGAAGGAAAATGATTTTAATAAATACTAAGAAGCCATAAAATTCCCAGTATAATAATTCTATAAAAGACCAAAAATATAAACATAATTCGAAATTGAAATCTTTCGTTTGAAGATTAATAAATGTTATTATTGTATATCCTTAATTATTAATTATCTTAAAACGACATTTTTTTCTTGGATGTTTATGATGTTTTTCAGAGAAATAAGTATTTTCCTGATTTACATTTGAAAATTTGACTTAAATATTCAATGTAGAAGGAGGTCAAGTAAACGATATAAGATATCCACTAGCTATTTGAACAAATGCCATGTTTTCTTGTAGGAGATTACTTTGTATTAATAAATTTTCACTTTGGTTTTTCAAAAATGTTATTACTGCTGTAGTTATACTAATGAGATTATTTGCATCAGCTGTGGGATGTACAAAAATAAGCTTATATATTGTTATGTCAATCAATCACTATCAGTACTACCTCAGAAATGAGAGACTAATAAACATCTCCCGTTTAAATGTTTACATTATGCTTAAATGAGACATTATATATTATATACCCAAGAACATTGATATTAAGTTTACTTATAGTAAAGTTGAGTGCAGGCCACTCTATATTTTTTTCTGTTTTTTTATACTATGTTTTACTGCACTGAGGTAATTGTTTCGTTTAAAAAGTTCTTAAGAGATACCAAATATGTTCAAAAAAAAAAAAATGGTTGGCACGCGGTAAAAGTTTGTGTCAGAGACTTGGCTGATTTTGGCGCGCACTCTCAAGAAGGTTGCCCACCCCTGGTCTAGACCTAATTGGTGTGCTCTGTCAATCAGCTTTCATTCAATATTGGCAATCATTTCTTAATTTATTAACATATATAACATATATTCTTTTTTTTTATCTTCATACAAGTCAAATTTTGCCGCTCAGTCATTTTCAAAGAGTTATTAACTTAGTAAAAGTTTCTTGAGTTTGTTTATTCATAGTTCATGAATGTTCTACTTAATCTTGTGGGTTCTAAAATGTTTGATGTTTTGGTTATCTTCAGTTTCTATTATAGAAACCGTCTGACCCTTGTCAAGTGCATACAAGTTGCAAATATATTTGTAGATGGTTTCCAAAGTTTGAGTTTAAGTAATTTTATGTAAGATAAAATGTTTTTCTTATTTATTTTAATATTTGTCCCGTCTGTTCTATGTACTTTTGTCCCAAATTATTCTAGAAATTTTTTTTTATGTTTGACAAAACATTAACATTAATAGCAGAGTAGCAGATTATGTTAATTAGTTATTGACTTTCTGTCACTATCTACTCATTATGGTTACATTTAGTAAAGCTACTAGGGTCAATACAACGGTTTCCGTATCAGGTATTGCCAGGAAGTAAAAGATGTGGTTTTTTAGTGAGTCGGGACCCCCAACCCCACATACCCTCAGCAAGACGTCTTGCTAAGGGATCTGATGAACAGATTTTTCCACATCCTGCGACGAAAAAAAACTAGGGTCAATACACAATGCACAATATTTTTTAAATATTTTTACATTTTTTTGCACAACAATGTTACATTTTTAAATATATTGATATTTAAATTGTCAAATTGTATGTCATTTATTAAGTAAAGTTTTATTCATACAGTAGTACTAAATTCATTTATTATTAGTAATTGTAAAGGGTATTCATAATTTTGTTTAAATTAAAAGTGGCAACAAATTGGGGACTGGGCGAACAGCAAAAGTGTTGTGTACAGCACCGGTTTAGTCTCTTTACACTCTAAAAATCACCTCTTTGTTTTTACTTCATTTACTCTTTAGATGTAATAAAAAGTAATAAAAGTATTCCTTTCCAGAATAAAATTGATCTCATTTTTTAATTCATTTAGTAAATTTTTTAAATCCTAAATATTTAATTATTGGAAATGCTCATTTTTTTAGTATTGATTACACTGGACAACTCATTTTTTGGTGCTCAAGGTTTCTAAGTTGATTTCGAAAATTATACTTTTTTTCTCATCAGGTCAAGTTATTGAGATGTTTGCTATTTCATAGCTTTTTTACCTTAAAATAAGGCGTAATTTCTAAAAACTTTCTAGCGTTATAATTACAATTGTAGATTGATATTGCTGATCTATTTTAAATGACATATTTTATGACATTATAAACGTTAAAGCTTTTCTTTCTAACGTATTGTAATCAGTTATTATGTGGTATTTACTCATTGTAGAAACGTAAAGTTGTTTATACGATTAAATTTTTATATGTGGAGACCATTTCATTAGCTTTTTACCCTGTAATGGTTAAAACTTTTACTTGCGTTACAGATTTTTGGAGTAAAAAATTAAACATGTCTACATCCTCTCCTGGGCGACATTCATTACAAAAAGTGTTTTGCTATATTTTCAGATAATATACGTTGAAATCCAAATGTATTGCATACGTATTCCAAATATTTTGGTGTGATTAATCAATATAAGTTTTAAAATTAAATAAAAATATTGTTTTTTCGATTTTCCTGTCTTTATTGTAACTATCACCTTCCTAGAGAAAGGGTATGCCATAGCAGAAAAACTAGACCTGATAGAGAAAAAGTGACAGCATTTCTGGAATCACAGCCATTAAATTAGGTAAAAACAGTTCAAATATCTTAGGCATAATGACAAATTTTTTTTTTTGTTGGCCAGTGTCATTATTAATTAATTATTTATTCCAATATTTGATTAGTATGTGTGTGTGTGTGTGTGTGTGTGTGTTTGCAAGCGCGTTTTTTTAGGCAAGAATTTATTCATTTCTAATGATTTTAATTCTGAAAAAGTGGATATTTATAATTCATGAAAGACATATACATCTGACGGCCGATTAGTGTAATTTGATGTGAAGGGAAGTTCGTTGCTTAGAAACAGCTCCAGGAATGGCTTAAATATACATCTGATGTTGCTGCCTCTTTGACAAACTTGATTTGAAACATGTTAAATAAAGGGAATATTTAAAACAGGCGAGTTTCAAGTAGGCGATTGCTTCTCTAAATAACATTTGCCAGATCCTAAATGCTAAGAAAGAGGAATGTTAGTTTAAATCGGATTTAAAGGAAAGGACTGCTGAAGCAGACAGAGAATTGAATTACTCTTTATCTCTAAGTGTCATCATGAGACATGCATTTCTATCTGGGCATCTTTAAGGAGCCAACAATGGTCTAGACGGGCCTTATCTGCAGTCAACAGGAGAGAGCTTGTTTCTTCAGCGCAAGACGGTTCAATTTTAATTCATTCTGGAGGCACCAAACTGAGACCTTCACAAAGTTTCCTCTGTTCAACCAATACAAAGGTGTCAGTTATCAATTCCATTTTTTCTACAATTAAATACTTCTAAACAAAATTTTATGCCATCTAGTTTAAATTTCTATGAAGTTTAAAGGGTATTTTTATAATTTGTCGATAAACTTCTATTGAATACTTGCACTACTGATGAATTACTGTGTTACTACAAGGATTAAAGTCATTATCTGTTGACATATAATAAATTATAATATCAAAAGGGCCCTATTTAGGTCAATGATAACACAATTGTCAAGTTTTACGTCTGGTCCGATGAGGATTCAGATGTTTTACCATTAATACTGAATATCAAAGGTCAAACTTGACTTTTGATATTCAATATATATATATTGTAAACGTTTCACAGTAAATCACACACGCACAAAGAAACGAAGCAACGAACACACTTACTGTCTCTAATATTGGGTTGAACTGTCATCAGGAGAGTTGAAATAGGGACACCAAGCGCACTTGCGAAGCGACTGTTGGAGACCGTCTGCATATATATAAAAGGTATTGTTTTCTTGACTACAAATTAATAACAACCACTTTTTCTTCTTCTCGAAATTTGGTCAGTGTTAATATACGGAATCACCTTTTTGCCAACGTTTCGTCTTTATTTTAAGACATCCACAGTTTTTTTGTTAGTTTACAGCCTTAGGGATGTCTTAAAATAAAGACGAAACGTTGGCAAAAAGGTGATTCCGTATATTAACCCTGACCAAATTCCGAGAAGAAGAAAAAGTGATTGTTATTTATATATATATATATATATATATCGCGCTCCGTTCTTCGACGTGGGGAGATCTCTCTCACTTCGTTCTCTCTTCTAGTCTACTCTCCTGATGACGAACAACAGTTCGAAATATTGAATTCTGTAAGTTTTCTTTGTATTCTCTTTTCTGTGTCGTGCTTTGTGTAATTTAAAGTTTTATATATATATATATATATCGATAAAAAGATTTCACATAAACACGTGAAACAACAATCAATGATCAAACCACAATAAGAAATGGGAAAACAAGACTAAGATCTTTCAACCGTAACAAGCGGTCTTCGTCAGAGTCAAAAACCCAACTGAACACTAGATGCAGAAAACATCTGCTGAGGAGTTGAGAAGAGTGGGAGGGAAGAGTGGTATTTTAAAAGGGTGAAAGCACTGGACATTAGTCCTTTCCTGTGCTTTCACCCTTTTAAAATACCACTCTTCCCTCCACTCTTCTCAACTCCTCACCAGATGTTTTCTGCATCTAGTGTTCAGTTGGGTTTTTGACTCTGACGAAGACCGCTTGTTACGGTTGAAAGATCTTAGTCTTGTTTTCCCATTTCTTATTGTGGTTTGATCATTGATATATATATATTACTAACTTTGTTACTAGCCGTTGCGTCTACATCGTGCTTGGTCTCCCTTTCTCTTTTTTCCTGAAGACGGATTGCCCGAAAATTTTAGTTTGTAAGTGTGTTTCTTTACTTTGTGTGCTACCTATCTTCAATTTAAACTGTTACTGTATCCAGTTTGGATCGTGTTTCCGTTTATCAAGTAAAATATATATATATATATATATATATATACACTTTTTCGTTGGAAATACGATCCAAAACGGACAAATATAGTTCAATATAGACAAAGAAACATAGAGATATCAAAAAAAACCACTTACAGTCTCTAATTTTTGGTTTGAACCGTCTTCAGGAGAGATAAGAGAGGGAAACCAAGCGCACTGGTTCAGTGTTTTTGGGTCTCCAAAAGATATCTTTTGATATCTCTATGTTTCTTTGTCTATATTGAACTATATATATATATATATATATGCAAAAAAATCACAATAAATAAACACGTGATGCGATCAATGAAGTTTAAACCGCAATATATATATATATATATATTATATATATATATTATATATATATATATATATATATATATTAATATATAATATATATATATATTATTATTAATAATAATAATTATTATTATTATTATATTATCATTATATTGTTTTACCTGCATTCCAATAAATGTTTAATCGTATATAATCTTGCAATTTCATTAAACGTTCCCTTTGGCTTTTAAGATATAAGGGTTTTATTTTATGAATGCTTGGGAAATAATAATTTATTAATCAACTGAAGTAGATCTCTAGCTTTTAGAGATATTATTTAATATCTCATAGGACCTGTTATACAAATAATATAGGAGAGATATACCGTAATAATTTTTTGAAATGAAATTGTTATTTAAAAATGAATGATTGACTTATTCCATCTCAAATAAATAGAGATATATGTATCGTCATCAATTTATAAATTTATTTCATTTGTGAATAGCTATACATAAAGTAATCTTTTTAAATTTTAAAAGTAGCTGTCCAATGTATTGAATGTTTTCGATATTTATATTTGTATCATTAACAATTGTCATGATGCTTATAACCTTTTTATAACCAACTATAATGTTTCTTATAAAAAATTATGGAAATACAAATGTTTCCCAGCAAAAGTTTTCTTTGATACAGGTAAATAAAAAACTCGACTTATTTAGCCGTAATTGTAACAGAGATATACATTCTCTTGTTAAACATTTTAAAATAATGAGCAAATGAGCAAAACTTAAAGGAAGCATAGGATTGTATGAATTGTTAGAACTTAGTAATCATTATAACAAAATAATTGAAACGTGTTATAAGTATTTAGCGGCGACTTCAGTACAACCACGAAGTTTCTATAACATTTAAATTAAAAAAAATATCTGGAGTTGCCTACACTCAACGTTACTATAAATAAACATAATATTAAACTTTTTGGGTATATAATGTCCTATTTACACGTAAGATAAATTTCTAAATATCAGATGTTTACCAGTATTTTTCCTGAGGGTAGCACAGATGGTATTTGATCCAGTTATCAATATACTCGTACACGGTTATTCTAGTATATCACTCAGCTGATGCATATCCATGAATTACAGGGACGTGATTCATGGATATGCGTCAGCATATCCATGCTGATTCTGAAATTTGATATTACTGCTGTGGTTATTGGTATTACCACAGCAGTAATAACACTTTTATAAAGCCAAAGCGAAGATTTCGTGTTACAAAATAATCTCTCTTAGAGGGGAATGTGGCTTTTGTTCCTACAGCTAGTTCCTATTCTTACATGGTCATTTGTAACCTTACATGGCCAGTAGATATGTTACACTTGATGTTGTTTACTTATAAGTAAACAACAAAGTGATGTAAACAACAACAATAAGTGATGTTGAATTATAAGTAAAAATATATACTTTTTTTTAAAACAATTTATTTCCAGTTGCTTTAAAACTCTGATACTTTTTTCAGCTGCTTTTTTTGTTGCTTCTATGTTGATAACATAATTTCAAGTCTCTAGAGTTTGTAGTTTAGGAGAAAAAAAGTCTAAAAACACAATTTGGCAAAAAAAAATGTTAATATCAACAAATATACAATATAGGATAATATTGTATCTACATGCAATTCTTTTACGTTTGAAATTATGATATGAATTAATTATTTATGGCATAGTTTTACCTTTAAAACTTCAAAATGTTCCTATTTTGACAAATGTCAGAAAATTGTAAGAAAAATGTAAATTTAAATGTAAACAAATATAGCAGATGAACTATTAAACGAAGTTGAATATTCAGTTTTTATAGCTTTATTGCTCTTTGCCATAATTGAAATCACCTGAATTATTTTTATAAATTCCTAATTTGTTGTCCAATATGTTGTGCAAAATTTCATTGGTTTTTAATGAGCCTATCAATGTTAAAAAAGCATTTTCTGAAAACAGAAATTGTACACAAACGACTTTTGGTCAATGTAATTTTGTTAAAAATTACCTTAACTTATCCCCTACATAATGCTCTATTTTTAGATATAATTTCATTTTAATTAATTTGACTTGTATCCTCTTCAAAAGCTTTCAAATTGAATTATAATTAAAAATGTATACATTTTATTGAAAAAAAAACATGTCCAGTTACTTTAAAACTCTGATACTTTTTTCAGTTGCTTTTTTTGTTGCTTCTATGATTTTGTTCTCTAGAGTTTGTAGTTTAGGAGAAAAAAAATCTAAAAACACAATTTGGTCAAAAAAATTACTTTCCAAAAATTTTTATACCAACAAATATACAATATACGATAATATTGTATCCACATACAAATCTTTTACGTTTAAAATTATTTCTTACAAGTTAAAATCCATTATTAAGTTACCTATTAATAATTAGTAATGCTAATTAATTAATAAAATATTAATTGATAATTAAATAAAATCAAACACAGTACATCTTTATAAATAAAAGAAAGGTTTTATCTGTATATTCCTTAGAACTGATTGATTTTAAGTTATCTTTACACTTTGTATATTAAAGAAACAGAGTTCACCCTTGGAAAAATTTCTGTCTGTTTGTCTAAAAATTTTGTCACAAGCAAACTCATCCACCATTAAGTCATAGTGAACTGAAACATTGTCAGTAGAATTGTGACTGTCTAACTTAAAAGATAAGGTTTGAATGAATTGGAAATTCAACGTAGAAGCCAAGTTAGTGACTTTCCTGTGTTTGGGTAGCTACACAGATCTACATGTATTTAGCTATGTAGCTATAAACTATAAAAACATGCAGCTATTTTTAAGTGCCTGATACTGTAGCAAGCAGGTATAATTAGTTGATTTTAATTTTGTGTTTAATTAATTTGTTTGCGTTTATCATAATTTGCCCTCTTTAAATAAGCAAAGTCCTAAATAAGAATTATTCCCAGAATAAAATCAAATCTGAGCTCAGTATGTAAAGCTGCAAAAGAAACTCAAGATCTAATGACAGTATATGGGCTGCACTAATAATAATATTTTGACAATTCTTTAAGTTCTAATAATATATTGGAATTCCACATATCAGATCTGAATTTTTGTAAAATACCTATCAAAGACATGCTGAATAATATAAGTTGTAAAATAAGTAGTATGATATAAGTCTGCTAGTATAATGTATATAAGGAACCTAAGGAATTACTACATAAAAAGGTTCTGAATTTTAAATATGTCTAAACTGAATTACTTTATTCATCAATAATTAAATTAAAAGAAGTAATGAGTTTAATAATTATTTAATAACTATTTGCAAGATATAACCAATTTGAATTAAACTGAATTTAAAAAGAATAGGTTTAAGCTAGATTATTAAAATTATTTTAAACAAAAAATGGTTTTAAAATAACAGTTTCTTAATGTTTTCATTGAAACATTGATTAAAATAAAAGTTATATTCATCATCTGTTATTGATTAACTGCTATTATGTTATGTTAAAATTATTTTACATTTTTATATACAAAGTTTTAAACGATATGATGTTTAAAATTTCATTAAAAACTGAATCATTAGTCATATTATAACATAATTTTACTAATATGTGTGATATTTCTTTTTATAAGTATAATTACTAATATTACTACTTCCTTTTTTTTCTGATATTATTATTATATTTTTTTTGAATTGCATCTATTGTTATTGATATATAGAAAACCACTTAGTTCTATAATATTCTAAAGAAAGAAATAATTAAATGAAGGTAACTTGCATTATTTTTTTGTTGGAATAACTTTTTTAAATTACACTTTCGATTGTATATTAATTTAAATGAGTCAGTTTTAAAAGTTTTTGAACGTTTTAGTGGCATTATTTAATCAAATATAATTCTTATACTAATTAGTAAAGATGTCTTTCATTTTTTTGTTTTTTTCATTACTACAATGTAGTATTTCTTATTATTTCTCAATACTTTTGTTTGTCATCATTGAATAGTAATAATTTAAGGCGATGTAGTAAAAAAATAAAAGATTATTTTAACTTGTGCACTAACCTTCTTTTTGATGTTCAGATGTTTTTATTCTTTTCTTCTTTCTCTTCAAACACTTATACGAACAACAAAAATAATTCACACGCGTTCATGACTTAGTAATCTAATTAATAAATTCACTTTTGAACTGATACAGATAACAATTTTAGTCTAAACTCCGATTAAAAAAACCGACGCTTACAGCTTTAAAGAAACAATCCGGCCATGATGATTTCAAACATATAAAGTGGTTTAGCTCTTAATTAGCCAGTGTTGATGCATGGACAGCAAATAATCTAAATAATAAATACAGACCTATCAATTTTGATGATTTTGTATTAAAAAAATGATTATATAAAATCGATATTAACTTTAAATAAACTTTTGTAAATCGGTATTTTATTATAAAAGACATAAAATGGAAATAATGCATATACCAGTGAAACCTAGTAATTGACTTTAGAGGTTGGTCGATGATAATCGATTTAAAATATTTTAAAACAATTGCATTGGTGTGCACTCAACTTTGCTAAAAGTTACTATATTACTAAGTTAATTAATAAGGTATTTAAATCAATGTTTCTTTTTAATGCAGTAGTCTCAATTTTGATAATTTTAACAAAATGTAATCATTCTCACAGCCTTATAAAAAAATTAAATAATCAGGATGACTGTTAATTAAGACTAGAGTCATTTTGTATTATTTTTAAATTAATTGTTAATATGTTTTTAATTTTTTATATGTTTTTAATATGTTTAAGACTTGAGTCATTTTGTATTATTTTTAATATGTTCAAAATTTATATGGTAATTTTTACAGAGTTAATTACATAGTTATTATAATTATTATAATTACTAGACTTCAGTCTAGTCGAAGGTTTTGTCCGGTTAACATTGTCATTCCTTTAAATAATGTAAATTTTATTTTCTTAGTTAAAAAATTCTTACTTCTGTCTATGAAAAAGGTTTTAAATAAAACCGAAACGTTGGCAACGAGAGTTTGATTTTTTATCCTGGAAAATTGACCGAACCCCGATTAGAGAAACACCATATATATATATATATATATATATATATATATATATATATGCTTTTAAAAACTGGATGTCTGTTTCCACTTGATTTAATTTTGTCTTATATTTTTCCAAATTACGAAATTTTTTCTTCAACTCAGAACTCAACTTAAAAATTAATTCACCATAATTTCTTATTTTATTATTGAACATGTTTCGGTGTACGTTCACCATCTTCAGCAAAACACACAATTAATTACAATTACACTTAACAAATGAATCTAATAGTTAAATTACATTGCAAAAACAAGTGGAAACAGACATCCAGTTTTTAAAAGCATGTATTGAAGAAGGACTGCTCCCAACTTTTACAAAATATATATAATATATATATAATATATATATATATATATATATAGCTCAAAAACGAAGAAAAGCAACACACAGAGAAAGAGACACACTTACAAACTCAAATTTCTGATGATCCGTCTTCAGGAGATAAGAAAATGGGCGACCAAGCCCGCCGGAAACCTGTGTCTCTTTCTTGCTTTTGTTTCTTTTTTGTAAGTCTCTTTGTTGTCTCATTGTTGCTTTTCTTCGTTTTTGAGCTGATTTGCGTCCAGTTTGGATCGTTTTTTTCGAATTTTGAGTGATATTTATATATATATATTTCAATATAGAAAAAGAAACATAGAAAAATGTTTCAAAAGAACACACTTACAGTCTCTAAATTTTGGTTTGAACCGCCTTCAGGAGAGATAAGAGAGGGACACCAAGCGCACTTGTGAAGCGACGGTTGGAGAACCGTCGCTTCACAAGTGCGCTTGGTGTCCCTTTCTCAACTTTCCTGATGACGGTTCAACCGAAAATTAGAGACAGTAAGTGTATTTGTTTCTTAGTTCTGTGTTTGTGATTCATCATGAAACGTTTGTTGCCATTTTGGATCGTTTTTCTGTTTACAATATATACATATTGTTTACAATATATACAATATTTACATATATACATATGAGTTAACTTCATCTACTCAAAGGGACTACTTCTGCCCAATGATGACGAATGTCGAAATATCGTTGTGAGTCTTTTTTGTTTGTGTTTCTATTTGTTTTTCTCTTTTCTCTGTGAACTATATATATATATATATATATACAACTAAAAGTGTTTATATATATATTAGTGTTTATATATATATATATATATATATATATATATATATATACATATTAAGATCCAAAGGACCTGAAAACTCTTAAATCCGTTAAAATTTCAGAAAAGTGGAAATTAATTTCTAATATGTTACAAAAAAAAAACAGGGAATGAACTTAATGAGCATGAGCTTTGATATAAATGAATTTAACTTACCTTCAATGAATAATTGTTAAATAAAGTACATATAATCTAATGCCAAAATACATGTTATATTCAATTTTTTTTTCAGTGTTCATAACAGCCCACCCTGCAAGTGGAATGGATGGATTGGAAAATATCGGCATCAATCGCCACTAACAATGTCTGTGACACTACAAAAGAAATTAATATTCAAAGGGTTGAAATGGATTTATAATCGGGACAAAATATATATTAATAATAGATATTAATACTAAAATCCAAACTTTTTCGAGGGAATGAAACAGTTAATAAAACCAACCTAAAGCTTTTAACTGGGGAATAATATTTATAAATATAACGATTTATATACTTTTCTTGAAACCAGAATATTTTGAAAGTTTTAATAAAGTTAATTTATAATTAAAAAAGTTTTTGAGATTTGTTCAATTCTTGAAAAGAAAGAAGTTTTGAAACAAGAAAAAAAAAAGTTTAATCATAATTATCATAATATAAAAAGTTTTATGAAATTAAAAACCAAATGTTGATAATAATGTTTATTCTGCGCGATATGATAACTATAAAAGGGTTTCTCAACATCTGGTAGTAGATTTGTAAGAGGTTCTTTGGTCGCGAAAAGTAATATAAACAGAAAGGCCCGATGGAACAGAGGGCCTAATAGACTGGTAAAACCCCATCAAAATCCAAAAACATGTAACACTTGCAGTTTAATGGAAAGCTATACCCTTGTCCACCGACCAACCCTCTGTTTTATATAGTTCCTACACTCTTTTTATACAGACCTTCCTTTTCTGAACTGTATATTCTAGTTTCCATTTACATCGTCACACGGTTTGTTTTTAACTCTCGCTTCCGCAATAACATAAATAATACGTTTAGTCCTAACTTCAATTCTTTTTTTTTTTTGAAAGTTTCTTTCTTATAATACTTTAAATAACAAAAGTTTCTTTATCCGAAGTATTGTAAGTCCAGTATTTCAAATAAACTCTGTCTTTTTTTTAAGATACCGTAATTTACTTTATAGAAGATTTAAAAATAAATTTAACACTTTTTTTTAATTATTTCATGAAGTCATTTAAAACTCCATTAACTTTATAACAGAATAGTATTAGAGTCATTGAACCTCGAATGTTTGTTTTTTATTTGACCAGTTCAAGTCCATTTTTAACTCGTCTATTATAATTAACTTTGTAAGACATCATAACGTTGTTAGTACCTGATTATAAGATATATAATAATTATAGGTATCAACTGTTATACACCGTACTTTTGTTCTCTCGTCTGGCTGATTTCTATAACTTCTACACTCTTCTGCCTATTGCCAAATAAATATTTGTTGACTTTTGTATACTATTCAAAACTGAACACTATACAAACTGGCTAGTCACGACCGCCTATTACTTTAACAATAATGAGTTTTTGGTTTGGTACTAGCTATAAGCGACCAGATGATATATATTCATTCCATGATACTAAGAACCACTGAAGAGACTATACCAGATTAACATTATGTGACACTAACTCCTAGTGATGAGACTATACCACATTTTCATTGCTTTAGTGGTGAGACAATTGCCTATACCAAATTCATATTACCAGATGAATGTTGATCATTTGAAACATGTCGACTATAGGAAATATACTTTACTGTGTAAACCACAGGTGTCAAACATACGGCCCCTGTAATATGCATATTACCCTGATAAATATGCATTATATATATATTGATAAAAGTATCGACCGTGGAATAGAAACAAAACTAAAGTTTATCAGGACTCGATCAGTTTGAACCTGAAGAACTGACCGAGTCCCGATAAACTTTAGTTTTGTTTATATATATATATATATATATATATATATATATATATAAAATCAGTTTACTCTAATTTCCTTGAAAACCTGCAGTTCTTATACTATCCACCAGGGTTTTAGTAGGCGCTGTATTATCCACTTTTCCTTTGTCCTCGCACATTGACTAACGAAATATCTCTTTCAAAAAGGATAATAGTGGATACAGAGTGTCGGATTTTAATAAATATTTTTATAATTGACTATTTTTCTTGCGCTAATTATTAGTATTAGTGACTAATTCAAAGAAAAAAGTAGACTTATTGTTAGTTTTATGTAATTTTGTAATTAGCTTACTTGTCTGGCCCGCTTGAGATCATATTAAGCTGTATTCGGCTCCCAGACCAAAATGAGTTTGACACCCCTGGTGTAAACAAAGTAGTGTTATTTAGCAAAATTAAAAAGCTTGTTAGGAAACAGGTATCATCTAAGTTTGGTGTCATTTTCAATAATGTATGTCTTAAAAACTTTATGACTACTACTAAATATGACTGCTACTATATATGTAAACTAAATATAACAGGCAGCATAACAGAAGGTAATCCTTTTTTCGATCAATCTTTCTAACAGTATTCAGAGCAGATCTGAAAATGAAGAAAGAATGAAGTTTCAGGGAATGTTTATCAAAACTATGCGACGTGTAATCGATTTCATCAATCAAATTCTATATTTTAATTCGATTTCAACATCTTTCTAAACAACATTTCACGCAAAAATCGTCAAAAAAAGGTTTCAATATACACGGGATATAAATAATAATAATAATACATTATATAATGTTATGATATATAGAATAAAGTGTTCTATGTTAATAACATAATAAACGGAACAGAATAAATGGATAGTGACAGAATGATTAAATATGTTTCAACATAAAGCATTTTAGAAACCGTAATAAACAAATAAACCTACAATTCGATTTTGACTTATTTAGAGCATTAATACTCCCGGTCATCTAATGAAGTTGCCGGATCATACTGAAATTCATCATCTGATAATGATGAAGAAGAGAATCATTATTTCTCTCAATTAAACATTAGAGAGAAACTTTATCCAGGCTAATAACTGTAACAATGATTCCCACGCGCCCTGTTTAGCTTAGTGAATGTGTTTATCTTTATTTTACTTAATAAAAATGAAATACAAGATTGAACCCAGGTGTGGTAACAAACTTAATAGAAATTATAAATCATACGATTAATTGTAATGGAATATTGCTTTTCTATAAAATCGCTTATGAATTAATATTCATTGTTACCAACTACTGATCAGTGTTGCCAACTACCAATCAGTGTTACAAATTACCTTTCAGTGTTGCCAACTGCTAATAAATTAAGTTGTAAATTTTCTTGTCATTCAAAACATTCATCCTTAAACAGGATTGAATTCAAAACAATGAAACTTTCAATAATTGATATACTCAATACATTTAATACTTCGTCCAGGATCAATATTCAGTTTTTATAGCTTTATTGCTCTTTGACATAATTAAAATTACATGATTTTTTTAAATAATTTTTTCATTTTTTATTCAATTCTTTGGTAGGATTTTTTGGTTTTTTAATGAGCTGTTTAGCGTTTAAAAAAATACATTTCCTTAAGACCGAAAATATACTCTTATATTTAATAAACTTAAATTTGAAAAAAATCATCTCAATTCATCTTCCTCATAAAGTTCTATTTTTAGGTATAGTTTGATTTTAATCCCTTAAATGGTATGGCTTGTATTGCTCTCACAAGCTTTCAGATTGAATTATAGGTCAAAATATTTATATTTTATTAAAAAAAATCCTGTTGTTTTAAAAATCTGGGGATATTAGTCGTTTTTTTTTATTTTGTAATTTGAAAGGTATTAGTTTAGGTGAAAAAAAGTGTTGTCTAAAAACAGGTTTTTGGCAAAAAAAAAAAGCTAGTTTCCAATCATGCATAATGCTCCCAAACAATGCTCCGCATTATGTACACTATGAGGCCCATGTATGTGTAAAATATCATTTTGATCCATCAATTATTCTGGGCCGTAGCGTGGCAACAAACTTTGGATACATACTCACACACACAGACATCATAGAAAAAATTTCATAAAACGACTTCTGAGACCTCAAAACATGTAATTCCGTCAAAATCACAAGATCAATTTTTTTCACGATTACTATACATTACTTATAGTAAAGTTAAAACATTAACTTCAGTTCAATTTTAATAATATTTCTCAACAAATTAAATTTTACTAAATAAATTTAACTTAATTGGTATAATAAACAAAATTATTAGTTTAGAAAGTAATATGATGTTCAAAATAACCAAATCAAAATTGCAATATAATAGTTAATCTCACTTTCTTGAAACTTCAGATTATAATTTCTTAGAAACTATTCCAACATTCGTGAAAGTATTTGTTTACCGAGTTTTCATATTAGCAGGATAAATCTTGAATTTAGACTCCCAAAAAAACACAAGTTTTTTTTTAATTTTACCTTGTACATAGCAGTTTCGCCTTCTACTTCTAACAGGCTAATACTACGTTGAGATCTTCACTTAATTCTAATTGAATGTTTTTGCAGGTAATCATGGCCTATTCTCAACTGGCATGCTCTGTTGTTATTGTATTGTTTGAAGAGACCGCCTCATGTTCCCATAGTTTGCTTCAATACATTTTGCAGTCTGGAGGTTTTGGTAGGCGGCCTTTATAATACTCTTTTCTACTCTGAACTGTATCGGGTTATAAATCTATACCACCTTGTATCAATCTTTCTCTAGCAGGTCAGCATCTTTACTTCTACTACCACACCCATTTACAATGCAATTGCAATTTACTCCAATACACAAGGGGCCAGGCTAGCTCAGTGGTTACGTGCTCTCCTCTGAACTGATAGGACCGGGGTTCGATCCTCACCTGGCCCTCGATTTATTCACGCGGGAGGTGAATAAATCTGAGCGCGTCGTCCCTCGGAGACGGACGTTAAACCGGTCGGTCCCGAGCCTGTACGATGTCAGGTATTCGTTAAAGATCCCTACTCTAAATACACTTGAGTTAGGCAAAATTTAGGACTCCCACTGTAGAATCAATCTTCATTGTGTGGTATCACAAAGGGCCAATGCTCGGCCTACGTGTGTTCCCTTGTTGAACTGCCACTGCAACCTAACCTACTCCAATACACCCATTTCAGTTTTAAATCAGCAACACTTCTGAGGAGTCAGTCAATAAGTCTCCTACACTCAGTGACTGTCATTGTCAATTATCAAAATAGCAGCTGGGGAGTTCACAAAGATCATAGCATCTAATTTATCTAACAGCTGTGCAATCCCGCAGATAAAACGCAGATATTCAATTTGCTCTCTTTGCAGACACATCAGTGTACAAATAGATCCTCTTGGTAGGTGGGTACCAACAACACACTGGCTCCAATGAAAAGTAGTTTCAGCCCCATTAAGTGATGTTATCTTTGCAAACTGAGCCACAGAGACTAACTGAATCCCTGGCCAACTTCCAGACTTTAAAGGACTCTACCGTTATCTGACCTTTGTGGGGAATAGTAGAAAATAAGATAAGTTTTCTATCCTTCCCAAGTCTTTAAACACCTTCGATGACTAAACCTGCTTTAATCTTTGTGTTGGTCAGTCGTGATGCTACCAATGTAGTGCCCTACTACACAAATAGTAGACGAAACAACTTATAAATATTGTGAGATATTAATAGAAGTCATGGAATTCTCCTCTTTAAATTACACTTTCTGTCACAGTTTATACGCTGTTATATATAACACTTTTGAATACCAAAGACATGATTCAGAACTGATTGCAAAACTTCAGACGTACACTGGACATTCACATGCAATAGAGAAACATTTTTGCGATCTCCGACATTCAATTAAACCGCTCAATCAAAGCATAAATATTTTAAGCGTGTTTCTCTGTTTTATGTGAATCTATTTCTGAAGGAATACATATATATCAGGGTTTCCTGCCGTTGTGTTTCCGGCTTGCTTGGTCGCCCATTCTATTTTCTCCTGAAGATGAAATACTATGAAGACTTGTACACACAGAGTAAAGAAACACGCTTACAACTCAAATTTTTGGAAAATCTGTCTTCAGAAGAAAAAGGAGAGGAAGACCTACACGCCGGAGATGAAACGGCAGATAATCGATCTGGTAACTGTTTGATTGGAAGAAAATAAAATATAGTAAAAAAATGCATGCACATAAATAAGATATTATTTAAAAATGAGATATATTATAAAATAAAAAAAATTAATGATAAATTACTGATAAATTAATATTAATGATAAATAAATATATTAATGATAAATTAAAATATATGATATATTTATGATAAATTAATGATAATAATGATAAATTACTTGGGGAGTAATTCATAAATACATTTATGTATTTTTCTAGGTCTCTGCATAAATAACCAGTTGGGACATGTTTGCTCTCCACTGCAGTAGAGAGTAAAACAATTCTAAATAGTTGTATATACTGTCATAATTTAGTAATCTATTACTAAAATAAAAATATCAAAAATCTATTTAGTTAGTATTTATATACACACTTTAACAAATAGGAAAGAAACAGAGAAAGTTACTACAGAAACTCACTTCGATGTTTTGGCATCTGTCGTCATCAGGAAGAAGAGTACAAAGTACTGGCGTTGTGAAGCCAGTACTCTTCTTCCTGATGACGACGGATGTCGAAATATCTAAGTGAGTTTCTGTACTAAATTTCTCTGTTTCTTTCTTATTTGTTAAAGTGTTTATTGTCCACACAGACCTTTCATTTTATTTGAAGTATATATATATATATATAAACATTCACTGATAAAACGAAATACGATCCAAACTGGACACAATACGAGTTCGAGATTAACAAAGAGCAACACACAAAGTAGGGAAACACACTTACAGACTCAAATTTTCGGGTAATCCGTCTTCAGGAGAAAAGAGAATGGGAGACCAAGCACGTTGTAGGCGCAACGGCAAGTAACAACGTGCTTGGTCTCCCATTCTCTTTTCTCCTGAAGACGGATTACCCGAAAATTTGAGTCTGTAAGTGTGTTTCCCTACTTTGTGTGTTGCTCTTTGTTAATCTCGAACTCGTATATATATAAACACTAATATTGTTTTCCTCTGTTTGTAGGCCTTTGGTAAAAGATTTTAAATAAAATCGAAACGTCGGCAATGAGAGTTTGAATTGAAAGTGGAAGAAACTGACCGCATCCCGATCTATTCTTTTTTAGTTTATATATATATATATATATATAACATTAGTGATAATAGAAAAATTGAGAAATGATCCCGAAGGACTAATTACGACAACGAATATTAAGGAGAGTCAATGGGGTAGAAGTAGACATCCTGAGTAGCACCAGCCAACCGAAGTATCCGAAAACTTCCTTGAGTTCTTCTCCTCGTTTTGTTCAGCCTTTGTCGCTAGACTTCAAACATAAGTATTAATTACTAACAGCCATTTCTTCTAACCTGTGAGACACAATTTAAGTTTGTTTCTCCGGAACTGTAATTAAAATTGTCACATTATTGATTTCCGTTTTGACACCTACCCCCCATGGATACCCCTCCTTACTCACACATAATCACGTCTAATCAAAAACAATTCAATATCATAGGCACAATTTTACTATCTGAAACAATATATTCAAAGAAATTATAAGTAGGTCAGGTTAGGTTAGGTTGCAGTAGCAACCCCCCACAAGGGATTACACATAGGACGAAAATTAGCTGTTTGTGATATCACAGAGAGAAGACTGATTCCACATTGGGAGTCCTAAGTTTTGGCTAACTCAAGTGTATTTAGAGTAGGGATTAACGAGTACCTGACATTGTACATGCTCGGGACGGACGGCTTAACGTCCTCTCTGAGGGATGGCGTGTTCCCTTATATTCACCTCCCAGGTGAATAAATTGAGGAACAAAGATTATATTAAGTAGCATTCATAAATAACTAAATAAAATTTAGGATGATTAATTTATCAGTAGGGAATAAATAATCCCACAATTTTTTGGAAAAGTGCTGTTTTTTATTTAAGTTTATTAATTTATAATTTAGGATTTAGTAAATACTTCTTTAATAATCCATGACTCGAATTTTAAAACGTTATGATTTATATTATTGTGTTTATTTAAAAATTCAGTAGAATATGATTAATTTGAAGTCTTTACTTAGGTGATTTTAAGTTTTATCTAAACGAAAGCCATTATCCTCAGCACCTTTTAAATAAATTATTTTTTGCACTAAAGCGATTAATTCTACTAAACACTTCATAAATTATTTTAACTTAATTGCCTTATTAATAATTTTGTTGGAAAATGATTATCATTAGTCATTCACTACTATGGAATGTATATCAAGATTACATAGATTACATGTAATTTAGATTTTTCGCTTAAAGAGTATGATATGGAAAACTGCTTACTTTTAATGTTTTCTTCAGTTAATTATTTCACTTATGTTTATGAATCAATAATCTATTTAGATTATTAATCAAATCAATCCAACGACACATGAGCAATCACTAATTTGATATATTGATATATTATCAATATATATCATATTGTATATCATATATATCATATTGTATATATATCAATATATATCAATATTGATATATCATCAATAATGATATATTGATACATTATTATACCATAAACTGAACACATTTTTGAGCTACAATAAAAAACTTAAAAGATTATTGATCAATTTGTAAGAAAAGATACAGAGGAACAAATTATTAATCAAAATTTATATATATAATGAAAATACTAAACAGTCCAAACTGGACAGATAAATAAACGGGAAAGGCAACACATACAAGAAACGAAAACACTTACTGGATCAATATTTCGAACCGAAGTTCGTCATCAGGAAGAGAGTAGAACGGAAGAAGACTCAGTCACCTTCCACTCTCACTCTTGAACAAATGTTCCTCTTCTTCTTCCCTTCTACTCTCTTCCTGATGACGAACTTCGGTTCGAAATATTGATCCAGTAAGTGTTCTCGTTTCTTTTATGTGTTGCTTTTTTCTTATATATATATATATATAAGAAAATATATATATATATAAAAATATATATATACTTTTTCTTCTTCTCGGAATTTGGTCAGGTCTTTATTTTAAGACATACTCAGGGCTATAAAATGACTAAAAGACGAAACATTGGCGAAAAGGTGATTCCCAATATGAACCCTGACCAAATTCCGAGAAGAAGAAAAACTGTTTATATATATAACACACGCTTACAGTCTCTAATTTTCGGTTGTAACCGTCTTCAGGTGAGATTAGAGAGGAAATCAAGCGCACTGGTTCAGAGATGGTTGGAGACAGGGTCTCCGGACCAGAAGATCTTCAGTCATCTTCGGTTTGAATCTGCAGTCATTTAAGACCATAATCGCCTAGAATTAAATTTTTCTACCCAAATAATGAAACATTGAAACAGACGTAACAAACTGTAGCAAAGGCTAAAAAATAGGATATATTTTCTGGATCATGAACTAAAGTTATAAGACGGACACGATTGAAAGTCACGTTTTGAACTCGTGCACCACTACTGCCGAAAAGAATCAACTTTCATTTTATCTGAGCTAATGAAAAGATTAGCTTTGTATTGATTGCTTGAAATGGTTGTCAGACATTCTGGTGTGCAACGAATAGCTTCACTGTATGGAAAAGAACAAGAAAAAGTCTTTAGTAAATAAAACAAAATTAGTTAATATTACTCATTGAGTCCCAAGATATTTAATATCTATATAAATAAAAGAAAGGTTTTGTATGTACATTGCCTGACTTATTTCAAGTTATCATTAGGTGTTATACAATAGAGAAACCGAATCCACCCTTAGAAAAATTTCTGTCCGTCTGTTTGTTTGCAAAATGTTGTGACAAGTAAACTCAGCTACCATAAGGCATAGAAAGCTGAAACTTTGAAATTAGATTTGTGTATGTCTAACTTGAAATCTAAGATTTGAATGAATTGGAAATTCAACGTAGAAGAAAAGATATAGATTTTTAAGCTATGTTTGGTGAACTACACAGATATTATTATTTTAAAAAGTGCCTGATCCTGTGGCAAATACGTATTGTTAGTTGATTTTAATTTCGTTTACGTTTAAGTTCCTAGCAAGAGATTATTGACGAGGACTTTCTCGGAGTTCAAGATCTACTATCTATTCAGAATAACTGGCTTTCTGAAAGGGTAATTCTCACCCCTACTAATGAACACGCTGGAAAATCCAACAAACAAGTTCTTATGCTATATCAAACAGAAGAAATAACTTACAAGTCAGTAAACAGAATGATTACTGATGAGGAAGTAGTTCATTATCCAACTGGGTTAAAAACATAAAGTAAGCTCATGGGTTAAAACTTAAAGCAGGGGCACCAATCATGCTATTATGAAACTTGAGTGCACCAAAAATGTGGAATTGAACACGATTCCGTATTATGCTTCCTCAAGAATTAGACGTTTCAACTCCCTCTTCTTCCATGAACATGAAGGACAGACAGCTAATGCGGTGTATCCACAGATACGTACCTAACACTCTACTAATAATGACTTTTTCTACTACTCTACTCTACAATTTCTAACAATATTTTGGAATATTATCTTAGAATTTTTTTAAAATACCCGTCAAAGACAGGTACGTCGTCTAGTTCATTGATAAAAGCAAATGAGTGAAAAATAAATACAAAGGCACTGGTTTCATTTTCCGTAGTAAAAGACAAAGTTTTTAATAAAGCGTTTCATTGTGCAGAATAATACTAATTAAGGTCAAATATCTTCGTGTGTACACCATAAATTTGGGTACTAGCATGTTTTGAAATGTTAAATAATAGTCGATACATCTATCAACTTATAAAACAAATCAATACCAAAATTGTAGGGTAAAAAGCTAATAAAATTATCTCCACATATAAAAATTTAATCGTACAAACAACGCGTTTTGATCACGTAGTGTTCTTCTTCAGGCATTAACTACATGTGAGTGTCAGTTGTATCACAGACACTCACCCTTAGTTAATGACTGAGGAAGAACACTACGTGTTCGAAACGCGTTGTTTATACGATTAAATGTTTATATGTGGAGACCATTTCATTAGCTTGTTACACTACAATGAGTAAATAACACATAATAACTGATTCCACTACGTTAGAATAATACAAAAAGTCTCACAAATCCAGCCATTGGCCCCTTTGGCCTTCATAAAAAGCTGGCATAGCAGTTATCTTACGCCATTCTTTAAACAATTTCCCTGATTTGACTAGAAATGATTGTTTAGGAACTTTTAGGTTCTATAAAACTAAACTAGTTTGAATGCATTAACCCACAGAGTGCTTCAAATAATAGACCAACTTACTAATCTCTAGGACTTTGCACATTTTATTAGTGCAGTAATTTAGGATCTCTGGAAATCGGATCAAAAACTGTCTTTCGATGCACTCAGTAGTAGAGGGAAATATTCATTTTGATTGCGTTGCTAGGCTATCAGTAGTAAAAATAAAACTGATATGTCAAAGTCATTTGGCATATTTCTTTTCGTATATTTGCATGTGAAAGATGTGTAGTATCAAAACCAGAACGTTTATTAATCAATGTCATGGACTTTTGTGTTACATGTTACAATGTCATGGTAGCTGTTCTAGAATCTGCAGAGATGAGGTGTTAAATTGGCGTTGAAAGTATATTCAGAAGATACTGAAGTAGAAAAACAAGTGTTTGAAACAACCTCAGAGTAACCCATGCAAGGAATATGTTGAAAACTCTGGAATGTAGCTAGTAGGAAATTTTATCCATTTTACCTCACTCTGGAATGTTTTACCCATATATTGAACGCTTTCAGAATTAAAGTTTGTGTCAAAGCCATAGTGAAACAGACCCAGAAGAAAATGGAAGACATACAAAAAAAAATGTTTATATAAGCCCACACTTCTACAGTTTATTCCTGTAGAATAAACACAATTTTCCTGTATGTGAGTCAATAATCCTGTAATGGAGGATTAGTGACTCACATATCATTTTGACACCATTTTAACCATGGGTCACATTAACAGGGGTGTTCACTGCATGTTGTGTTCACCCCCAGTGTACCCCACGCTCAATGCTAGCTATCTTGGGAACTAGCTTAACTTAGGTTAACTAGTGAGAACAAATTTACTTGCCTCTGGGCTGGTGGTCCAGGGTTCAATCCCCACCTAGCCCACGATTTATTCACACAGGAGGTAAATAAATCTGAGTACGTCGTCCCTCGGAGAGGACGTTAAGCCGTAAATTAAGCTGTAAAAACTTACAGAAGTTTTTCTTCTGTAACGTACAAAAGAAAACTTCTGTTAGTTTTCTCACTGTTTTCTAACCTATTGTCAAAATTTCTATTATAATTTCTTAATTGTAACTAATTGCACTTTTATGTATGTTTGATTCTTTAATGATTAAATTATTTCTTATATTTCCTCTGTTTTGTAGGCCTATGAAAAAGGTTTTTAATAAAAACCGAAACGTTAGCAATGTGAGTTTAATTTGAACCTGAAGAACTGACCCAGTCCCGATAAACTTTAGTTTTGTCTCTATTCCACGGTCGATACTTTTATCAATATTTATAACTATACAGTTACAAAGTGGTCAGTTTCTCCCACTTTCAGTCAAACTATCATTGCAGAAGTTACAATTTTACTCAAAATCTTGTTCAAAAGCCTACAATATAGAGGATAAAAGAAAATTAGATACATACTTTTTTAACACAAATGAAAGAAGTGCATTATGAAAAATTATTTACAATTAAGTGTATTAGACTAACATTAAAATTAAAAGAAGGATTCTATCTAGAAAAAATTACAATGAACTTAAAAAATTAAGAATATTTGAAAATAAATAAACCATTCCATATTAAATTGCTGAAACAATTTTGGAAGGTTAAACCATTCAAATGACAAATCTTTAATAAAGTACTAGGAACAGCCGGTAATACTGGAACAAAATTTCACTAAAACTATTAAATATTCAAAATACTATAATAAACACAATTTAAATTTGCTATGCTACTTCTATGATTATTACATGTTTGATCTTGTTTAATGAAAAACATTTCAAGAAGTTATTTCTCTATATTGTAGGCCTTTGAAAAAGATTTTAAATAAAATCGAAACATCGTAAATGAGAGTTTGATTGGAAGTGGAAGAAACTGATATCATAATAATTATTATATAATACTAAAAATCATATCTATAACTAGCTAATAGTTAATATAGCTACAAATATATATAGTTATATTATAGCTAGCTACCTATAGTTAGAAGTATATATCGAAGCTAAGAATTATAATTTAAAACTGTTACTAAATTGATAGTCAAAAATGCTGATGTTAGAGTACATCCATTAAATGTAAAAAAATATGTTTTTATCTTTTTTTCATTATATTTTGAAAAGTAATTATTTACTTCAATATCAAATTTAATTGTTATTTGAATACATAACTTACATTTAAACATTGATAACATTATTTTATTAACTCCAAGTATACCAGCTATTTTTCTTTTTATAAAATTTGTTTGCTGTGGATACTCGTTTTTAATTTTTTGTTCTTGACAGTGACAGGGTCGTTCCAAAGCAGAAAACGTGAGTATAAGGTTCATATAATTTAAGGTTTAAACTAATTCAAAAAGCAGTAGAGGGTTGTCGCTGTTTTTAGAATTAGGTAACTATAATTAATCAAAACTTATTAACTGCACATTTTACATTGATATGAAGCAACTGAATAACTGAAGATAAGTTGAATTTGTATAGATTTTTTATACCTTTTAACATTAAAGTAAATATTTTAAAATGTGTTTGTCAAGTTTTTCATTTTGCTAACCAATTTAGATTCATTTTGATTATTTTTGTTGTGAGACGGCGATCTGATGAGACGGTGCAAGTGTTGCAGATTTGCATGATCAATCTGAAAGGGGACACCCATCAGTGGTGCTTCTTGGAATGATTTCGTATTCATGAAAGCAATACGTCTCTGTTTAATGTCACTTAATCCTCATCCTAAGGCTTCTCGCAGTCACTTCAACAGCCTTTCTTACCATTATTTATGCAGAATAGTGATCAAAAAATGTATATTTTGTCATAGAAACTTGTTTTTAATACCTATTTAACAATTTGGTAGATTGTTACGAAAGAAATAATTGTTTTTAAAAAATAGGAGTTAAAAAAAACAATATATTAAAAATTGCGAGAGTTTACTTTCCTGATGATCACAGAGCAACGATAAATCTTATCGTTTCTTTAAGGAGATCATATTGTTTTATCATCTCCAAAGAAATTAACCAAAATAGTATTTTGGATAGAAGAGGATAGAGAAAAAGTGAGAGAGGGTCACAACAGTAACTCAGTGAGTGAGGATATGGAGTTAGAGAGGGAGAGAGAATATAAGAAAAAAGAAGGAGTAAATATAGAAGATTGAGAGAGATAAGTGTATAATGACCATCTTTAATTAATATAAATAAATATTTAAATTAATTTAAAAAACTGTATGCGAGAGAACGAGAAGCAGAAAGATGGATTGAGATTGTGATGGCAGAGAGAAACTGAGTCAAAGTCAGAGGGAGAGAGAGATAGAAATACAGAAAGGGTTCAAGAGAGGGGGAAGGAAGAAAGAAGAAATAGAGTGTGTGCATGAAATGGGAAAGAGGGAGTAAGGAAGTGATAGAGGGAGACAATTTGTTAACTCCTACATCTCACTCATAAAACAAATACAGAAAGGGTTCAAGAGAGGGGGAAGTAAGAAAGAAGAAATAGAGTGTGTGCATGAAATGGGAAAGAGGGAGTAAGGAAGTGATAGAGGGAGACAATTTGTTAACTCCTACATCTCACTCATAAAACAAATACAGAAAGGGTTCAAGAGAGGGGGAAGTAAGAAAGAAGAAATAGAGTGTATGCATGAAATGGGAAAGAGGGAGTAAGGAAATGATAGAGGGAGACAATTTGTTAACTCCTACATCTCACTCATAAAACAAAAACACGGGCTATCTCTCAATCTACAATTATGAATATGTCCCTCAAACAGGAAGTGAGTGTACCAGCAGGAAATAACCATCACAATACAATACCTACAAACTCACCTCGATTACTCGAAGGATATTATAATTTCATGTAATGGAGAATCAGTTTTCCATCGTACTCCGTAGAATTATAATCTACTTTGAAACATTTAAAAAGATTTCTATTTCTATTAAAACCAATTTCCAATAAACATCATGCAAAAAATATTCTACCACACTAATTCTATAATATAATATTAATTCTATAATATATTATAATCATTCTATAAAGAATTATGGAACTTATTTTAAATATTTATATATTTTAAGTAAAATGATTTCACATAAACACGTGAAATAACAATCAATGATCAAACCACAATATGAAATAGGAAACAACACTAAGATCTTTCAACCGTAACAAGCGGTTTCGTCAGAGACAAAAACCCAAAACTCAGTTGGGTTTTTGACTCTGACGAAGACCGCTTGTTACGGTTGAAAGATCTTAGTCTTATTTTCCCATTTCATATTGTGGTTTGATCATATATTTTAAGTAACTACATATTTTCTATAAGATGTATATATTTTATTTAAATTATAGTTAATATACGCAAAGCAACACAATTATTAAATTTTTAATTAAAATATATAAATTAATATTTATGGGTTATCCAAAGGTAGGTATACATTTGTTTAAATTGGTGAAGCTTGAATTAGACTTCAAAGCAGTGTAAATTGTAATAAACTGCAGTTTGAGCCCCTTCATTAATAAAATATAATTTTACTCTGAATGTTTTATTTTAAAACTGAATAAATAAATCACTCTTATCATTAACTGTAAAACTAATTTTGTACCGTTATGTACATAATAATTTTATTAATTTATAAAATGTGAAGAAATAAGATTAATATAAACGAATAAATATTTGTTTATGTTCTTCAATTACAAATATAAGTTTATGGTCTTATTTATTCTTTTATAGGAAATAGTAAATTAATTGAAAAGGTAGAGTTACTTATTATTTTTTTTATCTTTGCACTTTGTTTAGAGCTGGTCAAAGAGCACTGACCGTGTTATTGGGTTACCAGAAAAGGTTACTTGAAATGGTTTCAAATAAATCATAGCAGGTGAAATGGTTGTAAGAAGAAAATATTTTTATAGGGAAAGTGACCCCCTCGAGGGTAGTTGGTTTTCCACGTCGTGCCGGGTCGGCAACTGTT
The DNA here is from genome assembly GCA_026182355.1 of Hermatobates lingyangjiaoensis. Classification (NCBI taxonomy): domain Eukaryota; kingdom Metazoa; phylum Arthropoda; class Insecta; order Hemiptera; family Hermatobatidae; genus Hermatobates; species Hermatobates lingyangjiaoensis. The sequence goes on along the minus strand of JAPFBL010000034.1, from coordinate 931,702 downwards.
TATATTACGTGACCGGGCTATTGTGGCGGTCCACAACTCACAATATAGGAAGTGAAAGCGATCGGACTTAGCTACAAGAGTGGATTCTGAAAAGAATCCAGATTCGTATTTCATAATACAATAGAACCAGATAATAAGCAACAAGATCAGGCAGGTGTTATCTGTCCCTTTCCGCTGGATTCCTTAGCCAGGGCTCCTGACTCAATACATTCTAATTATTTATAATCACTCAAAACACTAATTTATTTAATTCTTTTTATAAATTTTATGGGGTTGATTATAATAATTTTGAATCTAGGTAACGTAATGTTGGGGAACATATACTGAGAATATATAAGAAAGTTTAGCACCCAATGAGTACATTAATTAAAAGAAAGTGTTCGCAAGAGAGAGAGAGAATAGCAGGAAAATGGAGGGAGATTGTGATGCGAGAAAGATGTGTGATGGAGAAAGTAAGAATGAGAGATAAAATTGAGAGAGAGTTGTGTATGAAATAGGAAAAAGGGGAGTAAGTGAGAGGTAGACAAAAAAGAGGAACGGAAAAAGAAAAGGGAAGTAGGAGGAATTTGGGACACAGAAAGAGGAAAAGGTTAAAACACGGGTGGGATTGAGAGAGAGAGAAAGAAAAAGGAAATAGGAGGAAATTTGGGACACAGAAAAAGAAAAAGGGAAAAACACGGGTGGGATAGAGAGAGAGAGAGAGAAAGAAAAAGGAAATAGGAGGAAATTTGGGACACAGAAAAAGAAAAAGGTTAAAACACGGGTGGGATAGAGAGAGAGAGAGAGAAAGAAAAAGGAAATAGGAGGAAATTTGGGACACAGAAAAAGGAAAAGGTTAAAACACGGGTGGGATAGAGAGAGAGAGAGAAAGAAAAAGGAAATAGGAGGAAATTTGGGACACAGAAAAAGAAAAAGGTTAAAACACGGGTGGGATAGAGAGAGAGAGAAAGAAAAAGGAAATAGGAGGAAATTTGGTACACAGAAAAAGAAAAAGGTTAAAACACGGGTGGGATAGAGAGAGAGAGAGAGAAAGAAAAAGGAAATAGGAGGAAATTTGGTACACAGAAAAAGAAAAAGGTTAAAAAACGTTAAAACACGGGTGGGATTGAGAGACAGAAAAAGAAAAAGGAAATACGAGGAAATTTTGGACACAACGGGAGGAAAAGGTTAAAACAAGGGTGGGATTGAGAGAGAGAGAGAAAAAGGAATAGCTCAAGTGTGAGTATTAGATAGGTTAGTCAAAGAGAGTGAATGAGGGAAAGAGAATGAATAAGAAGGAAAAGGTAGAGAGAGTAAAAAATGAAATTGATAAATTGTAGGAAAGTAAAAGGGAAAGAGTGTGATAGAGTTAGAAGAAGAGAAAGATAGAAAGGAAAACAGGAAAGGACCAACGACCAACGAAGAGTTCCATGCACGACAGTGCACGTCGTAATTAGCAGTTCCGGACTAGAGGCCCACTACTGCTAAATTATCATCCTGCTTTTTTTTGTATTGATCAGTTGGCATTGTCAATACTGGGGACGTTAGTCTGTCAGGGAAAGGAGTCGTATTCGTGGTCGTATGGTCTTGCAGTTTTGCATTATATGAGGTACTATATTATATATAAGTCATCAGGTCGTCATGATTGGTTCAGGAAGGGAGCTATTAGGAGTCACGGGATTGGAAAGGGTTGTTTGTTGGATTCAGGTCCCGAACAAGGAGATTTGGATAGGTGGGCAGTATTTTGTCTTCATTGTTAGCAAGTCGACTAATGTAGCAATCAATTGATTTCCAACTCAAATCATGTTGAATATCGACATTTCTAGCATACCATGGAGCCCTAGTTATAAGGCGGGCACATTTATTCTGTAAATCTTGGATGCAGTTCTTGTTCGTGGGTGCCGCTCCAAACCACACTGAGCATCCATATGTCATAGTTGAACGAATGACCGCCTTATAGACAAGGTCCTTCATTGTCTGTGGAGCAGGAAAGGAGAAAGAGAGACATTATGGGAGAAGAAGAAAGAGAAATGTAAAAATGAGAGTTAAATAGGAGTAATAACGAGAACGAGTGTGGAAGAAATGGTGAAAGTTCTATCCTAAACTTTGCAGCCGCATAAAAAATACAACCAGCATAACCTTTTACGAGTTAAGGTCCTATTTAACACATTTATTACGCCAGATTTCACACACGCTATTAAGCTCATATGTCCCCATAATTGCGTTAGTGACTTTTTTTTTCTGACTTCTAAGTAAAGCTCAATCATAAAGTTTAAAGAGTAATACTTCAACTTTTCAAATAAACAATATAATTAGCTATTCATATTGCCATCCTCAGTCCACAGTCTCAAATCATCTTCATAAAACTACTAACAGAAACACATTTATTTTTTAAAAGGCAAACTAAAAATTGCATTCTCTTGAGGGCTAATAAGATTGGTTTTAGGTAGAGTCGTTACAAATGTACATTTTGGCAGACTTATAAACCGCCAGGTTTTGCTATAACACTATATTACTTTCTTTACTCTAGAGAGCCAGGTTAGCTCAGTAGTTAACGTACTCGCCTTTGAACTGGTAGGTCCAGGTTCGATACTCACATGAGAGGTAAATATATTTGAGCACTTCGTTCCTCGGAGAAGAACGTTTAGACGCTAAACTATTGGTCCCGAGCCTGTATGATGTCAGGTTCTCGTTAAAGATCCCTACTCTAAATACACTTGAGTTATGCAAAATTGGATTCCCAATGTAGAATCAACAGGTAATGCGACTCACCCATTACTAAAAATGGATGAAGTAATAAATGAGTCACAATTTCCGCCCCTAGAACAACCCTAAAAGCCTCATAAGGGTGGGTGTCGAAAAACAAACAAACAACTTTTTTTACTCTAAGGGTGTGGGCAGCAATTTACTATTGTTTTATTCTTGCTGATAAGGCAAAGTGGAGCCAAAATAGTGATGACTCAAAGATTTTATTTTAAAAGGTTAAACTCGCAAAATACTTTTATATTTGAAAGAATATCTTTGTCAATTCTGAAAAACCAAAAAAAAAACTACAAACAAGTTTTTCATGACTCTAGGTCCCAGCATCCAAAAGATTTATTATAAAAATGAACATATAAATAATATAGATATATAACTAAAAAGCAGAAATGTAGCGTCGAATAATAGTGCACTAAATTTTGACGAATTTTGTTGTTTGCTACATTTGAGGAACAAAGCTTTGACTTGGTCAAAAATATCTACCGATTTGTCATTTAAAACAAACGCAGTGGACGATCAAATTTGTAAAAACTTCTCTTCGAGGGGATTGACTTTCATCCGTTTAGATTTCACACATAACAAACAAATGGATCCATTGCAAAATAATAAATTTGAGGTATCTTTGTATAGTTTAATTTCCCTTCATCATCTAGGTAACAAATGCAATGGTTGAAAGTAAAGTACAAATCTTTCAAGTTTTACCTTCCTTTTTGAACTGACAAAATCTAAATCTATATATAATTTAAAATTACATTTTTGATTAAAGTTCACTGTATTTATATATTTCATTTTCAGCTTCATCAAAAATGCAAGACCAAAAATATCATTAATCTGATCCATATTTGTGATGTGATCCTCCAGTATATGTCTGAACACTTAAATATACATCTATTTAGGTTAAAATAAAAATAAACAAGATCAAAAGTTATTTAAATCAGTTGTACTTGTTCTCTGAAGAAAATAAGAGAAGAGTAAAAATGTTAGATGACTAACAAGAAATTTAATTGAATTATACTGGTTTGAATAATTTAGGCAACAATAAAGTACAACCAATAGAACAAAAAATGACATATAAACGCATTTTAAATTTCCATTTGTTTAAAGTTTTTAACAAGCAATTAAAAAAGTTTTCAAAGGAATATTACATGAAGTAACCCCTGTCTTTTATAATAAAATAAAAAGTAAAAACTTTGTTTTCAAATCTGGGAAAGAAAAGTCGAAAAGAATTCTAAATTATTGTTATATATGTAATAAAATAAATTCATTGTGAGAAATTTCATGCTGCTTTTGGAGAAACATATCGTTTTCTAAAAGGGTGGTTGTACCAACATTCTTTAATCTGAAATAGGATTAATGTCACTCCGGTTATTGATTGGACTGTACTCAATGTGATGTTTTTTATGTGGGTTTGGCTTCCATCAAGCTGTTGGTTATAAATGACTACAGGTCTTCCGAGATAAGCGCAGTGACCTTCCCCGTTGCCATTCATGCCATTCATGGACTCAGCATCAATGACAGTTCTGTGAATAGTCCCTTAGCCATATTCCTAATTCCAATACCAATATCGCTTCAAGAGCTTCAGAATAACCACATATTTCTTTCCTGGGGGGTAGATCTGCTCCTGAGCTTAGCCTTCATCGATAATTATTCTTTATCATTATTAAATTTTGTTTGCTTATGTATTTTTCTTATTTATGGTACGTTTTTTATTGATTTTTAATATTTTTCCCTATTTATTTCATTTTTATTTTATTTATCCTTGTCTCCCCTATGTCCATAAGTTGACAACACTGACTGAGTTCCTTTTCAATGAAACAGACTTCAGTCCGCGCTTGTCTTCAGAGTGACTGTACACAAAAACTGTCATTGAAACTGAATACGTAAGAACTGGCATCAATGGCAACAGGAAGGTGACTACGCTGACCAACCTGCGATTATTCATTCCAAACTTAGCTTGGTAGAACCTAAACCAACATAACTATAAAGCTTAATTTTGAGGAATTTGTTGGTTGCCACATTTGGGGAACAAAGATTTGACTTGGGCCAAAAAAAAAACGGTTAAAAAAAATCCTCCCAAAACGAAGTTTTTACAAATTTTTTCGTCCGCCGCGTTTGTTTTAAAATGACAAATCTCTAGATTTGTGGCCCAAGTAACCTAGGTTATTTCAGTTCAGTGTCACATGTTCATTCAGACTACAGTTGTTGTTAAAATCCACATACTATTTTTCTTTGTAAAATAATTTGTAATGTAATACTTAGTTTTTCTGTTTCAAAATGTATACTTCTGCCTATGAAAAATGTTTTAAATAAAGACCGAAACGTTATCAATGAGAGTTTAATTTGAACCTGAAGAACTGACCGAGTCCCGATAAACTTTAGTTTTGTTTCTATTCTACGGTCGATACTTTTATCAATATATATATATAAAATAAATTCAAAACGAAGGAAACACACAGAAAGACACAAACATAACTCACATCGATATTTCGACCATCGTCGTCATCAGGAGGTGTGAAGAGCGAAGAGTCCCGTAGGAAGACAGGGCAGCGACTCTGTCTTCCTGTCGCTGCCCTGTCTTCCTGCGGGACTCTTTGCTCTTCGCTCTTCACACCTCCTGATGGCGACGATGGTCGAAATATCGATGTGAGTTATGTTTGTGTCTTTCTGTGTGTTTCCCTCGTTTTGAATTTATTTTATTTAAAAAAGTCCGCTGGACCGTTTCTTTTAATTGTATATATATATATATTCACTTCATTTCTGTTCCTCAAGCAGTCATTATTCTTCTTCTGTCCTTTATTTCTCTAATGATCATTTTTATTTTAAATGTTCACTAGCATTATCCTGTGATTTCTTCTAGTTATTATCTAACCCTCCTGTTCTTTAATATAATATATATAAATGAAAATAAAGTCAGGTAAGTCATAAAATGTGGGGCTCCATTTGAATTTGGATTAGGATTTATATGTGCTTATGCCAAGCTTTTCGTCCCTTATTCATACTTATTAAGGGTTGTTCTGGAAATTCTGATAAATGCCGAGTGCCAAGCACTCTGAATACATTGCTCTCTTTGCTTTCCATTTTCCAAATGTTTTACTTAATTTTTTTAACTATTCCCTATGAATACAGTTGTACTAAATCTGTTTTTATTCAAAATGTCTGAAGTAGTTTATTATACTTCAAAGTTTAATTATTTGTTTTCATATCCCTTTTTTTACTACCTTTCAGGCAATCTTTTGTACCAATCCAACTAATTTTTCAGTAAGGCGCATCTCCTTACATGTGCTATCACATTTGTTTTTCTAACTAGACAGTGTAGTTGAAGGTTTTGTCCGGTTAAGATTGTTGTTCCTTTAAATAATGTAAATTTCATTTTCTAAGTCAAAAAATTCTTACTTCTGCCTATGAAAAAGGTTTCATAGACAATAAAACCAAAACGTCGGCAATGAGAGTTTGATTTTTGAACCTAGAAAATTATTTTTCTTCATTTTGATTCTTCCCTACGGCATTTTATCTCATATACATATCTTAGCTGTTGCTGGTCTGAATACTGGGCGGTGACTGGCTATTCAGACCAGCAACACCTAAGATATGGATATGAGACAAAATCCCGTAGGGAAGAATCTAGTTGAAGAAAAATAAGCTCTGAGGTCATCTAAACTATCTCGTCAGAGAGCTACTACAAATGAAATATATATATATTATTATATATAAATATATAATAAATAATAAATATAAATAAATATAATAAATATAAATAATAATAATAAATAATAAATATATTTAAATAATAAGTAGTGAGTTCAGTGATTTCTTTTCTATGAGTTCTTTTAAAAATTTTAGTTCATATATATAAATATATATACGAAGAAGCTCCGTTCTTCGACGTGGGGAGATCTCTCTCACTTCGTCCTCTCTTCTAGTCTACTCCTGATGACGAACAACAGTTCGAAATAAAACAGCAGCTGCCGCATTCACTACTTCAATACTCGTCCTTTCCAGTCTCCTGACTATTTCTCTTTGAGTGGAGGGAAGTTTCCACAAAAGTTGTCCTAATGACATAATTGATATACGAAAATCGAAAGCTAGTTAGTCATTTTTATATAAATACAACATTTTTACTGAAGTGTTTTTAAACAGTTACCGAGTGCCTAAAGTGTTATAACACGTCATTAGGACAAATTTTGTGGAAACTTCCCTCCACTCAAAGAGAAAGAGTCAGGAGACTGGAAAGGGCGAGTATTAAAGTCACGAATGCGGAAGCTGCCGTTATTTCAATCAAATATGTTTAAATGAGAATCTGCTACCAACTTATACTAATATATATATACAATTAAAAGAAACGGTTCAGCGGACTTTTTTAAAATAAAATAAATTCAAAACGAAGGAAACACACAGAAAGACACAGACATAACTCACATCGATATCTCGACCATCGTCGTCATCAGGAGGTGTGAAGAGCGAAGAGTCCCGCAGGAAGACAGGGCAGCGACATCTGCGGGACTCTTCGCTCTTCGCTCTTCACATCTCCTGATGACGACGATGGTTGAAATATCGATGTGAGTTATGTATGTGTCTTTCTGTGTGTTTCCTTCGTTTTGAATTTATTATATATATATATATATATATATATTTCAACGTGTCAATTACAGATAGTGATTAGTAAATTGAACTAAGATCTTTCAATCAAAGTACTGTCTTCGTTGAAGTTACATAATGACCATTCTTGGACTCATACAAATTGTATCACTCTGATGAGGACCAACTATTTGTTCAAAAACTCTTAATACTATTTCTTAATTTTTACTTTACTATAAGTAAAGTATAGTGATCGTGAAAAAATTCGATCTCGAGATTTTGACGGAATTACATGTTTTGAGGTCCCAGAAGTCGTTTTATGAGGTTTTTACGATGATGTCTGTGTGTGTGTGTGTGGGTTAGCATTGCTTGTTACCACGCTACGGTCCAGAATCTTTGATGGATCAAGTTGATATTTTACACAAAAATGGGCCTCATAAGGGAGAAGATCCCTATTGTTTGGGAAGAATTATGCATGATGGGAAAGTCACTTTTTTGGCCAAAAACCGTTTTTTTTAAAACATTTATTTCTCCTAAACTGATAACCCTAGAGTTTTGAAATTTTGACATTATCTTTGAGGTTACAAATGGAACAAACGAAAAATATATTCAGAATTTTAAAACAACAGGAAATATTTTTTTTTTAATAAAATGTACAAATTTTGACTTATAATTCAATCTCAAACCTTGTGAGAGCGATACAAGCCATACTGTTAGACGGATCACAATGAAACTATGCCTAAAAATAGAACATTATGTGTAGAATGAGTTGAGATATTTTTTTTCAAAATTACATTCGCTAAAGGGGCGTTACAGTACGATTTCTGTTTTCAGAGAATGATTTTTTGACGCGAAACGGCTCATTAAAAAATAATGAAAATTTGAGCAAAAATGGATCAAAAAATTAGCAGTTCATAAAAAAAATATCATGAAGTTTCAATTACGGAAACGAGCAATAACGATATAAAAACTCTTTGTTTACCCTAGACTAAGAGATCACCTGCTATACTTGTCGAATTTTTTATATTTTTTTACATTGTTTACATTGACTTAGAAATTTTTTGAGTGAATCCACTGAGATAAAATTGATATTTATAAAGGAACAATTTAAAATGTTTATTGACTTAATGAGTTAAGAGAAATAATATTGTGCAGGAAAATAATAACACTCACTCAGAAAAAAATCGTATATATGTTATTTGACAAAGGGGAAGGAAAATGATCTTATTAAATACTAAGAAGCTTATTATTATTATTATTTTAAAGATTAAAATTCCCAGTATAATAATTCTATAAAAGACCAAAAATGTAAATGATAATTCATAATTGGAATCTTTCGTTTAGAGTTTAATAAATGTAATTATCGTACAACTTTAATTAACAAAGCACCTTAAAACAACATTTTCTTCGCTGTTTAAGAAGTTTTTCAGAGAAAAAAAAGGGTATTTTCCTGAATAAATTTTAAATTTTAAAATTTTACTTTAATATTCAATGTAGAAGGATGTCAAGTAAACGATGTAAGAAATCCACTGGCTGTTTGAACGAAAGCCATTCTCTTGTAGGAGAATAAATCGTTTCAAGAAATGTTCACTTTGGTTTTTCAAAAATGTTATTACTGCTGTAGTTATACTAATGAAATTATTTGCAAATAATAAATTATTTGTGATGTACAAAAATAAGCTTATAAATTGATATGTCCTTCAATCACTATCTGTACTACCTCAGGAATGAAAGGCTAATAATTATATCCCATTTAGATGTTTACGTTATGCTTAAATGAGACGTTATGTTTTATATACTCAAGAAATTTGACATTAAGTTACTTATAGTAAAGTAGAGTGTAGGCCACTCCAGATTTTGTGGTTATAAATACTAGGAACTCATGAAACTCCCAGTATTGTAATTCTATAAAAGGTATACAAAAATAAGCATATATATTTATAAGTGAATAAATCACTATCTGTACTACCTCCAGGAATGAAAGACTAATGATCATCTCCCATTTAGACATTTATATTATACCTAATTGGAACATTATTTAATTTACAACCAAAAAGTATGATATTATGTTCACTTATAGTAAAGTTGAGTGAAGGCCACTCCAGATTTTTTGTTTTAGTTTGATTTTTATTTGAAATGTTAATTATAAAATGGTGTTGTATATAATAATATATTATTCTATAAATAAATAATATAAATAGAAGTAAACCCTCCGTAATAACTCAATTTATATACTCTTAACAGGTGATTCATTTATGTATCAAGCATAAAATGAAGCTAATGAAGCATTCCACTTGAAAGTTTCACAATCTCTAAGCCGCTTAAGCACTCGACGTGATTAAACAATCAAGCCATAGCAGCCCATATCAGAAAAAGGGTTCAACCAACGCGTGTTCCTACCTCAGCACAGAATAACACTTCAACATATGTTTCATTACATGCTATTAATAAATTCATAACAAATATATATTTTAAAATATGATATTGATGCTATAAACGGACATTATAGAACTAAGAATTACGCAAAACAGAATAAAACTCTTCAAAAAAAAAAATCTAATACTCCCCTGAGTCGATAAATTGTTTGTTTTTTTCTAATATTGATCACAGTAAATATTTCTGTTACATATGCTGTTGAATTTTGACTCTGCAATAAGTAAAGTATATCAATCATGAAAAAATTCTATCAAAGATTTTAACAATTTAGACATTTGAGGCCATTCTTGATGTTTCGTTGATTATGTGTGTGTTTTTTAATTATATCTTTATTTCCTACGCTTCACAGTATAAAGCATAGTAATATACTACTGTATATTACTATAGTATATATTACTATATTAAGTGCATGCTCTTATACAAACTGTGCATTATAAAATTATAATCTACTATATAATATAATCCAATATAATCTGGTTGTATAATAGTATAATCCGGCATCAATTACAACGTTTACAATTCAGTCTGACATATAAAGTAAATTTTCCTTATATAAATTTAATTTAAAATATACTCGTATAGTCACCAACAAAATATTAAATTCTTATTTAGCGTATATTCTAATATAAATTAAATCAGACAATTTGTGGGTGTGGGTCTGGGTATGTGTGTGGTGTGGGTGTGGGTATGGGTGTGGGTGTGGGTGTGTGGTGTGGTGTGGGTGTGTGGTGTGGTGTGGGTGTGGTGTGGGTGTGGGTGTGTGGTGTGGTGTGGTGTGGGTGTGGGTCTGGGTATGGGTGTGGTGTGGGTGTGGGTATGGGTGTGGGTGTGGGTGTGTGGTGTGGTGTGGTTTGGTGTGGTGTATAAGTGTGCATCTAAACGTTTGTGGACACGGCTCAAGTATCACCATTTGATGAATCAATTTAATATTCTACCCAATAATAGACCCTATAGCAAACATGTGCATTATTGTTTTTCAACAATATTGCATCTTTATAAAAACAATTTTTTTTGTCCAAAACGCTATTCCTAACAACATTTTTCCCCTCCTAAACTACTAATTCTAGAGTATTGAATCGTTAGCAGTAATATTATACTTAATTTTTGAAAAAAATTGGTTTTTTCCTAAAATTTGTGTAGTGAAATTTGCAATTAAACATAAAATTGTTGTTTTATGATGGATTCTCAATGACTCTAAAAATGGAAAAAAAATTAAAAATATGTTTAATATCTAACTGGACATTGTCCTTTTAACTACGACATATAAAAGCTGAATAAGCATAATTCGAGGAATGCAGACTCTGTTTGAAAGAGGTTGGAATCCTTTGGACACATTCTGAATGAACGCAGTGGAATCTACATGTAAGAGGCTAAAGATTTTTAATAATCATATAAAAACGAACCGAATGGAGAAAATTTTTCGTAGGCAATGATTAGGTTTATTAAATAACTTGAAAATTTGATGTTGAATTTACAAATGACAAAGGGGACACAATAGAACTTACAGGTACTCCTCGTTTAATGACGGTAATTCCAACCAACGACGCTGTCTTTGAGCGAAATCGTCGTTAAGCGAATGTGCATACATGTATGCATACATGTATGCACATTCGCTTAATACATGTATGCATACATGTCAATGATCAAACCACAATAAGAAATGGGAAAACAAGACTAAGATCTTTCAACCATAACAAGCGGTCTTCGTCAGAGTCAATAACCCAACTGAGATCTTAGTCTTGTTTTCCCATTTCTTATTGTGGTTTGATCATTGATTATTATTTCACGTGTTTATGTGGAATTTTTTTATGTATCAGTCAAGAAACTCATAGTTAACATACCCCACAATCTTTTGTTCTGTTTTGAAACAATGTATATCTTGTTTATTGTTAACAATGAACACAGTAGCAACATTAAAATAAAATCAAAGCTTTATTGATTGTCAACAAATTTCGTATTATGTTTATTTCTAGTAAAGCCAAGTATAGGTCACTCCAAAATTTTATACCTGTATCCATCTTTTTCGTTTTTGATTATTGTTGTAATAATAATCGATAACGTTTGTAATAAAACGATATAAACGGTTGTAATAAAACGATAACGTTTTATCGTTGTAGTTTAATCGTAAACATTATTCTATTGTTGATTTCATTGTGTTAGAGCTTTTTTACTTCATTTTTCTACCTTAATTTAGTTTGCTTTCAGCTGACGTCAACCGTCGTGACTGATAACAGTTCTTCAGTGAGCCCGAGCCTTTCTTTAAACTTCAATCCGCTGTGATGCGCCTCTGATAACATCTTTCCCGCCCTATCTTCTCTTCTGATCTTGGCCTGAAGACAAACTTTAGTTAAAAATAAATATAATTACAAATGAAATATTTAAAAAAAAAATGATTTTTTTTCCGTTCTGTGCTGTATAATCTTTAAGTATATTCTTTATGTACTAGTTTGATTAGAACAACCAATTTGGTATTTTGAAATATATTTACAAAATTGAAAAGTTAAAGTCCAAAATTCTAAAAAAAAAAGTTGTGTGTGTGTTTCAAATCCACACTTTTAGACTCTTGGACTCAGTACATGAAAAGTAGGTCGGAAATGTGAGCTCATTTTATCCAATACCTATTTTCGTTTGGATGAGTTTATGCTATTTTTAGGACTCTCAGTTTCTATTTAGAGTGTTTAACATCATTAATCAAATATACATCTTTAAAAACAAGTCATTACGTTACTGATAGAAGGCCCCATAAGAGGAGGGAGCAGGCGATGTACCTACCGCATCACGACTAGCGCCTTACTTCTCGGAATTTGGTCAGAGTTAATATTTGGAATCACCTTTTCACCAACGTTTCGTCTTTTTTTTAAGACATCCTCAGGGCTATAAACTAACAAAAACAATGGGCATTTATCATATCTACTTTACATGTATTATAAAAATTCAAAAAAAACTCACTTACTCAAAGTTTAAAAAAACAAACAAAGTTTAAAACTCACAACAAGTTTAAAAAAATTTTGAATTTTTATGATGAATGTAAAGTAGATATGACAAATATCCATTGTTTTTGTTAGCTTATACCCCTGAGAATGTCTAAAATAATGATGAAACGTTGGCGAAAAGGTGATTCCAAATATTAACCCTGACTAAATTCTGAGAAGAAGAAAAAGTGTTTACACATATATATTACTCTCTTGCTTTAGACTTCTATTTAAAGTTGTAATGAAATGTTTATATTTTTGTCATATGCATGAATATTATTCCCATTATATTATTTGTTAGTGATGTTTCAGTTGAATTGTTTTACGGCCAATATGAATACATGAGGAATAGGAGGGGGAAGATAAAACCCAAGTCTGAAGAGGTCGAGAGATGCTGCTTCTCAGGAGTATTCATGTCTGTTTGCCTGTCAGTGGCCCTTATAAATAACCTCCTCTGCAGCCCACTTCCCAACAAACCACCTCCTTTTACCAAAACTGTCTACTTTAACAAATCATACACTAATAGTATTCAGATTTTATCTTATTATCAATAATATTAATCTACTCCAATTATTAGATTGATTTAATATTAAATAAAACTGAAATATTAGTTTAATAGATTGACTTGAAGGATTATTTTTATTGTAATTACCCAGTGCGGATTTCAAAGTACTTTTTTAAGCACCTTACTGTAGTAAGTAAGTGATACGATCTGCTATTTCAAATATAATACTCATAGTTGCGCTCTTTCTTCACTTACACCCACTATGATAAAAAGATATGCAATATAAGACTTTTCTAAATATCATTAAGCTACTTATCACACAAGTACCCTGGTTTATAAACATCTCACAATACGACAACCAATAATTTTTAATTTATATTTACCTGTATTTTTGTAATCGATATTACATACTTTAATTAATGTATATTTAGTTTAAAATGAATATATTACATTTAAGCACTTTATCAGTTAACGAACCGTTATTCATTCATTTTACTTTTTTTATTAAAATTGATAATTATAAAATGTAATAAGTGTAATCAAAATATACGGGGAATTTTTGAATTTCGCGCTCTCTGTACACAATTTCAATTGTTTTGTTGGTACACTCGTCGCGATTATATGTTCACAGATTTTACTATATAGAATTTATTGTTTTTATGTCAGAAGCATAAGGATTATTCACCATCTTCTTATTGAGATTGAATGTTCTTATAACATTTGTTCAATAGAATTATCTAACCTTAATTATATCTAAAAAAAAGATAACCTTATTTTACCTTCCTTTATTTACTATACATCTTATTTAACCTTCAACTGTTGTCTTATAAAACGAGAAGCATATAGACCCATGTTGGCGATTTCTTCTATTTATAAAATAATTACCTGTGGCATAACTTATACCACTTATAAAAATCTTTTTTTGCTCTAGTTGATCCACTGCACTCCTCTGTCTTCTTTTCAAGTGTTTTTGGGTACTTTGATTTACATATCTACAAGTCCCAATCGGGAACACAAATCAGAATGTCGGGGCCTAGGCAGAGCTTTAGTTAAAATATCGGCAAGTTGGGCGGTTGATGGTACCTTTTGTACCTCCACTTCTCCATCCAGGACTTGCTCACGCACAAAGAAGTGTCTTAATTGTACATGCTTAGTACGCTTGTGATATTCTGGATTCTGAGCAAGTCTTAGTGCGGCTTCATTGTCAATGTGGAGTTTAGGAGTATTGATATGAGTCACCTCAAGCAACAGTCTCTTCACCCAGACCATTTCTTTGACAGCTTCACTCGCAGCCACTACCTCTGCTTCAGTAGTAGAGATTGCAACCGATGACTGTCTTTGACTGGCCCATGAGATAGCACCACCAGAATACAGACAGAGTATACCAGATGTAGACCTGCCTGTCTTGCTGTCTCCTCCATGGTCCGCATCACTGAAGCACTCAAGATTCCCATTATTATATTCAGACTTATAATATTTGATTGGTAAATTGACCGAATTCCGATTACTATTCTATCAAACAGTTGAAATATTATTGAGGTTGTCATACACATATATTTCATTAAAGTGAACCGTGGTCTCGGTATTCACCATCTTCTTACTGAGATTCAAAGTTCTTATAATATTTGCCCTATAGTATTATCTAACCATCTCTTATATCCAAAAAAAGAGAACCTTATTTTACCTTCTTTTATTTACTATACTCGTACACCTTACTTAACCTTCTACTGTTGTCTTTTAACCTGCCCTCTTACAACCTTATCTTCCTCATCCATTCTATTATATCCTTCTAATTAAATATTATAATATAATAAATCATTGAATTAAATATGTTTATTTAACGTTGTAGAAATATGTTTTGCTCTGTTCTGTTACACTTAAGATAATCCCTTCTTTTATTTCTTTTCTCACTTTTATAAATATACTTTTAATAATTATATTCATATCTTTACTCTGTATTTTTGTGTACTTCTTTTAACTTTAAAAAACATATCACTGGTCATCTCCATTTCGATTATCCCCTGATAGCAGAAGTTAGTTTATAAGATTCAATATCTCAGAGTTAAAATTAAAGCATTGTGACACATATCTTAAGAAAGATCTACTACACATCTATTCTAATATATATACAAAACTAATGTTCAAAAAGAAATTATAAAACCAAAAAAGAGACGGAAGAGAGCACACTGACTACGATGGATAGTTTGAAAAAGAGTTCTTCATCATAAGAAGATTGAAAAAGGTAATGGGATAAATCTATCAGTAGATAGGTTCTGTTCTAATATTCCTCTGATGACGAACTATTATTCGAAATGCGATCACAGTATGTTGTATTCAGTTTTGCCTTCCGTGTAATTTTATATGATAATATAGATAATACAAAAATGAAACAGTTCTCCAAGAGAAAACCTGAAATTAAGAACTGACACAGCTCACTTGTTCATTTCAATATTCTTCATCAATGTGTGACAGTAACCCAACTGCTGTGCAGCTATGTTGCCACAGAGTGTGACAACTCATTGTCTCGTCTGTCACTAGTCACTAGTTTATGTCAACATATAAAACACATTAAGAAATTCAGAGATATATATATATATTACTAAGATTTTTCAAACCAAAACAATGTGTCTTGGTCAGAGTTTCAGTCAACTGAAAGAGTGATAATTTAACATCCGGTATGGTACTGGAAGGGAGTAAAGGGCTAGCTAAGGCAAGTCAGAGTAAACAAAGGAGTTAAAAGAAATAAGTGAAAGTTATTTGCAAGCTGTCAACCCATGTAGAAAAAGCTATTACTCGTCTTAACTCGTTAACACTGAGTCTCACTTGAAGAAACATTACTAATGTTTACAGTATTTGATCAATTAAATTTAATTAAGGGCTATTCAATATTATTTCTTAACAACATTGAACTTTCATACATGATAATTTTAGCTTCTGTCCAATTTACGTCTTGATTTTCATGATTTATATGCAAGCATAATGTACTACTTTGTTCACCTCTAATTACGACGTATTGGTGTTTTTGAAACCGGTTTTTAATCATGTTTTACCAGTCTGACCAAAGCATCAGACTGGTAAATTAACGTTTACAAAGAATTTTATAAGTACCACTATAATCCAGTTCACTTGGATGGTTAATCCAAGTTTAATTAATAAACAAATTACCTACTTCATAAACATTAAAAAAAAACTATAAAAATCAAGATTTCAAGCAGGCCAAAAATAAGAAATACTTAAAAATAGTTCAGATGACATCAAAATTTGTAATTCAGTCAAAATCTCAAAAATGATTTTTTCTATCACTTTATTTTTAATTCATCTTATTGTAAAATAAAAATATTATAGTTATAATAAAAAAACTAGTTTTCTAAATTTTATATAGATGAGTAAATATCTATATTATACATATTTACTCAGTGAATTTCATCGTAAATGATTTGAACAGGTACATAAATAAATTTCTAGTATATGATTATTTTCAAAAGGCAATTTTTCAATTAATTATCTGTTTATTTTAAATGTTAATGAATAATTTACTTTATGTACTTTTTATACTTTTTCCTCAATAGATTTTAATGAAATTAGAGAGGTAATTTCAAGTCACTTTATATGGAATTTAATGGTTGTCTGTTTAATTACCTGTAGCGATAAAATAAGATGCATGCAATTTGTATAATAAAATACTAATATTTAGGTAATACTAATTTAAAAAATTTCAAGCTTTAGAATGAACATAAGATTAGGGTAAAACTAATCGTGACTTGACATAAAGTACCTTTGTAATAGTCCAATACTACCTAAAAAGAGTGTTCATTCCTACACTAATCAACAATAATTATAATCATGTTCAATTTGATTAAATCTCATTAATAATGTAGCCTGTATTCTGAATACAACCGAAGCCATAGTCAGACATCATAAAACAAATATTACAAATGTATTTATTTAGGAAACCATAAACATGTTATTAGGCATAATCTCAAAGTCGATGTTTTCGTTATAACTATTCTTTACTTGCAGTAAAATAAAAAAAACATTAAAATATTCTATTAATATTAATCATTATTTAAATATATTTAGAGAAATTATTTTTGTTATGATTTAGTCATTTTTATGTTAATAAATAATAAAATAGTTAATCAGTCTTCACTCGGTTTAATAAAAGGTCAGGATTTGTTTGTTAGTTTCAGTTTTATTTTTTAACTAATTCAAACTTAACTAAATCATTCTGGCTTAGTTAATTCATGTCATCTTTCATGATTCAAGAAATAGACGACACCATCCCTTGACTGTCATTCTATTGAAAAGTTTATTATAAAACTAAGTTACTGTCAATGAATAGCGTTTGACTGTTTATAAAGTGAAATTTTTTACATTAATGAAATAAGATTTAAACATTAACATAAATTTAGATGTCTACTTACAACGACTTAAATACAAGATATTTAATATAAAACATTAG
Source organism: Hermatobates lingyangjiaoensis (assembly GCA_026182355.1). Classification (NCBI taxonomy): domain Eukaryota; kingdom Metazoa; phylum Arthropoda; class Insecta; order Hemiptera; family Hermatobatidae; genus Hermatobates; species Hermatobates lingyangjiaoensis. The sequence goes on along the minus strand of JAPFBL010000034.1, from coordinate 914,013 downwards.
TTTTTCAGTGGCATAACAATTGGGCTGTACTAGATAAACTCCAGTTTAAAAAAAAAAAGATGATATGAATCATCAAAACAATGATTCATATTGATTTTTTGAAGCAAAAGAAATATGAATGCGACAAGTCAGTTTTGTTACTGTTTAAAAAGTAATTCTTACCAAATATAAATAAATTGTTATCAGTATTTGTTACCAAATAAAAGCAATAACAATAGTTATATATACCTCTAATCCAAGTATAATTATTTAGTTTTTTATTTAATTTAGGAAAAGAAATACACTTAAGTACTCATGAACTAAAAATTCAATTTTTTTTTATCGCTTTCATATTTTACATATTCATGATTGGTTATGAATTCTGTTATTAATGATAAAGCAATTGTATTAGAAGACTCGTTGTGTTTTGCTCTCTTGTTATTATTATTTTTTTCTTCCCATTTATTAAAATTTCATGGTGGCTCCTAGACGCAGTAGATACTCATAACTTCATGGTTCTTCACAATTAAAATAAACTCTTTGTACTGCTATAGTTGAGCAAAAAAAAAATAAAGGAGAATATCACCATTTTCAAACTATCAAACAATATTTACAGGTTTTGTGTTTACTGAATCATACCTAAAAGTTTTATGAAAATCTACTATTATAAAGCAATACTCTTTTAAATGTATATTATGTATTGTTGATAAATACATGCTCTTGTTCCTGTCATAATTCAAGATAATAACTATTTTTAATTTATAAACCAAATATTATTGCAGGTAAAGATTGAATCATTTTCCTATAATAAATTTAATTAATATAATTAATAATTTTTTACATACACGCTAATTCGTCATTAATTCGAATGAGTTAATATAATTAATAATTATATTAATTAATATTATAATTAATTTAATTTTAAATTAATTTTTCTATTTAATAATTATTTTATAGTTAGAAATAAGTTTAGCTAATATTATAAGACACAAACCCATACTTTGAATGTACTTATATATAATTTTCTAAATGGAACTCATAAACTGAACCAATGAATATTACGAATTAATTAATTTTGAAAGCTGTAAAAAACGTTATCAGTTTTGTTTATCTTATCAAATACTGCTAGTTTTGTAATACAGAGTGACAACAAAAAAACTTACACCATCCTGATAACTCTCATATCTAAACTTTCTCAAGAATTGAATGAAACTCTCTGTAGCCATAACTAGTTTTTTGTGGTTTAAAAACATCATATTAAACTTGAGAATATTTTGAACATTTCCATTTATTTAACATTATTTGTTTAGGATGGCGTCTCTTCACTTCTGAGCTTTTCTTCAAGAACGGAAAATTAAACCGACCAACTGTGATGTCCTTACTGGATGGTTTGACGATCCTGGGCCTGATTCCACTCAATCTAAAAAGTAATCCCCCAAAAACTTAATAAATGACTATGTCTGACGACACACTCAAAATCATCGTCACATTACTGATACTTTTCAGTCAATCCCAGGAAAGATCCAATGTGTTAACATCTGACTCTATTTTACTGGAATCTCTGTTCTTAAACAAAACAATCTAGTTACAATCAAAGTTTTGTCTAAACAAAAAAATTCAAAAATTAAACTGATCACAAACTTGTGATTTTTTTACTCTGCATAAAGTTTATTTTGAAAACATCTTTGTACAAAAGGAAGATTGATTCTTTTACTTTTTTGGCAAGATCTCTAATTGAACAGTGTAATCCTATTCAATGCGTTTACTTACACAAACTATCCACAGTTGCTTTATGATGAATCCAGTAAACTAATTTCATGCTTAAATTATTCATTTATAACTACTTTCCAGACACTTGGAATACTTATGTTTAAATTTTTCAATCTGTCAAAATTACCATTTTCATTCCAAACCAACTCATTTAGACAACATTTGGTTTTGTAAATTAAAAATTATTATTATTCTCTTGATTTATGTATGAACAAGAGTACTGACCCATCTACTTCATATTTATTGGAGAACTAATACTTCATACTTATTTAAAACATAACTTTTTCATAATGATGTGTGTTAATAAAACATTTAGGTATCATACGAGTATACTAACCAAAATATAATTATAATTATTGATATAACAGTGATAAATTCATAACAAATTAAATAAAAATAAATTAATTAAAAACATAATTAATTTAATGTAGAATTTATGCAAATTATGCATTTATATGCAAAAATAATGGCATATGTTTTTGTCTGAGAAATATCTATGTAAAAAAAAAGCAAAGGAAAAAAATAGTTTCATAATATATTTGAAAATATTAACAACTACCCTCCTATAAATTGATAATATTTAATTTGTAAATCAACTTAGTGATAAAGAAATAATATTTACTATAAATCATTCAGAATTAAATAAAAGTAAATTAAATACAGTAAATTAAATAATCAAATAAGTGTATTAAAACCAGGAGTTATATAAACTGTGAATAAACATGTGCTGCTTTCTATCGCATTACTACAAAACTAGCTTTCAGACATGTAGAATTCCCTCTCAGTACATTAATTTCCAACTATTTTTAAATAAATTGAGCGACAAAAGTAATAATGAGTCTCCAACATTTTAATGACATCGACTACTTGTTATTTTGGCAGACATGTAATTTTATAATAGAATTTAATATATCACTGTTAAAATTGGTTGCAAGTATTTATAAGCAACTAGCATGAAGAAATAAATTTTGTCTACTAATATGAACCAATTGTAGTTAATTCTATAACTAATTAAATTAAAAAAAGTTTTGATTTTATTACAACTAGGAAATAACAACCAAAAGACACAGGAAGCAAATAGAACGATAAGAAAAATGTAGCATTTAAATTGAATTTATACTTGAAAATAATTCGATTACTATTGTACGTTCATTAACATGCATTATTGTTAAATTTATAATATTTAATATATAACTTTCATTAGAGTGATTATTGATTCGTCCATTAAAACCAGGGATTATTCTAAACCAGGGGTGGGCAAATTTGTTGGCTCACGGTTCACATTGACATTGAATTTGGAATTAGAAAAAAATTGGAATTTGGAATTCCAAAAAAAAAAATAATTTGGAAATAAAATGGAATTAGTATGATTCTTAAACCTAATAATGTGTATTTCAATATAATATAGTTGCAGGTCTCTATTTAGTTCTTAATTCACTGATTTCTAATAAAGGTACCATGTTATCATTTAGATCCAAGTTTGTGAAAGTCATTATGGCTTCCCTTCTTTTCACGTCTCAATGTAAAATTTTTATTATTATTTTATTTTTATCCTAAGAAATTATGTATAAGTTTATAGTTTAAAAGTAATCGTAATAAAGGGTTTATTAAGTTGTTTACGAGTTTAAATGTTACTTTCTGCACGAAATTTAATAATATCGGAGAAAGAATAACTACCCATCAGAACTAAGGTTAATAGAATCTTTATAATAATCTCTATATATATAAAAATGAATGTATGTCTGTATGTTTGTACAAATAGATTCAAAAACCATACATCCAATCGCCGTGAAAATTTAGGAAATTATTAAGTATATCCCCGGGAAGGTTTATGTAACTTAAAACTCAACTTAAAAATCAGAGTTGTGGTTCAGGTAATATCTCAAAACTACTATAATAGATAAGGTTTGCTGTATAACCTGTTTGTTTACATTTTGACTTTAATTGGTCATGGCAGCCGCTGGTAGGTTATTCTTTATGATAATATTTCTACATGCTTTGTTCCATTGGAAATAACCAGGTACCAGAAATGTTATTATTGTTTTCAGATTGATATTAAAGACAATTATTGTAATTTTATATGGGTTTCTCATTAACTTTAACAAAGCTTTTGTTATTATCAATAGTTTACAATTAACTTTTCACATCTAATTGGTTTAACTTGCTTTAAGCATTAAAGAAAGTTATGCATTAAATAAAAACTTATTAACTTTAAGTATGCATGATAGTATTACGAATAATAATGATAGTATTTGAACCATTAATTCTAATCATAAAAGAATAGTTAAAGTATTTTTTTAAGTTTAATAATTGTAAGGCTTCGTTATTTATTCCTGATTGATTAATTTGTTTGTTTAAAATATTTATTTATTAGTAATTAGTATCCGGCTCTACTCCATATAGGAAAAATGATAAGTTATTATATATATCGATGATATCTAACTAGAAGACGTTCATGAATGTCTAAATCAGTAAAAGTTATAAGGGAATATATACAGCATAAAAAATGGATGAAGAAATATTCAAATCAAAATGTACATGTATAAAACTTAATCACTGTATGTATTTGTGGGTATAAATACAGTTCTTAACATAACATAATGAAAAATATATTTAGAATTTAACATTTGGAATTCAATTCAAATTCTTCATAAACAAATAATATTTCATCAAAATATTGTTATTCAAACTTTTAAGAGACAATTTTGTTTACTAATATAATTTTAATTAAATATTTAAAACTGTGTGAAGTCTTCAAATTGAAATTATTGAATGAAATGTAATGTGATATGGTTTAGTCTCTTCAACTAACTGGTTCCTAATTGAAACGATTTGGGGGTTTAAAATTCGTATTATTATATTTAACAGATAAGACATATCACATTTAATGAGCTTAGACTTCTTTCAACACTTCTTGATGCATTGTTCGGCAAAAAATATTCTCATTGTTATTTGTTAATCTAATCTACCAACTACTAATTGTATTAGACAATGTGTGCAATTTATAATCAGTGTTAGATTATATCTTTTTTGCGTAATCTATAATTTTATTTCTGTATTAATTTCGTTTATCTCAAAAAAGTTAAGTGTAACGGAACCATAGAAAATTTAAATTGTTTTCGTTATATGTAATTTATTATTAGAGTTGGAATTAAATTGTTTCCCGGGTAAAGCCGGGTAGATCAGCTAGTATTTCTAATATTATTATATGTTATTTAAAACTAATCATCCCTATAAAAAAAGTAGACTTATGGCAAATTCATTTTCATTGATTCCGTATAATTATACATCTTTAATGATACCTATTGAAAATAATATTATATCATTAATTGTAAACACTAATAGAATGATGTTATCACGTATTTAATATTATAGTTACAATTTACATCTTAAACCAGATAACCGTAACTATATTTTTTTTCTTTTTCTTAGTTTTGTGCAATGAATAATATTGAACCATTGGTAAGTAATTACGGTCGACACGAATGTTACTTTTTCCACTTTCTTCTGGTTATTCTGGAAACTTCAAATTTCGTATCCAGTATTGTCGTAATATATTGCTTGATGAATATTTCAAGAATTTTCGATCATATCAAGAACTATAAAATACTAAACCCAAAAAAATGATCACATCTAGTCACTTACAGATTTGTTTACAATAATGATATTAAGTTTTTAGAGGACAAAATGAGTAATTTATTCGAAGTTAATTTATTTTAACAATTTGGGGTATTAATCAATAAATATTAATTGAATGAATTGATATTCTGTGATAATCAATAAACATTAGGTAGCCAACTATGTTTGTTGATTTAATTTTCATGTGTCAATTATTTTAATTCTTTATGTTTAATTATTTTTTTTCTTATATAAAACACTTTAGAATAAATAAAGGTACGCTTAAAATATAGAAGTACATGAAATAATTACTTATATTATTTGTAAGTAATAAATCATTAATATTTTAATTTTGATCTCTTTTCAAAAGTTTATTCTATGAACAAAAATGATATTTTTCTCTCCTCAGATTACCATTAAAACATGAAATCCAATATTTACAAATCCATTCCAACTAAATAAGTAAATTAAAAAGTATGTAAAAAAAGAAATATTCACTGTTATTTTACTATAAACTTTCTTACTTTTTTTATACTACCTTTGGCAAATGATAACCAAAACAAATTATCAGTAATAATTAATACAACTTGTTATTAATTATATTAATAATATTTTCATTAATATTAATGAACTAGGCTAACTTTGCCCCGCTAAATTGTCAACATACGAGATTACATCTCTTGTGTTTTTATAAAGTCTAATGACTTAATTATTAATAATAATTTTTGACTATTTCTAACTTACTTGACTATTAATTATAGTACAATGTTGGATTTATTGATTGATATTCTGTATTTTTCTTATAAAGTTTGACTTATAGTAAAGTTTATTGTCTACTCTTCCGGATTTTTGCCTCCTGTCTAAATCACATTACGTTGTGAAATGTTAATATTACTTAAAAATCAATGACTTGAAGATTTCAAAATCACATAAGAACGTGATTACCTATTACGTAGACTGTGATCAAAGCTTACCTATACATGACAGATTACGAGATGAGTTATTGATCAGGTATGATTTACGAGTATATTGGTTATGCCTTATATTAATTAAGTTCTGAAGTTAATTTAACGTACTATTTAATTACAAATATATAATATTTTCTTCTTCCTAATTCATGGATGTTAATTAAACACATGGAAACTGTTTTTGACATATAATTTCAGTTTAAAACTGAATTTATAAAACTAATTTAAAATCAAATTCAACTTGAATGTAATATTTTGCCTCATGAAAGTAATCATGATGATTAAAGTAATTAATTAAGTTGTCTTTTATCCTTTTAGTAAGTAATTACTTCAAATCATCTCTTTATCCCCAATGCATATTTTGTTCCCTTTGAGTAATTGATAATGACAGGTTCACTCCCAACCTGCGAACCTGTGGCAAAAAAAACAAATGTTGGGGGGGGGGGGGGGGGCTGATGTCATGCCACTCCCATTCATTTAAGTAATCAAATATTTTTAATACATACAGAAATATTTATAGATATATTTTTCATATATATATTGATAAAAGTATCGACCGTGGAATAGAAACAAGGTTGAAACCTGAAGAACTGACCGAGTCCCGATAAACTATAGTTTTGTATATATATATTGATAAAAGACACATAGAAAGAATCTATGCCATAAAGGTCGTATGGCGGTTGAAATATTGAAAAGTGAGTCTTTGTTATGTCAAAGATAATAATTTATGTTAGATTAAAGCTTCTATATATATATATATATATATGTATATATATATATGTATGTATATATATATATATATATATGTATATATATATGTATATGTATATGTATATATATGTATATATATGTATATATATATATATATATATATATATATATATATATATATATATATATATATATATATGCTTGCTTGCTTACTTGATGCTCGCTCTTCCCCCGGACTCAACCTCAACCGATAATTTATTTATGATTTATTTATTTATTTATTATTTTTTATTTATTTATTTATTATTTTTTATTTATTTATTTATTATTTTTTATTTTACTTTTTATTTATTTTTTAATTTTAATTTGATTTATCTACTTTTTTATAATTTTTTATAGTTATAATTTTTACTCGTTCCTTTTACGTCTTAATTTGGCTCTTCATTTCCTTCCCTCCCTTCCCCCGCTTGGTGGTAAGTGGTGGGGTACTGGCTGCGGTTTCCGAGTTCAGTACCGCCCTGTCTTCCTGCGGGACTCTTCGCTCTTCGCACCTCCTGATGACGACGATTGTCGAAATATCGATGTGAGTTATGTCTGTGTCTTTCTGTGTGTTTCCTTCGTTTTTTATTTTATTGTAAAAAAGTCCGCTGGACCGTTTCTTTTAATTGTTATATATATATATATATATATATATATATATATATATATATATATTATTAAATATAAAATATAGTTTCGTATGTATTAGAACCTTCAGGACAAAATAGTAGATAAGTTCCAAATATTTGTTTAGACTGAAAAGAGTAAATATAATAGATACACTTTAATTAGGAGTCCTTCGTAGATTTTGAGGTAAAGTCGTGTCCTCAGCTCAGAGTCGTACTTAAAACAATAACCCATTATTGTTTGTGTTGTCCAGAAAAAAGTAAGGGTGGAAAACAGTGGCTCTTCCTATGCCTTCAGGGGCCAGGGTAGCCCAGTGCTTGCCTTTGGAATAGTGGATACGGGGTTTTATACCCACTCTAACCCTGGATTTATTCACGCGGGAGAGGACATCATCCCTTGTCAACCCTTAGAGAAGATGTTAATGGTCCGAGAGTATACGATGTCACTTTTAAAGATCTTCAACTCTAACTAAACTTTAGTTAGACAAAATGTAGTACTCCCCAATGCAAAATGTTGATTGTGTTGTATCACAAAGGGCCAACCTTTAGCCTTTGTGCCTTCTCTTGTGGGACGGCCACTGCAACCTAACCTAACCTTACCAGGTCTTTAGCCCACATTTCTTCTACGTTCAAACACAAAACATTCAACCTTTTTATATAGTTTACTACTCAATATATTCTATTGATTATAATAAACTGTACTTTAAAATTTTTAATTCATTCTTAAACTTTTTTTATTTATTTTTTTTGTAGGGTAAAAAAAAGCTAATGAAATGGTCTCCACATATAAAAATTTAATAGTATAAACAACGCGTTTCAAAAACGTAGTGTTCTTCCTCAGGCATTAACTAAAAACTAAAAAATACAATGTCATCAGAGAGTTATCTATAGTTAACTCTATACTATACTACTATAGTTACTATACATTACTTTCTGATGACATTGTATTTGTTAGTTAATGCCTGAGGAAGAACACTACGTGTTCGAAACGCGTTGTTTATACGATTAAATTTTTATACGTGGAGACCATTTCATTAGCTTCTTACCCTACAATGAGTAAATACCACATAATAACTGATTGCACTACGTTAGTATTAAGGGGGTCAGGCCAGCTCAGTGGTTACGTGCTCGCCTCTGAACTGATAGGACCGGGGTTCGATCCCCACCTGGCCCTCGATTTATTCACGCGGGAGGTGAATAAATCTGAGCACGTCGTCCTTCGGAGAAGGACGTTAAACTGTTGGTCCCGAGCCTGTACGATGTCAGGTACTCGTTAAAGATCCCTACTCTAAATACACTTGAGTTAGGCAAAATTTAGGACTCCCACTGTAGAATCAATCTTCATTGTGTGGTATCACAAAGGGCCAATGCTCGGCCTACGTGTGTTCCCTTGTGGGACTGCCACTGCAACCTAAGTAACCTACGTTAGTATTTTTTTTTTTTATAAAATACAAAATAATGTTTCATATTCAATAAGCAAATCATACTAACATATTAATTGAATTAAGCGTAATTTTTAGTGTAACTTATTGAAAAAAAATGCTCTTAAAAAACTAATCGCCACTTAAACTGGGATGAAAGTAACAAAGATGAAAGGTATTTTTGTAGAAAGATGGCTGTTGCGTTGCTTCTACACAAATAACTCTTATCATTCATAGAACTTCAACTAAATCCTTATTAAATACATATAAATAAGGTTAGTAAACATAATGTTATCATAAAACCTTATTAGACGTGCTGTATATAGTAGTCACAGTGGACTAATATGTTTGTATGATGGGAATGCTGACATTATAGGACAGTGGGAAAATAACCTTTTTTTGTTACCTCCTCTACAAAAGTGTATTTCATTATTAGTTTAACATAAGTTTTCATATTTTGAGACCCAGGAGCTAAGTCCAACAGTGATGTAGCAAGGGAGGGACGCTCAGCCAAGCTCGTCACAATTTTAATCCTGAAATTCACCATTAGACTCATCCAAAGTTTTCTGTCAGTTTATGAATTCTGTTAAAAATGTGAAACTAGAAAAATAATAAAAATAAGTTAAAATATTGTTATTAGCAATTACAGCAAAATTAATATTAATTGTCAGTTTATTACGTCTAACAACTGTGCATGACATGCAATACTTACTTTGTAAATTGAATTCCTTTGATTATTTCTAAAATAAAGGCAGTAAAATATTAAATTCCACACACACTTTCTTGTAAAACGAGAAGGTACTATTTCCTTGGGCACATAATTAATCTCTTTCTTTTATTTCAGCTGGTGTAATATTGCGTCTTGTTTGGTGCCCGATCGCCACAGTAATCTCCAAGGTAAAGTGTCATATATTTAATAATTATATTTTATATTTCATTTTTCTTAATAATCAATTTTGTTTGTTCTTATTAAGTATTTAAAAAAAAATTCTGATATGAATGATTATTGGGATGTTTTTCGTTGGTTGGAACGCATTGCTGGGCTTTATGTAATTTTTTGTGGAGAAAATTATCTCAGCAAATGAGTAAATTTATAAACAAACTTAGTTCTGGAACGAATTAAAACCTTTATGTCGAGGTGCAACTGTACTTATAAAACTTTGAACTTAGGCTTAAAATGAAATTTTAAAATTACTGATCAGTTACTCCTACAACAACTCTCTAGGAGTAACTATTGTGGGCAGCTACCTAAGGGGAGCTCAATACTCCATAGAGATTTATCATAACAGAATACTGTACGTTTATGCCAAACACAATGGATATAAACACAACACAACCTTGGGAATATCTCTCTAGGCGCCTTGAATAGTCGCTCCTGAAGCATCTAGTGAACATCACTCTCTCAGTGAACATTCCGGTAATAGTGGATTATAACTTATCCATAAGTACTCAGTATCATTGGACTTAGATTGCAGTGGAAGTTCCACAAGAGAACACACATAAACCGAACATTGGATCTTTCTGATACCACACTTTCAACATTCTAAGTTGGGAATCGTAAAATTTCGCCTAACTGAAGTGTATTCAGAGAAGAGATCTTTAAGGAGTACCTGACAAAGTACAGGATCGTGGCTAACGGCTTAAGATCCTCTCCGAGGAATGACGTGCTCAGATTTATTCACCTCCGGACTGAATAAATCTAGGGCCACTGTGAGTATCGAACCCCGAATCTACCAGTCCATAGGAGAGCATGTTACCACTGGGTTAGCGTGGCATTCCTGTGTTTTAGTGATTTTCCTCCAAATATGATGATGAAGGAGTAGGCAGGGCAAACCAGTGGCAACCTGCTCGCCTCTGGACTGGTAGATTTGAGCTTCGATACTCACTCTGGCCCTCGATTTATTCACTCCAGAGGTGAATAAATCTGAGTACGTCGTCTCTCGGAGAGGACGTTAAGCCATCCGTCCCGAGCCTGTATGATGTCAGGTACTCGCTAAACATCCCTACTCTAAATATATTTGAATTAGGTAAAGTCAATTGCTAGTTTAATTCGTTCCCAGAACCAGCTCATACATACATATACTCGTATTTCAAAGTAATTCTTCGCATTAAAATTAATATGAAAGCGCCGTTCCATCACCAAAATACCTGTTTTTAAGTTTATTTTTTAAACATAAAAGATGCAGTTAGAAAAAATAAACAATACTCTACATGAATTATGAATAATAAAAATGTATGCAAGAAATAATCATGTTTTATTAATCTACTAAGTTAAAACGGAGACCATTTAGGCGTGAGGAAGGCAGTCACTCGTACCACTGACTTTTACTCGTCGTACCAGGCAAAAATTCTTACGAATTGTTTGTACAATGAGGCACTCGAACTACGAGGTTCTACTGTATTTGTTATGTTAATGAAAGTCGTATGGCGCTCACAACAGACTTCTTACAGTACTGAATTGTTAATTCGAGAAAATATAATACCAGTGTAACAAATATTTATTTATAAAATATACACCGTCACCCAAAAGGTTCTTTTTATATTACAATAGATTGAATAAGAAATGATACAGAGGAAGATGGGATGGTTTTTAGTCTAACAACTGAAATATAATGCGTTGATGGATCTCGCAACTTGATACTCCCCAATTCAACATCTTTAGGGATTCAAGGACCGTTGAAGGATATTGTTTCATTGATATACGACACTAGTGAGGGTAATTTTACAGTTTCTCTACTTTGTTTATTAAATATTTTTCTCAATTATGAAAATCTGCCTCTTTTTACAACCAAGTAATTTATACGATTGAAAAATCTATTTAGGTAGCATAAAAATATAGTTGGGCCTTATCGCGCGTGTATCGCTCAGACCTCTGTTTTCCTCTGTTTCTTGAGGATTAATTCTACCTGATGACGACCTCTGATGATATATAGCAATTACTAAATATAAGAAACGGTCCACAAGGACTATAAAACTTTAAATTACAGAAAGCACGACACAGGAAAAAGAATAAAAAGAACACTTACAGAATTCAATATTTTGAACTGTTGTTCGTCATCAGGAGTAGACTAGAAGAGAGGACGAAGTGAGAGAGATCTCCCCACGTCGAAGAACGGAGCGCGAGTCATTCTTCGACGTGGGGAGATCTCTCTCACTTTGTCCTCTCTTCTAGTCTACTCCTGATGACGAACAACAGTTCGAAATATTGAATTCTGTAAGTGTTCTTTTACTTCGAACAACAGTTCGAAATATTGAATTCTGTAAGTGTTCTTTTTATTCTTTTTTCTGTGTCGTGCTTTGTGTAATTTAAAGATATATAGCAATTAGTCTTGTATGCCTAAGATTATGTTTTCCTCTTGTCTTTATTGAGTGAGTAGTCCAAAAAGAAGTCGCAATTAAAGCAATCCATAATTGATGGTGCTTTATTCCTTACTATTATCTAGAGTTAGTGAGGGGTTAGACCTCTTTTATAATAAATAACTCCACAAATACTAGATAATGCCTATGTACAGGCTTTGAGATATGTTAAGATAGGGATGATCTTCTCGTTCAGTTCTAATTATTTTTAATGTATATAATAAAGTTTTTTCTCAAATTGCTACTCATTTAGTAAAATTTGAATACATTTTTAATAAATTTTAACTCACTGTTTATTGTGCCATTTAGTAGAGTGGCCTAAATTGGGGAGTTTAGCAGAAATTTCATTAGAGAAAGGTTAACATCGAAGGGACACGAAGGGTCTCTGGATGAAACAGCTATTCTCCAATATTACAAACATTTTTTATGAATAAATGTTTAGTTTATATCTTTATAGTAACTTGAAACTATCAAATGTAAAATTGAAGTGATAATGAAGATTGTGGCATAAGTGGAATTATATATCAATGTTTTAAATTGTGATCCAAGACACATTTCTTCAACGTATTGCAGAAATGGGATTTAGCATCACAGCTACTTTGCTGATAAGTATTAGAGAAGATGTTCCTCTATCCTAGCCTAATCTAATCCTCGTCATTTATAGATTATAATGTTATTGGAAATAGTAAATTAACGATAAGATAGAACTAAAGTAAAAAAAATAAACCTGTTTGAACCAAACAATATCTTTGGCTCAAATTATCCTTTCTTTTCAAATTGATAGTTTATGATATACTCGTAAATCGAAGTTTTCTCATCTCGATCATATTCTAAACTATTTTTCTTTATCGATGTTTGGTTAAACGTCAAACATTGTCCAAAGAAACACTTTAAACCAAAGTTCGTCTATATTTCTGGAGATCTTCAGGGCTATATCAATGCAAAATTAACTTTTATAGTATTAATACAATAACATGAAAAAAATAAGTTACATTATTTTATGAATATTCATTGTTACCAAGGAAATGTGAAAAATATTGAATTAACAGTGTATAACCATAAAAAAATATAACTTATTTTGTATGGTATTGTAAGTAATCTTGTATGAGTGTAGCCCTGAAGATGTCTAGAAATGTAGACGAAACGATGGCTTAAGGTTTTTTTTTTGAATTGTTTGACGCTGGATATAACCTTGATAAGAAAAAATAGTGTTTATGATATATAAATAGAAGAAATTTTGCGGTGTGTAAGAAAAGTAGTTTCTATATCTGATCTAGGTTTTAATTGAACTATTTAGTAACTTTTACTGTTCTTTAAAAGAACTGATTTAAAATCCTGGAATAAGCAAGGGTTTAAAGTTGGGATTTTAAAGGTACAAGTAGAAGGCTTGCAGGCAGGTAGGTAGAAAGAGTAGGAACCCGATGACCCAGAGGCAGGAGGCTTAGGTTGAAGGCCGACTAGCCTGACGGTCCAACAAAAAACTACCTCCTCATTCAGTGAGCATTCGACCTCTCGCCAGGGCCGGTTTTAGGCCAATTCCTTTCAATTGGGTCCCGGTGCGAAAAAAAAAACCTGTGCGGATGGTAAGAAGCTAACTGGGTCACCTTTTTATATTGGTTCTAGGTAAATATGGATATCATTAGTAAAGCGTTAGTTGCTTTAAAAACAATATTCAAACATCGAGGAAATACATCTAGTTTACAATATTAAGTCGGTTTTGTGACTTTGAGCAACATTTTTTTGTACTTCTACAATAACTGACTTATTGAAAAATGGAAACATGACTAGTGTAATTTACCTTTTATTACTTTTTAATTATTTGTTGATTGATATTACAGGAAATATGAAGGCATGTAAGAATGAACTACGACTTGATGAGATTGTAAGGTCTAGTGTTGTTTATTATTCTTAGTCTGTGGCAGTGGTGCAGAACTTTTATGATGCCTGGTGCCAACATCTTAGTTTTATGCCGCCCAACCACAAAAAAAAACTATAAGCTTACTTCAACTCTTGATATCCTTAATCCTATACTGGTCTTAGATGATGAGCCTTTCGAAGCAAAGGTCAGTAATTGTCTGTTCATTTCGTTGAGGCCCCATAATTATAATAATAATAACCATTTATTGCATTATACAACCTTACACTCTTATCTTATTTATATTATACAGATTGTTAATGCAAATCGGCTTTTGCCGTGGTACTCGGAAACGAGTGAGTTCCGTATTTCGATATTTAGTAAGCTACATTTATATACAATGATATATACAGGCTTCAAATATTAACAGATATAATGATACACAATTAATGCGTCATTCTAAAGTTTGTTACCCAAATTCTTGTTTACATTTTTATTATTTTATGAATTCTTTACTTACTTCTCTCAGTTATCCTATTTTTATTATAATGAGTTTTGACTTTACTTCTGCTTTCTTCCTTTGATATGAATCTACAGATTAAGTTAACTATTGAATATATGAATAATACAGAAATTAATTAATAAATATCAATTAGAATAATTAAATTAATAAATTATTGAGTAAGTTATTATGCTATACAATCTAAGTCTTTTACTTCACAGAGTATGGTGAATTATATAATAAATTTGTTGCTTTACTTTTACATACATCAGATTAACATTTTTATGTTTCTTATTTTTATATCACCATTATTTTTATAGGTACACTTCACAGTACACTGTTGCCATTCTGTTCCATTCGTTTCTATCGTAAGCCACCCTTTTCCAGGTCACTCCTCCGCAGATTTTCTTAGCTTCATCTTCCCAACTTTTCATCGGCCTGCCTATCTTTCTTTTTTCTAAAATTGGCCACCAGTTGAGTATGCGTTTGGTCCACCTATCATCAGTTGTCCTTATTACGTGTCCGGTCCATGCCCATTTTCTTTTAAATACTATTCTCCCTATGTCTTCAAGTCCTGTTTTACTACTTACCCAATCATTTCTAATCCTGTCCAGTCTGGTTACACCTAACATACTTCTTTCCATCGCCTTTACTGTTACACGCAGTCTTTGTATCACTTCCGCACTTAGAATCCATGTTTCGCATCCATATGTTAATACTGGCATTATTACGCTTTTCCACAGATTATTTTTTTTTCCTATTTCAATAGAGGATCGAAAAATTTGCCTGTACCTATTAAATGCATACCAGCTCATAGACACTCTTCTCTTTATTTCTTTCATCATGTCATTATCTTTCGTCAATAGTCTTCCCAAGTACACCATTTCTTCCACTATTTCAATTCTTTTATCTCTCAACTCTATGTTCTCTTCTCCTACATTTATAGTCATAAACTTAGTTTTATTTGCGTTTATTTTAAGATGAGGCCCCATGTCCAAGGAATATTTTTTTTTATCAGATGCCCCCCTAATTTGAAGGCCGAGGGCAACTGCTCCATTTGCCCCCCCCACCCTCCCCTTCTGCACGTCACTGGTCTGATGGTCTATGATTTCTCACGAACTCATACTAACTACTACCAAAATGTCTTATTGTCTCATCCTTTGTCGACAGTATAGTAATTACAATTTTATGTTCTTTAATAACCTTAATAACTAAGTTTGGAAAAGTATTACCACTTTGATTTTATCTATGATTTACCAAAAATGTCGAACCTTTTAAAGGTACCTGACACGCATATAAAATGAGTTCAGAAGTTTCCCTTAGAGGTACAGTATGATGCGGATTATATTAGTTATAAATCAGCGGTTAATGTCCAGTTACATATTCCACATACATTTTTAAATCTTTTTTTTTAGGAACATTTAAGTTCTACAAGAATAAACCTTCTAGACCTTCAATACTGAGCCTTGGAGGTTTGAATCATGTTCTCATATTACTTGTAGAGGACATAAAAGTTACCAGCCTCGTGTCTCTATTGTATGACTTGTCGGCGTTGTGTTTTTGCCGCAGAGAGTGCACTCGAGCTGTCCATGTAAAGTCCACTACTTTTCCTCGGTACATGTAATCCACTTAAAACATGCATCACCCCAGGCCTCTCTGTCAAATGCAGCATTTTCACATTCCAACACTTATAATGCTCCACTGTTTTTGTTCTTTTGATACACTAGTATACTAGTATTGTAGTATACTAGTGTAGTATAGTATTGTAATATACTAGTAATCTACAGACATTGATAGAATCCATACGCCAATGATCCTCCATCAAGTTTGAAATTTATCAAAGTTAGTTTTAATAGCAGTATTTAATTTTGGAAATATCATATTGTATAGATTAGAGGATAATATTTAGTTCCTCAACACACACAGAATGAATACTGTATTTTATACTCAATCCACAATTTTGTACTTAATCCTCAATCTGCAGCCTTAAATAATTTATATAAAGTTTAAATTAACTATTATTAACTAATCACACATACATGATCTCTACAAACATGACACTGTGATATTAGGTGGGACTTTGAATAATTATGAAACTAAGGATATCCTTTAAAGAATGCATGGTCAGACAACCGTTCTAAATGAACCCAAAGATTTGATAGAATCTTCAATTGTGTATAAATATATGAACAATCCATACTGTTATATGTCAGTCTGTCTGGCCCTCACAAATGTAAAAAAATCCGACATGTATAGCAAGTGATCCATTATGCAAGATGAATATACAGCTTTTGTAGGTATATTGCCCTTTGCTATAATAGGAATTACATCAATTTTTTTCTGTTAATTTATAATTGCAGGTTTAGTTTTTTGACATTTCATTATTTTATAGTACGTGCTTTAGTGCTAAAAAAAAACATTTTTTTGAAAACATAATATGCACGATAACGCCCCTTTTTGTTAATGTAATTTTTAAAAAGTCAACGTATCTCATTCCCCAAATAATACACTTTTAGGTATAACTTCATTTTGTTCCGTCAAACGGTATGGTCTATATTCTCCTCACAACCTTTCAGATTGCATCATAAGTCAAAATTTTTACATTTTATAGAAAAAAAGTTCAGTTTACACAACACAGAAATATGCAGTCAGAAATTATTTATTAATTTTTCTTACATATTTTCTATACATATATATGTAAACAAACAATATAGACATGGATATAAAGATACGAATTATTTTACCGTCAGAGTTAGCATATGCTAGAGCTAAAAAGAGTACTCAAAACAACAGTTTGCATTTTATATACGAAAATACTTAACGTCTTACATAAAACAAAGGCTAGTCAGGCAAACAGTGACACAATAGGGAAAAAATTGGACAGAATATACTAAAGGCATTCTAACAAAGGAATATTCTGCTAGTATAAAAAACAAGATTATCAATGAAGCATTTTCAAATAAACTATAAAATATCGGAGTATATACCTGGTTTTGGGTCATTTAAAGAATATCTGCACGAATTAAAAATAGCTTCTTGCCTATCATGTGTGTATATGTGACGCGGAGACACCCAATGTCCGGGACACTAGTGTGTGTTGTCTAAGGGATCCGCAAAGACTGTCTCATATTCGGAAGTTATTGTTTTGTGGAGACAAATAGCCTGTTAAGTATCCCTTACTAAATACAAAACAATTTTATAAAGAATATGTAAAATTGTTGTAAACCTTTTGGAAACATAAAAATATTTCAATCGTAAGATATTTCAGGTGTACATTATCTGAATCAACTTTATATTATTATAGTCAATAGCATTAACACTGAACTACACTACAGTTCACATGAACTACACTATTGAATTAACACTACAGAAACTCTAAAGTATTGATATAGCTTCTCGACCACTGATTTATCAAGTTCACAGAAGGGGTTCATGAGGATTTTGGTCATAAAGAAAATTCAACTCCTGATGATATGCCGACGTTTCCCAAAAATTGTTTGGCATTTTCAAGGCTAAAAAACAAATTTCATAAAGACAAATATATCCAAGGAATACCAACCAACAGAAAACAAAAAACAAACAAAAATACAGTAAAACCACAAAAGGATCATAAAATTCCCAGTGTTATGATCTTTTGATATAATGTTATGTTTTAAACGACAAAAAACATTTGTTGTTTAAACAATTAGTTTTAAACAACAAATGTTTGGTTTTAATAATGAACAATAACAGTGGGTATTTTATTATCCTTTTGTGGTTTTCTTGTTACTGTATTTTTGTTTGTTTTTTTTTTTTTGTTTCCTGTTGGTTGGTATTCCGTGTATGTATTTGTCTTGCTCTACTTATGTAGTTAATAAATTCTTTTTTAGCCTTGAAAATGCCGAACAATTTTTGGCGAAACGTCGGCGTATAATCAGGAGTTGAATTTCCTTTATGACCAAAATTCTCAAGAACCCCTTCAGTGAACTTAAACTCTAAAATGTTTATTTTTATAAAAAAAAACTGTATTATCATGTTTTAAGAACAATAATTATTAAACACAACGTGTAATTAATGCATGTATTAGAATGTGGAGCAAGCTGGAATAAAAAATAAAAAAAGTTTTAATTAATTCACTTTCTTTTGTATAGATGTTTATAAGCACGGTGTAATTACGCTAAAAGCATGGTTTAAGTGAATTAAAATATTTTAGCCATCCACAGGAATTAAAGGATGGGTTGTGTATCTTAATCAGAAAAGTGAACTGTTTACATCTCAGAAGTGAAATGGTAGTCTTATCCTAAAAGCATCAAGTGTTTGATGTAAAAATTAAAAGATATTAAGTTCTAAATATTCTTTGAAGCCTTTGAGCAAGGTCAAATTAATGAAATTAAGTTAAAGCCGGCTCTTTCAGACCTCGAGATAAAAACTTGAATAATCAACTCATACATGACATATGTTCTGATACATATTACATACCCAAAGATAGCACACAGCTAGACACAGGAATAACTCACTTCTATATTTCGACCATCGTCGTCATAAGGAGGCGAAGAGTCCCGCAGGAAGGGAGAGCAGGTAGGGTGTTGTTTTACACGTGTCTTTAATGATTGACCAGTTTGACCAATATAAATTTTATGGCAATTTTTGCACGGAATTTTATAAATACTACCGGACGCCAATTCGCTGGGAGAGTTTTTTATTAACATATAACAAACATTACTACGATTAGAAAACACTATATTAAAATCAAGTTGTTTGGCTAATCTTGGAAGGGAGTCCAATGGCTCATGATATGGCAAAACTATAGAATTTGACAATGAACAGGGCTCTGTTGAAGTATTAGAGAAAGTTTTTTTAGCACCCTTCAAAGCTAAATCGATATAAGAGGAGGGGTATTTTAATGAAAGGGCAATTGACCTAATGTTGTTAATCTCTTCATTAAGGAATTCAGGAGAGCACACTCTTAACGCCCTCAAAAACATATTTCTAAAAACAGAAATTTAAACATTTTTTGGATGGGAAGAATAAAAGTGAGCACATGCAAGTACATTCGTAGGTTTTCTATATACACTAAAGCGATTTTACACTTTAGGTGTATATTATACACTATTTTATACACTTTTATCGATTTCATATATATATATATATATACCGTCAACGACTTTAGTCTAAACGATGTTTGACCGATTGACGTCGTTTGTCAAATAGACTTTTCCATTTTCACTTATGGAAAAGTGTAAATGGAAAATATCCCAGTAAAGTAAAATATTTCAATAATTTAAAATACTATCTCAAAGTTAATAGCTAGTTCTATTAACTTTGAACTAGCTGTTTCGCATAGCTAGTTTACAAGCCCTATAAGTCGAAACAACGTGGCAAACTTTTCAACTCCACTGAAAGTTAGTCAGAAAAAAGAGCTTAAGTTGTAAGTCTTTGCCATGTTTTTGATGAAATAGAGAACTTAACTGCATATTTTCGTAAAGGTTTGTGTTTTTCTATACCATTATATATTTAGTTTCTATTAGGTTTAGTATTTGTAGTACATGATTATACATTAAAAAAAAAAGTCAATCAGAAACATTTAAAAAAAATCATTTTCTCATTTTGGGCATGTAGTTATTCAAGAAAAATCAAAATTAAAAAGTAAAAAAGTAGAATATCAATTTCGCTATGTTGTTTCCATTTGTACATCCTAATCAGTGAATTATGAGAAAAGGTGAAAGTAAAAACATTCCTTGTAAAAAGTAGAGTATAAACAGAAAAGTACATTTGACAAAAGTCATGTAGATAAAACATCATTCTAGCAAAAGCTGTGACAATTACAACTACTCTAAAACAATTGTTCATAAGAAATGCGTTTGCTTTTAATCTGATTTGCTAAAAGTAGTAAATTATTCCTTAAGTTAATAGAGCTTCCTAATTTAAAACGTTATTATTAGTAATTAACCTTCAAATCTAATGGTAGATTTAGAAAACAAGTCGGACTCAGATGATAAAGAGCTAGGACAATTTATGTTACTTTCTTGCAGCTGGAGCCAGTTTCCTTGAAATTACCTTTAATCCGGCCCTGTTGGGGGCCACACATTTCTGACTGACCATTAATTAAACTGAATAATAAGTAGTTTAGACCTTATGATCTTTTTTATACAAGAAATACATTTTTTAAATTTGATAGAAAAGAAGAAAACACTACAACAGAGCTTAGTAAGGAAGACTGAATATTTTACGTTCATCTTCTATTACAGACCAGTAAAAAGTTTAATTAACTATACAACTAGTGTTTCTAGACTCTTTGAGGGTTGCTTGGTCAAAAACTCAACTCATATGGTCAAAAACATTAGATATGTAGTAGTTTACTGAATATTTAAACCGTATGAGACAGAGTTTCGTTTTTTGAAACGTCAGAAGACAGAGTTGAGTTTTTGATCAGACAACCCTCAAACAGTCCAGCTACATTAGATATGTAGTTTACTGAATCTTTAAACCGTATGAGACAGAGTTTCGTTTTTTGAAACGTCAGAAGACAGAGTTGAATTTTGACTAGACAACCTTCAATGAGTCCAGCTACATTAGATATGTAATTTACTGAATATTTTTTCACTTCTACAAAAAAAAAAACTGAGTTTTGGAGATACTAATTGAATGGAATTATACTTATTTATCATTCATTTAAATGTCTGTTTTTCTCCAGTTTACTTGGTTTACATTAAAGTTCAAAAAAGATTAGATGGGTAAGTCGTTGCAATGCTGTTTACGAGCGTTCTTGAAGATAATACCTTTAGACTTGAAAAGTTGAAAGTACTTGTATTCGATTCAAGTAAGAAAAGGGTGTTGGCTGATTCAGATAAGAGTGGTTACAGTGAAAGACTTCCGCTGAGTTCGACTCCGGTGTTCTGGCGCTCTCCCCACAGCCCTGTCTCCTTCCAGCCCATTATATCGCCCATCTTCCCCCTTCTGATGCAACAGGCAACACTCCCAGGGCCACCCCGCTTCGGCACCCTCACCCCAACTTGTTCCAACCCTACCTGTTTCACTTGCGAAACAATCTCAGGGTCACCCCAAGTAATTGTATAATTTCCAAAGAGCTAAGGACCCACAAAGCCCAACTAAAACCAGTTCCGCTTCATCCCTCGTATTTCTTTCAGCTAAGATCTCTAAAGTCCAAGGCATGTATATCTGAGTAATGTTCATTTTAAAATAAAATAAATACATAAAAACAAGGAGATTGTAACGTCTTACAATCAAATCGATCTATAACAAAATCATGCCTACTGTTCACACGAGAAATCATTCGTCATTATGCTTTAGTTCTAATTAGGTTTAATACATTTTCTATGCCTATATACAAAAAAAATCTAACAGAGGTGTTATAAATACAAGCATTTTCGCGTCTTCGACATATATATATATATATATATATATATATATATATATATATATATATATATATATATATATAGTTCACACAGGAAAGAGAAAACACAAATAAAAGACATACACAAAAGACTCACAACGATATTTCGACAGTCGTCGTCATCGGGTAGAAGTAGTCCCTTTGAGTAGCTGAAGCTAACTTACAATCTCCTTGTTTTTATGTATATGTTTATATACATATATATATATATTATATATATATATATATATATATATGAATAATAATCAAAATAACACTTGATATAATAGATGGATTAATTTACCACAATGAAAACAATTTTTTAAAAACAATGCTCTAAGGCCTTTCGTTAACACATCTTCGGAGAGCAAGTGAACTAAAAAAACAATAAATACTTGTTAACTTGGCTGATATTAAACACATTCAGGGTTGCCATCAATTTTGGAAATTTCAATCAGCCAAGTTAACAAGTATTTATTGTTTTTTTAGTTCACTTGCTCTCCGAAGATGTGTTAACGAAAGGCCTTAGAGCATTGTTTTCAAAAAATTGTTTTCATTGTGGTAAATTAATCCATATATATATATAACAATTAAAATACCTGCTGCAGACTCAGTACTCTTCTATCAGTATTGCGCCCCTCTCAAAGAGCAAAATATTCGAAGTACTTAAAACTGAGTTATCCAATATGTTTTCCTGCTCATGCTACCTTCTGCGTTTAATTTTATATATTTATATACATAACCAATTGAATAAAACGATTCTACGAATAAATAAACTAAATTTACCGAAAGTGCATACATAATAGAAATCACAAAAACACACTGCTACAGTTCGATTGCCTAATCATTAGATAGAAAGATATGAGTCACTCTGAAGAGAAGACAAGTGACGATTGAAGTAGAGTCTGATTGAAGAAGCACTCAGTTAGTGATTGATTCAGTCTATTCATTGCCATCTCTTTTACGTGTGCTTTCTCTGAATTTCATTTATACATACATACTCGTATATATATATATATATATATATACTCGTATATATTATATATATATATATATATATATATATATAATCACCTGTCATTGGAGTAATTCATTTCTTTATACCCCTACCTGATGACGACGCCTTCGAAATACGATTGTGAATTTTTGTGATTCTCTGTGTGGGGTTTTGTGAGGTATGTGTGTGTTTTCTATGAATTTAATATATATATTAAATTATACGGTACTGTTTTCTTGACCACAAAATATTAACAAACACTTTTTCTTCTTCTCGGAGTTTGGTCTGGGCAAAAAGGTGATTCCATATATTTACCCTGACCAAACTCCGAGAAGAAGAAAACGTGTTTGTTATATTAAATTGTATTATATTAAATGATTGTATAAATAATAGTTATTATTATATTATATTATATAATATAAATAAATTAAATTATTAAATTGTATTATATAATATGAAATATAATATTGAATATTATATATATTAAATTAAATTATATATATTAACATTTGAGTTAGCTTTAGCTACTCAAAAGGACTACTTCTGCCCGTTTACGACGAATGTCGAAATATCGTTGTGAGTCTTTTTTGTGTGTGCTTTTATCTGCTTTTCTCTTTCTTGTGTGAACTTTTTAATATATATATATATATATATAAGTTCAAAATTCAAGAAGAATAACACACAGATTAAGGAAACTCACTTACAGACTCAAATTTTCGGGTAATCCGTCTTCAGGAGAAAAGAGAAAGGGAGACCAAGCACATTGTAGACGCAACGGCTAGTAAGCGTCTTATATATATACCATGATAAACGAAAAACGGTCCGGCAGGACAAATAACAATTAAAATAAGCAGTGACACATAAACAGAAACACAACAAAGACTCACTTTTCAATATTTCGACCGTAATGGCGGTCGAAATATTGAAAAGTGAGTCTTTGTTGTGTTTCTGTTTATGTGTCACTGTACATATATATATATATATATATGATCAAACCACAATAAGAAATGGGAAAACAAGACTAAGATCTTTCAACCGTAACAAGCGGTCTTCGTCAGAGTCAAAACCTTTTTCCAGTTGGGTTTTTAACTCTGACGAAGACCGCTTGTTACGGTTGAAAGATCTATGTCTTGTTTTCCCATTTCTTATTGTGGTTTGATCATTGATTGTTGTTTCACGTGTTTATGTGAAATCTTTATATATATATATAAGGTCTATATATGACATATATAAGATCGCCGCTCTGCCTTCCTGCGGGACTCTTCGCCTCCTGATGACGACGATGGTCGAAATATAGAAGTGAGTTATTCCTATGTCTATCTGTATTCTTTTTAATTTATTCTTATATATTTGTATATGTTATATATATATTTGTATATGTAGGTAGCAGACCTTTATCAGACCTTCTAGCAAAGTTGGAAAAGCTATAATTATATATTATTTTATATATATACATGCAAAATCAGGACTCTGTCTGCTTTTCAGGTCCAAATTAAACTCTCAATGTCGACGTTTCAGTTGTGAAACAGAAATAATTTATTTATGCTAAAAATAAGGACTACAAAAGTAAAGTATCAATTGTTTTCAAATTGAAATTTTAAGACAGTGGCTGTATTGCCAAGTAGCTCAGACAACTTTTTGAAGGTTAACTTGTCTTGCATAGTTCAAGTCAGCCAATCCCGAACTATTTTAGATTTAAAATGTGATTTTTTTAAGATTCTTAGTTCAGTTATAATGACTGATATAAGAATATCATCCAGATATTGAGTGCTACTTCTTTCATCTTCCCGTTTTGTGAATATTGAGTTTAAGCGGTACCTAATGCAATATTTGATTTTGTTGGTAGAAGATCGAGGAATTTTTTTTTTCATTTTATTAGATATTAGCTTCCAATCAAAAATTTGAACAATGTATATCATCAATAATAAGTTGTTGAATAGGATAATCTCTGATATGTTGGTAAGTTTACTTAAAAACAATCTAAATTATATCCTACCAAGAATGTATGGGCTCTTAAAAAAAATGTATGTTATTACTTTGGTAAATAGAAAGCAGACAAAAGTGGAGTAGAGTCACCAATGAAGTTGAGTGCGTGTTGAGAATTGTTTCTAAATCGTGCACGGGATAATTTTGTGGTGACCACCTGTCTCCCTACAACAGGAAACAGCCATTTCTCTTCCTCTACACCACCTTCCTCAGGAAATGACTTCCTCCACTTCTCTCCAAGCTTGCAAGATTCTTTTCAACTCATTCGCACTTATGATTTCTTCTTTTTTCTCAGACACCTGTATGATTCTTCTTTATGATTTACTTTATCCTTTGGTATATTTCATTATAGTACTTTGGTTGACTGTTAGTAGATTAAAGATTGTTCTATAACAAATAAAAAAAACCACAAGACTGGCTATTAGGTAAGCTATTAGGACTCCCAATGTAGAATCTGTAGAATCACTGATCAAACAAAAACGGCTGACGTTATCACCCACTAGGGGATCGGTTTAAACAATAAAAAAAAATTAAATAATATATTTATGATCTTTTTTTTATTTTCCTCTATATCGTTATATATAAATATAACATATATATACATATCAATGATCAAACCACAATATCAAATGGGAAAACAAGACTAAGATCTTGTTTTACGATCTAGTTAAATAACACGTGATTGTTATTTCACGTGCTTATGTGAAATCTTTTTATATATACATATACATTCAAATATGAATCTAGTTTATTTAGTTCGTGGAATCGTTTCATTTCATTTTATTGGTTTTATATATAAACATAATATATAATATAAATAAATAATTATAATATAAATATAATAACATAATATAATAATAAATAATAATAAATATAATAATAACGTATATATATATAAAGATTTTACATAAACACGTGAAATAATAATCAATGATCAAACCACAATTTTTCCCATTTTCTTATTGTGGTTTGATCAATGATATATATATATATATATATATATATATATATATATATATATATATATAAAAAGATTTCACATACAAAAGATTTCACAGTTGGGTTTTTGACTCTGACGAAGACCGCTTGTTACGGTTGAAAGATCTTAGTCTTGTTTTCCCATTTCTTATTGTGGTTTGATCATATATATATATATATATATCAGTGGCGACTCCTGACCTTTTTCTTTAGGCATGCAATTTTCAAAGAATAAAAGAAATACAGAGAAATATCCGTCTAATTCTCATGTTCAGTCTTTTAATGTTGCACAAAAGGATAATGATGTATTAAAAACATTTTATGGGGATTTGAATCAGGTTTTATTTGGAAATACTTTTAACATTAACTTTTATAAACCAATACAATAAAAATAGGCAAAAAATGTTTTTATTAAAGAAAGAGATACACAATACATCATTTGAATAAAAACTTCTTGCAAAATTCTTCGATAACAAACCCATAAAACTTCTCTCTATCTGCCATGAGATCTTTAAGTAAATGTCTTTCAATTGAAATGAGGGATAAATTAGACAATCGCTCTTCACTTTGGGAGCTTCGTAAATAACTTTTAATTCTTTTGAGGGCAGAAATCGATCTCTCAACACTTGCTGTTGTTATGGGAATAGTCATAACCAAATTCATGAGTTTATAAATTTCCGGAAGACCTGTGTGCAAATCACTTTCCAGTATGTATTTGAGGAGCTCAGCAAGCCTGAGTTGCAGTGTATGCAAACTTCGTTCTTGTTTCTCTTGGCAATTAAGACCATTTTCATTAACCAGGAATGATAAGAGTAAACCCCTGCATTGGGAAGCTTAGCGCAATCATAGAAAATGGTTCCTTAGCGTGTAGTGGAATAAAAAAAAGGGGGCTCTTTTAAATATTT
This sequence comes from Hermatobates lingyangjiaoensis, assembly GCA_026182355.1. Lineage (NCBI taxonomy): Eukaryota > Metazoa > Arthropoda > Insecta > Hemiptera > Hermatobatidae > Hermatobates > Hermatobates lingyangjiaoensis. The sequence continues at coordinate 886,926 of JAPFBL010000034.1, read as the reverse complement.
CGAGTCTCGAACATTTTGGTTTCTTTAAAGATGAATTCTATGCATGCAATGCATGTGTTGCATTCCCTGAGAAATCGCCACTGATATATATATACTATATATATAAAACCTGACCAAACTCCAAGAAGAAGAAAAATTTTTTATTAGTACATTGTATTCAAGAAAACAATACCTTATTATATATATATATATATATATATATATATTCACTGATAAAACGAAATACGATCCAAACTGGACACAATACGAGTTCGAGATTAACAAAGAGCAACACACAAAGTAGGGAAACACACTTACAGACTCAAATTTTCGGATAATCCGTCTTCAGGAGAAAAGAGAATGGGAGACCAAGCACGTTGTAGGCGCAACGGCAAGTAACCACTTGCCGTTACTTGCCGTTGCGCCTACAACGTGCTTGGTCTCCCATTCTCTTTTCTCCTGAAGACGGATTATCCGAAAATTTGAGTCTGTAAGTGTGTTTCCCTACTTTGTGTGTTGCTCTTTGTTAATCTCGAACTCGTATATATATATATATATATATCAGTGGCGATTTCTCAGGGAATGCAACACATGCATTGCATGCATAGAATTCATCTTTAAAGAAACCAAAATGTTCGAGACTCGAAATATTTAAAGGAGCCCCCTTTTTTTTATTCCACTACACGCTAAGGAACCATTTTCTATGATTGCGCTAAGCTTCCCAATGCAGGGGTTTACTCTTATCATTTCTGGTTAATGAAAATGGTCTTAATTGCCAAGAGAAACAAGAACGAAGTTTGCATACACTGCAACTCAGGCTTGCTGAGCTCCTCAAATACATACTGGAAAGTGATTTGCACACAGGTCTTCCGGAAATTTATAAACTCATGAATTTGGTTATGACTATTCCCATAACAACAGCAAGTGTTGAGAGATCGATTTCTGCCCTCAAAAGAATTAAAAGTTATTTACGAAGCTCCCAAAGTGAAGAGCGATTGTCTAATTTATCCCTCATTTCAATTGAAAGACATTTACTTAAAGATCTCATGGCAGATAGAGAGAAGTTTTATGGGTTTGTTATCGAAGAATTTTGCAAGAAGTTTTTATTCAAATGATGTATTGTGTATCTCTTTCTTTAATAAAAACATTTTTTGCCTATTTTTATTGTATTGGTTAATAAAAGTTAATGTTAAAAGTATTTCCAAATAAAACCTGTTTCAAATCCCAATAAAATGTTTTTAATACATCATTATCCTTTTGTGCAACATGAAAAGACTGAACATGAGAATTAGACGGATATTTCTCTGTATTTCTTTTATTCTTTGAAAATTGCATGCCTAAAGAAAAAGGTCAGGAGTCGCCACTGATATATATATATATATATATACACACACACACACACACACACACACACATATATATATATATATATATATATATATATACAATTAAAAGAAATGGTCCAGCGGACTTTTTTAAAATAAAATAAATTCAAAACGAAGGAAACACACTGAAAGACACAGACATAACTCACATTGAGTACCGTATATATATATATATATGGGAATGGGACAATATATATATATATATATTGGTATAAATAGGCAGCAGATCTTCTTTCAAACAAGTATCATTAAAATTAACCGCAGTCTCGGCATTCACGATCTTAAGACTGAGAGATTCGATCCTACGAACTAACCTCCTGCTAACAGGGTTCAACTGGAAAAGGAGTTGGCCAAGTGACATGTTAAATTAAAATCGATGACTCATGCTTAGTCATTGCTATAAATAGATTAAAAGGATAGTACAGGTTAATGTAAAGAGAAGGTTAAAGGTCAATAATGAACAAGAAACAAGCGGTTAGAATAAAAGAGTTGAAAGTCCAAGAAATTCAAGAAAGGCTAAGTGACATGTTAAGTTAAACTCGATGACTCATGCTTAGTCATTGCTATAAATAGATTAAAATCGATGACTCATGCTTAGTCATTGCTAAAAATAGATTAAAAGGATAGTACAGGTTAATATAACGAGAAGGTTAAAGGTCAACGGTATAACTGGACTAATAGAGAATAAATAGATTAAGAAATTAATAATAATAATAATAATAATGTTAATAATAATTAATAATAATAATAATAATTAAGATTAATAGTAAACTAGAAAAGATATATTAAATAACGAGTTGAAAGAGAGTAAGAATTAAAAGGGAAGGTATAGTTAGTTAGAAAAAAAGAAAGAAAAGTTTATAGTTAGTTAGTTATAACGAAAAGAATAATAATAATAATATAATATAATAATAATATAATATAATATAATATAATAATAATAAATATAATAAGAATAATAATAATAATCTTATATTTATTATTATTATTCTTTTCGTTATAACTAACTAACTATAAACTTTTCTTTCTTTTTTTCTAACTAACTATACCTTCCCTTTTAATTCTTACTCTCTTTCAACTCGTTATTTAATATATCTTTTCTAGTTTACTATTAATCTTAATTATTATTATTATTATTAATTATTATTAACATTATTATTATTATTATTATTAATTTTCTTAATCTATTTATTCTCTATTAGTCCAGTTATACCGTTGACCTTTAACCTTCTCGTTATATTAACCTGTACTATCCTTTTAATCTATTTTTAGCAATGACTAAGCATGAGTCATCGATTTTAATCTATTTATAGCAATGACTAAGCATGAGTCATCGAGTTTAACTTAACATGTCACTTAGCCTTTCTTGAATTTCTTGGACTTTCAACTCTTTTATTCTAACCGCTTGTTTCTTGTTCATTATTGACCTTTAACCTTCTCTTTACATTAACCTGTACTATCCTTTTAATCTATTTATAGCAATGACTAAGCATGAGTCATCGATTTTAATTTAACATGTCACTTGGCCAACTCCTTTTCCAGTTGAACCCTGTTAGCAGGAGGTTAGTTCGTTAGGATCGAATCTCTCAGTCTTAAGATCGTGAATGCCGAGACTGCGGTTAATTTTAATGATATATATATATATATATATAATATATATATATATATATATATATTCGCGCTCCGTTCTTCGACGTGAGGAGATCTCTCTCACTTCGTCCTCTCTTCAAGTCTACTCTCCTGATGACGAACAACAGTTCGAAATATTGAATTCTGTAAGTTTTCTTTGTATTGTCTTTTCTGTGTCGTGCTTTGTGTAATTTAAAGTTATATATATATATATATATATGTATGTATCTGACACTAAAACCAAAGAATGAACAACAATAAGGAATCAAATAACCCCCCCCTCCTCCTCCTTCTCCTCCCTTTAAGTTGATTATCTATTGGTAAATATAAATATATGTTAATGCGTGTAATTGAAAAATAATAATGAATCAAATCAATATTGCAATATCTTATTTGTCAGTACAAACATCATTATCATTATACTGAAATTAAAAAATAAAAAAAATACTTATATATATATATATATAAAAAAGATTTCACATAAACACGTGAAACAACCATCAATGATTAAACCACAATAAGAATGGGAAAACAAGACTAAGATCTTTCAACCGTAAGAAGCGGTCTTCGTCAGAGTCAAAAACCCAACTGAACACTAGATGCAGAAAACATCTGGTGAGGAGTTGAGAAGAGTGGGAGGGAAGAGTGGTATTTTAAAAGGGTGAAAGCGCAGGAAAGGACTAATGTCCAGAAAGGGATGTTTGGGAAAACAAAGGAGTACAGTAAGAAAAAGTAAAAAACTATCTGCTAGCTGTCAACCCTCTTTGAAGAGGCTATTGCCCTCGTGACGAAAGTATCAAGTTTGAAGAGACCGTTACTAATGTTTATAATAATTATTGATATATATATATATATATTATATATATATATATATATATATATATAGTTATATTGTGTGTTTTGTTTTTGAGGTATAGGTCATATCAAAAACAAAACATACAATAGAATAGAAGAGGTCAAGATTAATTTCTTGAGAATATATGAATATATATGGTAATTGTGTATGACGGCAGCAAATCCTCATGTAAACATTTATAATGTTTATAATAATAATAATTAATTATTATAAACATTAGTAACGGTCTCTTCAAACTTGATACTTTCGTCACGAGGGCAATAGCCTCTTCAAAGAGGGTTGACAGCTAGCGGATAGTTTTTTACTTTTTCTTACTGTACTCCTTTGTTTCCCCAAACATCCCTTTCTGGACATTAGTCCTTTCCTGTGCTTTCACCCTTTTAAAATACCACTCTTCCCTCCCACTCTTCTCAACTCCTCACCAGATGTTTTCTGCATCTAGTGTTCAGTTGGGTTTTTGACTCTGACGAAGACCGCTTCTTACGGTTGAAAGATCTTAGTCTTGTTTTCCCATTCTTATTGTGGTTTAATCATATATATATATATTTCATTAAAGTACACAGCAGCCTCTGTGTTAACGACTTTTAAGCTGGTCTGCTCCAATTTACGAACAACCTTGCGGTGGGCTGGTGTTAAAAGCCATTGATACTTTAGTTTGTCCTATTCAGTGTACTTTAATGAAACATGTTTACATGAGGATTTGCTGCCATCATACACAATTACCATATATATACATATATTCTCAAGAAATTGATCTTGACCTCTTCTATTCTATTGTATGTTTTGTTTTTGATATGACCTATACCTCAAAAACAAAACACACAATATAACTATATATATATATATATATATATATATATATATATATATATATATATATATAATATATATAAAAGGAAGACACTTAGAAAACAATGCAAAAATACAATTCGATATTTCGACGAATTCTCATCATCAGGAGAGGAGATACTCGTATGATTCACTTAAGGAGCGGAACCACAGTAATTACATATATACACCAATTATAAGAAACGATTCCAGGAACTAAATAACTAGATTCATAGAAAGAACACATGAAAGAGATAACTGACTCACTACCATAATTCGACCGCGTCATCATCAGATAAAGTAGTGAGTCACTACGAATACAGGTGACAAATCTACGTCTACTTCGTCTACTCTAAAAAAAATTTTTTTTGAGTGATTCCAATGAAATAAAATTGATGTTTAGAAGTTTAATGAAAAATTTGTAAATAATTTAATAACTTAATATGTGACGCAAAAGAATAAAATTCATACATGTAAAAAATCAGTACCAATCAAATATATAATTTTTGATGCTTTCCATGATATGATGGATTTGTCTCACAAAATGCTTTAATCAATCCATATTTTGCACAATTCAACAAAATATAATATCAGATTTAGATTAGAATATTAAATTGTGGAACATAAATATAAAATGATGAAATAAGTTGTGGTGTGTGTTTAGCTGGGAGAAGTGTGTGTTCTCAGAAGAGGAGATTTTACTATCTGATAAACGATAAAAAAATTCTTGATTTTTATTGAAATAGGATACTTGGTTTTGTGAGTATAAAATCTAATGAAATAATTACATTCATCAGTAAATAAATGTCTCTGTGTGTCTCGTTGTTGGATGGTATTTAACCATCAAAAAATGTTAAAAGTAATAAAATTTTAACTTTAATAATAATATCATGTTTCTTTCGGCTTTCTTACTGCTTTTTGGAGAGGAGAAAAAGGAAATGAAGAAGAAACACTGAATGGAGACGTGAAAGCGTCCACCGACCGAAGAAGTTTTACTGCCGTTTTTCAGATAAAATAGGAAAATTTTCAAGTTTTAAATTTTAAAATTTGTCTTAATATTCAGTTTAGAGGGAGGATAGGTAAACTATGTAAGAGATCCACTGGCTATTAGAACAAAAGTCATGTTCTCCTGAAAGAGATTATTTCGTAACACGAAATCTACCTATTCGCTTTTCAAAAATGTTATTACTTCTGTAGTTATACTAATGATATTATATGCATCACTAGTGTGATATACAAAAATAATCATATATATTGATCGTGGATTAATCACTATCTTTACTAGTTCCAGGAATGGAAGACTAACAATTCCCATTTATACATTTATATTATACCTAAATTGAATATTATATATTTTGTACCCAAGAAGTATGCTTTTATGTTTACTTATAGTAAAGTTGAGTGTAGGCTACTCCAGATTTTTTTATTTATAAAAGTTTTTACTTCCACCAATTGAAGAAATTAAATAACATCAAAATATCTAGTTTATTATGGTAACTTTTAAAATAAACTATGTCATTTTAGCTCAATTTTATTGTAAATCATTTAAACTTTATTTGTTTATATACATTTCTGTTAGTGATATTAATGACTCGTATTTTGGAAATTAATAAAATATTCTCGTTAATCATTTTTAAAGGCTTGCAAAAATTCTAACCACTCTACAGGTGTTCCCAATAAATATGGCGTTTTGAATTAAAGATGCCAATTCATAATGAGCCAATCCTTTTCCCTATAAATATGCATGGGAGTTAGGGAATAAAAAGTAATATTCCCGTTGGGATTTGAGACTTTGCGAATTGCAGCCCACAAGTCAGATTAAGAATATCAATCACTTTTCAACACTTGGAGACAGTTTTGAAAATAACTTGTCAAAGCTCAATTTAAATATTGCAATTTAAATTGGAAATTAATTAAAAATAATGGAAAAGTTTCTTAGGAATGATATTAAATTGCTTGTTAATATGCCCCCCAACCATGGACATTCTTAATATTGGTTTATAAACTTTTCAACACTTTCTCAAAACCTAAAGATTGAAAATATTTTTTTAAACAAAAAACAGTAATAATTAAGATGTTAAAGCTTTAGTTTTACAATTGGAAGCCTAATTAAATCATTTTAAACATTCTCTAATACATAAAAAACAATATCTCGTGTTAGATCCTTTGCTCTTCCATTTCAAAATATCAATTACATAGTAATAATAAAAAGTTTTCACATAAACACGTGAAACAACAATCAATGATTAAAACACAATAAGAAATGGGAAAACAAAACTAAGATCTTTCTAAGTTGGGTTTTTGACTTAGAAAAAACCCAAACCGCTTGTTTAAAAATTTAAATGACCGCTTGTTACGGTTGAAAGATCTTAGTCTTGTTTTCCCATTTCTTATTGTGGTTTGATCATTGATAGTAATGAATGTGTATCTGTCTGTGCAATAAGTATATTACTAGAAGTAATACATATTTTTAAAATGCAATAAAAAGTGAAAAGTGGAATAACTCACTTGTAGTATAGAGACTTTTTTTATATTTTACTTTAAGTAAAGTATAGTGTTTTATTTTGTAGAGGGCTGAGGGACTGACAACGTCCCTACGTTGCTGATTCCTCCAGGGAATATTACCCATATCTCCCATTGATTCTACATTGGGAGTCGTAAATTTTCCTTAACTCAAGTTTATTTCGGTTATGAATCTTTAACGAGTACCTGACATCGTATGGTACAGGGGACCAAGCTTAACATCCTCTTTGAGGAACAACCTGCTTAGATATTCACCTCCTACTTGAATAAATCGAGGACCAGAGTGGGTATCGAACCCCGGACCTACCATTTCTGTTGCCACTGGGCTAACCTGGCCCAGGTTTATCAACCAAATATTGATAAAATATTATGATGGTATGTTTAATTTTTTTTCCTGTATTTAAAATCTACTTGAAGCATCTGAAGAAATCAGTTAAAAGTTTGTCTTCTTTGCTTGTTTTTTGTTTCAATAAATTACAGTAATATGAAAATGTTTCTTAAACAACCTTCAATTACATACAAACTTTAAATAAAAAGATTTCACGTGAAATAACAATCAATGATCAAACCACAATATGAAATGGAGAAAAAAAGACTAAGATGTTTCAATCGTAACAAGTTGGGTTTTTGACTCTGACGAAGACCGCTTGTTATGGTTGAAAGTCTTGTTTTCCCATTTCATATTGTGGTTTGATTATTGATTGTTACAAAATGTAAAATATATTAAACTTTTAAATAAATTTTAAAATTTACTTAACTTTAAAAAAAAAACATTGATAGTGGAGGTGCTGACCGAAGATTACGTAACCCAAAACTGCCTTCTTGCCGATATTCAAAGAGTAACTCGTACAAAAGGAAGACTAGGAATATGGAAATCACAAAACAATAAAATGAGGAATTTGCATATGCTTATTTAACAAAAAAAAAAAAAAAATCATATGATGGTTACTTTGGCATTTTATGATAAGGTCGCGTTGATTTTCACGGATCTATTTAAATCACTTATTAAAATTATTAACCGCGTCTGATTCACTAAACCTGTTTTACCACATGTTTTCATTGAAGTAAATATCCAGAGTAAATAACTAGTGTGGATAAATATTGAACTGTGACAAGACACAACTTTCGCATATGCATCAAATATTGGAATTGGTACAAATTTAATTTAAACCAAAACAACGATACATACATATACATATATAATCACTTAATAAACGGAAAAACAATCCAAACTGGACACAATAACAGTTCAAAATTGAGGATAGAAACTAGTTACTGAAGCTAGTAACTGAGTTACTTGCCGTTGCGTCTACAACGTGCTTGGTCTCCCTTTTTCTTTTTTCCTGAAGACGGATTCCCCAAAAATTTGAGGTTGTAAGTGTTTCTTTACTTTGTGTGCTACCTATACTCAATTTTGAACTGTTACATATATTATATATAATATATATATAATTCAGAAAAATAATTAGAAAATTATGATTTGATTTATCAAAAAAGATGATATGACACAATTCATTTTTAGAATAATTAAAATTTCTTGAAAGGCTTTCTTTCATTTTTTCTGTTTGAAAAAATCATCCGATATCTTTTTTTAAAAAAGATAATGAATATTTTGTTAAATTTATTATATTACTATATTTGGCAAATTAGATTCAATAACGGCAGCATAGAAGGAAGAAAGATAATATTATCTCAGTCAAGGCATTCAAACATTATAACATTGGCGGGAATGAAGGAAATGAGAAGTTAAACAAAATCATTTTTTTAGATTGCAATTCAAATACTGCAATTAGGTAAGACGATGTAAACATACTCCTAACTATTACTAAGTATAACTAATTATACTAAGGGATAGTCCTTCTAACTATTCAACAACTATTTATTGTCTGTAGACTAATACAAATCGTTTAATATTTTTACGTTTAGCTAGTCTAATATATTTCACGGATATTCAATATTAGTTTTTATCCTAAATACATCGAATTTTGTATATATGTAAATACAAAAGAAGGGATTTGTCTGTAATACTCAAATCATAAGAATTGAAAATGACTTCCTAAGTTTTTAGGTTTGACGAAGATTACTTGTTACGGGTGAAAGATCTTAGTTTTTCTTTTCTTATTGTAGTTTGGACGATCATTGTTATTTTACGTGTTTATTGTGAAATCGTATTATTCATATGTATATTGTGAAATAACGCCCTATATTTGGCTTGTGTCTGCTTTCTGCAGAAAAATGTGATATTATGCAGAAAACAGATATGATATGTCAAAATTACCAAGACTTCAAAGGAAGCTCAAACAGTTTTAAAATCTAATATATATCAAGTTAAAGAGCTTCTGATAGTCTTGAGGGCTGAAGTAATAACTACATGTATTTAGGATAAAAAGTAATAGCGAAATTCATGACATATATTAGACAAGCTAAACGTAATTACACATCAAATACCACCCAGATATTTTACTAAAATCCAGCCAATCAAACATTCCGTGTGCAAGGCATGTTTTGTTTCACATTGCAATTAATAGGTCGTATCTGTTCAAGAGAAGCCGGGTGCAACTAGTTTTTGATAAAATTAGGTCAATGATTCTAAATAGTTATCAGTTACTTCTTTCTTAATACGTGCTTGTTTTTTTTTTTTTATATTTTATTCCAGCATGTTCCACTGTGTATTATATGCATCAACGTCAATTTGTACACAATACTTCAAGTGTACAAAATACTGAAGTATGTTTTTCTTTGTTCAGTTTTAAATAAATAGATGTATGTAAATAACAGCTAGTATGGAGGCATTTGGTCAGAAGTGTACTACTGGCTCTGTAATACTCGAGTACCGTAATAATTGCCAAGTAGCAGTAATGTTGAATATTGATGAATAAAACTGCTTTTTTTTCTAAACTTTGGTAATCTACTTTCCGTAGTTTTCTTCTTGGATGAAAGATACTTCATTTTTTTTTCTTTTTTATTTATACTATATGGAGGAAATGGTGAATGCCTACAAACTTGTAAGTACAAATAATAAGGTGGGGGGAAAGAACAAAGGGGACTGGGTAGGTTCGACCTTGAACTGCGAGGGGGCCGGTCATGTGTGTAGAGGCAGGTAGTGGGTAGAAAGCAGGGGCTGGCTGAGGCAGGAGCCAATGGAACTGAACTGTACACCAACCCTCTGTGTATCCAATTATAATCGGCTAGAGGGTTCTCTACAATGAACCTGATTAATGTCCTCTTGCTGCCACACCCTTCGCAAACTCCTTCATTACTCTAATTTTCGAAAATACTCTACAAACTAGTTGAATACAGAGGAATAGCGTCTATTATAAATATTCATTTATTAGTTATTACTGAGTATTCAAGGTCAAGGTATCGTGTGATCTAGAACAGTGCTTTACATGCCGCGGCACACTGGTGTGCTGCGAGATATTGTCAGGTGTGCCGTGGGAAATTATTCCATTTGCGTACTTGTACAGTCTATTACCTTGCAGAGTACTCATATAGTATCTCCACACCAGTAGGTGGCAGCAGGTGTGATTGTCGATGGTCAAATGATGGGAAAAATTAACACGAAAAAGAGTGAAATTAGAAATAGGCATAGGTTTTAACAAAACTTGTATAGATAAAGGCCTGCTCCCCAAATACACTAATATATATATATATATATATATATACATGTTTTGAGTTTTTTTGAGGCTTTGGTCCGGATATTAAAAACGCTTCTTTGCCAGCGTTTCGACATATATTTATGTCCTCCTCAGGGCAAAAACAAATTTCAAAACCTGTGAATAAAGAGTGGTCAAGAAACAAACAGCATGATGAATGTATATATATAGTTATATATATATAGTTTTATATATATATATATATATAATATATACGGAATCACCTTTTTGCCAAGGTTTCGTCTTTATTTTAAGACATCCTCAGGGCTATAACTAACAAAAAACAATGGACAATGGTAAGTAAGTTTTTTGATTTGTTATGATGATTGTATAGTAGAAATGACAAAATGTCCATTGTTTTTTGTTTTTTGTTAGTTTATAGCCCTGAGGATGTCTTAAAATAAAGACGAAACCTTGGGAAAAAGGTGATTCCGTATATTAACCCTGACCAAATTCCGAGAAGAAGAAAAAGTGTTATATTATATATATATATATATATATATACAAAACTAAAGTTTATCGGGACTCGGTCAGTTCTTCAAGTTCAAATTAAACTCTCATTACCAACGTATCGGTTTTTATTTAAAACTTTTTCATAGGCAGAAGTATACATTTTGAAACACAAAAACTAAGTATTACATTACAAATTATTTTACAAAGAAAAATAGTCTGTAGATTTCAACAACAACTGTAGTTTGAATGAATCTAGCTTCAGTTCAGTGTCACGTGTTCATTCAAAATACAGTTGTTATTGAAATCCACAGACTATTTTTCTTTGTAAAATAATTTGTAATGTAATACTTAGTTTTTGTGTTTCAAAATTTATACTTCTGCCTATGAAAAAGAATACTTAGTGTTCTTCTTCAGGTTTACATCTAAAAAAATATAGATATAAAAAAAATTTGAGATGCCCCAATATGAGTAAAAACCACACTATAGCAGATTGCACAAGTAATGAATGTATTTCCCAATATTGAAACGAATAACCATTATAAGAGAGGCTTCGAGGTAATCCTAGAAGTTCAACAGCTTTGGTATTTTATGAAAAGAGTTCCAGTTTTATGATGTTTTAGACGAGGAGACGGGCGATGGATGAAAGTTGGTTAAGGAGGTCAGTGTTGGTACACCTGGCTGCAGGTGGTCTGAAGATGTGGCCACATTCCTGCGTCCATCACAAGACTGTTTCAGTATCACCATCAATCTAAACAGACCTCCAGTGTAATTAACTCACCTGCTCAGAATAACCACTAGTGCCACCCTACACTAAATTAGTATACACAAAGAAAGTTTTTATAAAAAATATATTATAATTATTCTTATGTCATGTTCATTATTTAGTCACTTAGTATTATCGTGCTGAATCCATTCAGTGAATATAATTACATAAATTTATTGAGTAATATTATATCAACAATGATCAATTCATGAACTGATTATTGCATGTCATGAAAATAATATAATAATAATAATAATTAGTAGAAGTGGGTAGGGAGGCCGCAGTCCCCGCAATAGGACACTATTCCTCTTTTCTTCAAATCCAAGTTTTTCTTGAAAACGTAAACAACTGAGAGTTAAGAGAATCGAACAAACGTCTACATTCACTGGTTGTGCAGTTAGTCATTATGTTATGCATTAGGATCAAGATATTCATGTTAGTCTTCTCACTGGGGGCCAGGTTAGCTCAGTGGCAAATGCTCGCCTTTAAACTGGTAGGTCTGGGGTTCGATACACACTCCAACCCTCGATTTATTCATGTGGGTGGTGAATAAATCTGAGCATATCGTCCCTCAGAGAGGATGTTAAACAATCAGTCCCGAGTCTATACAATGTCAGTTACTCTTTAAAGATCCCTACTATAAATATACTTGAGTTAGGCAATATTTAGGACTCTCACTGTAGAATCAATCTTCTTTATTTGATATCATAAAAGACCAATTTCCTTGTGGGACTGCCACTGCAACCTAGCCTACTCTAGTCTTCTCAATATAAGTGCATAAGCCTGAGAAGGATATCTACGGGTTCTAAACGATTTATTTTACTATAAAACTATTTTATACAGAAACTTTGTTTATAACATCCAATAACTAAGCCTCTAGGACCGAGGCAAATGATCTTCTCGACAAAGCTGCCGGGACTATGAAGAAGATCAAATGACCTATAATTGCCGTAATATGAGTAATTGAACATCGCAATTTAACCCCAGGATTATTATCAATAAATAAAAGCAGTAATATTGTAATATTAAATAAAAAATAATATAAAATTTATGCATACAATAATATAATGATTATATTCTTTGATTACAAATTTAAGAAAATTTGCTATATTCCATCAGACTTAGCAGGTTTTCTTAGCGTTCATATGTTTGGGATTTGTGTATATGTCTAATGGATTCCCTGTTGGAATAAGTTATTCTGGAATATTAACAATTTTGAATGTTCATTATTCTGATTATTCTCGAAATGAAATATAAATTTTGGAGGCTAGCGTTAAAAAGCAGTGAAGGAACAGTCAAGCTTACCTTACATGATATGTTATAATATATATTTAAGAAATAAAGTAGTTCGGATTGGTATCCATGTTTCTTGTTTTATAAATACTTATAACTTTTATAAATTTTTACTGTTCAATGTAAGAGTTTGAGATATGTTAATGCAATGGTTTTTTTTTTGTATGTAGCATAGCCTCATCAAGTAACCTTTCCTGGATTGGATATGTTGATATCATTAGAATAAACATGTTACTCAAGCCAACCTTACCTGTAAATATGTCAATCATAGGCGTCCAGTCAATGGAAGTAATGCACGCTTCTATGATTATAGGAGCAACAATTACATTATTTTATTTATTTTTATCTAGATAGATCTTCCATTATTCTATGAAATCATTAAAATCAGTGTAAATTTTGGCAAATTTAATGCTTCCAGTTTTTATTTCTTGAATTGTGCTGACGCTTCAACCAATGGACTGACGGTACTAAAACATTCGCGGAGGGGAAGCAACAGGTATATTGCATTCCTCTAGATGGAATTATTGGACATATTACTTTAGTAAAATGTCAAAATATCAATTTTTTTCGCAGTCTGCGCTGATAAGATTATTCTAATAATATTAATATCACCTGCATTGGTTTCATTGGTGAGTTTCGAATTGGTAAATTCCATGCGATCTCACATAGCAAACAGGAAGCAATCTAGCAGTCTGCTTCCAACAGAAAAGCGATTTCATGTCATTAAATGAAAAGGCATCAAATTTAACCGATTACAGTTTTCTTTCATCAATAAATCACCAAATAAAGTTAAAGAAACCATCAGAATTAAAATATATAGTGAATGTATATTTCAGAGAATTTCTACTTAAAAAAAAATAATATCGACTATTGCTTCAGAATAGTGAAAAATTGTTGAGTCACAAAAGTCACCTCACACCTCTGTTTCTTAAAGAGTGTGAGAGGTTATTGATTGAGTGGGAGGGTTCATAGAGGATTAAAATACCTTTAAATAATATAATCAGTATATCGCTCCTATTTTGGGATTATTTTTTTTTTTTTTGTTTATCGCGAGGTATTCTGGAGAGTCATGACCTTTGGCTTAAGAAGCTCACTTCATCCCACTGAAGACGTGGAATGTCGAAATATCGTAGCGAGTTTTTGTGTTTCCTTCTATGTGTTTTGCCTTTGTGATTTTATTATATATATATATATATAAACATTTCACATAAACACGTGAAATAACAATCAATGATCAAACCACAATAAGAAAATGGGAAAACAAGACTAAGATCTTTCAACCGTAACAAGCGGTCTTCGTCAGAGTCAAAAACCCAACTGAAACACTAGATACAGAGAACATCTGGTGAGGGGTTGAGAAGAGTGGGAGGGAAGAGTGGTATTTTAAAAGGGTGAAAGCGCAGGAAAGGACTAATGTCCAGAAAGGGATGTTTGGGGAAACAAAGGACCGCTCTGACGAAGACCGCTTGTTACGGTTGAAAGATCTTAGTCTTGTTTTCCCATTTTCTTATTGTGATTTATATATATATATATATATATATATATATATATATATATTAGTATAAATGGGCAGCAAATCTTCTTGAAGACAAATCGAATTAAAGTATGCAGCAGCTTCTGCATTAACGACCTTTTTGCTGATGGCCTCGATTTTTCTAACTATCTTCCGGTGATGCTGAGGCAACTTCCATATATGCTGGGCCAGAGACATTGAGAAAACCAATATCAAACAACTTTAATGGAACACAAAAACACTGGGTTGAAACAAGCTTTCGACCACACATTGGTCATCTTCGGGTTAACTATTTAATTTAATTTCACTACTATTTAATTAATGAATGTTAATATAATTAACTGAAAAGTAATTTTTATATATTATATAATATATTATATATATGATATATATATATATATATATATATATATATATATATATATATATATATATATATATATATATATATATATACGATAGGTTTCTATAAAACAAACAATCCTGACTCTAAATTTCTTCTTTGACAGAAAAAGTGAATTATTTCCTAGAAAGTTTTAAAAAATTTATTTTCTCTCGAACAATAAAAAAAAAATTTATTTTTTAATTGTATACTAGCATAACTTTGAAATTAATATTCTTTTTCCATTTGTTAAATCTAATTATTTTTATAAATTTAAAAAGGGTGAATTGTTTTCATAATGTTAATTGAAATAACAATATTGGATGACATATTAGATAACTTATTTAATAAGTATTTCGTGAAATTGTTAAAATGAGTATTGACTTTAAAAAAGAAGTTTGACTATAAAATAAATTAACAAACCCTGAAGCAAAGGAGAATTGGAATCAAAGATAAATCTTTTTGCGAAATTGGTTTCAAAGGACCCGCAGATAGAATCAGATTAATTGGTTTTTAAGGAAGCTTGAATTCTCTGGCCTCTGTTGATGATAGTTTGCTTTCATTTAGCTTTAGGAATCACTTTAAAATGGAAATTGTTCGATTGCAGCTAATATATTTAAATAACTGAGAAAAAAAAAAGTTTTAAAATTAAGTACTATTGATAGTGAAAAGGTAAACCTCATTTGAATCTAATTTCCAACATTCTCTTAGCTACAAAACAGTAAATTGGTTATCCCTATTTGTAAAGTTTTCTCCCTGGGAACAACTGACTCCATAATGTTTTGAATAGGCCGCAAAAAGTAGATATAGCAAGTTTATAATTGCGTTTTGCCGAAAAGAGAAGTGGTCTAACTAGGTCTCTTTCTTTTTGGTGTGACTTGGGTGGTAAAAGTTTTAATTACATTACTTGGGATAAAGTTTAAGATGGCCGAATTAGCCCTAGAGCATGGCGACTTCAAGTATCCGCGTGTGGTCCTACTAACTTCTAATAAGCCGTAATGGTGGATAATTACACGCATTTCCTTATGATAAAAATATCTGTCCACTGATTAACATACTTTCTCCATTTGTTACAATTAAAAATAAAATGACTTCATTAATAAAGTAGTGCTGTTAATATATATAAGTATTCCTCATTTAATTATAGAATTACTTGAGTGATATCATTTAAATTTATTCATAATAATAAAATATTGTATATCAAATTATGACACTTAGGTATCAGCTGTGATCCAATGTTCATCATGATTTTCGCTGGAAAGGCAAGTTCAAAGTTCAACTGTAATCAACAGCCGAGCTGTAAAGTATTGCCATCTTCACAAAAATTGATCTCGAGATTTTGTCAGATTTATATGTTTTGAGGATCTTAAAGTCCTCTTTTGACATTTTTTAAATGTTGTCTGTGGGTTGTGTGTGTGTGTATGTGTTTGTGTGTATGTATGTATTTGTATGTGGTGGGGGATTCAAAGGTTGTGATCATTCTACAAATCACACCTTTTGATGGATGAAAATCATATTTTAATGATTTAAAATCATATATATAGTCCCCATAATGTTGATATGCTTATTGTTTTTTCGGGCAATATTTCATAGTGGAAAATATACTTCTTTTTTTTCCCAAATTTATTTTAGGAAACATTTCTTTTCTCCTGAACTGATAATTCCAGAGTGCTGAAATTTTGGGTTTGTTATAAGTCATCGATTCGGAGGCCAGGTTACTCCAATGGTAGGGTAACATGCTCGCTTCTGGACTGGTAGGTCCAGGGTTCCACACTCACTCAGGCCCTCGATTTATTCACGCAAGAGCTGAAAAATTTGAGCACGTCGTCCATCGTAGAGGACGTTAAGCCGTCGGTCCAGAACTTGTACGTTAGTTTTACTCTTATAATTAATTTACTCTTACTATTTAGACTAAAAAGATTGGAATGTAGTTCACGTTAACTTTACAATTCTAAAGTTAATGTAAAGAAGGACAAAACGAGATTATTTGAAGTTGCAGGCGTGTTATAAGAGCAATAATGCCTCTTCATTATACCATACAGTTTTATTACACCGTAGTAATTTAAGGTAAAAGAGAAATGTAAAATTTGAATTTTTATTATCGTTAGCTTTGTGACTTATTTTACATTTGCCTATATATACATTACCTATATATATATATATATTTGTGAATACCTATATTTCCGGGTTGTTGCCTTCAGTGCTAATTCAATGGCAGTATGTATAGTTAAAGCTGAGCCACACATTACGTGGTTGATTACACAAGAAAGTCCTAAATTTCCCTTTACCCAAGCTTGTCTAAATGATATCTTTAGCAATGAACTAACTTCCTATAGGTCATCAAAAGCTTTGCTTAAAGGAATATCGTGAACAACAATAATCTATATCTTGACAAAATAGGCTGAGATTTCAGCATTTCCGCTTTCAGAAACATGCAAACTCACCGCTTTCACTACCAATTCTCCTTTTGGTAGGGTTGGCTTTTTAGCACCTAATCAGGCTTTTAATGATAAATTTAAAGCTATTTTCAAGACAAAACTCATATTTATAGGCCTAATTCTTCTGTTTATTGTACTTTTCCATTTTATAATTTGTTTTTTTTTTTGATTATTTTTCCTTAATAATTATAATTTAGTCATCCGATTATTTTCGCGTCTTTCGCTTGGTTGATTAAAATAGTTTGTATATTAGTCTGATTTGTTTCATATATAATTCTAATTATTCTCTAGAATGAAGTTATTTAAACAGATTACATAATTTAGGCTAAATTAGGAATTATGCAATGGTATGGAATTTTGGCTGTCGAGTAATATGTACAGAGGAAGAGCTTAATTTAGTAGGTCCGGGTTCATTCGACCTTGAAACTAACTTAGCAGTCTCGTGGGCCTCCAGTATCCTCAACTTCAGCTGCTTATTATATGTAACTTTAATCATGTAGCTGTACAATCTCGCTTCTAATACAACATGTTAGCCACGGTCCAACAACTTGAAGTATTCCTGTATTAGTTCAGCTCAAACAACATTGCAATCACTATAAATATCCCAGAGTATTTAGATCTAATAGAATATAGTTCTGGGAAATTTCACGGTCAGGGCCCTTAAGGGGAAAAAATGTGCCGGTGCAAGAACTTTTCTGGGCCCTACTTTCCTAATTGTATATATATATATATATATATATATATAATACTAGATATATATATATATAAGATACCATGATACGAAAAGAACGGTCACTGCAGTACTTGATATATATGCTATTCAAACATTTCAGCACTGATACTCGGCACTGTTTAATGTCCCTTGAGAAGTACAACGAGCAGGCTGTTTGAAATAGATTTTAACTCACTCGATTTCAATTTAGTTTCGACCGTAATGTTTACGGTTCCCAAATATTGGACAGATTAAAATGAGCTTCCAATTTGAATTCACTTCTTCATTCCTGTAAACTGAAAATGTGTCACACTGATAATTATAACTTAAAAGATATATATACTCGTATAGTAAAAAAATTAACACATAGAAAAGAACACAGAAAGACACTATAGACTCACTTCGATTTTCGACATCTGTCGGTCATAACGATATAATATATATGATATCACCTTTGATTGAACAACTGACCGTATTTCACTGATGTCATTTTCTTCACAGTTTTTCAAGGTTTCTGAATATCTTCTTCTTTCCTTCAACCAAACGTTGCGAAGAATGTTAATTAAGTGGGAACCGACATGTTTCGACTGGTTTACCAGTCATCATTCAGGTAATTAATCTATATAACACTATAGCGTAATCATATAGGTAACCTAATGAAAAAGGACAACAAATAAGAAGCGAGAAAACTTACTGTCGACTTATTTCGAACTTCCAGTTCGTCGTGCCAGACAATCAAGATTCACAATGGAAGGGAAGAGGAAGAGCACGTGCGTCCACTCGCACACTTAGAGGTGCTACCTGGGATCCAGGCGGGTCACCTAGTTGTAGTAGCTCGAGGCGCTTTAGTGCTATATCCCGTGAACGACACTATTCCACCACGTAGCTTGAACACGCGTACACGTAATAGTTCTTCGCATCCAAGGAAAATGTTAAAATTTCTGTTTTTAGAGAATATGTTTTTGAGAAGGCGTTAAGAGTTTGAAAAAACTCCCTGAATTCCTTAAATGAAAAAAAAAAAAAAAAAAAAAAAAGAGATTAATAACTTATTAGGTCAATGGGTGCGGCCTTTCATTAAAATACCCCTCTTCTTATATCGATTTAGCTTTGAAGGTGTTGCGAAAAAAAACTTTCTCTAATACTTCAACAGAGCCCCCTTTATTATCAAATTCTATAGTTTTGCCATACCACGAATCACGAAACCCTTCCAAGATTAGCCAAACAACTTGATTTTAATATAGTGTTTTCTAATCGTAATAACGTGGGTAATATGTTAATAAAAAACTCTCCCAGCGAATTGGAGTCCGCTGGTATTTATAAAATTCCGTGCAAAAATTGCCATAAAATTTATATTTTAAATTTAACTGGGAAATCATTAAAGACACGTGTAAAACAACACCAATATAACGTAAGTAGACAGGAAAAAAGTAGTGCCTTATTCTTGCATATAAAAAATGAAAATCATCATATTGATTGGACAGGAGCTAAATTTATTACCTATGAAAAATCAATGTTGTTAAGAAATATTATTGAATCGTCTCTAATTAAATTTAATAGATCAAATATTATAAACATTAGTAACGGTCTCTTCAAACTTGATACTTTCGTCACGAGGGCAATAGCCTCTTCAAAGAGGGTTGACAGCTAGCGGATAGTTTTTTACTTTTTCTGACTGTACTCCTTTGTTTCCCCAAACATCCCTTTCTGGACATTAGTCCTTTCCTGTACTTTCACCCTTTTAAAATACCACTCTTCCCTCCCACTCTTCCCAACTCCTCACCAGATGTTTTCTGCATCTAGTGTTCAGTTGGGTTTTTGACTCTGACGAAGACCGCTTGTTACGGTTGAAAGATCTTAGTCTTGTTTTCTCATTTCTTATTGTGGTTTGATCATATATATATGGTGTATATATATATATTTTTTTAATTACTCTGAAGATGACTGGAAACCAGTCGAAACATGTCGGTTCCCACTTAATTAACATTCTCCAACGTCGGATGAAGGAAAGAAGAAGATATTCAGAAACCTTGAAAAACTGGTGAAGAAAATGACATCAGTGAAATACGGTCAGTTGTTCAATCAAATATATATATATATGTATATTCGTTATGACGACAGATGTCGAAATATCGAAGTGAGTTCTGTAGTGTCTTTCTGTGTTCTTTTCTATGTGTTAATTTTTTTACATATACGAGTATATATATCTTTTAAGTTTGTAATTTATCAGTGTTGAAATATTTTCAGTTTTATAGGGAATGAAGAGAAGTGAATTCAAATTGGAAGCCATTTTAATCTGTCCAAGATTTGGGAAAGTAAACATTGGTGAAACTAAATTAAATCGAGTCAGTTAAAATCTATTTGAAACAGCCTGCTCGTTGAACCTTCTCAAGGGGACATTAAACAGAGCCGAGTATCAGTGTGAAATGTTTGAATAAAGCATATGTATCAAAAGCTCATTTGTAACTAATAGTCTTATATAGACTTCTAATCAAGAAAAAATTTAGTTTTTATAAACAAAACTCACATATTATCTCTAATGAACAAACAGTAAATTAGAATACCAAAGTTTAACAAAAAGGCTAAATAAAGGTCGAAAAAACTCAGTCAAAAACAAACAGCTGAAAAAAAAGTCATGCCCTTTTCCACTCTAGTTTGGTTACTTAGAAATTTCCTTTTGGAGAAAAAAAATAAATATTTACCAGTTGACACCTCGGTTGTTTTCCTAGTCCCTAGGGATTGAGGTTAGCTTTATGAACTCTTATGTTCTTCATTTATAGGTCTTTTTTTTATTATTTCAGTGGTAATAAGATTAGTTTATGAATTAAACTGCTTTTTTTCATCATAAAGATTTTTAGCAATAATTTGCATAATTTTTTTTTTGGTAAATATGGAGGTCAAATATGTTCCTTAATTTAAAGTGATTATAATAAATACCTTGATAATAAAGATACCTTGATTCATGCTTAGAAATGTATAATTATTAATATTCTTTGTGGATTTTGAGAATGTAAGCATGTCAGTTTGTTAGAGATTAGCTGTTAAATAGAAAAACGGGATATGGGTTAGCCCGGTGGCAACATGCTCACCTCTGGACTGGTAGGTCCAGGGTTCAATACCAACTCTGGCCCAGAATTTATTCACGCATGGTGAACAAATCTGAGTATACCTCTCTTGAAGAGGACGTTAAGCTGTTGGTCTCGAGTCTGTACGATGTCAGGTACTCGTTAAATATCCCTACTTTAAATACACTTGAGTTAGTCGAAATTAGGACTTTGTCGAATGCGTCTTTGTATGGTATCACAAAGGACCAATCTTCAGCGCTGTTCTCTCCTGAGCTCATGACGCCCTCTCTTGGTTCTCCTTCTGTGGGGTGGTAGATCCCCTGATCCCCATGTAACTACTGTCAAAGTCCTCACCGATAGAGCAGCCTTCAGGTTACGCTGATTGCATAGCTGCCAAACAGTCGAGAGTTTTGTGGCCACTGACCTTAGCCCGCTACCAAAGCAGGCTCAGTAGAACCTAGGTCCGGAGTTTGACCCGAGAATTCTTAAAATATGGTTGGTATCACAGTGGCGAGGAAGCCCATACAAAATTCCTTTGGGTTTCTCTATGCCGTTAGTGTTGGACTTGTGGTAGATGTAGTTTCTCATCCAGGTATGGTAGACTCTCTAGGGCAGGGGTGTCAAACTCATTTTGGTCTGGGGGCCGAATACAACTTAGTTTGATCTCAAGCGCGTAGTTTCTCATCACAGGTAATTGAAAATTACATAGAACTAACAATAAGTCTACCTTTTTCCTTGTACCAGTCAGTGATAATAATAATTAGCGCAAAGAAAACTAAGTCAATTATAAAAATCTTTATTAAAATCTGACACTCTGTGTCCACTATTATCCATATTTACAGAGATATTTCGCTGGTCAAGGTACGAGGATAAAGGAAAAGTGGATAATTCAGCGCGTACTAAAACACTGGTGGATAATATAAGAACTGCAGGTTTTTAAGGAAATTAGAGTAAACTGATTTTTTTTTTTAAATAATAATGCAGATTTATCCCCCGGGCCGGATTGAACACCAAGGTGGGCCGGATCCGGCCCGCGGGCCTGTATGTTTGACACCTGTGGTCTAGGAAGTCACTGAATGATAAGCAGTATCTTCTCGGGAGGTTGCCTGCAGAGCAACAAGACATCTGACCCTCGACCCTTACCATTGTGTTATGGTAATATGCATCAGTTAGCAGATGGACTTGAAAACTGGTACTCACTTCGTTGAGCCCTGGGCCAGGCTAATAATCATTTCCCTTTGGAGGACTGCTGAACCCTAATGGAACAATGGTACTCCAAAAACTAATGGCTCAGTACGTTTTTATGTGCATATAGTTTGATTAAAACATTTAGAACTGCCTCAGGTGTGGAGAAGGCTATTAACTGTATATTAGCCCTATTACTGGTTGTGCATAAATGTTTTAATTTGTGTTAAACATTGGATGTCAGTATACACAATTCAGTGTCATTGGGCCAATGATATACTCTATCTAATCATAACTAAATTAAATATTTATTAAATAAATTAAAAATATTGCCTTTTAATAACGAATCATAACTCTTCTCTATTTTGAATTTGTGTGTCGTAAGTGACATTTACTTTTCCTTTTCTTTATATGTTTAATGTCAACAACTTTTAATGGTATTAATTCTTATTAAACATATTTTTAAAGAACATAATGTAATTTGTTTGTTTAGTAATATTGCCTCATAACTGTTCACAGAGTTTAAATAATTTAATGTGTTTAGGGTATTAAGATGAAATATGTTTACCTTTATTTAATACCTTTACGCCATAAATTCAACTTCCGTTTCCAAGTCACTATAACAATTATTTATGACTGAAGATATTTCCTAGCTGAATCTCGTTATTATAATCAAAAGCAAAAACTATCTCTATTCTACTTTTTTAAATTTCAAGAAATTGTCTATTTATAAAAAAAAATACAATTAAAATAAAAGAATTTCTAACAAATAATTGAATTATACTTTCTAGTAGTTATTTAAAATTATAAAATAAAATTGATGTTGAGAAATGTTAAATTGTGATTTAATATTTGTTTTTTATTTATTTGATTTTTTTTAGTTCCATAATAACTTATTTTTTAGGGCTAACTGAAAATAATTATACCCCATTTGGGGGAATTACTAAAAAAAGAAAAATGTTTACCCAAAATTAATTTTTTGAAATGATTATTGTTTATTCATTATATTCGTCAGTTCAATTTATAAATTTTTTTTAGCTTTAATTTTTTTTTTTAAATTAAAGATTTATTTTGAGATAACATTTAGAATAGAATCCAAAATAACTGAATTAGAATTTCTGATTCTTATAAGCTTCTGTTAAGCTAACTGCTTCCAGAAAGAGAATATATTTAGCCTTTAAAAGCCATTGTGATACCACTGGTTGATTATACATCCAGAGTTTTAAATTTTCAACCATTCTACTGATAACAATATTATTTTCATTGATTTTGATTGTCAATTTTTAATGAGAGGTTTCAATTCCTACTGAATTATGTAGGTAATAAATAAAGAAAAGGCAAACTTATGTAAAAATAAATTATTATTGGAAATTATGGAAAGGTTTCCTCTACACTTATACAAGTTTTATTAACAAAACGTTTTGAATATACAGTATTCGGGGGCCAAGACAAGTAGTATTCGAAGGGCAGAATAAGTAGTATTCGGGGGCCAGTACTAGTAGTATTCGGGGGCCAAGACAAGTAGTATTCGGGTACCAGATCAAGTAGTATTCAGAGGCCAGTTCAAATAGTATTCGGGGGACCATTAGCTTGCGCACTCGCCTTTGGACTGGTACGAGCAGGTTCGATTCTTGCTATTGGCCTGGTTTTTTTTTTACGCAAAAGTTGAAAGTAATCTGTGTACGTTGTTCTTCAGAGAGAACGTTAAGCTGTCAGTGTTGATCCTGTACGATGTCAGGTATTCGTACTCTCTAAAAACACTTCTGTAATGTACGAAGTGTGTAAATAAAGTAGTAGTAAAGTAGTAGTAGTAAGTAGTAGTAGTAGTAGTAGTAGTAGTAGTAAGTAGTAGTAGTAGTAAAGTAGTAATAAAGTAGTAAAGTAGTGAGACTGATTTTTTTTAAATTTTCTATTCAAATATAATTACAATGTGATATTGTCACCTTCAAAATAGTTCCCTTCGGAAGCCACACAGCGCTGGAGACGGTCCTTCCAATCATTGTAGCATTGCTGGACTCGGATTCTGGAATGGCCTTCAGCTGGTCGGTTACAGCAGTTTGTATGTTTTGTAGTGTCCCGAAATGAGTTCCCTTGAGGTGATTTTTCAATCTCGGGAAGAGGAAAAAGTGATAAAGACTCAAGTCTGTGAATAAGGAGGCTGAGGAGCAACAGGAATGTTTTTATGGCAAAACTCGTTTTCTTTTCGGAATTTTCGGAACCATTTTCGCACAAATTTTACTCATCTCCAATTCATTGGTCAAAATGTGATGAACGGAGGTGTGATTCAAATTCAACTGTTCCCCGATCATTCTGACTGTCAAGCGTCGATCTGAACGCACAAGGTTCCGTACTCTGTTGACATTTTCATCGGTGTTTGCACTTGAAGGCCTTCCGCTTCGTGGTTCATCTTCAATCGACTATCTTCCTTCTGAAAATTCCTTAAACCACCGAAAAACCTGTGCCCTTGATAAAACACGTTCTCCATAGGCCTCCTGAAGTTTTTCAAAAGTCCAAGTTGTCCAAGTCTGAAGCAAAATTTGATTGCACACCGCTGCTCAACTTTGAGGTCACTCACTTTTAAAACGCTCAAGAAAAAACCATTTCACGAAAACCAACGCTACGGACAAACAAATGACTGTGGCGAGTTCAGATTCATACTGGAGGCGCATCACACGTGCACCTGACGCTACTCAATGCCACGCGTCTCCAGCGTTGCCAGATCGAAAGCGACGTTGCCAGTCTCACTACTTTATTTATACACCTCGTATATTAGGGAGGTGAAATATTACTTTGAGGATTCAACGACATAGGTGTAGACCTTCATTCCTGTTTCATTGTTTGAACTTTTGTCAACATTTCATTGGTTTCATTATTAATATATGTTTGTGAATGATATATTAAAAACCAAGGAAAGTTTTTTCACTTGGTCTTTAATAAGGAAGTATATTTAGTGATACTAAAGAACGTATCACTAAATTACATATTTAAGTGGGTGTTAGCCTTGATATGTGATAGACGTCTCAGCAAAAAACATTCCACATTCTTAGTTAGAACTTTTATTTTTTTTTTTTTTTAAATGAAATAAACCTATCGACATTCAGTTTTAACAACCTTATATCTTTTTTGTGATAAAATATTTGATAAAAAAAACTCGCTAATTTGTATTTCATATATTTCTAAAAAAAATATATATATTAAGATGAAATGATTTTCAAAACTTTCTGGAAGGTTGAGTTAGATTTGCAATAAACTGAACTTGACAAGCATAAAGGTGAACTCAGTTTGCAAAAGAGTGAATTTGACTTGTAAAACCTGTATCAAATTGTAGATAAATATTAATATATAGCATGTATTTTCATATTTTAAAGTTTATCTACGAATGTTTATTCCAGTTGAACTTTTGCTTTGATTGTTATATAATTATAATTTGTTTAAATACATATTTAATGAGATCGAATTTTTTCACGATCACTATACTTTACTTATGTAAAGTAAAAATAAAAAGAGTGTCTGGTGCCTCTTTTTTATTATATATTTACGTTTTATTATATATTTCTTACATAAATAAATAAAACCTCAAGTTATTTCTTCCCTCCTATCTCATCTTAATATATATATAAATATATATATATATATTTACTCTTCTTTATATAATCTAGGAGGTCTCAGAGCTTATTTTTCTTCATTCTGATTCTTCCTACGACATTTTGTCTCATATACATATCTTAGGTGTTGCTGGTCTGAATACTGGGCGGTGACTGAGTGTCGGCTTGGCGAGTAGCTGGCGGTTGGTCACCTAGTAGCTGCAGTGTGCGTGGAACCCCCGTGTGTTGACAATTAATTAATGGGTTGTGCTTCATGATTTTCATGGCTTCATATATTTGCAGTCTGGCTGGATCATTAATTTTCTTTAAAATGATGGTGTTTTGAACAAGGTCCTGGCGGGTTTTTTCTTCTTTTATATACGAGTATATATAAAAGATTTCACAATAAACAGGTGAAATGACAATCAATGTTCGAACCACAATCGAGAGATCTTTGTCTTTTTTCTCAACTGTTATAGTGGTTTCAACATTTATCTATATATATAAAACTTTTAAATTGGCTTCTGCTACTCAAAGGGACTACTTCTGCCCTATGACGACGAACGTCGAAATATCGTTGTGAGTCTTTTTTGTGTGTGTTTTTATCTGTTTTTCTCTTTCCTTTGTGAACAAGTAGTCCTGTTGGACCGTTTAAAGTTATATATAAATATAATATAATAACATTTTCTGCATTCGAGCTATTCATGAAATGAACAAGTCACAGTGATCTACCCACTGTGTTTATTAATAAATATATATATTAAAAATTCTTTACAGTTATAACAATCTGTGTAATATATTTCATCGTTAAGAAAATCTCTTCCCATTTCAAATGAAAGTGATATGTTTTTTTCTTCTTACCCGATCCAGTTTCCCAGTTATTTTTGTAGCATTTCTTTATTTTTACGTGAAAAAATTAAAAGTAAAGAGTTAAAGACAACTTAACGACTATAACTTAAGTGATCATGTAAAGAATATAGTTTGTGATTTTGATGGTTTCATACGTTCTGTGATTTTTGAACACATATTAAAATTTGTAGGATGATATATAGATATATGTAGTTAGGTGAATATGTAACCATCATTTTTAATCATTCTACATGTAGCATCTTTGATAAATCACAATGAACTTTATTATTGTTGTAATCCTTGGTGTAGAAATACGCCATTTTCTTGAGTAATATTACATGTTGGATGAAACACTATCGTACTTTATAACAAAACAAGTATTATTTTTCCCCTCTTAAAGCTTTTTCAGAAACTTTAAATATTGCAGATAGTATTGACTTTATGTGAGAAGTCTCTGATAGAAATCGCATGCATTTTGGATTATTTCGAGGTAATATACCACTAAAAAGATCTAATAAGTTCCACCTGTAGTTACTTTATTTCTTTATTACTTCGTTTAAATACTACTTCAATAGAAGTGATTTATTAGAAATAAACTGTTTTGACCAAAAAAAAGTTTTCCATGAATAAAATGATAGAATTTTTAATAGAAGTCATTACTGTTTTTCTGTTTTTAAAGAGGAATGACTAATGACTAGTAGTGTAAAGCTGCGATTGAAGAAAAGGAGACGGGGTTTTGGGCAGGTAGTTTTTGGGGCAGTTGAAGCAAGACCGTGGCGGTGGTGTGTGTTAGACGGATGCTGCTCAAGGAAAGCCTGCAACCCCTCTGTCTGGCGTGAGTATCCACTCCCTACCTGCCTCCTGCACTCCCACTTAACCGCACTGTATCTTGTATTAGTTCTCTAATCACTCATTCATCCAGTGGAGATCCAACTGGTTTTTCTCTTCAACCATCATAAGCAAGGTTTTCCCTTCAAAAATACGGTTGTAGCGAGCGAGCCAGAATCATCAGTATATGTTTCCACGTCATTTTTGCTTAAATTATATTCAGTTATGGCCAAACCTTCATACGATGGTTCCACTTTTACAACAAAACTATACCCGTGGAAAATTATAATTTTTTAAGGATGTATTACTTATAAAGCATTTTTTTTAACAAAAACTTTTTTTTGGATATTAATGTTATTGAACTTTTTATAAACTACTAACAAATTCAGTAGATCTTCTGAACAACACAAAAGGCAAAAACCAATAGTTATGGGCATTGATAACCTTATAATAAAAATGAAATAACTGTAAATTTGAAAAAGAAATAGAAAAATAAATTTCAGTAAAATTAAATTCAAGACTTTCGATATAGAATCAATGCTATATTAGCTCCCACAGTACTAAAATGGGTGCCAAAAAAAAAACAAACAAGTCACCCTGCCTCCCTTAGAACAACATTAAAGGTAAACCCTACAAGTGGAAGCATTGAAAACAAAAATGTATAATAGAAGATGATAAGATAGGAAGCCGAAAGAGATAACTTTCTGACTTTGTGTATCAACTTCAAAGATTATTAAAACACTTCCAAAAAAAAAACTAATAACAATTAAGTTTTTTAAAAATTACGTCTACACAAAACTAATTTCTCTTATTTTTCTTTAACCCCTTTAAACGTTTAAATCCTGTAGAATTTTTGTTACTCCTTATTCTTCTCTAAACAAACTTATTTGTTACTTGCGCAATTTGTTATAGTGCTATTTACTCATATTGGGGGATTTCATATTAAACTTTTTTTTGTGTGTGGAGACGTAATTTTTGAAAACTTAATTGTTATTAATTTTTTTGGAAGAGTTTTAATAATCTTTGAAGTTGATACACAAACACAAAATGTTATCTCTTTCGGCTGTCCATCTTACTATCTTCTATTATCATCAAATATCAATTTAAAATTAGAAACGTAAATATTTTCAAAAAAACTATTTATTTCATTAAATAATGACTGTGCAATTAAGAGGTAGGTTTATTACCTTGAGCTTTTCTTATTCCTTTATTATTTAAATCATGAAATTATAGCTATTTGTTCAGACTTCGTTCAAATTTTTACAAACTAGGTTACTAGGCCCCAAGGGTCTACTACGCTTGGGGCCTGGTGTCAGCGGGTAAGTTGTTATCATAGTCTGTCCCCCCACTATTAATATCCATCCACATAGACATTATTATAGTTATCAAACCACAATATGAAATTCTGACGAAGACCACTTGTTACCGTTGAAATATCTTAGTCTTGTTTTCCCATTTCATATTATTGTTTGATCATTGATTGTTATTTCACGTGTTTATGTGAAATCTTTTTATTATTATAGTTGTATATCTTTCATGTATTATATAGCAACTTTTTCATTTTACTTGCTGTAACAATAGTTGAATCAATTTAATTTTGCTGTTGCCTTTGTATGCGTTTTGAATGAGATGTCTCTTATGTTTCATGTGCACATCAAATCAAGTCGCTATCATTCCGTGAAATTGTGCTTAGATTTGATTATTCAAATACATGCTTGTGGTTAGCACCACAAAGGGTGGTTTAATTAAGAAAGATTATAACATCCTTGGGGGGGGGGGGTCTGCTAGAGATTGAGGGTCTCCTAGAAAGCTACACCTCTTACGCTGATTCCTCAAAGGAATATTGTGTCTCCACACTTATCGAATTGTTCTATATTAGGAGTCCTACATTTTGCTTAACTTAAGTGTATTTAGAGTAGGGATCTTTAAACGATTACCTGACATCGTACAGGCTCGGGACCGACGGTCCTTCTTCGAGGGACGACGTGCTCAGATTTATTTACCTCCTGCATGAATAAATCGAGGGTTGGAGTGGGTTTCGAACTCCAGACCTACCAGTACAGAGGCTTAACGTCTCCTCAGATTTTTTAACGAGGGACATGCTCAGATTTCTTGTTCATATCCTGAGTGAATAAATCGAGGACCAGAGTGGATACTCCGGTATCTACCATCCAGAGGCGATTACATCCGTCTCTGGGTTACCCTAAATACCTTATAAATAAGTAATTTTAATGGTAAAAAATCTTCAAAATATTTTTATTATTTTTTTTACACATGGTTCGTAGAATATTATGCCATTTTTTATCCTTAAAAATGGCGCAGTATTTTCTAAGTAAACCCTCGAAAATATTATAATCATTAAAATAAAAAATTCCTACAAGTAGTAGTTCCTACTTGTTGTTTTCACTGGACCAACCCGTCAGCACCACTTCCTTGGTGTCTTCCTGATGATGAACACAAAATGTTCGAAACGCGTTGAATAAAACTTCATTTCTGTGGAGACTTTTGTTTGTTTACCAGAATGAGTAAATACCACACAATTACGGATTGCACAACTAATGATTTAAAAAATTCTTGTAAACTTAATTTTAAAAAGTTTTAGCAATAATAGAAACAGAATAAAAAAATAAGATATTCAAAATATATACACAAACAAAATTAAAAGTTTATTTTAGAGCCATACATTCCTCCTGGAAACCGCGCATGACACGCGTTATAGTTATGTACCATATACATGAATACCTTTCAACTATCCCGAGAACCCTGTCCATCCTAATGATAAGGTGACCATGATTAATCATTAGATTGTCATAATCTTAAAGATTATAATAGTTATGTTTACATGAATACCTTTCAACTATCCCGAGAACCCTGTCCATCCTAATGATAAGGTGACCATGATTAATCATTAGATTGTCATAATCTTCAAGATCATAATAGTTATTTGTACATGAATACCTTTCAACTATCCCGAGAACCCTGTCCATCTTAATGCTAAGGTTACCATGATTAATCATTAGATTGTCATAATCTTAAAGATCATAATAGTTATTTGTACATGAATACCTTTCAACTATCCCCAGAACCCTGTCCATCTTAATGATAAAGTGACCATGATTAATCATTAGATTGTCATAATCTTAAAGATCATAATAGTTATTTGTACATGAATGCCTTTCAACTATCCCGAGAACCCTGTCCATCTTAATGCTAAGGTTACCATGATTAATCATTAGATTGTCATAATCTTAAAGATCATAATAGTTATTTGTACATGAATACCTTTCAACTATCCCGAGAACCCTGTCCATCTTAATGATAAAGTGACCATGATTAATCATTAGATTGTCATAATCTTAAAGATCATAATAGTTATTTGTACATGAATACCTTTCAACTATCCCGAGAACCCTGTCCATCTTAATGATAAAGTGACCATGATTAATCATTAGATTGTCATAATCTTAAAGATCATAATAGTTATTTGTACATGAATGCCTTTCAACTATCCCGAGAACCCTGTCCATCTTAATGCTAAGGTTACCATGATTAATCATTAGATTGTCATAATCTTAAAGATCATAATAGTTATTTGTACATGAATACCTTTCAACTATCCCGAGAACCCTGTCCATCTTAATGCTAAAGTTACCATGATTAATCATTAGATTGTCATAATCTTAAAGATCATAATAGTTATTTGTACATGAATGCCTTTCAACTATCCCGAGAACCCTGTCCATCTTAATGCTAAGGTTACCATGATTAATCATTAGATTGTCATAATCTTAAAGATCATAATAGTTATTTGTACATGAATGCCTTTCAACTATCCCGAGAACCCTGTCCATCTTAATGCTAAGGTTACCATGATTAATCATTAGATTGTCATAATCTTAAAGATCATAATAGTTATTTGTACATGAATGCCTTTCAACTATCCCGAGAACCCTGTCCATCTTAATGCTAAGGTTACCATGATTAATCATTAGATTGTCATAATCTTAAAGATCATAATAGTTATTTGTACATGAATACCTTTCAACTATCCCGAGAACCCTGTCCATCTTAATGCTAAGGTTACCATGATTAATCATTAGATTGTCATAATCTTAAAGATCATAATAGTTATTTGTACATGAATACCTTTCAACTATCCCGAGAACCCTGTCCATCTTAATGCTAAGGTTACCATGATTAATCATTAGATTGTCATAATCTTAAAGATCATAATAGTTATTTGTACATGAATACCTTTCAACTATCCCGAGAACCCTGTCCATCTTAATGATAAAGTGACCATGATTAATCATTAGATTGTCATAATCTTAAAGATCATAATAGTTATTTGTACATGAATACCTTTCAACTATCCCGAGAACCCTGTCCATCTTAATGATAAAGTGACCATGATTAATCATTAGATTGTCATAATCTTAAAGATCATAATAGTTATTTGTACATGAATACCTTTCAACTATCCCGAGAACCCTGTCCATCTTAATGATAAAGTGACCATGATTAATCATTAGATTGTCATAATCTTAAAGATCATAATAGTTATTTGTACATGAATGCCTTTCAACTATCCCGAGAACCCTGTCCATCTTAATGCTAAGGTTACCATGATTAATCATTAGATTGTCATAATCTTAAAGATCATAATAGTTATTTGTACATGAATACCTTTCAACTATCCCGAGAACCCTGTCCATCTTAATGATAAAGTGACCATGATTAATCATTAGATTGTCATAATCTTAAAGATCATAATAGTTATTTGTACATGAATGCCTTTCAACTATCCCGAGAACCCTGTCCATCTTAATGCTAAGGTTACCATGATTAATCATTAGATTGTCATAATCTTAAAGATCATAATAGTTATTTGTACATGAATACCTTTCAACTATCCCGAGAACCCTGTCCATCTTAATGATAAAGTGACCATGATTAATCATTAGATTGTCATAATCTTAAAGATCATAATAGTTATTTGTACATGAATACCTTTCAACTATCCCGAGAACCCTGTCCATCTTAATGATAAAGTGACCATGATTAATCATTAGATTGTCATAATCTTAAAGATCATAATAGTTATTTGTACATGAATACCTTTCAACTATCCCGAGAACCCTGTCCATCTTAATGATAAAGTTACCATGATTAATCATTAGATTGTCATAATCTTAAAGATCATAATAGTTATTTGTACATGAATACCTTTCAACTATCCCGAGAACCCTGTCCATCTTAATGATAAAGTGACCATGATTAATCATTAGATTGTCATAATCTTAAAGATCATAATAGTTATTTGTACATGAATGCCTTTCAACTATCCCGAGAACCCTGTCCATCTTAATGCTAAGGTTACCATGATTAATCATTAGATTGTCATAATCTTAAAGATCATAATAGTTATTTGTACATGAATACCTTTCAACTATCCCGAGAACCCTGTCCATCTTAATGAATCTAAAGGTGACCATGATTAATCATTAGATTGTCATAATCTTAAAGATCATAATAGTTATTTGTACATGAATACCTTTCAACTATCCCGAGAACCCTGTCCATCTTAATGATAAAGTGACCATGATTAATCATTAGATTGTCATAATCTTAAAGATCATAATAGTTATTTGTACATGAATACCTTTCAACTATCCCGAGAACCCTGTCCATCTTAATGATAAAGTGACCATGATTAATCATTAGATTGTCATAATCTTAAAGATCATAATAGTTATTTGTACATGAATGCCTTTCAACTATCCCGAGAACCCTGTCCATCTTAATGCTAAGGTTACCATGATTAATCATTAGATTGTCATAATCTTAAAGATCATAATAGTTATTTGTACATGAATACCTTTCAACTATCCCGAGAACCCTGTCCATCTTAATGATAAAGTGACCATGATTAATCATTAGATTGTCATAATCTTAAAGATCATAATAGTTATTTGTACATGAATGCCTTTCAACTATCCCGAGAACCCTGTCCATCTTAATGCTAAGGTTACCATGATTAATCATTAGATTGTCATAATCTTAAAGATCATAATAGTTATTTGTACATGAATACCTTTCAACTATCCCGAGAACCCTGTCCATCTTAATGATAAAGTGACCATGATTAATCATTAGATTGTCATAATCTTAAAGATCATAATAGTTATTTGTACATGAATGCCTTTCAACTATCCCGAGAACCCTGTCCATCTTAATGCTAAGGTTACCATGATTAATCATTAGATTGTCATAATCTTAAAGATCATAATAGTTATTTGTACATGAATACCTTTCAACTATCCCGAGTACCCTGTCCATCTTAATGATAAAGTGACCATGATTAATCATTAGATTGTCATAATCTTAAAGATCATAATAGTTATTTGTACATGAATACCTTTCAACTATCCCGAGAACCCTGTCCATCTTAATGATAAAGTGACCATGATTAATCATTAGATTGTCATAATCTTAAAGATCATAATAGTTATTTGTACATGAATGCCTTTCAACTATCCCGAGAACCCTGTCCATCTTAATGCTAAGGTTACCATGATTAATCATTAGATTGTCATAATCTTAAAGATCATAATAGTTATTTGTACATGAATACCTTTCAACTATCCCGTGAACCCTGTCCATCTTAATGATAAAGTGACCATGATTAATCATTAGATTGTCATAATCTTAAAGATCATAATAGTTATTTGTACATGAATGCCTTTCAACTATCCCGAGAACCCTGTCCATCTTAATGCTAAGGTTACCATGATTAATCATTAGATTGTCATAATCTTAAAGATCATAATAGTTATTTGTACATGAATACCTTTCAACTATCCCGAGAACCCTGTCCATCTTAATGATAAAGTGACCATGATTAATCATTAGATTGTCATAATCTTAAAGATCATAATAGTTATTTGTACATGAATACCTTTCAACTATCCCGAGAACCCTGTCCATCTTAATGATAAAGTGTCCATGATTAATCATTAGATTGTCATAATCTTAAAGATCATAATAGTTATTTGTACATGAATACCTTTCAACTATCCCGAGAACCCTGTCCATCTTAATGATAAAGTGACCATGATTAATCATTAGATTGTCATAATCTTAAAGATCATAATAGTTATTTGTACATGAATGCCTTTCAACTATCCCGAGAACCCTGTCCATCTTAATGCTAAGGTTACCATGATTAATCATTAGATTGTCATAATCTTAAAGATCATAATAGTTATTTGTACATGAATACCTTTCAACTATCCCGAGAACCCTGTCCATCTTAATGATAAAGTGACCATGATTAATCATTAGATTGTCATAATCTTAAAGATCATAATAGTTATTTGTACATGAATGCCTTTCAACTATCCCGAGAACCCTGTCCATCTTAATGCTAAGGTTACCATGATTAATCATTAGATTGTTCATAATCTTAAAGATCATAATAGTTATTTGTACATGAATACCTTTCAACTATCCCGAGAACCCTGTCCATCTTAATGATAAAGTGACCATGATTAATCATTAGATTGTCATAATCTTAAAGATCATAATAGTTATTTGTACATGAATACCTTTCAACTATCCCGAGAACCCTGTCCATCTTAATGATAAAGTGACCATGATTAATCATTAGATTGTCATAATCTTAAAGATCATAATAGTTATTTGTACATGAATGCCTTTCAACTATCCCGAGAACCCTGTCCATCTTAATGCTAAGGTTACCATGATTAATCATTAGATTGTCATAATCTTAAAGATCATAATAGTTATTTGTACATGAATACCTTTCAACTATCACGAGAACCCTGTCCATCTTAATGCTAAGGTTACCATGATTAATCATTAGATTGTCATAATCTTCAAGATCATAATAGTTATTTGTACATGAATACCTTTCAACTATCCCGAGAACCCTGTCCATCTTAATGCTAAGGTTACCATGATTAATCATTAGATTGTCATAATCTTCAAGATCATAATAGTTATTTGTACATGAATACCTTTCAACTATCCCGAGAACCCTGTCCATCTTAATGATAAAGTGACCAT
Organism: Hermatobates lingyangjiaoensis; assembly: GCA_026182355.1. Lineage (NCBI taxonomy): Eukaryota > Metazoa > Arthropoda > Insecta > Hemiptera > Hermatobatidae > Hermatobates > Hermatobates lingyangjiaoensis. The sequence continues at coordinate 850,920 of JAPFBL010000034.1, read as the reverse complement.
GATTAATCATTAGATTGTCATAATCTTAAAGATCATAATAGTCGAGATATTACTAAGAAAGCAGTTAGGATCCACACAGACAGCAGGATTTCTGTTGACATGATCAGTTATAAAATTTATTATCATCTATTTCAAGAGAGATTTGTAAAAAAAATTGATTAATATTTAAATGAATGTGAATAAATTTTCTCAATCAAAAAGGTCATTGCACTTATTGGTATTGAGGGAAACGAAAGAGGAGAAATGCAGCGAAAATAGCTTCAAGAGATGATTATTTGTAAACATGTTACAATCACAAACCTAAGTTATTTGCTGCGATGTTGGCAGAATGGATAGCGACTTCAAACGTGTGGCTAATCAAACAATATATTTCAACAATACAGTAGGCTATTAAATAAATTAATATTAAAATCATAGTAATCCGTCTTACCTCGTACTCTGCTGCTGAAGTTCTTAGACCGGTTTCGGGCGTCACCCATCTTCAACAAGAACTGATCAACTGTTGATCAGTTCTTGTTGAAGATGGGTGACGCCCGAAACCGGTCTAAGAACTTCAGCAGCAGAGTACGAGGTAAGACGGATTACTATAATTTTAATATTAATGATACTAACCTCTGTGGTAATGAAAAAATGCATGAATTTATTAAATAAATATTCTAGTTATGTTCTTCACTGGTCATGTCCAGTTTCCAGATTTTTCTTTTTAAAATATGTCTCATCTATGTTTACTTGCTACATCTTCAATATTTGATCACCCAACCATCTTCTTGTTGATTCTGCCACAGGAACAATTCACAGAAACAAAAAATCATTAAATTTAACGTTATTAGCAATCTTTTGGAAGTATGAAATTATTATTTGTGTAAAGGATACAGTAATCCCCCCAATAATACGGCACTCTTATAACACAATTTCATGTCTCTCGTACAACGCGTTTTCCTGTAAGGCGGAACCAATCTACCGTGTTATAGAGAGATTACTGTCCTTTCTTTGTTATGCTGCATGTGTTTTGATTTTTTTTTTTATATTTATCCTTGAGCATAATATCAATTTCAGGAGGGTGTGAGGATCGAGTTAAATTACGTTAGGGGTACTGGGCGAACAATTGGTTAAAAATCACTGCACAGGGGTTCGAAACGATGTGATGATCATGGATGTCAAACTTGCTTATTGCTTAGTCAGTCATCCATAGCAATCTTTACTTCCGTTCCCTCTTAACATTACGACATGGCTCATTCATCTTAAGACCTTCTGCCGTAACTGTGTCTATCGACTGTAAAGTCAATCAGAGTAATACTGTTTACATTGGTTTTAGCTTGTACTTTGCTGAGTCAATGTAGGATCCGTCACAATACAGCAATGTTTCAAGTGTCATCTACACTGATTCTCATAGTTTAGCTTTCAACGACTATTCCTATTTTCAAATACTTAAATAGAGCTCGTTTTTAACATGTCTTTGCTAACTTCAGATTTAACAGACATCCGTTTCCTTCGAGTGAAATCAACTCCTGGTCTCAATTCTTAACATTTAAATTTTTTAAAATTTATCTATTAAACATGAAACAGTCCGTTAGGACAACCAAACTATTAAAAGAAAAGAACACGGAAAAACAAAACAAAACTCACTTCAATATTTCGTCCTTGTCGTCATAAGGAGAACAAGAAGAGGAGTTCTGCTGGGCTGTCAATTAGCAACTCTTTTTTATATTTATTTTGAACTATTATTTGTTTATTTACTTTTTAGATACTTTTCCACGTTTCAATTTCTTGCTTCCTCCTTTTATTAATGTAATAGCAATACTTGAAACACATGTTTCAAACATATCTGCCCATTACTTGAAAAAGGTTTTCCTCTTCTTTATGACGGCTGTCATAATAGAGAAATGAATTCATTTATTTGTGTTATTTATATTTTTGTATACTAAAAGTGAGACAGATTCGTGAATCACGCATAGCTACAAAAAATAATTAAAAAATATAATTAAAAACTTCTAATAAAGTTGTTTGTATTAATCAAAAGTAAGAGACAAAATTAATGAAAAATAATGAAACGTAATTAAAAGAGTCTCGTCAGAATTTAACAACACAAAGGAAAAGAAGAAAAATTAAAAAACAACTAATACAGTGAGCCAAGCAGTTAACTAGTTGAAGCCGTCCAGGCGGAAAGTGGAATTACTCATGCAGATAAAACAATAAGGGTAGTACGATAAGGTCATATCCAATATACGCTAGCAGACGGACACCGCTATCGTCATTATATATCAGATATCCAATATGCGGCCTGTCGTCAAGCATTCATCCTTTATGTGACCTATCGTTAAGCATTCATCCTTTATGTGACCTATCGTCAAGCATTCATCCTTTATGTGACCTATCGTCCAGCTTTCATTTCAAAGTATCATCTAACAGCAAGATTGCAATTTTCAATGTCTGTTCAATTTGTCCCTTGTGGGGCCATGCAGCTATGCCACAGGTTGCATTGGTTTAATTTTCCACGTGGTTCTTCGAACCGGGGGCTACAAGGGCCTACCCTACCTGTTCAGTAGGATCATTGGTCCGGAGTTTGATCCGAAACTTAAAATAAGTCGGTACTACGAGCTGCGGGAGCCCATGGAGAGGTTCTCTCTCCATCCCGCCAATCTGAGGATGGACTCGTAGTGGCTGTTGGTTCTCACCCAGGTTGGGTAGACCCTTGTGGTCGCTGTGTGAGAAGCATGCCTGCTTCTCGGGTGGATGCCTGCTTAGCATACCGGGGAGCTAGAGCCCCAAACCTTGACCAGTAGGAACGGACTGCTATCTCAGCTAAGTGGCCTGGAATACTGGTAATTGTTTTATAAGACGCTTTGGCTTTTGATGGGCTACTCAGAGTGGGGAAGAATAGATACCTATCTCCTGCCCTTATTTACTCGAAATCCCTGATCTACTCTGTCTGGAACTTACACCATCCAGGTGGCTTTTAGCCAACGAGAGATTTTAATCTCTCCAATTCTCAGTGGTACTATTGTACCAGGATGACCTATAATGAGGCACTGATGGGCCAAAATAACTATTATTGCAACCCCTGATCCCGGAGTAACGGGAAATTCCCTCCTCGGAGGGGGGACGACCGAACTAAGAGTCGTATGGTAGTCCTTAAACTGTCAACTTATAGATTGCTGGTCACACGAATATCTGTTCAACCAATTGTTTTTTTTTTATACTTAATTTTATTTTTAAAACCATATTTACTCTATGCGCCACATTCTTTAACTTATGTTTTTATAAACATGTTTTATTAATTACAGCATACAAACACGCATTACGATTACTTTCCAACTCTTTATATTAGAAATGAGCTATTAAAAGTTATTATATTAGTGTTTACTGACATACATGTATGTTTATGACATGCCTGCTTATTTTATATTTATTAAATTTAATTAATTTTTTTTTTATAATTTATACTTTACTGCATTGGAAATAAGAGTATTAATATTAGAAATAGAAAATGCTGCGGGAGTGTTCGACCGGTTTCAGGCGTTACCCATCTTTGAAAGGAACTGATCTTAGATCTTAGAATCTCCTTAGATCAGTTCCTTTCGAAGATGGATGACGCCATCCATGTCGGACAACTCCAACAGAATTATACGAGGTAATACGGTTTGTCCTACTCCTAATATCAATCATAATAACTTCTGTGATACTAACAATATGCATGAAATAATAGTATTCACGAAACAAATATTTCATCGAAACGTATTTCGATCCTCTGAGTCCGCTTATGAAGTTCTTTTTACGATACCTATATGTTTGTATGAGTTGGTGGGTGCGTGATCGTATGTCCAAAAGATCTGTAAAGACGCGATCAAACATCATTTTGATACCAATTTTTTTATCTTCAGTTGAAATTTTCTTCATTTATTATGAACTTGATATAATAATTAAAAGAAGTTAAAGAATTTTTCGAAAAAAGCAAAAATCAATTTTGAGTTAAAATGTAAAAATGTTGACTCATGATTTAATCAAAAACGTCATGAAAACGACAATGACAACACTGTTTGACGTTTCATAGTCAAATAAAACGCAAAAGAAACTCCTTATAGCAGTGCCTCAATTATTTTCTGTTACCCCCCCCCCCCCCCCCAAGGGAAAGGAAAAAATTTGCCACACCCCACCACCCTTCTCTTCACCGCAGCTATTAATAATAGCATGCCCGTAAAAGTGTTCTAGGTACACCCCTGCATGACATCGTATCTTCGATAAAATTAAAGAAAACAATAAAAGAAACAGATATAGTTTAACTTACAAGAATAACTTTATTAACATTGTCTATTAATGTTAATAGACAATGTTAATTTTCTATTAACATCGTCTATTAACTATGTTAGTAGACAATTAACATAGACTGTTAACCTATATTATATTAAACTTGTTTTTAACATATCTAACGTGATGAATTCGTCATTTAGAATGATGAAGTCTAGGTGATGAGGATGTAAAAGTTAAATCATCATCTGCTAAGTCTGATGATTTAACAGACTTAAGGGTAGTCTGTAAAAGAAAAGATCTGTAAAAGTGGATCAATTTGCCTGAAATTAAAAAAAAAATAATAATATCCTTGTTTAAATTGTAAACATTTTTGTCAGACTTATGACAAATAAAATTTTACTGTTGGAAAATAAAATTACAGAAAATCAATAATATATTCCAATTCCTCAGGGTCACCCCCCCCCTCCGCCCCCCAAGGAGACGCGCGCACACCACTATTTGACAAGCACTGCATTATAGTAAGATGAGCTGCATAGTGTTTTTTTAAACAAAATTCCTCCAAAGAAATGAGTCATTTATAGTATTTTTTTTTTTCTGTGATTTCACAATTTTGTTCTCAAACATAATTTTGTTCAAAGAACATAAAAATCTTTCCATGCAAATCTACTTAAAAATATGAAGCTCTGAAAATAAAAATGTAAGAATTTTAGTTTATTAGAGGAGGCAATAAAGCCCTAAAAAAGTAAAAGGCTTCCTTGGTTTGGAGGGAAGCCTGCTATAGTTTGTTACATTAATTTAGAAATTTTTCCATCAGAATCCATTTAGAGAAATCTGATAAACTTTATGACTGAAAAAAATGAAAATTGCTAAAATCAGTGAATATTATGTCTTTAATACATAATATTTTAACATTTTATTGCGAAAACTAGCATTTTAGTAAAATGTGTACCATTTCTCTTGATGGTATCACATTTTACTTCCGTCTTTACTACATCTTTTTAATTTAGTTAAGTAATAGTATAATAGATTTGAAATTTGTAGAATTCAAATAATTATAAGTTTGTTTGTAAAAGTTTAAAGATGGATTTCTTGGGGATTTTTCGTCTAAAGAAATAACATACCTGTTTATCCGTCTAAAAATCTTCAAGAAACCCATTTTTGAACTTTAAAAAAATTGGTCGAGAAGTTATATCAATATTTGTTTGTAAAATAAATTTATACTGGAGTGTTGCCTTGATGTTGGGGGCGGTAACGAAAAAAAGGGGTAGTTAGGTGGTGATAAATATTTTGTCGGGGGGGGGGGGGGGGGGGGGCAGTGTAGCAGTTTGAAGAAGAGTCACTATTTAAAGTTGTTGAGAATTTTTGTCAAGTTCGCATGTGTCTATGAGATAGAGGGTGCTAGGAGTGAGTCTATCTAGAAGTCTAAGGGGACATCCCCGTTTGAAAAAGTTTGGGATACCGTGGTCAATAAACACAGTATGAGGAATATTTTGTGAACCATAAAATACAATTGAAATATGATTTTTGTTTTTTTTTTTAGCGTTTACATGGTCGTTTCTTTTGTTAGCTCATGAAATTATAATGATAATAAAGTAAATATATTCAGAATTTAGAGGTTTGTGTGTTTGAGGTGCACTGAATCGATATTGATTATGTTTGCCTACGTGACTAAGCTAAGTGCCTGTCAGTAATTTTCATCTCAAACCGTTTGAAGATCATAAAAATATTTGACAGGCATATAGGTTTTGGTTGGGTAATATTGTAAAAGATTCTTTATCGAACATTATCCCAAAAATGTGTATTAATTTTAATCTGATGATTGAAATTACCAGTGTGATTCTAGGAACTTAATTTCGTAATAAATGTTGTTTTATTGCGTGATAAACTGAATTTGGAATACTGGGAAAAAATATTTTTCAAAAAAGACAAGTACAATGTTCTACCTGTAGTTCCTTGTTTCCGTCGCAACTCATTCCGAACACTAGATTCAACAATAACTTTATATGAATCGACTTTTTATATATCTCATCGCTTATAACTTTTACAAATTTGGATCGAAAGAGTCATCCACATAGAACTTTTCAAAATATTTTTAACGTTACCACTTTGGTTTATTAATGTCAAAAGAGTCATCCACATAGAACTTTTCAAGATATTTTTAACGTTACCACTTTGGTTTATTAATATCCTACACACAGAGAGTAGGGCAACGTTAAATTGATCGAAAAAGTGCAAAAAACTTGACTTTTTATACATTAAACCTTTTCTCTTTATTTATATCAACTTGGTTTTCGACTTTTTACACAAAACGTGAACATGAGATCGTTTCCAGTCAAATTGAATATGATTTGGACATTTGATGTTTGCTTTCTTTGATATTTATAGATTACTACATTTACTGATACCAAATTAGGAGCATGAAAATCATGATTGTCCTGATCGTCAGTCAAGATCAATAATTTAGCTCTTAATTAATAATAATTTAGCTCTTCTTTTCATTTTAGATTTGTTTTAATTTATTCAAATGATTGATGGCTAAATTTAATTAATGCTATGAATTAATGGATGAAATAGCTGCGATACTGAATTCAAGAAAAAAAAGGGATAGTCCTTTGATGTTTAACCTAGTTGGAAATCTTTTATCAGAGACTGAAGAAGCAATGGGAGTAGAAGACAATAAGGGCTGGAGAAAAGTAGGTAGTCTGGCGGGACAATGGGCTCGCGCCGGAACCTGGTGATTACATAGGAGGCGTAACCCACCTCCCTCGGGGGCTCCCCTCTCGCCAGGTCTCCCATATGACCTTCCTCGACCTCCGGCCTAGTCAGACATCGCAAACACAGTCCAACTTTACAAGAATAATGCTCGTCAATCTGTCCATATCACTGCGAGCCTGATATCATAACAGTAATGACAAACGTTGTTAAAGCCTGTAGCCATTTAGTCACCGAAGTTAAACAATATTGGCTGTGTTTACCACTTGGATTGGTGACTGCGTGATTGTTAAGATCCTAGTAATGTGGTTCACCGATGGTTAAAATGGATACTGAATGTATTTATAAATGTCCAACAGTTCCCTTCTTATATAGCACAAAAGGCGTAAAGGTTATAAGTTTCGGCACTGCTAAAAAAAAAAATAAACATAAAAATCACATTTGTGACACATTTTAACGCTTTAAATGTTCTAGACCTCATTTTTCTATACTGTAAGTGATTATAATAATCATACAAGAAAAAAGAATTCTCAGATGTAACACTCAATTTTTGAGTTAAATTATTTTTTTTAGTTTTGATGGGTTTCATTATTTCTAAATGACATACTCGAGTATTGATATTACTTTACAAATACAACCGAATTTTAAAATCAATTTATTGATGTTTTTCATACTCTACGTTTTTTTTCTTCCATAGTAAAGTAATACGGAATGGATATGCAAAGTACATCAAAAGAGCTAATTGACTTTTTTGCTTATACATGTCACTTAAAAAAGTGTAAAAAAGCGTTAAAGTCCTCAAAATAAAAAATGCTAATGGTAAAATGTGAAAAGCAAATAGATTAATGAACAAAACATGGAAGAACACAAAGTGAACAAACATATTTTTAAATTCTGACATACTATTACATCTCGAGGTTTTTAGAACCCTTTTTGCAGACTATACTAAAGTACAGACATTATGGTTTTCCTTTCCTGTTGACAACCATTAGTATGATGTTTTCTGTCCGTATGAAAATGTACCGTCATTTTCAGAAAATAAGACCTTGCGTGATTTTTTTTTAATATAAACCCTTCTCCGAAAAGAAGCCCTAGTTAAAATATCGTGAAAAATATAATTCGTTAAAAAATTCTGTTGAATTTGGTAAGTATCTCTAGCTCCCCGAATATTTCAGAGAATTGTTTGGAAGAAAATATTCTGAGAAATTCCTTGTTTACCTCTACAGTTCGTTTCAAGCAATGCACAGGCACGAATCAAAACTAATTCCTGGAATTTTCTGACACAAACTATATTATAACAAATATTGGTGAAGCAGTCCTTCTATATTATTTATCTGTATCTATAAAATGCACAATATACTTAGCTTATCAAAAAAATACAAGATATTGTTAACATGTTTATAATTAATAGACTGATTAATATTAGGTATTTATTTAAAGATTTGTTTACGAGACAATTAAGTTTACAAGAAATAGGCGCACATATCTCTACAACCATTATTCAAATTTCAACTGTCATTTTTTTACTTTACTATAAGTAAAGTATAGTGATCGTGAAAAAATTCCATCTCGAGATTTTGACGGAATTACATGTTTTGAGGTCCCAAAAGTCGTTTTATGAAGTTTTTTCGTTGATGTCTGTGTGTGTGTGGGTGGGTGGGTGGGTGAGTGTGTTAGCATTGCTTGTTACCACGCTACGGTCCAGAATCTTTGATGGATATTTTACACAAAAAGTTGATATTTTACACAAAAATGGGCCTCATAGGGTAGAAGATTCCTATTGTTTGGGAAGAATTATGCATAACAGAAAAGTAACTTTTTTTGCCAAAAACCATCTTTTAGAAAACATTTATTTCTCCTAAACTGATAACCCTAGAGTTTTTTAATTTTGGCATTATCTTTGAGGTTACAAATGGAACAAACGAAAAATATATTCAGAATTTTAAAACAACAGGAAATATTTTTTTTTTCAATAAAATATAAAAATTTTGAGTTATAATTCAATCTCAAAGATTCTGAGAGCGATACAACCCACACTGTCTGACGGATGAAAATGAAACTATACCTTAAAATAGACCATTATATGGAAAATGAGATGACATATTTTGTTTCAAAATTACATTCACCAAAGAGGCGTTAAAGTACGATTTCTGTTTTCAGAAAATGTTTTTTTGACGCTGAACAGCTCATTAAAAAATCATGAAAATTTGACCAAAAATGTGACAAAAAATTAGCAATTAAAAAAAAATTCATGAAATTTCAATCACAGCAATGAGCAATAAAAGACCAAAAATGTAAAACATAATTGAAAATGGAAATATTTCGTTTGAAGATTAATAAATATAATTATTGTAAATCCTTAATTATAAATGATCTTAAAACGACATTTTTTCTTGGATGTTTATGATGTTTTTCAAAGAAAATAGAATATTTTTCTGATTTAAATTTGAAAATTTGACTTAAATATTCAATGTAGAAGGAGGTCAAGTAAACGATATAAGAAATCCACTAGCTATTTGAACAAACGCCATGTTCTCTTGTAGGAGATTATTTCGTATCAAGAAATAATAATAATTTTTCACTTTGACTTTTCAAAAATGTTATTACTGCTGTAGTTATACTAATGATATTATTTGCTGTGGGATGTACAAAATAAGCTTATATACTGATAAGTCGAAAGTCGATCATCACTATCTATACTACCTCAGAAATGAAAGACTAATAGGCATCTCCCATTTAAATGTTTACATTATGCTTAAATGAGACATTATATATTATATACCCAAGAACATTGATATTAAGTTTACTTATAGTAAAGTTGAGTGCAGGTCACTCCAGATTTTTTTAATAAAATGTTACTGAGTATCAGGTCATGTTGCAGTATCACTATGTCACTAGTAATAACTTCAAGATTTTTGCAATTACAGATTCGTCACCGTTATTACCTGTATTGTTTGTATTAAATACTAAACAGTTGGCCAATTACAACACCAATTTTGTAAAAACAAACAAAATATTGGCTTTAGTTGAAACAAAAAATGATATTGATTTTTTTTTTGGGCGTGTGAAATAATGAAAAGTTTAATTTTTAATTAAAGTGCAACAGAAAAAAAATTACTTTTCTGCAACAACTAAAAGGAATTTAATTCGGGTTTTTGTTTAGAATCCTAAATAACTTTTAAGTTTACCACTCAGACGTTACAAACTTCTCATAAGACTTTTAGACTCAAAATCAAGACTTACACTAACAGACAAACTACATATATACAACGCAGTCCTGAAGCCTTTCTGGGCATATGGCATAGGAATCTGGGGTTCCACCAAACCATCCAACATACAACCGTTGCAATCCCTACAGTCAAAAATTATCCGAAAACTCTCAAACTTACCTTTTTACGTCCCCAACAAAATCAAACACCAAGACCTCAAAGTCCCATCTGTCCAGAACTTAGCAATGGAATGTTACAAATTATTCCACAACAGATTACAAACCCACCCCAATCCAGTCGCTCAAACCCTTTACTCACCTGTTATACCCTCAAACCCCCATAGGCGCTTAAAAAGAAAATGGCCACGAGACCTTCTAAGTTAAACCATCTGTTAGGGTAACCATCTTATGGAGTGGCATCAACGGGTGACCACTCATTCCCTATATACATCCTCATTAATTGTAAAATAATAATTTAGAATCACTTCTTATAACAATTATTGTTGTAGTTGAAGTGAAAAAAAAAAAAGTTTACCACTGAAGTAGCAGTAACCATGAAAGAACAATGTTTGAGATATTTTGGTCTCCACTTATCCATTACTGATATTTTGAGGAAGATATCTGAATGTGTAGACTGGTAGGTATGTATAAAACATGTGATCACTATACAAGTGACATTAGGAGCCAGCTTAGCTCTGTGGCAACGTGCTCGCCTCTACAGTAGTATATCAGGGGTTCAATACCCACTCTGGCTCTCGATTTATTCACATGGAAAGCGAATATATCTCAGCACGTCTTCCCTTGGAGAGAACGCAAGCTGTTGAAACCGAGCCAATGTTTGGGTTATGGTACGAGTAATTCGTTGCGGGACTGTCACCTAGCCTAACCTATAGGTGGATATGATATAGCATGGTCGATCTTAATTAAATTCGTCAGATCTGTTGTCCTTGGTGTCGTAATGGGCTCTATTTTTTGGCTAATATTGAATCATAAGAAATTTACATCATCGTACTTTATATCAAAACAATATTCTTTGTTTTTGAACACTTACTGGGTCCAGTTTGGTTAAAGTGAAAATAAATATATATGTATATGTCATGGATGTTATCTATTATAGTCGCTGAAGGATCATTGATCGATGGAAGTATTCTCCAAATATTTGGATGTGTAACGGAATTATCTTCGTTATCTCGAAACAGAGCTTCCAGAACAAGTGGCCTTGAAATGTCTCTATTCACATTTACACAATACTTGTTCATTTGGTTTCCTAGGGCCACATTACATACTAAATATTTATAAGAGTCCTTTATATATTTAAAAAATAAAACAAATATAACGGTTTGTATTGTATTCCATTGTACATGTTTGCATGGATTATTTGACTGGGTTACTCAAAGAATTTCTACATTCAACAGAAATATTAACAACAAAACTTCAATAAGGCCGTTATCACAAAGGTATTACTAGTAATTATAACGCATAAGTAAAATAAGTTAAAAACTTTGGCATTTATGAGTCAAATCCTTTGCAATCTTTATGACTTCATAATACAATTAAATGCACATTATAAGCTATTTTGTTTGTTTATATATTTTAACGAACAGAAGATGTTTTGAAATGTTAAAAACAATTATATGTAAATATTTATCAATTAAATACAAACAAAAAAAGGAATGGTCCACAAGGATAACTAGTCAAACTACACAGAAAGACGCATAGAAAAACTGACAACTCAATTCAATTTGAAAAAAATGTATTTTCAAAAAAAGTTTTGGTATAGTAAACTAGCATATACTGCTAGTATAGTACTAGTATGTAGTATGTAGTTCAGTACAATAGGACCTCGTAGTGAAGTGTCTCATTATACGAGCAATTCGTTTTACCAGTAGTCATTCGTAAGATTTTTCTAATATATTCATCAAAAATTAAAAATTGAGAATAAATATTCTTGAACTGAAAATGAGAAAATAAATAAAACTGAAATTTGCCCATAAAGAAACTGATATAAGATTACAAGAGTACTCTTTATTTAATAATTTCTTTTAAATAATAAATTATTAATTAATTAATAAATTATTAATAATTAATTTCTGTACACTTTATTTAAATCTACGTAAATACTTACACCCACAAATCAAATGAGAGAGTATGTGAGAATGAATATACATTACGTATTATTTATATTAATATACAGTATTTTATGTATGTTTTTTGTATTATGCACATTTATTTACAGGTTTCAAAATATTCTTTAATGTTTCCAAAGATAATGTATTCATTTATGGAGTTTTATATATACTTATAGATATTAAGTTGACACTACTCTGCCGTTTTCCACTTTAGGCGGTCGGTTCTGGTCCCCATTAAATGAATAATCGAGGAATCACTATATAGTTAAAAATTAATTACTGTTAGAATAATATTTCTTCATTTTCAGTAATATTTGGTTTTTAATTGAAGTACCACTTTCAATAGCAGACCGTCCTCCAACCATCAACTACCCATCAAAAAACAAAACCCATAAAAAAGAAACGGTGCTGGGCAGTGTGGTGGATGTCGATTGCAGATCGACATGATTGTTTGCGAAGCAAATTGAAAGTGTAATAAATGCAAGCTGATAGGCTGTAAGCAAAGTGAACTGATAAGTGTTTGGGATCATGTTACCTGGCTGGCTGTGTGTGCACCTCAACAGGTTACTGACGCAGCACTTCCAACATCAAACTATTTCAGTCGTAGTAAGCACAACATACAAAACTAAATATATACATATATTGTATATTTTTAGAATTTATTTATCCATTAGATTGGCATCTTTAGAATCATTATTTGAATATCTTGAAGTTACTTACCTGTATTGAATATATTAACTTATCCGTTTATGTTTTATATTTATTTATATAGTTTTATAAATTTTGGTAGCAGTCCTTCCTTGACACACACATTATTGAAAATGACCCTAAATATAGCTGATACCGTTTCTTAACAAGTTTTTCAATTTTTCTAAATAACACTTTCGTTATTTAGAAAAATTGAGAAACTTGTTAAGAAACAGGTATCAGCTAAATTTGGTGTCATTTTCAATAATGTGTGTTATATAGTTTTAATAAATTAATACGTATTATTATATGAATAGTCTTGTCCCTCGTAGAGGACGTTAAGCCGTTCGTCCCGAGCCTGAACTATGTCAGGTACTCGTTAAACATCACTACTCTAAATACACATGAGTTAGGCAAAATTTAGGGACTCCCACTGTAGAATCAATCTTCATTGTGTGGTATCACAAAGGGCCCAATGTTCGGCCTGTGTGTGTTCCCTTGTGAGACGGCCACTTCAACCTAAAAGGTTGCCTACTACTACTTTATGAATACTCTATTACCAATGAAATATTTTATTCCATCAATAACTTCGAATCAATTATAATAATAGATTGAAATGTATTTGCAAAGCAAATCCGAATCAAATCTGTCTGCAACATCAGAAAAATTATTTTACTTCCATTGTTTTTATACAGGGTTTTCAAAGAAAATAACCCTTAAAATAAGAGACTACCAATCTGTTTTATATCTGGAATCACATTGTATTTTTCCTTAATGTCGTGAGCCAGAATACAATATTTGATAATGACAGAACCAAACTGCAATTTACACTAATATAATTTAACAAGTTACCAAATAATACGTATTTATTGGTGCCAACATCCGTAAGACTCTCAGTTTTTTTTTTTAGTATTATGCGTTCTAACTCTAGTAATTTTGAAATAAGATAAAATAAATTAGTTTATAATATTTATAAATACTTTATTATTGTAAATATTAGAGTTATACTTGCCAGATGGATTAAGATGACAACCTTATCATTTTCCTCCTTATCCAATGCTGCTTGAAGAAGAGTCTATTTCAGTATAATTTAAGTTTCCATAAAGTTGAGGGTAAAGGATTAAAAATAATAGTTGCGGATCCATGCGTAATCAATAGGAGTGAGCATGATGTGGGGTTGTCATTCCTGCTGCAGGCTCTGGACATCAGTGAGTCAGAGCTCTCACTCTCATGATCCGTAGTCATCCGTAGTAACCTTATATTTGTAATAATCAATAGGAGTGAGCATGATGTGGGGTTGTCATTCCTGCTGCAGACTCTGGACATCTTGAATCAGAGCTCTCGCTCTCATGATCCGTAGTCATCCGTAGTAACCTTATATTTGTAATAATCAATAGGAGTGAGCATGATGTGGGGTTGTCATTCCTGCTGCAGGCTCTGGACATCAGTGAGTCAGAACTCTCACTCTCATGATCCGTAGTCATCCGTAGTAACCTTATATTTGTAATAATCAATAGGAGTGAGCATGATGTGGGGTTGTCATTCCTGCTGCAGGCTCTGGACATCTTGAGTCAGAGCTCTCGCTCTCATTATCCGTAGTCATCCGTAGTAACCTTATATTTGTAATAATCAATAGGAGTAAGCATGATGTGGGGTTGTCATTCCTGCTGCAGGCTCTGGACATCTTGAGTCAGAGCTCTCGCTCTCATTATCCGTAGTCATCCGTAGTAACCTTATATTTGTAATAATCAATAGGAGTAAGCATGATGTGGGGTTGCCATTCCTGCTGCAGGCTCTGGACATCTTGAGTCAGAGCTCTCGCTCTCATTATCCGTAGTCATCCGTAGTAACCTTATATTTGTAATAAACAATAGGAACATTAATCAACTACAATGTGAGAACTAGCACATCATTCGATAGTAAACAATCATGCTCGTTCACAATAGAATAAACTATTTATCAGTACCAAACATTTTAAATGTTTAACCCATTTAAAGAAAAAGAATAAGGTAGGTTAGGTTGCAGTGGCAGTCACACAAGGGAACATACGTAGGCCGAGCATTGACCCTTTGTGATATCACACAATGAAGATTGATTCTACAGTGGGAGTCCTCAATTTTGCCTAACTCAAGTGTATTTACAGTAGGGTTCTTTCGAGTACCTGACATCATACAGGCTCGGGACCGACAGTTTAACGTCCTTCTCCGAGGGATGACGTGCTCAGATTTATTCACCTCATCGAGGGCCAGGTGGGGATCGAACCCCGGTCCTATCAGTTCAGAGGCAAACATGTAACCACTGAGCTAGCCTGACTCCTAAAGAATAAGGTAAGAATATATTTAGCAAGAAAGAGGATGACTGCCACAAAATACTGTTTCAGATAGATGGATTTCAAGATATCTTGCGAATGAGTATTATCGGGCAAAAGTCACTGAAAGATTATTTTCATATTATTTTATTTATATCTGAGATGTTTTGGAATACTTTTAGTAAATTTAAGTGCTAGAATATGTAATTTATTTGTTCTTATTTTAAAATATTTAACTAAAGTAGACAGAATACTATACTCGAAAACGAGGACAAACCACGGAGAAAACGGAATAATTGATACTACACTGTATTCTGTAAAAAAGTTTACACATACTATGTAGTATAAGTGAGGTTCACCACATACTATACGAAAAATAAAAGGCACCCTGCAAAATATCCACAAAAGTGGGAGTATACAGCACACTATAAGATAAATTAAAATTGAGAAAAAAATTAAGAGAAAACTTTATGAATAGATAAAGTGCTGCAGTAAAAAAAAAGGGCCCACTACATACAAAATAAGTGTTCTTTTCATAAAGGATCAAGTCTTTCGGCATAAGTGGCGCAATTCTTAACTGAATAGAGGTATAATGGTAGGTGTTTTAGAAATAGTAGTAAGAGTACTAATAGTTGTAGTAATATTAGTAATGTAGTAATTTCGCGAGAGATGCTGTTAGATTATGTATATTTCTATAAAATTACGTAACAATAGAAATTTTTGCTCATTTTTTTTTACATTTTTAAATATGAATTTTCAAACCAGTTTTGAATTATTGTTGCATAGAAACTTATTAAAATAGATAATATACAGATATACTTCACCCAATATCGTTAATTGGGAACAGGAGAGGAGACTTAGGTCAAAAAACGAGTTAAGCCGAATCTGCTAGTCTCTAACTAAACCGAAAACAACCTTTCCTAGTGCTGTACAATACTTCATTTATGAATATAATGTTCAATAATATAAGACTAATAAGAATCTATTGTAAGCTTACAAATGAATTTTACTTTTAATGCTGTATAGTACAAAAAGAGGTTATGAGCAGCCTACAGTTTGATGTTTATCGCTCGTTTATGAATGTGCTTTGCTATGACATAAAATAAAAGCGTTCTTTGAGGCTAAACATAATAATTATTTTTGGAATAGTATGGCTGGAAAAAAATTTAAATTTACCGTGAGGAGATTTTACGCTCCTCAAAAATCTGAGACAATTCTGAAATGTGATAATTGAGCTACTTATTTTGAAAGTGGCCTAATTCCATTTATGTTAAAATCGAGATATTTAAGTGTTTGCGTTTTACAAAATTTAAAAATATTGTCATTTTATTTATCAACTAATTTTTGTTATAAAAATTCTTAGTAATTTTAAATAAATTTTGTACAATTTGCTGCAAAAGGTAAAGATAACGTAAAAATGTAATTATTTAAATAGCTAGCTAAATTTTTTTGGAAAATGGAATTAGGCCACTTTCAAAATAAACGGCTCAATTGTAAATGACCAGCAAGATTTCGTTATGGTTAAACATTCATTCTCCCGTAGCCACTTAGTAGTGTGATAAAATACCCTCTCGTGCATATAATTGTGATTCCTGATTTCAATGGTTTTCTAGTGACATTATGATTCCAATTATTTGTAGCAGGCAAACGTAAAGTTTGTCTGCTACAATCTATGTATAATCGAGATCATCTTAACTCGAAACGACGGAGGTCAACGTTTACTTGTACAGTAGATATTCTATTGTAGTATCCACTTTTCCCAAAAACAGTTCAATATCTGACGTATATTTTTATTTTTCCATGTATTTTTTTATAAAAGCCGATGTATAATCGAGATCATCTTAACTCGAAACAACGCAGGAGTGGAATATGACTTTGGAATCCCTCATGGGAAACTTCATAATATATCCTACAAGCGTGCTGTCCTTTGGTAGCCTATATGAGTTAAAACTGCTGCAAATCCCAAAGAATTGTATAGTATATCACCCCTTTCTATGAAAAAGATAAACTAACAAGCAATTGTCAGACATACCTAATCATACATTTAAAGAGACAAATCAATCAAGCTGAAATGAGAGATGGTTTCATTTAATAAGGTAGGCAGTGCATCACATTACCAGATCTGATAGGGCATCTGTTTCACTGAAACTAAATTATTATCTATACTTTTCTTTATCCCTGCAATCATTCAAATTAAAATATGTGTAATTATAGTTGTTTTTGACAGCGATATTGTTAAAGGATACATCACGAATTATGGAGGTTCGGGCACACAAGAATCATGGTCTAATATCAAGTGCTCTGTTCCTTGTCTGTTATTGTTTTAACTTTCTTTAAAATAAATAAGGAATGTCGGATGTTTTTGGGCAGGTATGAATATGAGATTACATACTTTCCCTAGGCATTCTATATAATGACAAATGCTATTTAGGCAAAGTATGAAAACAATGTCCTGATGAGGTTATTATGTAACTGATTTGTATTTCTCAAAAAAAAAATATTATCCTGAGAAAAAAAATAATGATAATGCCATTAAAAAAATTTATTCGAAATACGTAAAGAAAAATGAAAGTTGTACAAAACATAATTTATGCTTTTCTTTTTAAGGGAAACAATATTTTCATATGAAAACCTACTTGTTGCAACATAGCAGACATATTGAATTACTTACATTTTCACATAAAGATTTTTCACATTTTATTTTACACATACTGGTTTTAGTCGAAGAGTTTTTAGCCTAAACTAGTTTCTAGCCTAGTTTTGACCTAAAAATACATCTCTGAATCGTAGATGTTTTTATATTTTGCCAGTTTCTCATTTGACATTCTACAGAATGCCTAGGAAATGTGTCCGATATAAATCGTTTCATACACTGCCGGCTAGTTTTAGGCATTATACACAATGCCCAGGCATTCTATAGAATGCCAGTTTCAAACTTTGCCTGTAACAATTACACTAGTTAAATAGAAGAAGTCCATCTTGAGTAAACGTCAAAATTCAGGTCTAACAGCCTGGAATACCCAGTCTACCAGCTATATTTTTTCTCCTTTTTTGAATTAATAGTTTAATTGTTAATGTTAAAACAGACATTGTAGCCCGGTGATGACTACATTAATAGACACAAGTTGAGTTTTTAAAGAACTGGTCACTTTTTTTTTATAAAAGTCTACTTTTGCATCCCTTCCCGCTGTATAAATTAATTCATATATTCCGTAAAAAAAAACTTGTATTTGCTGCAAAAGAAATTTAGAATGTCAAACGACTTATGTTGCTGACAATCAACTGAGATTTCAATTAAAACTTGAGGGAAAATTTTTAAATGAGTAAAGGTTTTTTTCTTTAAACTTTTTTTTTTTTTGAATTAATAGTTTAGTTTTATCATCAAGAGTTTGGTTCTGGCATGGCGGGATAACGTGAAAGAAGGTTGCAGACATGATATCAAGAAGGGGAGCCGACCCCTCTTCCATCCCCACCACCAAGTTCTTCCATATGGAGATCCCACCTGCCCAGGGACAGCTGGTCCCCTGCACGCCAACAATAAAACCTATATTTCCTTTATAGACATTGCCTCAACTTCAATAACATACAACAAAAAATAATATTGACTAGAATATATTGTAATTTTCAAATTTTATAAAACAATAATCAAGTAATTTCCTTACCCAACAAATATTTACAAATTAATATATTTATAAATCAAATTAATATCAAATAGATTGGATTAAGCTTTAGTGTTATAAAAAAACACAACAAATACTATTAAAATTAGCGCTTGATCAATCCTTAATTTTGAATTCATTTCAAAATATTCACACAGTACTTTGGATTGGTTGAACACCTGGCCTCGCTTTCCCGCCATCTGTATGTCTCAGATCGATATAGTTATTGCTGGTCTTTTCAACAAAACAAACGTCTAAAAGTTAATACATGCTTTACTATTTTCAAGCATATTGTTGGTAATGATTCTAAATCAACAAATATTATAATAACTGATACATTTTCAAAATATTATA
The DNA here is from genome assembly GCA_026182355.1 of Hermatobates lingyangjiaoensis. Classification (NCBI taxonomy): domain Eukaryota; kingdom Metazoa; phylum Arthropoda; class Insecta; order Hemiptera; family Hermatobatidae; genus Hermatobates; species Hermatobates lingyangjiaoensis. Next base: position 831,615 of record JAPFBL010000034.1, on the reverse strand, counting down.
TTTTATAATTCTAATATATACTTGAGGCTTTAGTTGATTATCTTAAACTATTACAATATTGAAAATTTAATTTTATATTGCTGGCTTTTAAATTGATGCTTTGGCGAAAATTTATAGCTACGGCAACAATTGTTGAGATACTTTTATAAATAAATATTTGATTTCATATAATTAACTGCATGTATTAAATGTTTATTAAATATTAATACAATTAGTCAAAAGAACTATATAGAAATTTAAGAGCAAATTTCTTTTAAAAGAGGAACTGCATTATCGAAACATAGTTAATCGATTCCACTCGACCTTGATAGAATCGATAGTGTCGACTTTTTGGAGGGGTGCCGACTAGAAGCCAACCCGTAGTGGGGAAGGAAGTTCCATTACTCAATAGTTCTGGGCATGTGTGTATAACGACGGTTGTAGCTTATCTGTTTATTTTGAAAGTGTTTATGTCTTAGTCAGCTGATAGAAAAAAAAGAGCTATTCCTCTTCAAATGTATTGTGCAGTGATTTAATTCTTTTCGTGAATAATCATAACGTGATATTTATTTATATGGATAAGCTAGATTTATTACAATTATTTCGGTGACAACTTTTAATAAACATTTGATGAACTAGCTCGTTATTTATATTGTTGGCAAGGATTATACTGTTTTTGGATTGCTGATAGTGACTGGTTATAATGATATGAAGTTGTATGGCCGTATATTACTTGTTGAAATTCTCTATAAGAGTTGTGCTGCATTTTATCTACCATTAATTTCAAGATCTATTTGTATTGTGGATCCAGCTTATAGATTCATCTAAAGAAGATTTGTTCATGGTATGTCAAGTTCTTTTTTCTGTAAAGGTTATGAAATGTTGGATGAGAATAGCTCAGGTGAATTGCAGTCAGAGCAAGTTGTACCTGAAAAGGCTAGGAAATCTCAAACTAATAAAGCAAGATGGACGAAAGAAGAAGATAGTCTTTTAAAACATTTAGTTGAACAGCACAATGAAAACTGGGCTGTTATTGCTCACTTTATGCCAAATCGTACTGATCTTCAGTGTCAACAGAGATGGCAAAAGGTAGTTAATCCTGAACTAGTTAAAGGACCATGGACTAAAGATGAAGATGATACTGTGGTTCGTTTAGTAGAGCGATTTGGTCCCAAGAAGTGGACTGTCATTGCTAGGCATTTGAAAGGAAGAATAGGGAAGCAGTGTAGAGAGCGCTGGCATAATCATTTGAACCCTAATATTAAGAAAACAGCCTGGACTGATGAAGAGGACTGGATTATTTATCAAGCTCATGAAAAGTGGGGTAATCAGTGGGCAAAAATTGCCAAACTTCTTCCAGGTAGGACTGACAATGCTATTAAAAATCACTGGAACTCTACCATGAGAAGGAAATTTGAACTTTATGACACGAATGAGAAGGAAGTTACTCGTGGGAAAAACAAATTAAAAGTGAGACCTGAATTAATGTTAGTTCAAAATGATTCTCAGAATGCAGTTAGTAGCAGTTCAAAATATGAAAATCCAGTCACTTGGCATCGTGTTGGGGATGATCAAATGTCAACGAGTGGTCGATTAGATACAAGTATTGGAACTTCTGATAAAGATTTAGATGAAATCGCTATGGCAGAATTCATGACCACTCGCGGTGGTAGTTTTCCTCCATCAAAAGCTGAATTTATCAGAAAACCTCATAGTTCAGACAACAGTAAGCTTAATAGCACTGGTTCAAGTTTCGATAGTTCCCCTGAAAGGTGTGAAACTTCGGCTCCACATATTCTCAGAAAGCCAACAAGAAGAAAAGCGCTAGACACAGTTTGGCCTGGAAAAGTAAATGATGAGGGACACGCTTCTTTCACTTCAGATTATACTGACAGAACACCTACTAAATGCACACCTTCGAAGGCAGGTATATTTAGTCCATCGTGTTTTCTAGATGGCTTCACATTATCTTTTGATGTTAATTTACCAGCATCTCCATCTAAAAGTAGTTTTGTTACACCTGTTAAAGATTCTTCTAACTCCCCGGGTACATTAGTTACACCCTCACCTTTAAATAGGCATTTGAGTAACAAATATGAAAACCAGAATAGTTTAAGGCCTGATTCTACTCCTATAAAAAATAAGTCTGCACCAAGCCCAAGAACTCCTACTCCGTTTAAAGATGCCTTGGCCGAAATGGAAAGAAAAATAGGCATGACTTTACATTCACAAACTCCATCACGACTTGCTGAAGATCTAGAAGAAATTCTAAAAAAAGAACAAGGTGAATCAGATTCACAGCAAGAGCTTTTAAGGTCTAATGTTACATCAAAAAGTACTCTTTTTCTTTCTGATAAAGAAAATACATTTCCCAGCAAGAGAATTCGTAAGTCACTGGAATCATCTTGGACTAGAAGCCCCTCGAAAATTAAAAGGGAAGCTGATTCAGACGATTCGCAATTTTATTGCAGTGGAAACGAAGACTCAGAAATGTCATTTTCTAATCAAGAATTTTCTGTGATAGAAGACTCCCAAGGATCAATCCCTGAAAGGAAATGGAGATCAAATGAAGCACTGGAAAGCAATAGCAAGAGTTCTGTTGTGAAGAAGATAGACTTTGAAAATAATACCCGTAAAATTTCACAAAATCTATCACTTCGATGGGAGACAGTTGCTTGTGGTAAAACTGAAGATCAAATTGAGCTGACAAAACTAGCTTACTATTATTTGCAAAATACAGATAATCATACTCGTCGTTTTGACACATGTAATGAAATTATTTCCACAAATGTCACAAAATCTGCTGCTAGGTCTCCCAGCCCTTCCTGGACTGTTTGATAATTTTTATAAACGTTTATATTTTTACCTTGTTTTTTTTATTTATTTTACTATTTGAATAACCAAAAATTAATAATTTTATAAATTGTGATTGTTAATGTTTTTATTTATGATGATTTTGATAAGTTATTTTTTAACCACTGTACTAGTTCTTTTTTTTTGAATTTTTAAAATTTGTATATATGCATATATATTAAATAATTTGACTACTTATGAAACTCTGCTATAATGGTAGTCTTAGAGTTAAACTATCCTGTGCGTGGAAGAGTTATCATTCTCTTTGTTTAGTGTTAGTGTTGCAATTTTACCTTTTACTAGCTTCGTGATCTAACTTATTTCATTGATTTCATAATTGTTTCTTTTAACAACACTTTAAAAAACGAAGTTTGTATACTTATTGTAATATAGTTGATTTGTCTGAAATACACATGATTCCTGAATGTTGATAATTGTTCAAAGTACGTTTATTTTTCTAATGAAGGAGCTAAAGCAGTTTATTGGTTTGAAGCATGATTTTGATTTTGACTGTAAACTGTTTAGCCAATACATTATATATGTATATTTACTAGCCAATTCATAAAATGATTGGTATTAAGCCTTGTTGAAAAAAAAAAATAAAAATTATTTTATAGACAGGCATCTTTGTCATTCAACCTGACAAATAATTACAATATATTATCTAATAATGCTTAAAATAATTCTTAATAGTATATTATTAGGTACTGATAACTTGGAACTTTCTGGTTAAATATATATGGCTTTTGTTTTAAAATGAAAAGAAGTGAGCACTACTGCTATTTATTGGTAGATAAATGTCTGACGAATAACTGAATAGTGATTAAAAATCATAAACAATCATTCCTAAACCAACATTTTATTTAATGTTACCTTAGTCATTTTAGAGTTTGAACAGGTTAACTAATTGTTAATGTCTTTATAATTTTCTTGTTACATTAGTGTTTGTATTTAAATTCCTGGATTGCACTTACCTGATTCTTTATATATATGGTTTTTGTTTGTAGAATATATTCGTTGAAGAACAATAGACGTGATGTGAATCCAGAGTCTAATAGTGTTAAACAATATTACCTATCTGAAATGATTCCTAGTCTCTCATACCATTGTAGGTTCATAATTTATTATTTTATCCCAAATTAAAATAATCTTTCCTCTCTCTAAATTGAATTATCGAAAAATTTTCAATTGTTTGTTGTAATATTTTACAAACCTTGATGCAATTGAATCATTGGGTGGAATTTATGTAAATATATTTAGTTTCTTATTAGTTAAATATAGATTTCTTTTTAAAAAAAAGAAGAAAACTAGTTGGTAATAGCTTTTAAGTATGATGTACTTATCACAATATTTATTATTTTTTCCTATAGTGGGAATTTGGTGAATAAAATAAAATATTTCTCCTTTTTTTATTCCATTCATCTAAGACAAGTTTATGATTGAAAACGACTTCATTGAAAACTGAGTTGGAGTATTTAGGGTACAGTAATTGATATTCATGAACATGTGTCTTACAATCATTCTATTACAGTAATGGTTGTATATGTAAAAAAAGAGAATCAGTCTAGATGTCACGTTTTTAGTCTGAAGGCGCACGAATAATTTTCAAAATCCGTGCCTTAAAAATAGCTATTATGCAAACCAATACTAACAAATTTGTTTTTAAAATGTAAATATTAGTCCCCCCACCATCAAGGAAATCGAAATAAAATCTTGAAAGTATTATAGGAGTAAAACTCGAACCCATTCACTGTTTAAATTGATATTGTAAATGTTTTTTCTTAAACACTGAACTTGTAGGAAGACTATATGCGTAATACTAGTCTCATGGACTTCGAATTATAAAGTTTGTATTGTATTTAATAAAGGATTCTATTAAAAGGTTTAGTATTTACTTTAAGGCTAAAGTAGATTTGATGGAACTTGTATAAATAAGATTTTGCTTACTTCATTTATATTGATTTTTTAAACATATTCTTAATTCTTACGTACAGATAAAGGAAGTCTTAATTCCTTTAAGTGATAAAAATTGTACTTTTCTTCGACTATATGGTATATTTAGCCCAGGCAAACACTCGAATGTTTATTCGATATAATTTTTACTTCACTTCTGGCTACAGAGTGAATAACAATAAACACGATTATATTCCACGTTTATTGTATTATCTTTGTTCCAACATTTAAACTGTATATAAAGTGATTGCAATAATATTAATCTAGTGCAATCAGTTATTATGTGGCATTTACTCATTGTAGGGTAAAAAGTCGAAAGAAATGGTCTCCACATTTAAAAATTTAATGGTATAAACAACGCGTTTCGAACACGTAGTGTTCTTCCTTAGGCATTAACTAAAAAATACAATGACACCAGAGAGTTATCTAGAGTACAATGTAAATATAGTACAAAATAAAAATAAAATAAGGAAGAGAGAACCTTTAGGTTCGTACTCTCTTCCATTTTTTATTTTGTACTATATATAACTCTGGTGCCATTGTATTTTTTTAGTTAATGCCTGAGGAAGAACACTACGTGTTCGAAACGCGTTGTTTATACCATTAAATTTTCATATGTGGGGACTATTTCATTAGCTTTTTACCCTAAAATGATTGTAATAATGATCTTGGTAAGAAAGTAACTGATCTTGCTATCACTTAAGTAAAAACTTTTTTTATACCTCATATTATTGATCTTAAATTAAGTAGCATTTCTATTATAATCCTTTATATGTGCCTATTCTTTATTGCCATCATATTCAGACCTAATAATAACCATAGTTCTTAGATTCCCCTATTCTATATTCAATTAAGTTTAGAGCAATTTATCAAATTTCTTATTTTGATAGTTGGACATCTGTCAAAGTAAATATAGTTTTACAGAAAGAAGTTAAAAGTAAAACTAAAGATTTTAATCTCTAATATAATGACTGCATTATATTTAACATCATGATTTGTTTTTTAACATCATGCTTTGTTTTCTTGGCCCAATATTTATATGATATAATTTTTTTTAGGGTTGAGGTCTAATGATTTGAAACTGGCCCTTTTGCCTACGTTTCAACATATATTTATTTCATCTTCAGGGCTACAATATGTTTGTTTTACATTAGCACTACTATTTTGGTTATTTATTACATTTTACACGAACAGTACCAGAGAGGTATTGATTGATAAATCAGGTATTTCGACTATGGATTTTTTACATTGACATACGGATATTTTTATTATTTTATTGTTTTTACAATTATTTCATAAGTATAGAGATCAATATTTGATTGCCTTGGAAATCTGTTTCTGAACACAAACTATACTTATACATAATTGTATGCTTAATTTCATGTGATATGAAGTCATTTGAAACCATGTACTTCAGAATTATCATATTACAGAACTAATGTCAAACATGAATAGTTATGGTTCAAGGTTGCTCAGTCCCAGTCAAATTGAGTTAGATTAGCAATTTCTAATTAAAAGAACGTTTGGTATAAAAATATGTAAAAAGGAGGCTGATTTTATTTAAAAATAAAGGAAAATAAGAACAGGTTCTATGGTATATAACTCTTACTTGAAAAAAGGTTATATCTTATATGTATGAGATCAATTTAATTAATACGGAAAATACAATTTTTTTGCAGTGATGATCATTGGGTTCTAACTATTTTAAGGGTGAAAGAAAAGTGGTAAGAAATCCTGGAACAATACATTTCATGATAAGGAGGATGATATCCAATAAATATTTACTGATAACAAGTATCAAGAACAATAATAATTAAAATTAGTAGTTCTAACTGAGGACTTATTATTTTAAAATTTAGAAAATAATAATTAGTTAATAACTATATAAAGTTACTTTTCTACAATTATTTTTTTTAAAAAGTCCCACTGTTTAACTTGAGGTACTCCATAATAGGAGAATGAATGTAATAAGACTTCAGTGCTTCATATTACCAATTTTTTTTTAAGTATATATATCAGCCGTCTTCAGACTTTAAAAGTTCGAAGATGGCTGAAAGTCTTCAGTTTAAAGTTTTTAAACTTTACGGACAAACAACATAAAACTTCACCTTACCTTTAAATATATCTTATTTTGTAACCAACAACAATACTTAATGCAATAAATTGCTTTAAAAAAAAACCTGTCAGCATCAAAAAGTGTTGTAATCACGTATTGTTTATGATTAAATGCAATATTAAGTATTGTTTTTGTTTGTAAAGCTGTTGTAAATTTAACAGAAACATATAAATGCTTACGAAGCTTGTAAAACTGTTTTGTTTGAAGACAATATTAATGGACTTCATTAGATAGACTGACATTAGTCAGGAAATGGTGGAAATGTGAATAGTTTAAAAGGAAACAAAATGGTAATTTGTGGAATTGTATTTCTTTCTACTTCACGGCTATTTTTATTCGTTTAAGTTGTTATAGCGTTCAGTAAGTGTTCAAGTTTTGATTAACAATAAATACTACCAATACAGTTATCAAGTTTTGTTAATGTTGCAACCTTCAAAACGTCTACTGATATAAGTTTCAAAACAATTTATAAGCCTTAATACAATTTATAAGCATCTTTTTTTTTTTAAATTCATAAACGATTCATAGCTTTTCCATGATAAAATCAGGAAAAACAAAATGACAAAAATCTAATCTTCTTTTAAAGTGACTGATAAGGTGAATGGTGTTTCATGATTACTGCTTTATCAAGAACATTTCCATTGAATATAAAAAGTCATACTAATTGTAAATGCATTATCTTTAATTCAATTACAATTAAATATCCAAAAAATTATAAAATGTACCAAATATTTTATTATACATAAGGAAGGTAAGTATATTATGTTTGAATGCAGTGAACACGTTTTAAGGTTTGATATTCTCTAAGATCCTTACAAGTTTTTCCAATATTTATCATTTTTATGAGGAAATCTAGATATGATTTTGTTGAGGGTAATTGTCGGAATGATTCTTAAGAACTATTGTACTTTAGATATGGTTATAGGAACATTGTAAGTAGCATTTCAACAAATGAAAACTATTAGTTTTGAGAATAACAGATAATCAATTCAATTGGTTATTTCAGTCAGTATAAGGATATAAATTCTTTCATAGACATTTTTTCAAATGTTTTATTTGAAAAACTGTTCAAATAATTCTGAAAAAGGTTAAAATGCAGTATCTTGGGGTGGTCCTCTGTTATCACAGGCCCAAGTGATGTTCATATAACAAATAATCAATTCAATTGGTTATTTCAGTTAGTATAAGGATATAAATTCTTTCATAAACATTGCTTCAAATTATTTATTTGAAAAACTGTTCAAATAATTCTGAAAAAGGTTAAAATGCAGTATCTTGGGGTGGTCCTCTGTTATCACAGGCCCAAGTGATGTTCATATAACAAATAATCAATTCCATTGGTTATTTCAGTTAGTATAAGGATATAAATTCTTTCATAAACATTTTTTCAAATTATTTATTTGAAAAACTGTTCAAATAATTCTGAAAAAGGTTAAAATGCAGTATCTTGGGGGTCCTCTGTTATCACAGGCCCAAGTGATGTCCATATTTCTGTGAAATAATTAATTGATTTGTAGATCGTTCGAGACGTCTGTCATGACATATTTCAGTGAAATACTGTTGCATTAGTTTCTGTCTGATCATTTACATCAGGAATGAAACAATTTTCAGTTTGAAATCACTAGTTTGTTTGAAAGTAAACGTTTATTAAACTAAGAGATTTATATTTAAACTAGATGTTATCATTGTTTTGTCCAATACAATATTAATTACAAAAGTTGTCTCCAATGAAATTTTCGGAAAAGATTTAGTGCAACAAACTAGTAATGAATTAACCTTCAAATGTTTTCATTTGTCTTCCATGGTACTATTCTTTATGGAACTTATCCTTAACAGTTCCACGAATAATAATGAAATTAACTTGCTCATTAATGAAACCTACACTAAAGATTAAATCAGCCATTAATAGGCTAAATTATGATCAGCAGTATCTTGTTCAACTGAAGGTAATAAAGTTAAATATTGAAGTTAATGTCAGACTTTCCATTCATGACTTTCGTTTCTTGATTTAGAATATTAAAACAATTGTTTTTACTGAAAATTATTTTTGTATTGGTATGAATATTAGAATAATTTTAAATGAAATGAACAATATCTATTTGTTGAACCTTTAATATCTTTTAAAGATTTAGTTGTTGAGCTTAGCTTAGTTTTGAGTTAAAAATTAAAACACTTAATTGAAATAAATAGTAAGTTTTCTGATAAATTTATGCTTGGTTTATACTATTTTTTGTAAAATGTAAATAAGTATAAACGTTTACTTATTTATACTTATAAATACAAAAGTATAAACAATAATTATGAAGTATCAAAAATAAAAGAAATATATTTTATAATATATAAGTAATATTCTAATGAAATCAACATATTAACTTCAATAGGCCATCAAATAATCAATATATTGTGCTAAAGGAATTATCGGCAGTTATCAATTAGCAGTTATCAAGGAGCCCCACAGGCTGCATTTTAACCCTGAAAACAATATATTAGAAATTTGACTGATATAAAACCTTATAAGGTAATTGAACTTATTTTCTATTTTATATGTGACTGTATGAAATATTCACTTTGATATGGCTATTGTAGTATTATCTTACTGATAGTAAACTTATACATTAATAGGTAACAATAAATTCCTTTGATTCAACAGTCATAGAAATAACTATGAAAATAGATTATTTTCTAAAAAGTTTAAGCTTTAAAGTAAAATTTTATGACTAATAAATACATTTTTTTTGCTGAATAAATTATCAACTTTTTATATTCAAAAAACTTAATGTCAGTATAAATTGTTATTGTGCTTTTAGCATCATAAGTAAAAGATCACTATTTTATAGTATAAATATTACCTGTGGATATGTGAGTAGATTGTTTTACTAGATGACCATGTCGTTTTTACTCAAACTTGTTTGCTATATTTTCAGACCCTGAGGTAGCATATATTATACCTATAAGAACTTCTCGTTTCTGCTGGAATTCACAAATTAGAGCTGTGCTTTGGAACGCTGAAATAGTATGTATGACCATATACTTTTCATTTATAATATATAACTAGTCTTATAAACAACGAAGTCGTTTTTATTTAAATTTACAAATTATTTTTGTGTCTCAGACTCTGAAGTGACCTATATATTGATTTATATGCTTTAATATATGTATTTTTTTTATGTGAATAACTCTCATGGATAGATCCATACCCAATGTCTGGCTATTGATACTATTTCACACATGTATACTAATTGTTGTATACTTTTAAACCCTAATTCCATTTGATATAATTAGGTGCTTGCACCAGAGTATATATATGATTAGTGCCTACTGGTTCTATGGAATAAATTATTACAATTGTTAGCTCATTCTAATATGGTTCATTATGAACATAACTATGATGATATCTAAAAATGATTGCTGAATTATTTGAGGCAAACTTTTCAAAATTACATGAACCAAAAATTCATTAAGGTTACTTTTATTTTATCTAGTATCTATTAATTTTATTTTATGAAATAACTATTTATTAAGTAAAATAAATAGTAGTTTTTTCAGTTTTATATGTAAATGTATTCATTTGTTTATTACTTATTACTTATTCGGTATATGTATATGAAATAATCATTTTAAATAAGTAACAATGTCAAAAATGTTAACACAAAACATAAAGTTTATATGTTAAAAATGCCAAACAAAAATTAAAAGAGCCGGGACAAAGAGCTGAAAGTGTTTGCAAAGAGCCTCAGATGATTGTTTCCTTCAATTTGTCTTTAAGTGAATGATTTTTTGTGCATTTGTTTAGATTGAAAACAGTTTTCGTTTAAATTATACACTTTAAATTTTATACCGATTGGTTTTATTTAGTAAGTTGTAATTTTCCAAGAAAAAGGTATCTGTTTTAACATAAAATTGATTATATGTATGTAAATGATGATGACAAGTAACACAAAGGTAAACACAGACATAACCCACTTTTAGATTTTGACAATCTTTGTCATCAGGAGATGAAGAGTCCCGTAGAGCGGTGACTGAAGTCTAACAGCACGATCATACTCGGTGTTGGACTTGAGCCGTCGTCCTGCGGGACTCTTCGCTTCCCGATTATAGAAGTGAGTTATGTTTGTGTCTATCTTTAATCTTTAGTCGTTATTAGCCTTTGGACCATTCACATCTATCTGATGACGAGGCCATCGAAATACAGTTGTGAGTTTCAGTGATTTCATTTCTGAGTGTTTTTTTTTAAAATCGTAGTTTATTCAGTTCGAAGAATCGTTTCATCTAATTGGTTATATATATTTTCTGAAGATGAGTAACCGAAAGACCTCAGAGCATTAATGCCCTACTCATTGCAGAGAGTTACTTGAATATATATTTATATCATGTGTTATTGTGATATATTGTGATATGAATAGGTTTTCCTGCCGTTGTGTTTCCGGCGTGCTTGGTCGCTCTTTCTATTTTCTCCTGAAGACGGATCATCCGAAAATTTGAGTTTATAAGTGTGTCTCTTTCTCTGTGTGTTGCTTTTCTTCGTTTTTGAGCTGATATATATATATATATATATATATATATATATATATATATATAATATAATTAAAGTTACAGCTAGAGAACACAAGAAAAAGGACGAACACTCACGAATCTCGATTATTTCGGCGTCTTGCCGTCTTCAGGAGAGTAGAAAGAAAGAAAATAAAATAAAAGGAGAAAGAATGAAGGAACGGAGACGTAAATGCGTCCACTGGCCGATGTAAACGGCCAGTATATATATATATATATATTTATTATTGAAGGTTGGTAGAAATCCTTCTTACAAACATGTTTCTAAAAATTTTATGCCAATTTCTTCTTTTATTTTCATAGCCTGACATGTTTCGGTCCTCACTGACCATTTTCAAGGAATATATATATATATATAATATATATATATATATATATATATATATATATATATATATATGTTGAATGCCAGATTAGATATTGGCTCGTCTTTTACAATATCTAATCTGGCATTCAACATATAATAACGCACAATCCAGCCAGGAACTACACCCACCAGCTTGAGAATGACCGAGGAACGGTCGAAACCGGTCGCAACGACACGAGGAAGGCGCCACGCATTCTTCAAGAAAACACTGCAGTAAAGGGGTCTAATGACAAACGCCACACACACTCAACTTCAACTTCAACTCATAATGCCCATAGCCCGGACCAGATTCTTACGAGGAACTCTTCTGCGTGAGGACGCCTATGCCATTCCTGCCCTCTGTGAAATTAAAGTAGGGACTGCGAGCCCTCTCCAGGAAGGACGGCGGATGCGGCCAAGCGTGTTAGGAAACCGACGGGAAAAAGGTCTACATACACCCACATCAATAGAATTTACAGAAAACACCAACAACCAGTATCTAATGAAATCCACTAAGCCCATAGTAACCACCGAGTTCGACGAGGTACACTTCCAAGCCAGGACGCCAAGACCTTCATCCAACTCTATTGGAAAATTAAGTAGGGACTGCGAGCCCTCTCCCGGAGTGAAGGCTGAGGCGGCCGAGCAGACGGAGTGTGCTAAGAAGAAACGTGTTCAACGAATAAACACCCACAACCAATAAGAAGTGCCCAAAGTAATACGTAACAGGGATTGGCTCGTCTTTTACAATATATATATATATATATATATATATATATATTCACTGATAAAACGAAATACGATCCAAACTGGACACAATACGAGTTCGAGATTAACAAAGAGCAACACACAAAGTAGGGAAACACACTTACAGACTCAAATTTTCGGGTAATCCGTCTTCAGGAGAAAAGAGAATGGAGACCAAGCACGTTGTAGGCGCAACGGCAAGTAACCAACCCGGCAACCGCCAGTGCTGTCAACCGTACCCGGTCTTAAAGTATAAAATTAGGAGAAGATATAAACAGAAGCTCAGATAAGCAGTACTGGTTGGGTAAAACTATAAGTAGGTGAAAAATTATAAACAATATAAGATAAAAACAAACTATAAGAAACAAAAATAATGATAGAGAAAATAAGAAAAAATAAATAAATAAATAAAAATAAATACAATACAAAAAACTTGCATTGGTTGTTTTAGTAAATAAAAGATAGAGACTGAATAAAAGGGTCAGTATGGGAAACTAGTTAAGAATAAGAATTTAGAAAAATAAAATAGGTTAAAACAAACTAGTAGTAAGTGAAGAAGACAAAATAGATATACACAAAATATACGAAAGAGGAAAAAAGAAATAAGTACTAGAGAATAAAGAATACTGAAAAAAAAAGTACAAAACAAAAAAAAAAGTACAAAAAAATTATCTTTTAAGGTTAAGTCCAGGTGCACTGCGCGCCCCGAGCAACCAGATGTGAGCCTCCTCAGAGGCTCTAAGGGTCACGGTATTATCACCAGGGGGAATCTGACGCAGAATCTGCACACTGAAGCAGTCGTTAAAAGACAGACCGTGGGATTTGGCGTGTATGGCGACAGGTAAATTGGAGTTGTTGTTAACGGATGCTCTATGACCGTTCATACGGAGGCTGAGCTTGTTAGAGGACAGTCCTACGTAGAACGCATCACAACGAGTACAGTCCAATTTGTAAACACAATTTTTGGATGTACATGAGCAGTCCTTAGCAACAGGGAAGGACTGGTTATGGGAAGATGGAGTGAAGTGTGAAAGGGGGTTGAGAAGCGGACAGGTCAGGCACCCCCGCCTTTCGCAACTCTTAGCGCCCACAGACGGGTGGTTGACGCGCCTGGACGTCAAGTCTCTGTGGGAAAAGAGGTTGCCAAGGTTGGGGGAACGTCTATATGAGAGGCGGGGTTGGCTGGGGAAAATAGTCGACGTGGAAGGAGAAGAGGATAGGATGGGGAACAGATCTTTGATAATGCGTTTGAGTTTGTGTATACCGGGGAAGAAGGTAGTAACAAGGAGGGGAGACTCATTCACCGGGAAGTGGAGACGGAAGCAGGGTTGACGGATAAATTCGCAGGGATCAGTCTTCTTTCCAGTAACGATGGCGGATAACCACGCTCCAGGAACTTGGTTCTGAGGGAGTTGAGGTGCAGGTTCTTCTGCTGGAGTCGGTTGCAAATACGGTGGATTCGGATGGATAAGGATCTGGGGATAGATTTCTTTATGTGGGGAGGGTGACAACTATTAAAGTGGAGGTACTGGTGTGGGTTTGAGGGTTTAGAGTGAACGGAGGTAATGAGGTTGTTGCCCTGGAGGGTAATGTCGATGTCAAGAAAGGTCATAGAGGTGGCTGAAACGTTGTGGGTATAAGAAACAGAAGTGCAGAAAGTTCTAAAATTCAGAAGGAAGGAGTCAAGTTCGGAACTACCGTGGGGCCAGATGAAAAATATATCGTCAATGAAACGGGTGTAAAATAAGGGGAGCAAGTGGTAAGAGTGAAGGAAACTATTTTCTAAATGTGCCATAAAAAGATTCGCGAAAGAGGGAGCCATCCTGGTTCCCATGGCAGTTCCTCTGACTTGCAGGTAGAAGTCATCTTTGAAACGGAAGGAATTATGTTTGAGGACAAAGTCAGTTAGGGAGATTATAAAGTCAGTCGAGGGTAAATGGGGGAGAGGTCTGGAAGTGAGGAAGTGTCGTAAGGATTCTAAGCCCTCATCGTGTTTGATAACGGTGTAAAGCGAGGTCACGTCCATCGTCACTAGGAGAATGGGATGGGGGGTGGATGCAGGAAGGGATAGGTTTTTGAGGAGTTCCAGAAAGTGGAATGAGTCTTTACAGTAGGAGGGTTGGAGTCTTACTAAAGGTAAGACTTTTTTTTGTATTGTATTTATTTTTATTTATTTATTTATTTTTTCTTCTTTTCTCTATCATTATTTTTGTTTCTTATAGTTTGTTTTTATCTTATATTGTTTATAATTTTTCACCTACTTATAGTTTTACCCAACCAGTACTGCTTATCTGAGCTTCTGTTTATATCTTCTCCTAATTTTATACTTTAAGACCGGGTACGGTTGACAGCACTGGCGGTTGCCGGGTTGGTTACTTGCCGTTGCGCCTACAACGTGCTTGGTCTCCCATTCTCTTTTCTCCTGAAGACGGATTACCCGAAAATTTGAGTCTGTAAGTGTGTTTCCCTACTTTGTGTGTTGCTCTTTGTTAATCTCGAACTCGTATATATATATATAATATATATATATATATATATATATATATATATATATATTGTTATATATATACATATATATAAACCGTAATCCTATTAACAAACTAAAAAAACTGGTTAACAAAGTCATAGCAGCGGTTAACAAAGGAAACGAAGAAAAAATCCTCCAACCGATAATAGGGGAATTCAGTCCAGCATATATATATGGAACTGTGAAAACTCACAAACCTGGAAACCCTCTTCGCCCCATCATTTCTCAAGTAACCAGTCCCACCTATCAGTTAGCCAAAGAACTCAACAAAATAATATCAGCCTATACACCAGCAAAATATGATGATATGATGAATTCCTAGATATAATAAAAGAAATCAAACCGGAAGGAAATATAGGGTCTTTAGACGTAGAGTCATTGTTCACCAATGTTCCGATTAAGGAGACTATTGAAATAATATGCAACTACCTACGTCTAACCGTGATATACGACAACCAGCAATTAAAAGAGAACAGTTAAATAAATTAGGTACTGCAAGCATGTACAATGGAAAACCCATTTACCCACATTAACAGAACATTAACAGAACGTTAATGAATTTACATTAACAGAACGAAGCAGGCATTTGTTAATAACGGCTATTCGAAAAATAATGTTGATTAAATTTTGAGAGAATACCTTCATGTAAGAAAAGAGAAGCAAATTAATGAAGAGAGACAAACAATAGTGTATAAAATTTATTATAAAAACCAGTATTCGGAACAACACAAGCTTGATGAAAGAACATTAAAAGAAATTGTAAGAAATAATGTCAACTGCAAAAACCTGAGTGGAAAAGTAACTCTGGTTACCTACTATAAAAGTCCACCTGTGAGTAGCCTGTTTATAAAAAATAACAAAGTCAAATGCTCACCTTTAAAAGAAACAAATCTAGTGTACGAGTATACATGTACTAATGGGGACTGTGAAACCCAAAAACATTCGTACATTGGTATGACTACCACTTCCCCATCAAGAAAACTCACCTTGCACTTAATGCCAGGAGCACCCAAAAACATGCAAGATAAACATAATGTTAAATTGACTCGAGAGATGCTGGTTTCACATAGTAAAATAATAAAAAAAAAGAAAGTAACCATCATAAACTGAGAATTTTAGAGGCCATATTAATTCAAAAACTGAAACCACTCTTAAATATTCAAGTCGAAAACAGTAGCCGTATTTTAAGGCTCATTAATTCATATCAAGGGCATTTAGAAACCCTTGCAGGTAGTAACTCAGGCCGAAAGGTCACTCACCCCACAGAATTAATGACCAGCTCATCTTAAACTTGAAGAAAAACAACCCCTACTGTCTTCACTTTGTGTATATACCAATAAACCAGAAAATCCTCCCAAGAAATTATTCATATCCTGATGATGAATGTTGATCATTCGAAATATGTTGACTATAGGAGATGTACTTTATTGTGTAGACGAAATAACGAGAGGGTTATTTGGAAAAATTGAGGAACTTGTTAAGAAACACGTATCAGCTAAATTTGGTGTCATTTTGAATAATGTGTGTGTCAAGGAAGGGCTGCTATCAAAATTTACAAATATATATATATTTATGTTGTATATATATAGACTTTATATAGACCGAATATATAAAGACCGAAACGTTGGCAATGAGAGTTTAATTTGAACCTGAATAACTAACCGAGTCCCGATAAACTTTAGTTTTGTTTCTATTTCACGGTCGATACTTTTATCAATATATATATATATATAATATATATATATATATATATATATATATGTTGTATATATATACAACACGTGATATAAATATTCAAGTAAATTGCTCTCTGCAAAGAATAGAGCATTGATGCTCTGAGGCTTTTCGTTTGCTCATCATCAGAGCAAGTGTAAACGAAAGATCTCAGAGCGTTAATCTCCTACTGTTTGTAGTGAGTTACTTAAATATATACTTCAGAAGCGTTAAAACGCTAATAATGCGGTAAAACTGGTTTTCATAAGACCAATGGATACAGAGAAAAAAAGACTACCACAACATGACCACATTTATCTTTCTTCTCTTCTGACCTTCTATCTGACGACAAGCTAAATGTTGGAATATTGGTCCTAGTAAGTATTTTGACCTTTCTTTGTTTTATGTATAGAGCAAATTAAATAGTCCGACTTAATTTACTACAAACTTGATAAAGTATAATGCAGTAACTAGTATGTACAGAAATATATCAATGTCTGAACCACAGTAAATAATGTGACTCAAATTAATCAACAAAAGCAACTGGTATTCGTCAGAATCACACTTAAACTAACGAAGATCAGTTGTTTGCCTGATAAATCTTGGTGCTATGCTGAATTTCTCACTGTGGATTACTCTTTGATTTTATTTCACATGGTTATTGTGACATCTTGTTACAGTTACATACACAACTACTACTATTATTAAAGCAGTGTACTACTCTATTTTTGTTAAATTAAATCAAAGATAGACTACACTCAACTTTACTCTAATTGAACTCATTAAAAAATATCAACAATCGATTGAATTAATTTATTTCTTTAATTTTGGTTATACACTTAAAATTTATAATGTAATATATTGACATGATTGCTTAGATCAAAAATCCATTGTTTGAAAGGTATGCTTCAATTGAATGATCATAATTCAATAATGAAATTGAATAGGTAACATTGATTTTAATTAAAAATTACGTAATTTAGAAAATTAAAATTACTAATTAAAAAAAGTGGACAAGGAACAATAACTGGATAGCATTTAGATGATATAATAACTGGGCATGTTATATTTATTGAAACATAATTAATGAAACCGATAAATATAATTAAGAATGTCACTTGGTAGATTATTAATGGGTCAAGTCCAGTTTAGTTTGTTAATTTTATAGTTAAATTGTGCTATATTGTGGTGGAAATTTTAAGACATTGTAAATTAATAAAATGTATTATAAATAATTATTCTATTTGAAAATAGCACATTTTATTTTAAATGTTTTGAAAAGAACTAAATTTTCAATTTTTTAGAACAAGGCAATTTCTTAGCAGAATATTCTGTAAGCTTTTGGTTATCAGATGCGTCACTAGATAGTGCAGTCTGTCTTGATGCTAAGCTAACTAAACATAGCTGTACCAACTTCAGTAAAATATTTTGCTTGAAGTAGAAAGTATTCCCAGTTATTGATTCCAAATTTATTAGAACAAAAAATACGAACCGAAAATAAAATAATAAAATAAATATATTAACCCTATGTTTTTGAGAAAAAAGAATCATAGTTTAACATGTTAGTATGGTATTAACTAATTTTAGTAAAAATTTATGGGCATTTAATCTTTCGATGCTAAAATCATCCCTTGTTTTATAAAAAAAGAAACAAGGTTTGAAATAGATAGATTACTTTATCATTATATTATAGACCTAATTTTTCTTGTAATATAGAATCAATTAAAAGTGAAAAAATTAAGAATGAATGACGATACTAAGTGAATAAGATACATAGGTTCCTACTTTAAAGCAAAAGAATTATTAAGGTTTTATAATAGATACATTATTATTTATCAAAATAAAAATTTAGGTAGTAGAAATATAGCTTTATACATTTAATAAGACGTTGAAAGTGCTTTTATCGACGATTACAAAACATTGTATATGCCAAGTAAGGACGATTTCATAAAACATGTCTGCATAGTTTTAAATTATCTAACACTTTTAATGAAAAAATCCATGCTTTGAGGTATCAAAAAGGTTTCTGGAAGGAGAAGCCATGAAAATATTGAATTTTAAAATATGTTTCTCTAAGTTCCAAATATTTTTTTTCTCTGAATATAATTAATTTTAGGACTTTTTTTTGATGTAATATCAATCATTTTTTTTCGTTTTACCCTCTCTGAGGGACGACGTGCTCTGATTTATTCACCTCCTGTTCAAATAAATGATGGCCAGAGTGAGTATTGAACCCTGGATTTACTAGTCCTGGAGTCGAGCAGGTTTCTACTGGGCCGACCTGGCTCCTGACCTGAAGGTATATGTAGCTTAGGGTGTAATAATTATCTAAATTTATTATTTTTGTAAATTGTATTCTAGAATAAGCAAAATGAAATATCATTTCCCCCCAAGATGATTAATGTTTCTGCTCATGGTTTCGATGATGATTGATCGAAATTGATGACTAATTAGATTAAGCTTCATGCAGCCTTCGATGTTTTCATCTGTTTAGCTGACTGTAAGATAGTTTTTGATGTTTATTAGACTAAGAACGACTGCTTATATGTCGTCACGTGATTCTCGTTGATAAAAGACTGCTCACAAGAGAACACACATAGGCCAAGCATCCGCCATTTGTCATGCTGCTCATGAAAATTCTACATTGGGAGACCTACATTTTGTCTAACTCCAGTATATTTATAGTAGGGATCTTTAACTAGTACATGACATCGTACAGGCTCGGGAACAACTGATTAACACCTCTCCGGGAGACGATGTACTTAGATTTATTCACCTTCTACTCGAATAAACTGAGGGCCAGAATGGGTATTGAACCCCGGATCTACCAATCGAGAAGTTACCAGTCTGCCATTGGGCTGACCTGAGGGTATATGTCGTTCTGAAACATACGACACTAGTCAACTCTTTTTCTGAAGTTATCCTATTAAGAAATGCCAGATAAATAAATCACGTCTTACACACTGAATATCTGGATGATAGGTCTTGAGTAAAATGACTGATTGCTATATTCGTATATAACAATATAACGTTATATAACGTGTATATATGTTATGTATACGTATTATATACGTATATAACGTATATACAATATATTGTATTATACGTATATAACATACATCTGATTCCTTCAGTTGTTAATCTATTGTTCTTACCAAACAACTAACCGTGAGGTCCTGAAGCTCTTCGACTTGACATCTTCACGCTATTAATTGCAAATCTCATTTCCCTATGTTCAGAGTTTTTTTCATTTCACATATTTTTTTTTTTGCTTGTTATTTTACTATAAGTAAAGTATAGTGATCGTGAAAAAATTCGATCTCGAGATTTTGACGGAATTACATGTTTTGAGGTCCCAGAAGTCGTTTTATGAAGTTTTTTCGATGATGTCTGTGTGTGTGTGTAGCTTGTTACCATGCTACGGTCCAGAATCTTTGATGGATCAAGTTGATATTTTACACAAAAATGAGCCTCATAGAGTAGAAGATCCCTATTGTTTGGGAAGAATTATGCATGACGGGAAAGTCACTTTTTTTGCCAACAACCGTTTTTTAAAAAACATTTTTTTCTCCTAAACTGCTTACTCTAGAGTTTTGACATTTTGGAATTTTATTTGTGGTTACAAATGAAACAAACGAAAAATATTTTGAAAAAAACGAAAAAAAAAACAAACAGACTTTTGAAACAACGGGAAATATTTTAAATTTTAAAATGTAAAAATTTTGACTTATAATTCAACCTCAAAGTTTGTGAGAGCTATACAAGCCACACCGTTTGACGGATCAAAATGAAACTATACCTTAAAATGGACCATTATGTGGAAAATGAGATGAGATATTTTGTTTTAAAATTACGTTCACTAAAGAGGCGTTAAAGTATGATTTCTGTTTTCAGAAAATGTTTTTTTGACGCTAAACTGCTTATTAAAAAATTGTGAAATTTTGACCAGAAATGGAACAAACAATTAGCAATCTATAAAAAAAATTCATGAAACTTCAATTACGGCAAAGAGCAATAAAGCTAT
Organism: Hermatobates lingyangjiaoensis; assembly: GCA_026182355.1. NCBI lineage: Eukaryota > Metazoa > Arthropoda > Insecta > Hemiptera > Hermatobatidae > Hermatobates > Hermatobates lingyangjiaoensis. Next base: position 810,806 of record JAPFBL010000034.1, on the reverse strand, counting down.
AAAAACTGTTTGTTTATCCAGAACTAAGGGATCACCTGCTATACTTGTCGTATTTTTGATGTTTTTTTACAATGTTTACATTGACTTAGAAATTTTTTGAGCCAATCCACTGAGATAAAATTAGACTATTCTAGTCTAATAATTCATATTTATTATTTTCAAAATATAGAAGCTCCCAACTATAAATGATTTAAATTATATTGAATAGCTGGCTTCGACTTTGAGTTGAGTATGTAAACTGGTTAATTACTAATATATTTTTTCCCAATATACATTCATGGCAAGCTTATAACAGAGTACAAGACGCAGGAAAAAAGATAACACTCACTCAGAGAAAATTGGTACATAAATTTTCGACAAAGGGGAAGGAAAATGATTTTAATAAATACTAAGAAGCCATAAAATTCCCTATATAATAATTCTATAAAAGAACAAAAATGTAAAACATAATTCAAAATTGAAATCTTTCGTTTGAAGATTAATAAATATTATTATTGTACATCCTAAATTACGAGGTGTGTAAATAAAGTAGTGAGACTGATTTTTTTTTAAATTTTCTATTCAAATATAATTACAATGTGATATTGTCACCTTCAAAATAGTTCCCTTCGGAAGCCACACAGCGCTGGAGACGGTCCTTCCAATCATTGTAGCATTGCTGGAACTCGGATTCTGGAATGGCCTTCAGCTGGTCGGTTACAGCAGTTTGTATGTTTTGTAGTGTCCCGAAATGAGTTCCCTTGAGGTGATTTTTCAATCTCGGGAAGAGGAAAAAGTCACAAGGACTCAAGTCTGGTGAATAAGGAGGCTGAGGAGCAACAGGAATGTTTTTACTGGCCAAAAACTCGTTTATTGAGATGGCAGTGTGACAGGGCGCGTTGTCGTGATGCAACACCCACTTGTCAAAATGTGATGAACGGAGGTGTGATTCAAATTCAACTGTTCCCCGATCATTCTGACTGTCAAGCGTCGATCTGAACGCACAAGGTTCCGTACTCTGTTGACATTTTCATCGGTGTTTGCACTTGAAGGCCTTCCGCTTCGTGGTTCATCTTCAATCGACTCTCATCCTTCTGAAAATTCCTTAAACCACCGAAAAACCTGTGCCCTTGATAAAACACGTTCTCCATAGGCCTCCTGAAGTTTTTCAAAAGTTTCGGTTGCATTATGTCCAAGTCTGAAGCAAAATTTGATTGCACACCGCTGCTCAACTTTGAGGTCACTCATTTTTAAAACGCTCAAAAAAAACCATTTCACGAAAACCAACGCTACGGACAAACAAATGACTGTGGCGAGTTCAGATTCATACTGGAGGCGCATCACACGTGCACCTGACGCTACTCAAGGCCACGCGTCTCCTGCGTTGCCAGTCTCACTACTTTATTTACACACCTCGTATAAGTCATCTTTAAACATGTTTTCTTCGATGTTTATGATGTTTTTCAGAGAAAATGAGAGTGTTTTCCTGATTTAAATTTGAAAATTTGACTTGAATATTCAATGTAGAAGGAGGTCAAGTAACTGAGATAAGAAATCCACTAACTACTTGAACAAACGCCATGTTCTCTTGTAGGAGATTATTTAGTATCAAGAAATTTTCACTTAGGTTTTTCAAAAATGTTTACTGCTGTAGATAAACTAAATGAGATTATATACATCAGTATGTGATATACAAAAATAAGCTTATATTTTGATAAGTCGATCAATCACTATATCGCTCAATCTATATCGATCAATCCTGTACTACCCCAGGAATGAAAGACTAATAAACATCACCCATTTATTTTACATTGTTTACATTGACTTCGAATTTTTTTTCAGTGAAATCGTCGAAAAATAATATAATGCTTAGATGATAACATTTTTTAATTATTTAAGGACTTATATGTGAAGTAAAAAAAATAATATTCTTATATGTAAAAAATCAACGACAATAGAGCATATCAATATAATTTCTGATTCATTTCATTTTATGATGGGTTTGTTAGAACAAAATGTTCTAACCGATCTAAATGTTCCACCATTCTACAAAGGTTAATATCAGATGCTGATTTTTTTACGTTTATGAATAACATTATTATTGGGTAGTACTGAAGTTTTGGAATGAATATTTTCGTCCTATAGAGGGGCTTGTATGATTTTGACCAATATCCAGTTTTTTCACTATTCTAGTCTAATAGTACATACCATTATTTTTAAAAATTTCAAGCTTCCAGCTTTTAAATTTAAAATTATACAGAAAAGTCGGCTTTGAACTTGATTTAAGAATGCAAAATTGGTTAATTACCAATATATTTGTTTTCAATATACATTTACAGAAAACATAACAGAGTACAGCACCTGGGAAAAAATAACACTCGCTCAGCGTTAATTGTTTTTTTAAGTTTTTTTACTAAGGGAAAGAAAAGTGAGTTTTTAAAAATCTCTAGCATGCCATAGAATTCCCAGTATAATAATTTGATAAAAGACCAAAAATGTGGAACATTACTTAGAATTAAAAAAAAATTCCTTTAAAAATAATAAATGATTTTTATCCTAGAACTTAAATTAAAAATTATCTGAAAACGACATTTTTTATTACTTTTTTTGACATTTCAGGGAAAAGCTTTGTAATGTTTTTAAAATACTTATGATATTTTCAAGTTTTAGATTGGAAAATTTGTCTTAAATCTTCAATGTAGAAGGAGGTCAAATAAACCATGTAAGTGGTCCACTGGTTATTGGAATAGAAGCGTTGTACTCCTGTAAGAGTAATACGAAGTCTATACTTGCGCTTTTCAAAAATGTTATTACTGTTGTAGTTTTACTAATCAGTGGTGTGATACACAAAACTAAGCGAGTATATTGATAAGTGGATAAATCACTATCAGTACTACCTCCAGGAATGAAAAACTAATAAACCTGTTCCAACTAGACATTTTAATTATGTCTAAATGGGACATTATATATTATATACCCAAGAAGATTGATATGGTGTTTAAGTTAGTAATATGGTGAAGATAACTGTAGGCCACTCCAGACTTTTTCAGTGAATTGACTTAAATAAACCTTTAATATAGAAGAAGATCAGGTAAACAGCATTAAATGTAACAGATTCACTGGCACTATAGTGCTATAGATGGCCATGTATGAGATCCACTGGCTGTGGTAGCAAACGTCATATTCTCCTCTAAGCGATTATTTGGTAATAGGTTTTTTTGCTTTGACTTTGCCAAAATGTTATTTCTGTAGTAATATTAAGAACATTATATGTATCATTTGTCAAATATCAATGCATAATCAAATACGAGTATAAATATTGATAACTGGGTGAATCAGTATCTGTACAGTCTCCAGATGTATGAAATATTATTACTCATTGCCCTATAGACATTTATATTATGTTTAAATGGGAAATTATACACCAAAGAAGTTTGAGAATATATTTACTTATAGCATAGTTGAGTGCAAAACTTTCTACATGAAGCTGCGTCATGTGGGTGGTTCTTTAAAAGCATAGTAATTGAATAAACCATCCTCTTTGTGACATGATAAATTGATCTACTGAGTTCTGGAACTTTTATGCTCTCAAATTCACTTTGCTGTCGAATAGAGGACATGGTAATTCATTTGAAATTTATTTTCAATGGAATTATTTTTGAAGTTCAAAGAAAATTATCACTAATAAAACTCAAACACATTCTCACTGAACATCATTTTAAACCTATTATTACAAGAATGTTTTGAAAATCATTTCATGAAATTAACCTTCGAAAATAACATTTCATAAAATAACAGCATTTAAAGTATAACTCGGATTAAAACAAAATAAGGGGATTTTCATCCTGGACTAATGGATCACCAGCTATATTTGCCAGATTCTTTTTTCATTTATTTACAATGATTTTGAAAATAGGAATATTTTTATGTTTTAAATGGGAAACTTTGACTTAAATTTTCAGTGTAGAAGAAGATCACATAAATTATGCTAGTGATCCAATGGCTATTGAAACAGCAGACATGTTCTCCTGTAAGAGATTATTTTGTAACACAAAATCTTCAATTTCGCTTTTCAAAAATGTTATTACGGCGGTTGTTATTGTGATATATAAAAGCAAGTGTGTATATTGATAAGTGGATAAGTCACTATCAGTACTACCTACAAGATTGAAAGACTAATAAACCTTTTCCATTTACACATTTATATTATGCCTAAATGAGACATTATAAATTATATACCCAAGAAGTTTTATATTAAGTTTACTTCTAGTAAAGTTGAGTGTAGGCCACTCCAGATTTTTTAATTAGAAAATCGTTTCCCAATAGCTTTCCTTTTTTTGATGTCCGAGGGGGAAGGGAGAGGTATTTTTAAATATCATAACATATATTTCTAGAGATTTAGAAGATAGAGAAAAACAGTACAAATATTTGTTTTTTGAATGAATTTACTCCATAATTATTTTTGTCAAAAAACTTCTATTTTCTGACAGGTCAGAACTAAAATGTAAATATACAATTTGAAAAAACAAAAGATTACTTACTACACTTTCACTGTGACGTTACCTTTTAACCTCAAATCAACATAACCTTCCAAAAACCTTCCCAGGATCAGTCAAAATTAATATGCAACATTTTTTGAAGATTAATAACGCACAAACACATCAAGAATACAGAGAGTTTACATGTATTTATTATTTAATTCATAAAAAAGAAAAGTATGTATATAAGTCTTTATGTATCTTCTGAAATGACTGATCCCACATGTTTGCTGACTTAGTTTTGGACACGTCAAATCATTCTGCTATTAAATGGATAAATTTAATCATAGAATTAATTTAATTCAATTTAAGCCATATATCCAATAGATATTATTATTACTGATAATTTAAAGTATTTAATATAATTATTTATAGTAATAATAACTAATAGTTTATTGATTTTCTCTCATCACCTCCTATAGAGACTTTAGGAGACAACGGTTTCGAACACTTAGTGTTCTTCTTCAGGTTCACATCTTTACTGTTGAGGGTGTTATCGCAACAGGGCCTGCATTTATCACAACGGTCCCTGTTGCGATGACATCTTTGACAGTACAGAGGTAAACCTGAAGAAGAACATTAAGTGTTCAAAATGCATGGTTAGTTTTGAAATAAAGCTCTTTTTTATGTAGAGACGTAATTTTGGAAATTTCCCATCATTAATCAAAATAATTAATCAATAATATACTATAAAAATGTCAAATTTTGTATTAGTATTTTTTATTTTACTATAAGTAAAGTATAGTGATCGTGAAAAAATTCGATCTCGAGATTTTGACAGAATTACATGTTTTGAGGTCCCTGAAGTCGTTTTATGAAGTTTTCTCGATGATGTCTGTGTGTGTGTGTGTGTGGGTGGGTGGGTGAGTGTGTTAGCATTGCTTGCTACGGTCCAGAATCTTTGATAGATCAAGTTGATATTTTACACAAAAATGGGCCTCATAGGGAAGAAGATCCCTATTGTTTGAGAAGAATTATGCATGATGGGAAAGTCACTTTTTTTGCCAAAAACCGTTTTTTTTAAAACATTTATTTCTCTTAAACTGATAACCCTAGAGTTTTGAAATTTTGACATTATCTTTGAGGTTACAAATGGAACAAACGAAAAATATTTTCAGAATTTTAAAACAACAGGATATATTTTTTTTTTCAATAAAATGTAAAAATTTTGACTTATAATTCAATCTCAAACCTTGTAAGAGCGATACAAGCCATACTGTTTGACGGATCAAAATGAAACTATGCCTACAAATAGAACATTATGTGGAGAATGAGTTGAGATATTTTTTTCAAAATTATATCCACCAAAGGGGCGTTAAAGTACGATTTCTGTTTTCAAAAAATGTTTTTTTGACGCTAAACGGCTCATTAAAAACTCATGAAAATTTGACCATGAATGGAACAAAAAATATTCATGAAGTTTCAATTACGGGAAAGAGCAATAAAGCTATAGAAACTGTTTGTTTATTCTAGACTAAAGGATCACCTGTTATACTTGTCGAATTTTTGATATTATTTTACAATGTTTACATTGACTTAGAAATTTTTTGAGCAAAACCACTGAGATAAAATTAGACTATTCTAGTCAAATAGTTCATATTTATTCTTTTCAAAATTTAGAAGCTCCCAACTATAAATGTAACTGATATAAGAAATCCACTAACTACTTGAACAAACGCCATGTTCTCTTGTAGGAGATTATTTCGTATCAATAAATTTTCACTTAGGTTTTATGTTAATGTTATTACTGCTGTAGTTATACCAATGAGGTTATTTGGATCAGCTGTGGGATGTTCAAAAATAAGCTTATATATTGATAAGTCCATCAATCACTATCTGTACTACCTCAGAAATGAAAGACTAATAAGCATCTCCCATTTAAATGTTTACATTATTCTTAAATGGGACATTATATATTATATACCCAAGAACATTGATATTAAGTTTACTTATAGTAAAGTTGAGTGCAGGCTACTCCCGATTTTTTTTTATATAGCACACTGACTATTATCAAGTTCCAACAGTATTCATTTGACGGCTTTGTTTACATTAATCTTATAACATTCTGTTCAATATAAGTAATTTATTAGAAACAATTTTATATTTCAGAATAAGTAATTAAGTAATTTTAATTGGGGAAACAATTAAGTAATTCGTACCCTGGGAAACGATAATTGAAAGTCTCCACACAAAAGAGCTTCTTTTCGTTTTCCCCCCAGTATGAGTAAATACCACACAATTGTACACTGCACAACTAATGAGAGAAATAACTCATATTTTATATATTAATTTAATATCTAAAATATTTTATTTACTTTATGAAATAAATTAAATATTTATAATGTTTGCAGTTTATTTATTATGTGTTTATAATTTATTTTAAATTATAATCAAAATAAATTGACTATATAATCAATTCATTAATACCTCATGAGAAGATTTCGATAATTTTTCAATAACATTTAGTATTTTAATTAATAATATAATTCAATGAGTTGTGAAAAATCTAACTTATTTGTTATGATTTATTGACTGATGTTATTATTCGATGTTTGATTTGCTTAGATTAAACTGATGCTAATAGTACCTGTTAGTTATTGAAGGGCATACTTCTTAAGCTTCATTCACACCTTCTAAGCGTTCACCAGTTGTTCAAAGAAAACTTTAAACTACATTTTCTTTATAAATGGCAAAATAAAGTTTCCATATTAAATCGGTTAGTTAATGGATTATTCATTATTTTTGATAATGGGCTTACTTACCTATAGTAACATTTAGTGTGGCCCACTCACTTTCAACAAGTGAGTCCAGCTTTTCTTTTTATAAATAAATTGAAAATTTATTAATTCAATTACTGTGTAAGTGTCATCATGTAGATTATTTCCAATTTTTCTTGGACACATGAAAGTAAATATCAAGAAATGTAATATAAATAGAGACTATTAGTTTTAATCTGAGAATAATACATGTGAAAAAGAAATTCAGTTATTCATGATAAATTATCTTTGATTATTATTAATATTACATCATATGAATATATAGAGTACATTTTATTTTAAATTATGTTAATGGTTTGGAAAACTACTTGATTATATACTTATATAAATTATTTTTAAAGATAATTTATATAAAAAGGAAAAATTATTTCTTAAAAAGTCTCTTATTTAACATATTAATTGTTTTTTAATTTTGTATTTTGTTGTATTATATTTGCTTTAATATTTTTCTTTGAGTATAAAATATAATTTCTTAATCAAATATAATACTTTAATAAGTATAAAAAAAAGTTAATATAATTTTTATCGTCTATTTTCATTTTGTTACAATTATAATTATGAAATAACAATTTTCTAGAATAATTAATTGTGTGTGAAAAATTTGGTAACTCTTTTGATATGAATAACGATGGCAGTGTTTTAACGTGGTTTACAATATTTCAAAACAATTGGGAATATGTCCAAACCAAAACGAATTTACATTTTACATTTCATTCAGGTCTGTAAAACAGTTTAATATATTGTATTATTTTCAAAATGTGAGAATCTACAAACAGCTCATACGTTAGGCATCATAAAATATATATATTCTCATCAAGAAAACTATCTACAAAAAAAAAACAACAAACGTCTCAAAGTAAACTATTGATGCCCAGTAAATAGAAAAACATACTAGCAGTCTCAAATTTTTAATTTAACCGTCATCAGGTTTTTTACCCTCAGCGGTTCATGATAAATTATCTTTGATTATTATTATTACATCATATGAATATATAGAGTACATTTTATTTTAAATTGCGTTAATGGTTATGGAAATCTACTGGGTTATATACTAATATTGATTTTTTTTAAGGATTATTTTCATTTAAAAAGAAAAATTACTTCTAAAAAAAAGCACCTTATTTAACAAATTTTTGTTCATATTTTGGTACTTTGTTTTATATTTCCTATAATATTTGTAATTTTTTATTTTTAGTATAAAATATAATATTTTAATATTATGTCTAAAAAAAATAACGTAATTTTTATCTTCTGTTTTCATTTAATTGCAATTTTAATTATCAAATGACAAATTTCTAGAATTATTAATAGTGTGGTCAACATTTGGTACCTTTTTTGATATAAAGTACGATGGTATACTTTTACATTGGTTTAACATTTCCAAAAACAATTGGGTATATCTCAAAACCAAAAAGAATTTATCTTTTATATTTCATTAAGGCCTGTAAGACAGTGTAATATGTTACAATGTGCTAATCTAATCCCACTCACATTCGTTTAGTTATCATAAAATATATATATTCTCATCAAAAAATCGATCTACAAAAGAAACAAACGTCTCAGAGTAAACTATGGGTAACCAGTATAGAAAAACATAATTGCAGTCTCTAATTTGGATCTAACCTCAGCAGGTTATTTACTCTTAGTGATCAGTGATAAATTATCTTTAATTATTATTAATATTGCATCGTATGTATATATATAGTACATTTTATTTTAAATGAAGTTAATTTTTATGGAAAACTCCTTCATTATATACTGATATTAATTATTTTAATTTAAAAAGAAAGATTACTTCTAAAAAAAGCCTCTTATTTAACAAACTTGTGTTTCTTTTTCTATATTATATATGCTATAATTTAATATTTTTTATTTTTAGTGTAAAATTAAGATTTATTCAAATATAATATCTTAATATTATATGGGGAAAAATTGAATGTAATTTTTATCTTCAATTTTCATTCTGTTACAACTTAGTTATCAAATAAAAAATTTCTTTATGATATATATATATATATATATATATATATAATATATATATATTATCATCAAGAAACGATCTACAAAGGAAAACAAACGTCTGAGTGTGAACTATAAACCTATAATATGTTTATAAACTATACTATAAACCTATACTATGGGTAAACTACAGTACCCATACACTATGGGTACCCAGTATATAGAAAAACACACTTGCATTCTATAATTTCTTATTTAATCGTTATCTGGTTAGTTATTCTCAGCTATTCACCATAAATTATCTTTGATTATTGTTAATATTACATCATATGAATATATAGAGTACATTTGATTTTAAATTATATTAATGGGTATGGAAAACTACTTGATTGTATACTTATATTAATTATTTAAAATTATTTAATTATTTAATAATTTAAAAACAATTTCTTCTAAAAAAATTCTCTGATTTAACATATTTTTGTTTCCATTTTTCTTTTTAGTTTGTTTTATATCTGCTATAAATATTTATAATTTTTTATTTTTACTATAAAATATAATACTTTATTTAAATATAATATTTTAATATTATTTATGTAAAAAATATTTAATGTAATTTTTATATTTGATTTTCAATGTAATTTTTATCTTCAATTTTTATTTTGTAACAATTTTAATTATCACATTAGAAATTTCTAGGGTTATTAATAGTGTGGGCAAAATTTGGTACCATTTTTTGTTATAAAGTAGAGATGGAATACTTTTATTGTGGTTTAAAATTTTCCAAAACAATTGAGTACATGTCAAGCAAAAAGAATTTATCTTCAACATTTCATTAAGGTCCGTAAAACTGTGTGTAAAAATGTGTGAATATACTCCCACCCTCATTCGTCTAGGCATCATCTAATATATTTATTATCATGAAGAAAGAGATTTGCAAAAGACAAAAAATGTCTCAGTATAAAGTATAAGTACCCAGTAAATAGGAAAACATACTTGCATTCTTAATTTTTGATTTAACCGTCATCAGGTTATTTACACTCAGTGATTCATGATAAATTATCTTTGATTATTATTATTATTCATTATTCATTATTATTATTACATCATATGAATATATAGAGTACATTTTATCTTAAATTATGTGAATGGTTGTGGAAAACTACTTGATTATATACTGATATTAATTAATTTTAAAGATTATTTCTCAAAAAAAGCCTCTCATATAAGGTATTTTTTTTATTTTGTTGTATTATATTTGCTATAATATTTATATTTTTTTTCTTTTTGGTATGCAAATTCAAAATTGGTATTTTATTCAAATATAATCTTTTCTTATTATATGTGTAAAAAAAATGTTAACGTAATTTTTATCTTCTATTTTCATTTTGTTACAATTTTAATTATCAAATAACAAATTGCTAGAATTATTAACCGTGTGGTCAACATTTGGTACCTTTAAGTATTTCTGATATCCTTATTTTTACATTGGTTTAAAATTCCCCATAACAATTGGAATTCCACAGTAAACTCTCAATTCATTCAAACCCACTTGCTCAAAATCTTTCCCAACTAGTAATCCTCACAAACCCCCAAAGACTATTAAAACGGCAAAGGCCACGTGACTTTCTGTCGTCATAAAGCTTGAACATGAGTGCCACCAATGGGTGTCCACCTGATTTCCGCTACATAATCGAAAAGCTAAAGAAGTAACCCTGAAATCAAAAATTACTTCTAAATACATGAAATTGTAGTCGAAGTATCCAAAAAAAAAACAAAAAAACAATTGGGTATATCTCAAAACCAAAAAGAATTTATCCGTTATATTTCATTAAGGTCTGTAAGACAGTGAAACATGTTGATATGTGCGAATCTCAGCCTCGTTCGTTTAGGACATATTACCAGTAGAGGTGACAGCTTCCGCATCATATTCATCTCAGTATGGATGGCCATGAGTTGAAGCTATACATGTTATGAGATAGCCCGTATTTAGAGTCTTATTTCCGAACAGAGTGAATTCAGATGATGGGAGAAAGTGGTTGTTATGCAAGTGTGTTGCTTGATCAAAAGTCAAATAAAACAATATCACATCTCACTGCCGAAAAAAAAAACCTTAGATTGATAGCTCAATTGGTAACAAGTGAGTTATAGGAGACGTCAACAGGATTCCCTTTGGAATTAAAGCTTTGTCAGAGGTGACTGTTGCAGGCAATAAAGGTTTTTGTAGCAGTACCTTGATTTCCAACTATCTTTTCATGGCTTAGTAATTTTTATATATTGATTTACATTTTTTTTTTTTTTGAAAGTGATTGAATAGTTTACTGCAGAGTTTCATTCGATGTAACTATGTTAAGTTATTATTCGAGTTACCTTTTAAAGCTGCCATTGAGACTTTGGAAGGCTGGGGAAATTTTAAAAGCTTCACAGACGCTGCCAGAATTACCGCTAGCCACTGTTGTAACTTCTTTGGTTAGATCCAGCAGTTTCCGAATCTTTCATGATTGTAGACAAGTGATATACGGATTTCATCCTCGGTTTTCAGACAGTGCCAACTCTTTCGTTTATATCTGCCACTTTAATTCAGCAGAAAAATTCAATGATGACTTTTCATAACTCATTCATATTTCAGTGCCTTGTGATTCTGCAAAGTCAGACTTGCTATTTTCAAGTCATTGCCAAAAAAAGTCAAATCTTATTATTTAACATATCAATTTAATCAATAATGAGACGCGAATACAATACAAACAAATGAATTAAAAAACACTGAACAGTAAGTAGAGGTGATCACAATGCATTAAAAGAATCTCTTTCCTTAGATGATACAATACTTTTTTGGCTTCTTCCCAATCACTCTTGTATTGTATTGTTTGATTAACTGCGTTTTCTATGGCTTTAACTAGTAGACTTCTGTAAATATTTTGATTCCACAAAGAAATATTTTACATCTTTATCCAAAGAATATTAAAAAAAAAAGTGTTATTGTTATGACCATAGACTATAGAGGTTACAGTTTGGGGCAGGATAATCATATCTGCAAGTATATCATGAAGGATAAGACTTGAGACCTCATTATCTTGATATTTGTACATGTAGCCTGCAGCTAAGGCCTGAGAATATAGTATAACAGGTTTATAGTATAACCTCGAGTGATTATCACTTAGAGAAGCTTATACTGCATACGAGGTGAAATCCGTTATAGAAAAGTATAACGGACTATTAAAATTTTATGTACAGACTATTTTATAGGATTGTACAGGCTGCCATCCAGAGACAGGTTAACCTATAGGTTCTGACCCATAGGCACAAACAGGATGAGGCCTGACTATCTTCTAGTCACACAAGTGTAATACCTGATTATTTCGTTGACTAGTGTAAGTTCTTGCCTGGAACAGTTTACCTATTTTGGTGAGTTTTATTCTATAGAGTGGGCTATCAGGACGCAGGATATTGCCTATCTCTTAGTCTTGTACAGGCTGCTATCTATGAATAGATAAATCTATAGCTAAGCACGGGCTGCAAATTGGAGGTTGTTATTTTAATAGGTAATAAGGGATAGGATGGTGCCTGATTATCTTCTAGGTTTAGATTAGGTCTGACTATCAAAATTTGAATTAGAGATAAAATTAATTACATTATTGAGTAGTATTAATTGTTATTACCTAAGATAATTATTCTATTAAGTAGATTTAATTACATTACATCATGAATGTAAAATCAAATGATTCCTGAAAATGAAGCATCTAGGATTGAAGGAAAGTCTATTCATTTTAGTGTATTCTTTTATATAGATGGTAACACTGTAATAATGAAGCCTATCTGCTTATTGATAACGTAATAGAAAGCGTTACTACAAAGTCAAGTCTCTCTGAAAGAAAGGAAGTATATTACTTAAGTGTATTTTTTTTCCAACTTGTCATTTGGTTTTTAGAAGGCAATATTCTTCACTAGAAGGTACATATTTCGATTAAGATATTACTGTGGAATTTCTTATTTGCAAAAACAGTTTTAGGTAGGGTTTTAGAGTAGAAATTGTTCGTCTCATGTTTGTGGTTAAATTTAGAAACACCACAGTAAACTTTTTTTAAATTATTGATTAAATTAATTGAACATAAAAATACTTCTATTTGTAGGTTAATTAATTCTAATTATAAATCACTAGATTTTATTTTGTATCAATTTAGTAATCTTTAACCAGTTATACTTTTGATTGAATTAAAAAATCAGGAGTTGGGACCTTCTTAGGTCGCAAAAGTTGTAGATAACCGACTGCTGGTACTGTTTATCTTAAAAATTAATATTCGGGTATAGTCAAGTAACATCGATTGCTACGAAAATATTATGACGATTCTGTCTATGCGTATGCTATCAGTTTTATTAATAAAATATCTTGAATTTTTAAGTCACTCATTGTTATTATTTTTTCAATAATAACAGCTGATAGATTATAACTATCAGCCTAGTCATAAAAATTAGAAGTCAACAGACATATTTGCTAATTGTTGAGACTTTATGACCTAACGGGTCACGGAAAGTCTTGTTATGTATAGTAATGTACGATCCATTCCATTTATTTCCTTAAAGAAAACAAGTAAAATAGTGTTTTATAAAGAAAAGTGAACAACCTATAAATGACGTAATTGAAATGATATTGCTAGAGTGACGTCATATGCAAGTCACTGCTCTCTCATTCGTCAGTCGAGAACACGGCTCGGAAGCGTTCTAATGCTATATCCCTCCATAATATGAAATATTATTCTCTGAAAAGACCAATATTAATGGATATTTCATCAAATGGTAAGTACAAATGCTTTTGCAACTATTTGTAGTACATAAGTTTTTAATAATTAATTAGTTGAATAATAATTATTTAAACAAACAATTAGATGGGAATTTATCAGTTATTATGTTTAACCAATATAGCCACTTCAAGTTTAGGTTAGCGTCCTTTTTGCAATAAAACTATCTTACATTTAATAATACAAACCTATATTTAAATATAACATGACAAATTAATTTAAAATACATAATAATTTGCTTGTTATTTATCAAAATATCAAAGAAATGTCCTACCAGAAATAAAATATTTAAATAATTAGAATTTCATTTTAGTTTATGGAAGTTTAATGGAATATATTACTTTCTAATTTTATTATAACTCTTACAATTTGAATTCAATAATATTTATAACTGTTTTTATAATTATAGTTGTTTCATATTTAATATAATTGACTATTTTAATTCAGTTATGAGTATTAGTTTGGGTTTACAATGTAATAATGTTCCATTTAACATTAAACATTTCACTAATTAGTAACATATTGTTTTAATCAATGAGTGAAATACATTCTTTATAATCATATACTGTAAAATTATGTTGATTAAAAATGATTTGGGAAAAATATGAACACATATACAGGACTAAAAGTATTGCCACAGTTAACCTTGCTCATAGAACAAGTTTATTATTTTCCACCTTCCAATATTAATTTAACATCCATTTCTTTTATCTGTGTTACCTGTTTCATTGTTTTATTATTTTATGATTTACAAATTGAAATCATTGTCTTGCAAAGAAAAGAGTTGGGTAACTGTAAACTTACTTTTGGTTCATTCTCTGTTATCAAATGGCTGTTAAATTCATTGAAAATTATTCATATTTTGAAACTGTAGTTTCTATATGTGGTCATATTTGTAATTCTGACATTATGAAATGTTCATAATTAAAAAAAATGTGAACACCATCATATAAAAACTATTTGTTTAACTATAATCTGTGAAATTTGGTTTTAAAATTGTTTACATTAAATTTAATCTTATATCATGTCTATTTAAATTTTAAATAGGAAATAATTAGCCAAATTTCGCTAATATATAGATGTTTTAACACTTTATTCTTTAATTTTTTATAGAATCTTGATATAATTACTGAACATAAATTTGAGTTCTATAAGAATTTCTATTCTATTGTTTTTCGTAAAATTTAACTTGAGTTATTTCAACAAATCACTTTGTTAGTATAGGTAACAACAAATAAGATTATATTATTTATTGATATTTTTGCAAGCTTATATGAAGAAGCCTCTTTCACAGATAATAATTAAGGTAATTTTTCAGAGAATTTTTGGTACTCACTGAACTACATGGAAGTTAATTAAGGCATTATGGTGGCCGTGAATGTTGAGACTGTTAAGGAAGGAAGAAGTAATACTGACTGGGGAAAGGCCAGGTCAGCAGAGCTGTGTCGACACCCGGAACATAGTCAAAGTAGGCCATATTGTCGTCTTCTCCAGCCGCTTATCAGTCTTTTTTTAGTTCGCCTTTCCTTTTTGATAGTGATCGACGATAAGTGACCGTTCAAATTGACAATTTATTACATGGATGACCAGCAATCTAAAAGGTTTTTTTATCTTAATTTTTTTTTATTGTTTAAACAAGATTGTTTCTTTCTTTTTGTAAACATTTCATTTTAGAAATCAAGGTTTACTTTGATAGAAAGAAAATGAACTTAAAATTACATAAAAGCATGACACAGAAAAAGGAATAAAAAGTACACTTACAGAATTCTCGATATTTCGAACCGTTGTTCGTCATCAGGAGTAGACTAGAAGAGAGGATGAAGTGAGAGAAATCTCTCCACGTCGAAGGACGGAGCGCGAATCACGACGTGGGGTGATCTCTCTCAATTCATCCTCTCTTCTAGTCTACTCCTGATGACGAACAACAGTTCGAAATATTGAGAATTCAATATTTATTCTCTATAAGTGTGCTTTTTATTCCTTTTTCTTTTTCTTTCTTTGTGTAATTTAAAGTGTTATAGTCCTTGCGGACCGTTTCTTAAATTTAGTGAAAGAAAATGAAATCAGTCGAACGCAAACATGGCTTTAGTTCTAAAGAAAACGGTAGAATTGACGGAAACTCTCAGTAAGGGATCTCAGCCTGAAAACTTTTTTCTCAGGGACCCCTGAGAACTTTCCTTATCATCTATGACCCCCTCGCAACCACTCTATGACTTGTGTTAATTTTCAAAAAAAAATATTTCTTTTTAGTTAATAAATGTAACTGTTGAATAACTTTACATTTACTCCATGAATTAGAATACAAAATGTTTTTTCCTTTTTGTAAAATACTTTCTTTATCAATATTTTATAATTTCTTTTCAAACAAATTATAAAAAAATCAAACTTCAATAAATTAAAAATTTTTAATGGTCAACTCGCTACGCTATCGATCAGTATTAAAGACAGAATGCATGGGACATTAAACTGATATCACATTAAATCATTAGTTGTGCAATCCGTAATTGTGTGGTATTTACTCATTCTGAAGTAGAATGGATAAACAAACAAAAGTCTCCACACAAATGAAGTTTTATTCAACAACAACAACGCGTTTCGAACACTCTGTGTTCATCATCAGGAAGACACCAAGGATGTGGTGCTGAAGGGTTGGTCCAGTGAAAACACTCAAGGGTTTTTTCAATACCAGTGATACCTTGGTGTTCGACTGGTAGATCGCGATTGACATTGTGATGGACCTCTGGTATGCATGATAACTGCGTGCCCATGGGCCCCTTAATAATATCCCTCCCTAGTGAGCCGTCTGTACCATGCTCTGAGAACCACTGTCTTAGTCCTTTTTAGACATCGGGGAGAAGAAGGAAAACTGAAGAAAGGTTCCGACTTCATGGCAAGTTGTAATGATCATTATAATTGTGAGAATGATGGACAGAATCAAAGTATTATTGTATTTAGCACTCATCAATAAGCAGGTTTACTGCAAGAATGCCTCATTTCTATTGTTCTGGTATTCGCAACGATCTTTTATACCTCTTCTGCATTCCTAAACACTAGATACCCGCCCTAATTTGTTACGAGTGAACAAATAATAATATATTTAACAGGTCTTTATAACTGTAATAAATTGGCATGATTATTTTAGATGTGGTGTTATTTAATTAGTTTTTTATTGGTTTAAAATAGTATACATGTTTTTTTGCGTCTGTACTGTTTAGTATCTTCATCAATCATCTACAAATAAATAGGATTTGTTAGAATTAGACACTAAAATGAAAACGAATTAATAGGGTGTGTGTGTGTGTGTGAGAGAGAGAGAGAGAGAGTGTGTGTCAGAGAAAGAATTAGAATAAGAGTGAGAGAGAGGAAAGAGAGAGAGTGAGGGAGAGAGGTCAGTAACAAATGATTTTAATCCCAAAGACAGGAAAAGAGAAAGTATTATTCAAAGCTGTTTAAATATTAAAGAAATGAACCTTGCAGTTTAAACTATCTTTGGCGGAGACTTGACTCAGACTTGAAAACGACATCATACATGGTGTTTCTAAAATAAAGGGACATTATGCAATTTCTTAAAAAATAAATGTGTTATATAAATTTAATCTTCCGTTATCTTGGGATGGTCCTGGCTGCATTCCAGGGCGCACTCTTTGAGGAGATCTGCACTAGGTACTGGCCGGCCATGTGTTGCAAACTATTTCAATCTGAGCAAATTTTATTAGTTTACCACTTGTTGGGTAACATGGATTTTCTTTGATGCATTTGATTATGATTCATTTTTTCGTGATATGAACCAAGTTCAGGTACCCTATCAGTTTGTACTTCCGATTTAACAAAGTATGATGCTAACTGCTTCAAAAGATGTATTCGTAAAGTTTTTTAAATGATCGTGTGTATTAGACAGTGTGTATTACAGCAGTGCTGCCAACACTACCTTATCTTTCTGACAAGATGAACTAAATCTCTCATTTGTCAGTTTTTTATACAATAAGTCAGTCAAAGTACATAATTCGCTAATTATACGACAACAGTGCTTGAACCTCATGACACAAGCAAAGTAGATATGAATATAGAAATGAATACTGTCACAATTGTTTTCATGTTATAACTCAAATGCCTTCGCAACCGTTACTATCTTTACCGGTCGTGCTGTTCTTATCTAAAGAGTGTCTTGGGATACTTTTTACATGTTCTTATTACCTCCTCGCTGCAATCTGAACGATCTTTCATGGGGTGTTTCATTGGTATGCTCTACCTCTTACTTTCAACATCACTATTAAAATATTTTCACTCTGCACAGTAATTTCAATGGCCTTTCTTTAAGGCATGGTTAGCTATCTGTAAAGAAGCTAGATAGATTCTTATTTAATCAGTTTCAGTTTTATTCCCAAGTTAGTTTTTGTTCAATTTAGTTATAGATTCTCCGTATTTGTTCATTTTTGTCATATATATAGATTTGTAAATTTGGAGAGCAATCCTTCTTTTATTCATGTTTTGTTGAACGACCTTTGTTGAAAGATTTAAAACAAAGGTGAGAAAACTTGAAAGATGGACAATGAAATTTATTCACGCCACAGTACAAAGGTCATTCAACAATATATATATATATATATATATCTAATCGGGGTTAGGTCAATTTTCCAGGATAAAAAATCAAACTCTCGTTGCCAACGTTTCGGTTTTATTTAAAACCTTTTTCATTGGCAGAAGTAAGAATTTTTTAACTAAGAAAATGAAATTTACATTATTTAAAGGAACAATAATGTTAACCGGACAAAATCTTCGACTAGACTAGACTAGGTCTAGTCTAGTCCATAATAATAATTATGGATTATTCCAAGGAGCACTGTAATACTTAAAAAGATAACTAATTCCAGCTGCAGCCATTAGTACTATAGCAAGATTTATTTAACATAATTTATTAAAGTCTTAGATATAAAAGTAAATAACTTCTATAAGGAAATTATTCTAAAACTTGGTTTTAGTAGTACTGTTTCATTTAGAAGTTCTAGGGTTAAACTGAAATTAAAGGTTTATTGAAGGTCCAATGTTTTCTTCTGTTAATTTTTAGCATTTTATTTTGATAATCCCCAATCTAAGGTTTTATGCGATCCGTGCCGAACGATGGATGATACAGGGGTTACTGTATTATGATCGGAGCCTCAAGGGTATCAGGCGACCCCCTTGAGTAAATAACCATACTCCGGTATGCGGTGCTCTGTCGGGGCGGACAGATACCACCGATAGAGATACAGGGATTTTCCCCTATATGATAATAAGAAGAAGGAAGTCCAGAGACCATCCTCCGGAAGCGCAGGGTGTCCAAAAGCACTAACTAGTGGGAGCCAACCTCCCACAAGTGCACATAAGGGACCTGAAGAAGACCCTCCCGAAGAAGGAGAAAGGAAATTACTTTCTCTTGAAACATAGGGAGCCTGAATGGACATTATCAATGATAGTTTATGCAGATTCTGCAAAGAAAAGGAAGAGACACCGTTGCACATGCTGACCGACTGCAAGGCAACTTTGCTACACAGATATAGGTGCTTCGGGACACTTAACAAAACCACAGAAAAACTTTTACCGCTGGAACCAGCAAAAGCACTGAGCTTATTGGAGGCGTTGAAGCTAACTGCTGGGGTACTTTAGTGCAAAAGATGGGAAGTAAAATAGTTTTTTTTTTAAGACGAAGTGCTATAGTCACCCTCAAATAATAATAATAGTAATAATATATAATGCATTTATTTATAATCACCTGAATAAAAGTTAAATGGTGTTAATTTAAATAAAATCTCTAATGTGACCTCTTCCAGTCTCTTTAACGTTCCACCCCTGTTGGTCCACAGAAGAAAATTAACAAGCAGAGACGTTTTAAAAGCCGTCTAGGAATGAATATTAGTCCAAATCTCTCGACCATACTTTTTTTGATATAAAGTAAAATTACGTTACCTTTTGCATGAAGCAATATTTCCAACAACAGACTTTATTTCTGCTCAAATGACAAATTTTATTAAGATCCATCAAAGGTCTTCCTTGTAGAATCATTACAAAATTTTTTATGCATCTTTACTACATTTTGTCGGTTTTTCAAAACCAGTTTTTTGGAGAAAATTATAAAATTCGAAAACCGGGTTTTTAATAGAAAATATCAGTTTTCAATGTATGGATAACACTTAAAAAAAAATTGAAAATGACAAATGTAGCCAAATATACCAGATTGATAAAAACACTGTTTGTTCCAAGCGGTTTGGTTCTTGGAATCATATCGGTCCGATTTAATAATATGGTTATTGTACAAATATGAAAATATATTTTTTTTATTTATTCGAACCCTTTGCTGAATAACTCGTTTCACTATTATAAAAATATTTACATCTTTATATGTGAAAATTATGCATTAACAACTAATAATTGTAACTTTTTACCCTACAATGAACGAATTTTTGAAGTTATTTAATCCTGGTCAACTATTATTTCATTGTTCTACTAAATTGCATAAACATTTTTTACTATAAATAAAATTGAACAGTAAATAATTTCAGTCAAAAACTGCTTTTAATCACTCTAAATTTTCTGTTAAAATTTTTTGTTCGAATTACAGAATATTCTAGCAAAAAATTTTTTTTATAAAAATTCGAAACCGGTTAAAACCGGTTTTCTGAAAAAAATTACTATTCGAATACTGGTTTTCTGAAATGTTGGTTTTTGTATAAACCCTAATCTTTACCCATCCAAACACCACCTTAAAAACAGTAAAACTGTACTCAGCTAAAATCTGAACGTATAAATCCATCATCTCAAAACAGGTTTTTTTTTGCAATTTTTTAAAATAATATTACTTAAAAGTATTATTTTCTACACATATGCTAGAAACCTTAATATCTTCCAACTGTTAATGAATCTAAGTATTCATTTCAAGATGACATATATTAATTCGTAGGTTGATAATGTTACCGGATTGGTTTTCCATGCTACGTCTGAATTATGCTTTCCTAGATTTTAATTAGGGGGGGAAAAAGAATTTAGGAAAACATTAAATGACGTAAACTTGAGACAGACAAGATATTTTACCTATCCACTAAAGACAGTATGAGAAAGTTAATGGTCTTTTAAGTCAAAAAAGTAACCGACATTTTCACGGTGTTCTTACCTACGATTTGAAAACTGGAAGGAAATGTACATTATAATAAATAGAGAACATTCTATGGTCTCTGAAAAATAGTTATAATTTTGACTGACGTATATATAACCTTTCTCTCTATGGATTTGTAATATTACTAATAACAATACTACTACTGATAATAATAATATTAAATTATTATTATATTATGTTAATATTATATTATATTTAGATTGAAGTAAGGTAAAAATGAGGAATATTTTGTGAATGGTGGTTCATTATTCCTCTTTGCAGAGTTTTATCAAGTAACTTAATTTCAGCTTAATAAATTCAACTTTTTATAATATCTTAGTAAATTTCATCGATAAATTTGATTTAAACTTTTTAATAACAGGAATGCAGTTTTTTTTTTTATTTTAACTTTGAATAAAATTATGGCCGTTGTTAGTTAATTATAAATTAGTGGAAAGTTTAGAAAAAAAAAACATTTAGTTTATATTTAATATTTATCTAGAAAGAAGTATTAAATATCTTATAATTTTTATTAATAACTTGTACTTTAAAAGTTGTATTAATTATTATTAAGCTTGTATCAGTTTTCTACTAGGGGTTTTTTGTGAACAGGTGTTAATTCCACGTGTTGATTTTCATAGATGACTTATTCATACATGGAGGTTGTATGTTCGATAAAACATTGTTTGGAGTTTATTTTAATTATTTTGAAATAGATAAGAGTTGATAAGGAAGGCGCATGGAGGTGTAACTAATACGTGTTGTGGACACTGACAGATTGGTGGAGTCAGCTAAACCAAGCGGTGGAGCTGATAATGTTGGCCAGTACTTCTCCACTTCGTCACGTCCCCAGGACCTCCAACATTTTTTCCATTCCCTGCTTCCTTATAGAATCAACAGTTTATCAGAGATCCTGAAAAGTGAACTTTATAAATAATAGATCCGTATTATTTTTTTCACAGGTTATTTTCTAAAACGGTTAAAATCATTTTTAATAGAAAGAAAGAAAAGTTCAAGTTATATTTTTTTTCTCCTACACGAGGCTTGTTCAACCTTTTGTGAACTGGGGGCCGCATTATTTAATTTCTAAGTGACCGCGAGCCGCATGATAATTATTGTGGTATTTCGATACATACAGCTTATATATATATAATGTATTTCTATATATATATAGAAAGATTTCACATAAACACGTGAAATAACAATCAATGATCAAACCACAATATGAAATGGGAAAACAAGACTAAGATCTTTCAACCGTAATCATCAGTTGGGTTTTTGACTCTGACGAAGACCGTTTGTTACGGTTGAAAGATCTTAGTCTTCTTTTCCCATTTCTTATTGTGGTTTGATTGTTATTTCACGTGTTTATCTGAAATCTTTTATAGAAATACATACTGTGTGCTATATTAACGTGTCAATAATTAATTAACTTTTTATTGTCCTTATAATGAAAATTCTTATTCATATCATATTTCATTATGGTAAACAATTATAACAACACAATGTCATTGCGTCACTCCAAAATGTTATTGCGTCATACGTTATTTTTGTTAAGAAGGAAAAAAGCAAAAGAGTTTTTAATATTAAGATAGAATTCCAGATAATCTCCCAGGGCTGCATAAATACACGTGTTGGGCCACATGTGGCCCGCGGGCAGCAGATTGCCCATGCCTGTCCTAGACCTTCAGAGGCTTTGCACATTTTAGGTAAAATTTTATGAAGGAATCTTTTTTTTGAGGTTTATTTAATTTAGACTTTGCTTTGGTCACTGTAAATAATCTTATCAACACTTCTATCAACATCCTACAAAAAATTTACTAATATGTGTTCTACAATTATTGTGTATATTGATTTTTGAAGAAATACATCTCCTGTGAAGTTTACCGATTACATTGAGTATCGGAATTATAACTCAAGTGTATCGTTTTACCAAAAGGCTGGTAAACAAATCTTTATCTAGTTGTGAAGTTATATTTATCATTCATTATGACTGTAGGGAGTCGTTCTCAGTCAGGAGTCTGAACTTGGCAACAACAGCGGATCTTTCGGTGGGACGAAGGACCTGAGTCTCTTTTTATGATAGATAACGACTGTTTTCCTTGCTACCCTCTTCATGAATTTTTTAACAATTTTTTGATGAATGCTTTTTGGTGGAGGTCAGACTCAATGAGATGTCGGCTACATGAGGACTCTGTTTTTTTTCTGTTAAGCTGCTCTGCTCTCTCGTTCTTCTTGATAGCGATACGACCTAGGATCCATTGAAGATGCACTAACCAGTTGTCACGTCATAGGTATTATTATTATTATTTGAGTGTAACTATAGCACTGCGTCTTAAAAAAAAACTATTGTACTTCCCCTCTTCTGTACTAAAGTACCCCAGCACTTAGCTTCAACGCCTCCAAAAAGATCAGCATTTTTGCTGGTTCCAGCGGTATAAGTTTTTCTGTGGTTTTGTTGAGTGTCCCGAAGCACATATATCTGTGTAGCAAAGTTGTCTTACAGTCAGTCAGCAGGTACAACGGTGTTTCTTCCTCTTCTTTGCAGAATCTGCATAAATCATCATTGATAATCCATTCAGGCTCCCTACGTTTCAGAAGAAAGTAACTTCCTTTTTCCTTCTTCAGTATGGTCTTCTTCGGGCCCTTAGGTACACTTGTGGGAGGTTGGCTCCCACTAGTTAGCGCTTTTGGACCTTCTGCGCTTCCGGAGGATGGTCTCCGGACTTCCTTTTCTTTAGTATCAGGGAAAAGTCCTGAAGCTCTATCGGTGGTATTTTGTCCACTCCGGCAGAGCACCACATAACGGAGTATGGTATGGCTATTTACTCAAGGGGGTCGCCTGATACCTTTGAGGCTCCGTTCATAATACAGTAACCCCTGTATCATCCATCCTTCGGCACGGATCGCAAACACCTTAGATTGGGGCTGACATGAAAGGAGGGGATTTGAGGATTAGGAAGGATGTGAAACGAAGGTGGTCAGGCCCAGCCCCTGATAACCTTTTCCTCCTCTTTCGTCTGTCCCTGCATATAGCAGGTGAACAGGGTTGCCTCGTAAGGCCGAAAGTCGGAGTTGAGTGTTAGAGGCTATTAGAGACGCTTAATCACTCCATTACTACCCCTCACATGATAGGCAAGAAATCATTCAGGGTACAACAGAACTTCCGTGAGTTACTGCTGCTGTGAGGTCAGGTTTACTATCACTGTTTTAAACACCTTCTGGCTTAAAGACAAAATGAATACTCGATAGGCAGAACAAACCTAAATTCAAAAATATCTCTTCTTAATATTCAAAATATATTCAGTGGCTTAGCAAGTGTTTTTGCCTCCCGGGGTGGTTGTGAGATTTGCTCCCCCCCCCCCCTCCTCCCGTTAACCGTCAAAATTTATATTTATTTTCATTGAATTACAATCAAGGATCTCATTTTAGACTGCGCTGTCATTGCTCCCGGACGTACGTTTATTACAGTGATATGATTACTTATTACTCGTATACATTTACATACAGTCGTCTTAAAAGAAAACCAAAGATTTTTCAAAATAAAAACGTATAAGTCAAATCATGAAAAAATTGTTAACAAAAATTAAACTAACTGTCTATGCAAATAAATATAATAAACTTTTAAACCTTTTAAAAAATTAGTTTAGAAAAATTTATTATAAATTTATTTTTATTTGCAAATATACAGTTGAAATCCGCTTGAAAACATTATTACACAAATAAAACATAAAAACAATTACAACTTTAAAAACGCATTTTGGTATAAACTTTCAAATTTTTTGTTAGCTTTTTATTATTTTATGTTTACCCTTCAAAATACCCCCCCCCCCTCACATTGCTACGCCACTGAAAAGAGAAGGATCTTTTAACTGTACGATCGTGTTATCAGCTGTAGCTACAATGGTAGTTACCGTCTTTTTGCGAAAATACGATATCCCTGAGAATAAGCCCTAGCGTGATTTTCGGGACGTTTTAGACTATAAGCCCTCCCCTGAAAATAGGCCCTAGTTAAAATAATGTAAAATATATAATTCGTTAAAAAAATTGCTGTTGAATGCAGTAGGTATCTAGCTGCCGTAATATTTCAGAGAATTCTTTGGAAATAAATGTTCCAAGAAATTCCTTGTTTACCTCTAAAGTTCGTTTCAAGGAGGCTACATAGACAAGAAGTATTCATTTAACGATAGCTATATTGCAAGACATGAGAGATTCAGACAAAATTTTGATTATTTATGACGATGTTCCAGAAGATGACATGACTGTAATCGAATAAATTTAAATTTCTGTGTAAAAATAAATATTAAACAAAAATATGTAAATCTACTTAATGTACTTGATGCCCTCCCTCCCCCCCAAAAAAAGCCCTAGCACGGATTTTGATTAAAAATAAAGTAAGACAGTGTCTTATTTTCGAAAAAAGACGGTAGACAGTCAGATAAGCTAGTGGGAGGAAGCTTTTCTGCTCCAAGGTATCCTGCAGTTATCTTTCCGTCGAAATTCTTTCCATTGGCTCCGACGCACAGATTTCGAAAGCTCCAACTCCGGCCGGAGTTATTCAGCATTGACCTCTCAATATAGAAGTGCAAACATTCTTAAAAGCATGTCACAGTAAAACGTACTGAGCAGTATAATCTTTTTTTTTTAATTTTTACCTTACAGAATGCATATTTATTATGATGCACTTTCTTTTGACCTAGAGATAACTTTCACTTATTTTACGTTTCCATATTACTATACAGCAGAGTTTTCAATGTTTAGGTCAATTTGACCTATCTCAAAAATTAAATGACCAAATTAAGACTTTAAATTAATGGTTTATTAAAAATGTATTATTATTTTTATCTCTTGATTGAAAATGTTTATAAAACTTTAAGCATATTAAATAGTCTTAAAACTTCAATTGTTACCTGAAATATATTAAACAATGACAGGAAATTTAAACTCTTCAACACATAAAACACTACTATTTTACTCTATATGCATTTAAAATAATTAAAGTTTTACATTTCAAGGAAACAGTGAGGAGCTCTGATGAAAATAAATCTCCAAACTTTTTCCTATAAAAAAAAATACCTGAATTTTCTGAAAGGTGATTATTAAAATGTTAACTCAGTGGAAAGTTGTCTTAAATTAAGAAAATTGGAAATTGAGATGAAAAAAAAGCGCCAGGATTAATGCGACTTTCCAATAATCTGCTTTAGTTTGATGGAAATCTAATTATAGCTATTCATCCTATCGACTCAGTGACTCAGCTTTATGCAAATGACTTATATACAATTGTAAGGATGTGTTTTATTTTTAACGATAACATTAATGATTATATTTTTAGTTTAAATTGCATTTTAATTTAAAAGTATTCGTTGAAAAACTTTTTAATAACAGATTTAGAGGCATCAAAAACTTTCTTTTATGAACAGAAATTTTATAGTTGACTCTTTAATTTTCTTAATTTTTTTTTTAGTAATTGAAAATGAAAAAGAAATCAAAACTTTTTGTATTTATTTGTTGGAAGAATCATATTTATTATCTGGTTTGGTTTATCGTACAAAATATAGTTTTATTTTTCACTTTTTCTTTAAAGAGTCAGTAAAGAAATTATAGAAAAAGTTTCAGAGTATAAAAAATATATTGTAGACTGCAAAATGTTTGTCTGCAGGTTTACTTTCGTGTATTAAAAACGTAGAAATGATTCTAACGTAGTGCAATCAGTTATTATGTGGTATTTATTCATTGCGGGGTAAAAAGGAAGGATGAAATGAAGAAGAACACAACGTGTTCGAAACGCGTTGTTTATACGATTAAATTTTTATATGTGGAGACGATTTCATTAGCTTTTTACCCTACAATGATGTAGAAATGATATTTATGATGTAATATGATACCTTTTTTTAATTTCTTCACTATAACATAAGCAGATAAATCTGAAAACTTGGATATTTGTGGAAACTTTTGTTTAAAATTCAATTTAAGGCAAGTGCCACGTAGTCAAAGACTGCATAACTATTTATAAATTACTTTTTATTTTTTATTATGTAAAAAAGTGCCCATACATTTCTCCAACAACTTAAATATAATTTTTTTTAATGAAGGAAATAAAAAATGAACAAATTAGTTGTGCAATCCGTAATTGTGTGGTATTTACACATTCTGAGGTAAAATGGAGAAACAAACAAAAGTGAGTTGTTTTCAATGGACCAACCCTTCAGCACTACCTCCTTGGTGTTTCCTGATGATGAACACAGAGTGTTCGAAACGCGTTGCTGTTGATTAAAACTTTATTTGTGTGGAGAATTTCGTTTTGTTTGTTTATCCATTTTATCCATTGTCCATTAGTTTGTTCAGAAAAATGAACAACTAACAAATAAATTGTAACAAAGATAGTATTCAAAAACAAGCTTTTTCACTAATGAAATAGTCTCCACATATATAAATTTCTATATGTGGCGACTATTTCATTAGATTCGTATTGGCTAACTGATTGCACTACGTTAGAATTCAAAAATTAATTAAAACTAAAGAGTACCGTAGCATTTTAGTCTATCAGTTGATCAACTTTTGAGTTTTGAGAATGTACAGCAGCCTCTCTCAGGTTCCAAAGTAACATCGCTTTCTCTGGGCTTACGAACCCTGAAAATCAGTGATATCATACACTACAAAATGTGCTTCCTAAACACATAATAACTGATAATGTAGTTAAGAGCGTAAGGAATATGTAGTAATAATGAATTAAAAATACGTTCATTCTATTGTATTCAACAATAATGAATGGTGATAGTGATATTTGCTATACCTTACGATGAGGATGATTTACTTATTTGTTGAGAATGATTGTAGTACAGCGTCCTAAGAACTATTGTACTTTCCCCCATTCTGTACTATAGTACCCCAGTTAGCTTCAACGCCTCCAAGAAGCTCAGCACATTTGCTGGGTCCAACGGTAAAAGCTCTTCTATGGTTTTGTTGAGTGTCCCCAAAGTACCTGCCTCTGTGGTGACCAGTTATACTGTATCATCACGCTTTTCTAAACTTTTTACTTTATGTTAATTAACATTGTTATTTTAAAATTATTTACCAGTTAGGTTGAATCTGAGGGTATTTCTACTAAAAAAAATGGCCTACTAAATTCGTGTAATTGCCGAAATTATGAAAAAAAACTTATGAGATCAAATCCCGCGAGTGTTCGAGCATACGGTGAACTGCTAATGGTTGAGGGTATTATAATAACAAAGATCGGTTTAAAGATTTGCATAGGGAAACAATAGTTCGAACAAAGCTTGATAGAATTAGCAAAGATACCAGTGTGATTGATTCTGTTCTAACCTAACATGAGTCCTACTAGAAGTCGTATGCTAGCTTCTGAAAGCCAAACAGCGTGAATATCGTCACACTTCGTGTTTGTTCCCCACTTGAAGACGGTTGAAACCGAAAATTAGACTGTATGTGTTTTCCTTTTATTTGTGTTTCTTAGTTGTACTTCGAACTCAAACATTTGAATGATATATAATAAATACATATATTTTGGAAGAAGACTATCATTGAAACATGTTTAATTGAATCATATGACTATTTTTAGTCCAGTTTTTTTTTTTAGAATTTTTTCTATAAAAGAAGTAGAATTAAATATATATATATATATATATATATATTTATGATCAAACCACAATATGAAATGAGAAAAAAAAATGAAACTAAGATATTTCAACCGTAACTAGCGGTCTTCGTCAGCGTCAAAAATCTAACTCTGACGAAGACTGCTTGTTACGATTGAAAGATCTTACTCTTTTTTCCTATTTGATATTGTAGTTTGATCATTAATTGTTATTTCACGTGTTTACGTCAAATCTTGTATACATGTATATGCATATACACATTCAAAATCGAAGACGCGTATCACACCGAGTAATGAAACACACCTACCAACACAAACTTTCTTCTGAAGACGGGTTTTCCGAAAATTTGAGTTGGAAAGTGTGCTTCTTAATTAGTTATTTAATTTTTATTTGTTGTTTATTTGATTTAATTATTATCATTATTTCATTTTCTTCTTATTTAACCTTTCCTAATACGTTTTACGTTTTGATTGTAGCTAACCTGCACCGGTCTACAAAACTCTTCTTCAAAACCCCTACAGTTGACTGTCGTCTTCATACGGTACCATTTCCCTTTCCTGACGACCTCAAGAGAATCGACATTTTGAAAGTGAGTCGTAGCATAATTCCTTTGCTTTTGTATTTCTTTGTGTTTTTGATATATATATGGTATATATATATAGTCGCTAGTCGCTCTCTGCCGGTACAAGTGAACGCACGCACCTCTTATTCTTCCCTTCTACTCCCTGACGACGAATTTCAGTAAGTTTTCTCGCTTTTTCTATTTGTTGTCTTTTTTCATATATATATATATATATATATATATTGCGTTTACCGTTTGGACTGCACCCAGTGTGATGCATTCTACGTTGGTATGGCCTCTACGCAGCTCAACTTACGTATGAATGGTCACAGGGCTTCCGTTGGTCAACGCAAAAGCCTCCCTATTGCTATCCACTCTAATTCCCATGGACTGGATTTTAATCACTGCTTCCGGGTCCAAGTCCTTAATCATATTCCTGTTCCGTCTTCTCGGGTTACTTTAAGAGCTTCAGAGGAGGCAATTATCTGTCTTCTCAAAGCTCGCTCTCCTCCTGGCCTTAACTTGTACCGTTAATTTAATTATTTTTTTTTATTTTTATTATTTTATTTTAGTTTTTATTTATTTATTTATTTTTTTTTAAATTGTTTATTGCTTCATTTACTATTCTTCTCCTTCTGTTATTTTTATTTGCTTTTATTTGTTCTTTTTAGTTATTTTTCTCTCTGTAGTTAGTAGCTTACCTAGGTCGGCCGGCAGAGTGCGTGCGTGTTCGTTTGCATTCGGCCTACCACTCAGTTAGCTTCAGCTACTCAAAGGGACTACTTCTACCCGATGACGACGACTGGCGAAATATCGTTGTGAGTCTTTTGTGTGTATCTTTATTTGTTTTTTCTCTTTCATGTGTTAACTTATATATATATATATATATTGTGTGTGTGTGTGTGTGTGTGTGTCTGAATAGTATAGGTGTCAGAATTTCTCACCTATTTCCCTTTTGTTAATTTTTTGGAAAGATTTTCCAGTTTTCTGATTGATTTCTTTGTGGTATTTGTATTCCGCATATTTGTACACTAACTTCTCTTTTTATCTAATACTTGTTATTAATTTACAAGTTACATTTTATAATACTTACATTAATTTACAATTTTTATATATGTATATATATATATATATATATATATATATATATATATATACATAATATATATATATATATATATACATATTTATATACATAACCTTTCTTTTAATGACTGCTTTTCTGTTCAAATCATTAAGCTAGTGACCACTGATGACCGTAGTTTGACATTAAGAGCGTCTGAGGAGGCCCACATATGGTTATTAGGGGCCCGATCAGATCCCGGTTTAAATCAGAAGCGTTAACTTTTATTTGTTTTTCCTTTTATTTTTAACTTATATATTCATATATATATTTTTTTATTTTACTATTTTTTTCCTTTTTTTATTATATATATATTTTTTATTTTATTTATTTATTTATTTATTTTATTATTTCCTTTTTTATAATTTTTAATTTATAATTTTTAATTTTATAATTTTATCTATTGTTTTTGCTTTCTCCGTTATCCGACGTTTAGTGCCTAGCTCCTTTTTTACGCTAGTGCTGCTCTCTTCGGTTGACTCTTTATTTCTTCATTCGCGCTCCGTTCTTCGACGTGGGGAGATCTCTCTCACTTCGTCCTCTCTACTAGTCTACTCTCCTGATGACGAACAACAGTTCGAAATATTGAATTCTGTAAGTTTTCTTTGCATTCTCTTTTCTGTGTCGTGCTTTGTGTAATTTAAAGTTATATATATATATATATATATATATATATACATATATACATACAAAACTATAGTTTATCGGGACTGACCGAGTTCCGATAAACTATAGTTTTGTTTCTATTCCACGGTCGATACTTTTATCAATTTTATATATACATATATAATAAGTTCTTACTTTTATATATATATATATATAAATATGAGTTGACTGTCGTCCCTCCTTAAATTCACTTCTTCTCCTGAGAACGACCGCCATAACGGTCGAAATATTGATAAGTGAGTGTTTGTTATGTTTCTTTCTATGTGTCACAGTTTATTTTAAGTATATGTGTATATAGAAAACTAAAGTTTATCGGAACTCGGTCAGTTCTTCAGGTTCAAATTAAACTCTCATTGCCAACGCTTCGGTCTTTATTTAAAAACCTGTTTCATAGGCCTACAAATAGAGGAAATATTAGAAATAATACAATAATTTAAAAATCAAACATACATAAAAGTGCAATTAATTATAATTAAGAAATTACGATAGAAATTTTGACTATAGGATAGTGAGAAAACATACAGAAGTATAAATTGTGAAACAGAAAACTAAGTATTACATTACAAATTATTTTACAAAGAAAAATAGATGTGGATTTAAACAACAAGTGTAGTCTGAATGAACACGTGATACTGAACTGAAATAACCAAGTAAGGTAACCAAATTTCCCGAGACAACCAAAGAGACACTAATAGAATTTTTCAGCTATCAACAATGTTTAACTTAACACACCAGAATAATAGTATTTATTACTATTATTATGACGTCGTCCTGAACACAGAGGACGTTAAGCCATTGGTTCCGAGCCTGTAGTCGTTAAAGACCCCCACTGTAAATACTTGAGTACTGAAGCAAATTGAGGGACTCCCAATGTAGAGTGTTCATTTAGTTGTAACACAAGGGGCCAACCTGTGGCCTACGTGTTTCTCTCGTATCACAGTCCCAGCAACCTAGCCTAACCTGTCAAGCCATCCAAAAGTATTGGAAAATAGGTAAGCGTAATATGAAGAAGAAAGTTCCGGCTTTGGCAAACCCTCTGACTCGGATTCAGAGCCATTTCTATATGGTACATCTTAGGCTAGTTTCTCCACATATGGTAAACGTTATTTTTATTAAAAAAAAAATACATTTTATATATTAGGTTTCAATTTTTAAGTATATTAGTCACATTGTAAGCATAAGACTTACGATTAAGTTATTAGTTTGTAAGATACACTGTATTTTAGGGGGAAAAGCCCGGTGGGGGACACTAAGTGTCCCCCATATGGCTACCCCTGAAATTTGTAAATTGGGACTAATCACCTAATAAAGAATTTTCCATTCCATTCCAGTATTTTAGAGGTCCAGAGTAGTTAGGCAATTCAGAATCTCGTAGTACGATGACAATCAGACTGGATTTTTTAATAGTTTTGAAACCTGCGAATAATCACAAGCAGCATGAGTATACGGTTTATAGAGCACTTATAGTGGTTTTATATTTTATAATACACTGTGTCAGATTACTGTAATTACTATAACAGTGGTTATTTCATGCAGTATTTTTTTACAAAACTAATATTTGTATAATGTATAACATGAATTTGTACTGGTTTTTCTTGTTGCCATTTGTTATGAAATACGATTTATATGACTTGGAACAGAGTAAAAGCACAGATACTTTGTAAATTTTGTTTAAGTGTGAGATCATAGGGTGTTCATATATTACAGGAAATTCGTTTCTTATGACTAGATGGCTTTTAAATGGATAGAGGGAGTCTGGAATGAGACAGTGGCGGGAAGCGTGATATGAGGAAGTGATTGCATTTAATGAAGATACAAGTGTGTGATGTCACTCCGGAGTGGTCAAAGACGAAGGCGGTGTGTGCCGTATGCCTACGGACGCATCTTTAGGCTGCCGGTACCCGGGACGGCCGTTGGCGGGGGATCAATATCGAGGTGGGGGGCTGCCACGCGCTTCCAACTGAACTCAGTCGGTTGCCGAGCCTTCTTCCTTGTGTTTGTGCTCACTGCTTACCCTTCTATTCTCTCGCCCAGTTCGTCTGCCCGGCATTTTCTTCCTTTGTCATGGGACTTTCTTTTCAAGTCGCCTTTATTTCTTCAACCTTCTGACCTATTCTTCGCTTACACCTTTAATTCTACAGGTACACTTCCTCATTTCCAAGCCTAATCTTCTTTAAACAAGCTAATTTTTTTTTTATTTTGTTGCTGCTTTTTGAAAGTTCCCAACAGTGAATCTTTATTTTCAGTTTGAATTTTATTCGGTTCTATTTTGCCCCTGGCAGTCTGCCAAGAAACCCTCCTACCCAGTCTGTCTCGACTTCCTTTCATTGATAACTGTAACAGAGCTCTGTAACGATTTCAATTAGTTTATTTTGTCTTTCGCTTGATTACAATACCATCGGAAGGCCGGTAATGGCTTTGTACCATGGAATCAGTCACTCTTTAATTGTTCCACAATTCCTAGTCACTATCACCCATGTGATACATACAATCATGATTGGCAAGTTCAAAATACGCTCATCTCTTTTCCAAACCGTAAATTTATAAGCTGTTTCTATGATTTTAAATTGTAAAAATAATCTTTAAACTCACATTTCTCAACTACCATTGATAACTTCGACCATAAATTTTAAACCCTTGTGATGTTCAGAATTGTTCTCCTGATATCAATCCTAAATCATTGAAACCCAATACTATCGATTAACATCCACTGTTATCTAATACTCAACACGGGAATTCGGTAAGACCTGAAAATTGTTACGTTTCCATTGAAGTTATTTTTAAGTTGTGCAACTGTTGATCTTCTTCAAATCTGCCTACGTTTCCAGCTTTCTATATTTATTTCGACTGTAATCTAGTGAGTGGAGTTGTTTTTGTTTTGAAGATGTGTTTTATTGCATCCTTAAACCATTTTGAATGGATATGTTCAATTTTTTTTTTTTTTTAAATGAAAATAGGTGTAATATATAACACTTTGAAACAGAATTACTTGTACTTTATTTTCCCCCAAACAGTCGAGCACAAAATGATTGCTCTGTGTTTCACAAAGCCATCGTTAAATTGAGCTTCATTCATTTTAATTGCCAGCTATTTATTTAGGTGACATATGTTCTGCCAACCTGGAATAAATTAAACAAAATCCCTGAATCAAACTTTTTTTTTTTAAAAAAAAAGCAAGTTTATTGAAATAACGTATTTTATTTTTTCTCTTCTACTAGCTTCGATTAATATCCATTGTTTTTTTTTCTGATATAAGAAGGAAGGTCACTATGAAAAGATACCGTTGTCTGTATTATCCCAGTGTGACGTTCAACGCTCGTTCATTCAATCCATTGACTCATTCTTTACATGGAATGTATTGAAATCCTAAATAAACTGTTTTAAACTTTCATCTAAGAAAAACATTTCCGACTCTTTGCTTTAAATTAACTCTCCATACACTTCATTCCTTTACCTCTCAGATCATTTCTCACTCTTATAAACACCCACTGTTAATATTTATTTCTCACAAGTCAGTTTAACTTTGGCTAATAATATAATAATTACTAGCTTTAATATCTTCACAAAAACGAATATTGTATATTTTTATCTCAAAAATTTTGAACTGATGATAATAAATTTTCTTATATTCAAGAAATATAAAAAAAATCGTTTATTTATTTATTCCATTCAATTCTAAATACAGGATAAATTTGTTAATAAACGAGTTCGAATATAGTACATATACAGTAGACGGTTAATTTTTAATTATTAAGTACATACATATTTTTATTTCGGTTAATCATAAATATGCTATTTATGTTACATTTAACTTAAATACTTCAATAATATATTTCTCTTAATAACATAATTAATTTTATTTTCTTATTTTGGTGAGTGCAGTGATTATAATGAATATAAATAAAAAAGTAAATGCTGTACAAATAATATAAAAATATACTATGTACAAATAATAAATAAATACAAATAAATAAATACTCCTAGCTTAAATTATTATTTATTAGTCCTACTTCACCAAGTCCTCGATATTTCTTCCAATATAATTGATAATTATAAATATATTTATTGATAATATATATCGGCTTATCCAAATATAATGATAATTGAATTATATTTACTTCTTAAATACTATTCCATATCAATAAAACTTTTTAGAATTAATTTAGATACTCGTTTACGTTTTGATAGGTGACTTGGATTTATTCATCGCGGTTGTTTCTTGCTCCTGAGATTTTCTTTGGTTTATTCTTCAGCTGATTGTTACTCCAGTATTTAAGTTTTGTATTTTCATTAATTGTTGCTCCAGTGTTTTACTTTTAGTTTGTTGTGACTCCTGAATTCTTGAAGTTTATTTCGTAGTTTGTATTTTCATTAAAAAGTTGCTCCAGTGTTTTACTTTTAGTTTCTTTTTTAGTTTCTTGTGGCTCCTGAATTCTATAAGTTTATTTCGTAGTTTGTATTTTCATTAAAAATTTGCTCAGTGTTTTTCTTTTAGTTTCTTCTTTAATTTCTTGTGGCTTCTGAATTCTTTAATTTTATTTCGTGGTTTGAATTTTCATTAAAAAGTTGCTCCAGTGTTTTGCTTTTAGTTTCTTCTTTAATTTCTTGTGGCTCTTGAATTCTATAAGTTTATTTCGTGGTTTGTATTTTCATTAAAAAGTTGCTCCAGTGTTTTACTTTTAGTTTCTTTTTTAGTTTCTTGTGGCTCTTGAATTCAATAAGTTTATTTCGTAGTTTGTATTTTCATTAAAAATTTGCTCAGTGTTTTTCTTTTAGTTTCTTCTTTAATTTCTTGTGGCTTCTAAATTCTTTAAGTTTATTTCATAGTTGTATTTTCATTAATTATTACTCCAGTGTTTTACTTTTAGTTTCTTGTGGCTCCTGAATTCTTGAAGTTTATTTCGTAGTTTGTATTTTACTTATAGTTTCTTCTTTAATTCCTTGTGCCTCCTGAATTCTTTTAAGTTTATTTCGTGGTTAGCTACATATGTGTGTGTCAGTAGAAGAGGACCGTGAGAAAGTTCTGCTGAATCCACTGTATTTTTTTCCCTTCTTAGCAACAAGGACCAACCCCTCTTGATTCTTAATAGTTCTTTTTTGTATGGATTTCTGTTTTTTGTTGGTTTTTCCCCTATAATTTAATTTCAACTGATTCTGTAATATCAGAATGATCATATTTATTATTGTAAACCACTTCATTAATCTAACCATTATCTGAGTTTATTGTTTGAATCTTTTTTTTTACATTTTAGTTTTGAATTTTCCAATATGCATTAACAAAAGTGATATAGGAGTTTCCAGCATTACAAACATGTATTGAACGAGACTCTGTTAACAAGGTAACTCAAAATGCGACAAGTGAAACAGAATAATATGCTTAAGTATTAATTGTGATGACCTTATGATGTCCTTAGAGGTTTATTCAATTCGTGGATATTGTCCTCGTATAATGATGTACCGATTAAATTGTTATATTTATTGAAGCTAAAATGATTCTACTACGCAGAGCATAATTTGAGGAATGAATTATTTTTAAAGTTATTCCTGTTTTTTGAAGAAGAAATTCCTAATATTTTACCTCTTGTTGGTAAGCTGGGGAGACACATTTTGTTTGTTGACCGTATTTTGATTAAACTTCCATATGCACTTTAAAATCAGAAAGACGATCCAAACTGGAAACAATACGAGTTCAAAATGGTAGAAGAGAAACACAAAATAGAGAAACAGACAAACTCAAATTTTTTAGCAATCCCCTTGTCTCTCTCTTTTCTCCTAAAGACGGATTGTCTGAAAATTTGAATTCGTAAGTGTTTCTTTATTTTGAGTTACCCTTCCGCAACGTTGAACTCTTCTAGTTACGTATATTTTCACGACCCAGTATGGATTGTTGGAAAGATACAGTGTGAAATAAGTTGATTTAATTAAAATGGAAACCTGAAAACAGTTTATTTATTGGATGAAAAGTAATAACTTGTTTCGTCATCTTTGCGTTGATGAACATGAAAACTAAGCCTTTCAGAGAAGATCAACTCAGAAGGTTTTTGTTAGTTTTTGAGCAACTTAAGTATCAAAAATGGACATAGAGAGGCAAATATTTCGACATTAAACTTCTTCTAGTAATGAATAAAAGTAACTAAATCATTTGCTGTGCAATCCGTAATTGTGTGGCATTTACTCATTCTGAGGTATCTATTTTACCTCAGAAAGGTAACTTAGTTTGCAGAGTAGAATGCACAAGGACTGTAGTGGTCTGCGGCCCTTTTCTTGGAGATATCCTCAATTCTGTGCTTCAGTCTCTCAAACTTCTCCATCATACATCAACTTCAATAAGGCTAAATTGTGAAGCACGAGTCTTTTTTTTCTAAAAAAAAAATTATATGAGAATTTTTAAATGAGTCTTTTTTTAGGTACATTTTCTGCTAATAATAATTGAATTATACATTTCATCCATGATCAAACCACAATATGAAATGGAAAAACAAGACTAAGATTTTTGAAGTTGGGAGCAAAATAGTTGGGTTTTTGACTCTAACGAAGACTGCTTGTTACGGTTGAAAGATCTTAGTCTTGTTTTCTCATTTCATATTGTGGTTTCATCATTGATTCTTAATTCACGTGTTTACGTGAAATCTTTTTATGTCATCCATGTAGTACAACCTGGTATGTTTGTAGTCGTGCCTGGTATCATGTTGTGATTTACTCATGTTGGTTAGCCTTTCGATCACACCATATAAACCAAATCCGGTTGATGTTTTAACGTGTAGCCCTTTCGCTACTCACGAGAGACCAAATAAGGAATTCGAGACAGTCTATAATGTACCCAAGGTAGACATCGCAGAGGCAAATTTACACTACCTTCATCGTTAAGATTAATATAAATTTGTATTAATTTTTATAAATTAATTTAATAACAAGATTTCATTGTAAAGATAGCAGTATGAAGGAATATGAAGAATTTATTTTGGTTGAAAGATCTTAGTGACATTTCTGATTTCTTTCTATGGTTTATAAGTTAAATTAATGTAAGATACAACTATTTACTAAATGTGTTTGCATATTTTCAATCCATATGTTGATAATTCTTTACTTATGATTGAGTAAAGCATTTTGTAAAAATGCAATACCGCTTCCTTTGCTAGATTCAGATTTTTTTCCCTGAGTCACCGCGAGGCTACGTGAGTTGACGGAACCTCGAGCCGGCTGTAGTAGTAAAAGGCATGCTAAAGAGAAAACGACTTTGACACACATACGTAACACTCGTAATGAAGTGTCTTTTGGTGGTAGCTGTAGGGCGCCAAGTGTCGTGGTGCCAAGTAGGCAGTGACGATCTGTTTGGCGACGATGTGTCCGTTTCCGGTCCAACTGCCTTCAATAAAACCACTCAAGTAGATGTCTTGCGTATTTCACTCAATAAATTAAACTCATTACCGATCCCTTTATTCTTTTTATGTAACTTACTCTTTATGTATAAAATAAAGGATAATAAAGAAATTTTGCATTTGCTCAAAATTTCTATATCAAGTTTTCAACTGAAATTCATCTTTCAGGGTCCCTTCAAAATGTGTATTTAGAAATTCTTTGTGTGTGTGTATGTGCGCGTGTGCGCAGGATATCTCAAAAACAAAAGCATTATAGTTACCAGATTACATATTTGATTTATTCCTAGCTCTGAGATAAAACAGTAGTATTGACACATAAAATTACTTTTTGTAGGGATACTTTTTATGAGAAATTCGTTTTTTTGGGATTTTTCAGTAATCTGTCTATAGAATTTATGAACAGATGTATACTCAGATTAAACAATACTTTATTATTAAGACTAAGATCTTTCAACCATAACAAACGGTCTTCGTCAGTTAAAAACCCAACTGAGTTTGTTTTGACTCTGACGAAGTCAACCAGTTGGATTTTTGACTCTGACGAAGACCGCTTGTTACGATTGAAAGATCTTAGTCTTGTTTTCCCATTTCATATTGTGCTTTGATCATTGATTGTTATTTCGCGCGTTTATGTGAAATTTTTATATATAGATACAATAATTTATTCTATTTTTCTAATAAATATGATTTCATTTCTGTGAAGTGTATATTCATTGTGTGGTGCCTCACACTAATTTGTTTCGCTTATTATTTAGAATACGCTGGGGAAAGGCATTGTAACGAATGGTGAGAGGGGTGCTTGGGCTAAGCAAGGCTTGCTTTACCGGTCTGGTTGCTTTCTTTGCTTCAAGAATGTAGATTAAATACTTCAAGTTTTGTTTAAAGTCCAAAGTCCCTATCCCTAACTCTAACTTGTTTGTGTTGTCCAAATATTATACGGCTGACTTGAGATAGCGCTAACAACAGTCAAAAGTTGACTGATCTATTAATACGTATTTTTCTTGACTTTCGTTCAAATCAAGGACTTAACAAAAGCTGTCAACGTATTCGAAGGGAATGAATCGGGTTTAATGTACAAAGATAAAGCACGAAAGGGTATTAAAGCTGCGATTATTTAGAACTCTTTGATCTCTTTGAACAATAATACAAATCAGCTAACTTTCACAGGATATTAACACGGATCAAAGTGTTTACATCTAGCTCTGTTCATTCATTCTAATTTTACTCATTAATAAAGGTTGATTATCAGTGAATGACTTTTAATAACTGATACATAGTATTTTGACGTGGATTTATAAATATCAGCTGTGCATTTCTTTTTCACGCTCGCACCGATAACCTGTCCGATACTGACCTCTACTGCCCATACCGATACCATAACCGAACTTTTTAATATTTATAAAGGAATTTATACAGTAATGTCAATCGAGCTGTAAATAATTATACATATTGTAGATTCCTATTTAAAAGTTCGGAAAATCTTACTTATGATAAATCTGAACGTTTACTGCAATCTTGTTTGCCTTATTGAAAAAAAAAAAAAACTGTTTGGACCACAAAATATCGAACTGATACAACGAAATCTTTTTCTGTTAATTTAACAAAAAAAAAATGATAAACAATTAGTATGGGGTTTATTCCAAGTCTTTTGAAAACAATCAATAATAGAAGATATCTGAGGAATGTATTAGGTATTTTCAATTGACATAAAAACATTAAAATAATAATAAACGTTTATAATTAAAAAATGATAATATTCCAAACAGAAAACTTAAGATTTTAAGGGAGAACAAAAGTATGTATACGATGTATTCATACAAAAGGTTTTACGATGTAATCTGCTTCTTTTTAGGTGTAAATATTCCGTTTAAGTATGCACATTTTCTTTCTTGTGACAGAATGAGAGACTAGAAGATATTTTTATGGTTGACATTAGTAGAGCTAATTCATTTATATTTGAATTCTACCACTGAAGACGATCTTCCTTAATCTGGATTCTCATATTTGTTCAGTCCTTTCTATTCTTGCTACAATTTGGTTGCATGTTTAATTCGTTTTCTTTTTGGATTGCTAAAATATTTTGTCAAGCTCAAATTAAAATCTTTTCGTTTTCTTTATAAAAAAAAAATTATATGAAAATCAATTATATGTAAATTTTGGGAAGTTGTTTTGCTGAAGTTGTTCATTGAAGTAGTGTTGTTCAACAGCTATACTGTAATTGCGATTATCTGAGAAGTGTACTTCTTTTCCTGAAGTAATTGATTTTATCATACAAAATGAGACAAAAAAATTGTGGTACGAGTTGTGATACTTTGAAAAAACACCAATGTCACAAAATGCACAGTCTGATGATAATTGCCCCACTCTGCTGGTAGGTTTCTTTTTTAATCGTATACCGACTCCTAGGGTCATTTTTTTATCCTACTCCCACTCCTAGGGTCATTTTTTATCCTACTCCCACTCCTAGGGTAATTTTTTTATCCTACTCCCACTCCTAGGGTCATTTTTTTATCCTACTCCCACTGCTAGGTTCCTTTTTTATCCTACTCCCACTCCTAGGGTCATTTTTTTATCCTACTCCCACTCCTAGGGTCATTTTTTTATCCTACTCCCACTCCTAGGGTCATTTTTTATCCTTCTCCCACTCCTAGGGTCATTTTTTTATCCTACTCCCACTCCTAGGGTCATTTTTTTACCCTACTCCCACTCCTAGGGTCATTTTTTTATCCTACTCCCACTCCTAGGGTCTTTTTTTATCCTACTCCCACTCCTAGGGCCTTTTTTTCCTCACTCAGATTCAAAAGTATTTAAAGACTCCAAACTTTGATTCCAAATCCCAAATCTCAAATAGTTTCTTGATTATTTTATTCGTAAAATAAAAAGTAAACTAACAAATATTTATCCAAAGAGCTCAAATACTTGTTTTAACAAGAACCAATAAGAAAAAATTGCTAATGTCTATTATTAAATAAATATAATTGTATAATGTGATACAAAGTTTTCTGATCTCTACTACATATATTCAACACCATTTTTCTTTCTATATCAAAGTTTGTTCTAGCGTTAAACTGTAAAATACCTTTAAGCCAAAGTTTCGTCTATATTTGTAGATATCTTGAAGACTACATCAATACATAAATTAATTACAGTAACATGAAAAAAAATTAAAGGTTGTATTATTTATATGAATATACATAATTACCTTGGTATTTTCTTATTGCAAAGAAACTATGGTCTTGTAAATGTTTGTTGTAACAAAAAAATACGAAGGTAATTATGTGTATTCGTATAAATAATGTAAGTATAAAGTTTTTTTCATGTTTTTGTAATTAATTTATCTATTTATGTCGCCCTGAAGATGTCTACAAATAGAGACGAAACGTTAGCTTAAAGTTAGCTCACTATTCACTATTACCTCACTATAGGCCAGGTGAGCTCAGTGGTTAACGTCCTTGCCTCTGAACTGATAGGACCGGGGTTCGATACTCACCTGCCCCTGGATTTATTCATGCAGGAGGTGAATAATTCTGAGTACGTCGTCCCTCGGAGAAGGACGTTAAACCGTCGGTCCCGAGCCTGTACGATGTCAGGTACTCGTTAAAGATCCCTACTCTAAATACACTTGAGTTAGGTAAACTTTAGGACTCCCACTGTAGAATCAATCTGCATTGTGTGGTATCGCAAAGGGCCAATGGTCGACCTATACGTGTGTTCCATTGTGAGAACTGCCACTGCAACCTAACCTAACCTAGCTTAAAGTTGTTTTACTGTGTGAAGCTAGACCAAACATCGATAAAGAAATAAAATAGCATACTGTGATACTTTATTTATGGGTATTCTGTCGATATTATATATAATATAAATGATACTTATATGTGATTTAGTATGTGAACATAATAAGTATGATATCAAGGATTAGTATTACAAGTTACCTCTAATTTATATGTAGCGTTTATAAATAAATAACATTTCTAATGTAGTTTAAATATACTTTAAAGTGTAATAATTCACATAAACTTAGAGAACAGTATAAATGAAAATACAGTACTGATGACGATATGTTGATAAACCTGTTTCTAATAATCGTTCACCGTCATAACTACATTTGATTATCTACTATTTAAACAACTCTCTCTAGCCCTGGTCAAAATTATCAGTCGAACTTAAATATCCCAGATTACCTAAGAACACATCCTGGTGGCCTGTAATTATTTCAGCGAATAGAACTTTTACTTCTTCTTTTGGTCTATTTCATTTATTACGTCCGCTTATCACAGCTGAGATTCCGTGGGATTCATATATTTTGTTCTGAATTAACAAATAATTTGTTGTTATTCAATGTTTAGATATAAAGTTGTGTTTTTGTGTTGAAAGAATATACACTTTTTCTTCTTCTTGTAGTTTGGTTAGGGTTAATATACGGAATCACCTTTTCGCCAACGTTTCGTCTTTATTTTAAGATATTCTCAGGGCTATAAACTGACAAAAAACAATGGACATTTGTTGATGGCGAAAAGATGATTCCATATATTAACCCTGACCAAACTCCAAGAAGAAGAAAAATTGTTTATTAGTAAATTGTAGTCAAGAAAACAATACCTTATTGAAAGAATAATATGGAACTATAAAATTTACAATGATTTTTGGAAATCTTTTACAATAGTTAAGAAGTTTGATATA
Source organism: Hermatobates lingyangjiaoensis (assembly GCA_026182355.1). Classification (NCBI taxonomy): domain Eukaryota; kingdom Metazoa; phylum Arthropoda; class Insecta; order Hemiptera; family Hermatobatidae; genus Hermatobates; species Hermatobates lingyangjiaoensis. The sequence goes on along the minus strand of JAPFBL010000034.1, from coordinate 767,608 downwards.
GGTTTGTAGTATTAGTATCGTAATTATACTATTATTATATGTGTAATTATAATACTACTATGTATTATATATTGATATATTATATATATAATATATTATATATATTAATATTATATATATATTGAGAAAAGTGGTGACTGCCGGAGGTGCGTGGCCCCCGCAGCTTGCAACTTTGTTGGAGTAGGGCCTAGTCGGTGCCTTCGGGGAAGTGGTTAACAAATATTTTAATTTACTGAGTTGATTATGATAGCCTGTATTATCTGTGTGCTCTGATGGCAATTGCTCTGTTGTCATTGTGGTTATTTTGTTGTTGTTAGTCATTATATATTTAAGCTGTATTTGCCATAGCATGATGGAGATTGTTGTGTAGCATTGAAGATTTTGATGCGTGTGGTGCCTTCGGGTGGAGCATGCTGTTCTCTAACAATAAAAAAAAAAAAAAAACTACTATGTATTATGTAAGTATTGTGTATATTATAGTGTTATAGTATCCATATACTGTTACATACAATAATAAATAAAAAGCATTTAAAAGGAAACACGGAAGCTGGAGAATTGATGCCAATAATGGATAGAGTAATGGCATCTAGTAAAAGAGCTTCGGAAACTCATTATGGTAGAGCTGTCCTGTTAGAAGATAAAAACTACGGAACAAAGAACGGAAAGCCTTTTGCTCAGAGTTTTATACTGGTAGACACTATTGTAATAAAGAAGAATTCATTCCTGTGGAATGAATATAGATGGCAATTAGAAAAAACAAATGAGTTACACTATCCTCCAATAGAGTAGTAGTGAAGGCAAATGATTTTATAACTGTGGGTGTTAAAAGCAAACAAACAAACAAACAGATCTCTTATAGGAGATGCTTCCCAATTACATAATAACGCTCAAATGTTTCCATTTACAGATGATAGCCTGCCTTCTCGCTCTGTACCTTAATGCTGTCCCATTTTCTATAGATTTTGTTTTTTTTATAATATCGTATAACTTACTCTTTATGAATTTTTAAATATATCCTTTTTAAACATCCAGTTACTTGTGAAATGAGGCTCCTTGACTCCTCTAACCGTGTATAAACTGGATACATCAAGCATCTCCACAGTTCAGAGTTCTATTGTGGATTGTAAGAAACTTTCAAGGTTTGATAAACCTCCGACAAAAAGTAATTTCTTATATATATATATATATATATATATAACTTCTTATAAGTTTTACATATATATATATATCAGTTTAAAATGAAGAAAAGCAACACACAGAGAAAGAGACACACTTACAAACTTAAATTTTCGGATGATCCGTCTTCAGGAGAAAAGAGAATGGGCGACCAAGCACGCCGGAAACCCTGCCGTTTCAAAAATATATGATAGCATATATATATATATATAAAGCTTTCACATAAACACTGAAATAACAATCAATGATCAAAGCACAATATGAAATAGGGAAACAATACTATAATCTAAGATCCAATTGGGTTTTTGACTCTGACGAAGACCGCTTGTTACGTTTGAAAGATCTTAGTCTTGTTTTCCCATTTCATATTGTGGTTTGATTATATATATATATGGACAAAACTAAAGTTTATCGGGACTCAGTCTGTTCTTATATATATATAACAGTTCAAAATTGAAGATAGGTAGCACAAAAAGTAAAGAAATACACTTACAAACTCAAATTTTCGGGCAATCCGTCTTCAGGAGAAAAGAGAAAGAGAGACCAAGCACGTTGTGCACACAATCTCCAAGCAAATTACAATGTGCTTGGTGTCCCTTTCTCTTTTCTCCTGAAGACGGATTTCCCGAAAATTTGAGTTTGTAAGTGTGTTTCTTTGCTTTGTTTGCTATCTATCTTCAATTTTGAACTGTTATTGTGTCCTGTTTGGATGGTCTTTCGTTTATCAAGTGAACTTTATATATATATATATTATATATATATATATATATATATATATATATAACGGTAACAAAATATCACAAAAACAAGTAAAATAACAATTAATGATCAAACTAGAAAATGAAAAAGGGAAAAAATACTAAGATATTTCAACCGTAACAAGCGGTCTTCGTCCTCGTCAGTACCTTTACTCCAGTACCTTTGTAATTAGTAGGCTGCTTCACTTCCCTCAGGGTCGCAAATGATGTCAATCGACTAATTATAATTAATTTTAAATGATGATTTGAGGAAATTTTGACATCATTGGATGTTCTGAAAAATGTAATTTTGGTTTTGATGAATCACAATGATATTTAAAAAATATTAGAATGTATGAATAGAATAATTTTAACAAATAAGATTATATAACTGTAATACACATACCGTTATATTCCATTTAATTAATTTTTATCATAATTTATTTAAAAACCTGACCAATGGAATATTTTTAGGACAATTGGAATATTTATCACAATTTTTGGGGAAAGGATTCTTTATTTTCTCTAAAATAATTCTAGTATGAATATTTGTACTTATTATCGTATGGGTTTATTTTGAATATACCGGGTGAGGGGTTATAAGTTTCTATTTAATTTACTTGGCCAGTGATCAAATAAAACTAACGACAAATAAATGTGTTACTTTAGTCATACAATGCTTTTAAACAAATTTCTACACTATATACATTCAATGAATCATTTTAAATTGGGAATTTTAAGTCTAATCCAGGGGTGGACAAACTATGGCCCGCGGGCTACTTCCGGCCCACCGAAGATTGGTACATGATTTAGGTTTGATGTAAATGATTGTATTATTATTTTGACTCGCAATGAGTGCATTTCAACATCAGGTGGTGCAGAACAACACTTTGAGCTTTCGTTCTTCTTTTGCTGGTCAGATTATTTAAGTGTGATAAATACTAACAAAAAACCTAAAGATCCCAGATGGGTGATGAATATCTCAGATCTGTTCTGAGAATTGCCCCAGACTTCAATGCTATATTTAAAATTTGTGATCAACAACACTGTTCTCATTAAAAGAGTATGTTTATACTCAATGACTTTTTTTTTGTTTTTGTTTAATACGTATTGTTAACTAATGCTATTTTTTATATTGTATCTTGCGCTGACATGGCCCACCTGTCCAATTTTTAAATTATGTGGCCCACCTGTCAAATTTTAAAGTTCATGTGGCCCGCGAGTCAAAATAATTGCCCACCTATGCCTCTTATCCATATAGCAGAATTTTGTCATAAATACAGTTACAGAAATGTAACCCTTTAAATTCGGAATATTAAAGATGTAGTCGATTTCGGTATCTTGTAAATACACTGATGTAGATGTATCTAGCAAAAGCTTTTACTTTAAGCTACACACGTAATACCTTGTGTGGAGCATGTTTCAATAAAGAATTTAAAAATAAAACAAAAAAAATTAAAGCTACAATCCATTTAACGAATCAATTGTGTTAATATAGACAAAAAATATAATCCATTGTTCACACTAAACATTTACAAATTTCTGCTAAATATCGCTCGAGATATTTTAAGCTCATTGGGTTTATACTTAAGGAAGTATTATTCAATTCGCAAAAAAATTTCATCTCCTCCCTTATGAAAAATGTAGGGGACCATGACAATAATTTAATCAGAAACCGACATGAAACAATCTCTTATAGTTTTGTGATAAAAATCCTATCTTAGAAAAGTACATTTTATGAATGTAGAATCATTTTTTCCCCAAGACTACTATCTATGAAATGTTAGATATAAAACAAACATTAGTATGTTTTTGATAAAAGTTCAAGTTTATGGGCTACTATTACCTTTTCGGGTTAATTGAAAATAATCTAAGTTTAATTTAAACTTCAGTGTAGTATATATGTATTTTGAAGTTGACATACTGTTTTAAATATATATTTAATTATATATATATAAATCAAAACTTGAAATGGTCCAACAGGACTACTAGTTAACACATGAAAGAGAAAAAACAAATAAAGATACACACAAAAGACTCACAACGATATTTCGACAGTCGTCGTCATCGGGTAGAAGTAGTCCCTTTGAGTACTCTCTGTAGTTAGTAGCTTACCTAGGGCGGCCGGCAGAGTGCGTGCGTGTTCGTTTGCATTCGGCCTACCACTCAGTTAGCTTCAGCTACTCAAAGGGACTACTTCTACCCGATGACGACGACTGTCGAAATATCGTTGTGAGTTTTTTGTGTGTATCTTTATTTGTTTTTTCTCTTTCATGTGTTAACTATATATATATAAATAAATAAATATATATATATATATATATATATATTCCTGCCGTTGTGTTTCCGGCGTGCTTGGTCGCCCATTCTCTCTTTTCTCCTGAAGACGGAACACCCGAAAATTTGAGTTTGTAAGTGTGTCTCTTTCTCTGTGTGTTGCTTTTCTTCGTCTATGAACTGATTTGCGTCCAGTTTGGATCGTTTTTTCGAATTTTAAGTGAATATATAAATAAATATATATTTAAATATAAATATTTAAAATTTGAACAATATTAAATTAAACTAATTAAGCTTGGATTAAATTAAACTAATTTAATTTAAGCTTGGATTATTATTAATGACTCTTGGATTATTTTAAATTAAACTTTAATTTTTTTAAATTAACCCGAAAATGTTGTAGAAGAGGTAATATAGCTCTAAAAGTAAAACTTACCTTAAAATAATCCCCAACTGTTCTTAATTGTTAAATTTCTTTATGATTTTAAAATTTTTCGTCCAAATCAGTTTATACGGATTCATTAATTTTTTTTAGAAAAACTTTAGCTGTGCTCTGTTTGTATTAGTTATTTTGATTCGTAGAGAGAACGACATATTTAACGGTATTAAATGAATACTAATTTACTAATTTAAATTACTAATTTACTAATGGGAGGCGTACATTTTAACATATTATGTATACGTGATTACGTATGCGCTTTGGACAAGATAATTACGTTTTCATTACCGTATTGTTGTAATGTGTTTTTAATGGGTGTACTTATTGTAAAATTGTGTTTAGAACAAAATAGATTTATTTTTCTGGAAGAATATGTAATAAGTGATTGCCTAATTGATTGGTTGCTGTAATATCGAATTGCTAAGAAAGGCGTTGAAGACAGTGAGTTCCAAATTAGGGTGGTAAAGCCCCCGTGACATTGGGCGGGCAGGGTGGCAGCTAGCCCAAACCTTGTTAATTCACGTTACTTGCTATTCCTCACCCCTCGAGAGTTGCCAAGGCCCTTTCATCTACCGGAGATGTTCATCTTCAATTCAAATTGGATGACAGTTTCACATTTCTCCATTGACCTGCTAGTTGGGTTCGAGTTATATAATTGCCATTCAAATTTAATATTATTTTTTGATCTACAATTGTTAAGCTTGCAGTAATCATCAACTCTAAATAACTTGGGAATCTCCTTTGTTTAGCATTTATAGTTTTCACTATAAATATTGATTTCTAGTAAAATTACAACGTTTAACAAATAAGGTTTTTAAGAAAAGCTGAGCTAATTGGATGGTATAGCCCAGTGGTACCCAACGCGGTCCACATGGACCCCCCAGGGTCCCACGAGGAAATATAGCATTTTTAGTGTTCCATGTTAAGTTTTTATGCGCATATAAGGATAGCATAACTAATAATATAGCGAGCCGACGGTTGGATTTTTCAAACATAATGATTAAAATATAAGCCCCATATCATAGTCAATTTGTTTAACATGTTTTATTACAATTATGTTATATTCAAAAACTGCTTTAAGTTCTCTTACTTACCTATTGTCAAAATGTCTATTGTAATTTCTTATATGTAACTAATTACTACTAGTAGGTAGCATACAAGGCTAAACAAGTAACACGTGTCGATTGACCAAGCGATATTAATGATTGGGCAGAACACGCCTAACTGTTGTAGAAGTAGTAGGAAGGATACGAGACCAAACAAGTAACACGTGTCAAGTGACCGCATGATATTAATGACTGGGTAGAACACGGTGAACTGTATGTAGAAATAGTAAGGAGGAAATGCAAGGTTAATCAAGTAACACGTGTCGAGTGACCGCGTGATATTAATGACTGGGTAGAACATGGCTAACTGTTGTAGAAGTAGTAGGTAAGATACAAAGATAATAATGTAACACGTGTCGAGGGACCTGCGTGATGTTAATGACTTGGCTGAACTGTATGCAAAACTGATAGGGAGGAAATGCAAGGCTAATCAAGTAACACGTGTCAAGTGACCGCTAGATAGGAGAATTAGAATTGAATGACTGGTAGAACAAAGCTGGCTGTATGCAGAAGTGAAGGGAGGGAGTGTAAGGCTAATCAAGTGACATGTCTCGAGTGACCGCGTGATATTAATGATAGCTCAGGACACGGCTAACTGTATATTGTAGTTTTAGGGAGGAAGTGCAAGAGGACGTGGGAGAGATAATGACGTGACGTGTTAAGACTGGCCGATAGGTTTGACAGAACAAGACTAAGTGTATGTAGGAGTGGTAGGGAGGACGTGCGAGGGCTGATCAAGTGATATGTGTCGAGTGATGGCGGAATATGAGCAGCAGAATGTGTTGTCTACATAGAAAAAGGACTGAAGTACACAGTGGAGTGGCAGGTAGGACGTGGGAGAGCTAATGACGTGACGTGTTAAGACTGGCCGGCAGGTTTGGCAGAACAAGACTAAGTGTATGTAGGAGTGGTAGGGAGGACGTGCGAGGGCTGATCAAGTGATATGTGTCGAGTGATGGCGGAATATGAGCAGCAGAAGGTGTTGTCTACATAGAAAAAGGACTGAAGTACACAGTGGAGTGGCAGGTAGGACGTGGGAGAGCTAATGACGTGACGTGTTAAGACTGGCCGGCAGGTTTGACAGAACAAGACTAAGTGTATATAGGAGTGGTAGGGAGGACGTGCGAGGGCTGATCAAGTGACATGTGTCGAGTGACCGCGGGACTTGCTCGCTCGGGGCTGATGACCCCAGATTCTTCAACACAATACTCTCTGTTCAGGCCACCTACTTGCCCTTTCATCTTCTCATCCCTAACGGTTTTTGTTATTGTGCACTTTGCAAACAACCTTCTTTACTCACACAAGTCATAACAACCCTGACATATATTCTCAAGCCATGTTTTTCCTTTTATAATAATGTACCATGTATTAGGCTTCATATTTAGATAAGTTAATCATTTACTTTTGTCGTTTTGGATTCTCGGAACATTAAATTAAATTGCGACAAACATTGAAACAGATATCCAGTGAAATGCACTTCTTGTACGCTATGATTTCGCCTGCAACACCTTTGGTTATATATTTACATAATATACGTTAAATATTTTATAAAGAAAAAATTAATGTATTAATATAATACAAAAGGGAATAGAACAGTGTAGACCATATTCAAATATTTATTTTTAAATGTTCTTTTTGGTAATAAGTAAAAATGTAAATTAAACGTACACAATTTTTTTTATTTGAGAAATTTTAAGCTGTCTTCTCGTAAAGACTCTTCATCTCCTTTCCAGAAAAAAATTCTCATGAAAATCATTCCATGTAAGATTAAATCATATGAAGTGCTCCCAATGAAGATAATATAGTTTAGAAGAAATCTTGAAAACACCTTCTGCTTAGGAATAGTCATATGAACATCATATACTCTAGAACAGTGTTTCCCAACGTGTTCGTTGTCCCCAACGGGGGAAATTTGTAAATTAGAAAATAAGAAAGATTTTCTGATTTTAAATGAAATTGATTTTCCAACATGGATGATGCAGCATGTATTAGCGGATTTGGCTGATATAAATAATGTGCAATATCAAGAAGAACTCTCGATATTGCAAAATGACGAGTCAGTTAAGGCTTTATTTAATATAAAAGGAGCGATGGCATGGCTTTGTGATGAAACCGAGGCCAAATATTCAAATACTACTAAACGTGTAAGGAAACTTCTACTACCGTTTCCATCCTCATATCTAATTGAATATGAAATACATGCATATTGTTAATACCACTGAGGTTAGTAAGATTTATATCAGAAATAGGTAAAACCGTCATACCTCGTAAGATGATCCTGGAGTAGGTTTGTTGTGATCTAAGATGGACAACGTCCGAAAGCGCTCCAACTCCAGGATCATCTTACGAGGTATGACGGTTTTACCTATTTCTAATATAATTGAATGTGACTTTAGTGCTGTTAATGAATACTAATTAAGAAAAGAAATCGTCTGGACATAATGCAACGTGGAGATTTGAGATTGAAGCTTACAAAGCTGGAACCGAATATAAAATCTCTGACTACTAAGCATAAAGCGCAAGGATCATATTCAATTAATTTTGAAAGTTTTGTTTTACTAGTTTTTTTTTCGAATTACAGTTTTTACTTTACTATAAGTAAAGTATAGTGATCGTGAAAAAATTCGATCTCGAGATTTTGACGGAATTACATGTTTTGAGGTCCCAGAAGTCGTTTTATGACGTTTTTACGATAATGTCTGTGTGTGTGTGGGTGGGTGGGTGCGTGGGTGGGTGCGTGTGTTAGCATTGCTTGTTACCACGCTACGGTCCAGAATCTTTGATGGATCAAGTTGATATTTTACACAAAAATGGGCCTCATAAAGACGCAGATCCCTATTGTTTGGGAAGAATTATGCATGATGGGAAAGTCACTTTTTTTACCAAAAACAGTTTTTTTTAAAACATTTATTTCTCTTAAATATAAATATATAATATCTCTGATAACCCTAGAGTTTTGAAATTTTCATATTTTCTTTGAGGTTACAAATGGAACAAACGAAAAATATATTCAGAATTTTCAAACAACAGGAAATATTTTTGTTCAATAAAATGTAAAAATTTTGACTTATAATTCAATCTCAAACCTTGTTGAGAGCGATACAAGCCATACTGTTTGACGGACAAATATGAAACTATGCCTATAAATAGAACATTATATGGAGAATGAGAAAGAGATATTATTTTCTAAAATTACATTCGCTAAAGGGGCGTTACAGTACGATTTGTGTTTTCAGAAAATGTTTTTTTGACGCTAAACGGCTCGTTAAAAAATAATGAAAATTTGACCAAAAATGGAACAAAGAATTAGCAATTCATAAAAAAAAAAATCATGAAGTTTCAATGACGGGAAAGAGCAATAACGATATAAAAACTCTTTGTTTATCCTAGACTAAGAGATCACCTGCTATACTTGTCGAATTTTTTGTATTTTTTTACATTGTTTACATTGACTTAGAAATTTTTTGAGCGAATCCACTGAGATAAAATTGATGTTTCTAATGGAAAAATGAAAATATATTATTGACTTATAAGAGATGTACGAGGAATAATATTGTGCAGGTAAATGATAAAACACTCAGTAAAAAAAAATTCGTATATATGTTATTTATTTAAATACTAAAAAGCTTATTATTATTATTATTATTTTAAAGATTAAAATTCCCAGTATAATAATTCTATAAAAGACCAAAAATGTAAATGATAATTCATAATTGGAATCTTTCGTTTAGAGATTAATAAATGTAATTATCGTACATCTTTAATTAACAAAGCACCTTAAAATAACATTTTCTTCACTGTTAAAGATGTTTTTCAGAGAAAAAAAGGGTACTTTCCTGTTTTAAATTTTAAAATTTTACTTTAATATTCAATGTAGAAGGATGTCAAGTAAACGATGTAAGAAATCCACTGGCTGAACGAAAGCCATTCTCTTCTAGGAGAATAAATCGTTTCAAGAAATGTTCACTTTGGTTTTTCAAAAATGTTATTACTGCTGTAGTTTACTAATGAAATTATTTGCAAATAATAAATTATTTGTGATGTACAAAAATAAGCTTATAAATTGATATGTCCTTCAATCACTATCTGTACTACCTCAGGAATGAAAGGCTAATAATTATATCCCATTTAGATGTTTACGTTATGCTTAAATGAGACGTTATATTTTATATACTCAAGAAATTTGACATTAAGTTACTTATAGTAAAGTAGAGTGTAGGCCACTCCAGATTTTTTTTTTATATGTTTGAATTATTTCTTTGTTTTGATAATAATTTCGCAGTAATTTCTTCTAAACTCACAGGACATATCACAACATAGAGAAATCAAATTTTTTACATTTAAATTTTGCATGCGAGGACATAGTGATTTTAAAAATTAAAAAAGTGGGGCATGGCCTAAGAAAGGTTGGGAAACACTGCTCTAGAATGAATGATATGAATTTATTCTCCTACTCTGAAGTTAGTTTTTATGACTGGTAATTCTGTGGTGAATTCAATAGTGATTCTTCTTACCATAGTAAGTGATACGGACGTCATCCTCAGAGCATACGGTGTAAGCATTATCTTTTCTTTTTAGCTAGAGTATCTTAGTATGATCACACATGTTCCTCATATTAATCTAGAAGAATATTTTTAAATCCTAATCAAAGTTCAAGTGGTTCTACGTCAGAGGGTTTACACAAAGTGTCCTCGATATATCAGTTTCTTATTTACGCTATCAGAAAAGCAAACAACAATCCATCACCTTTTGGTGACTTTAATCTACGAGTTGATAGCCCACTTTAAGTCAGAGAAGTAATTTTACAGACATTTCCTTCCGCTCACAGTGTATACATGTTCAATCTTTTAAGCAAATAATTCCATTATTCTTTTCTTATTTCGGCATAAGTTTTTTTGAATGCACTATTTGGTTTAGTTTTAGGTCTGCATGGTTGATGAGCCTTTATATATATATATATAGAGAGAGAGAGAGTTAGCTTCAGCTACTCAAAGGGACTACTTCTACCCGATGACGACGACTGTCGAAATATCGTTGTGAGTCTTTTGTGTGTATCTTTATTTGTTTTTTCTCTTTAATGTATTAACTATATATATATACACTTTAACACATAGAAAAGAACACAGAAAGACACTACAGAACTCAGTTCGATATTTCGACATCCGTCGTCATCGGGAAGAAGTGCGAAGTACTCGCGTTGAGAAGCAAACTGCTACTCAGCAGTTAGTTAGTGTCTTTCTATGTTCTTTTCTATGTGTTAAAGTGTTTATTGTCCACACGGACCTTTCATATATATATATATATATACATTTTCGTTGAAATAAGATCCGAAACAGACAAATCAAGTCCAATGTAGACAAAGAAACATACCGGCCACCTTTTTCGTTTGTCATGGTATATATATATTATTAAAATAAGCAGCAGCTTCTGCATTGACCAATTTCTTGTTGACACTCTCTAGTTTTCTTATCACTTTGCGGTGAGACTCTGGTAGCTTCCAAAGAAGGTTAGCGAAAGACATTAACACGCACAATAAACTTTAGGTGAACCACGAAAACACTTGAATAAACCACTTTTTAAAAAAACCACGAGCCTAGCAGGTTACATATATTTGAGGCTCTATATATTGAAGATTATAACCCTAGCCTAAATGTCCAAAGTAACGATTTCAACTCTGTGCCTAGTTTTAAGAATTTTGATAATAGTTTCAAACTTGTAAGGGAGCGAGGAGGTGAATGGACCACAGGTAGTTTTGGCCGACCCTGTCACTATGCATACCACCCCCTCCCCTCACTCTTACCTTAGCTTTACTTCCTAAAGTACAGGTGTTTTTACAAATACACACAGTATTTGTGTAGACACTTATTTTATTTTAACTTCAGTGCATTAGCCTTAATTAATTTTAGTTTGTACCTGAGGATGGCGAATGACAGCCGAAACTTGTATGTATTGTTCTTTTAGATATGGTTATTTCAGTGATTAAAACGGTTTTTTCAAAAAGTGGTTTATTCAAGTATTTTCGTGGTTCACCTCAAGTTTATTGTGCGTGTTAATGTCTTTCGATAACCTTCTGTGGAAGCTACCAGAGTCTTACTGCAAAGTGATAAGAAAACTAGAGAGTGTCAACAAGAAATTGGTAAATGCAGAAGCTGCTGCTTATTTTAATAACATATACTTACGGGAAGACCTGCTGCCATCGTACACAAATATATATATATATATATATATATATATATTACTGACTGACCTCTTAGGAAGTAGCTTCTATTCTTGATGACAACAGCTGTTGAAAAACAGTGAGTGTCGGTGCTTTGCTGTACGTGTTCCTTCCTCAGTTATTTCACCTGTTCTCCCTGTAAAACGTTTCATATTTGATTGAATATGTATATCCAGTTCCAGAAAAAGAAATCAGGGAATTATTATAATTCCCAAATTTAATATTTTATTATTATGTCAAAATTCAATATTTTGCCATCCTTTTTCATCAGGAGAAGTTGAGATAAGTTGAAGTAGCGAATAGAAACTAACAATTGTATGAACTCCAGGTATTTCGAGTATTGCTACCACTTTATTATTATTGTTATTGAAATAATAGAAACAACATAAAATTTCGTTAAATGAAATGAAAAACTAATAAAATAAATAAAATAAAATAAAAACTAATAATTAGAAATAAAGTAAACTAATCAGCTTAAATGTCCCCCCCCCCCCCCAAAAAAAACAAAAGAAGGGGAAGAAGAAAGATGAAACAGTATTATAGAGAATATTTTAGAACGAAAGAAAGACAAACATTGTCTGCCAATAGGCTCCCATTTGAGCTTACTCAAGGGTTGGTTATTGTATTAGACTGCAGGACATTTTTATGGCAAAAATGATTTCTAAAATAAATAACAAGTAATTTTTTATCCTATGAAATAGAATCCATCAATTTAATTGATTTAAATTTAAAAGGGAAATTAATTCACTTTAATTTTTTTTTTTGAGCAACAAAGTTTATTTTTATTTTTGCCAAATAATAGCAGATATTTCCTTTTTGCTTTGGAGCTGCAATAGATTTTTTCTGACTAAAAAATTAGACTTTTTGGTATGAAGTAAGCGGTTCGGAAAATTCATCGCCAGCTACTTACTCACCGCCAGCAATTTACGACTGCCAGTTTGCTGCTGTAGCAATTAATTGCTAGCAGTTTTCCGCTGTAACAATAAATCATCAGCAGTTTTTCGCCGTAGCAATTAATCACTAGCAGTTTTCCGCTGTACCATTTCATCGCCAGCTGATTTCATCGTAGCATTGAATCAACACACCATTTAATCTGAAAGCAATTTACAGTTTAATATTTACCTCTTGTATTAATAAATGTTGTTAAATTAATAGCAGCTGTCTTTACCATCTATAAAAAAAGTTTTCTTTTTAATAATTTATAGGCTATCATCACCTTTGCAATGAAAATTTGTGTTTAGAAAAATCGTTTTCTGCGGTTTCTCGTAAGCAAATTGTACATATAGGAGTACTACTAAAATAAGTTAGAACCCAAACTGTTAAGACTACGAAGTTTTTCACGTAATAATGCAGAGACATAAATAAAGTATTCAGGTATATTAATAAAGTAAATGTAAATGATTATACGTTATGTCTTGGCGATAAATTGCTAGCGGTAAATTTCTGCTGATTAATTACGTGTCATGAATTGCCCTTTGATCCGTGTAATATGGGATTAATGAATTTCGCGAGATTATATTGAGCTTTGAATGTCTGCTCCAAAATGACTTCTTTAATGAATGTGTAGAATCGTCTGGTGGATCCTACATGGAATAATCTGTTTTATTGATGATTAAATATTTTAGTTTTGGCTGTATAGTCCTCTTTTGTATACCATTGTTTGCCAGCCTTTGTTAGCTTTCTCTAACCTTTGTGCCATTGTTAACTCTAGGTTTCCCCAACCTTTCATGGATGTCCAGAAAAAATGTAATCAGATATTAAAAAAGTAATTATGTACTTTAAAATAACTTTTAATTTGTTAAAAGTAATTTAATGGAACGGTCCAGCGGACTATAAATAAAAACAAATTAATACGAAGGTAGCACCCAGATAGATAAAGGAATAACTCACTTTTATATTTCGACGATCGTCATCATCAGGAGTCGAAGAGTCCCGCAGGAAGGCAGGGCGGCGCCTGCAAGAGTCCTGTGGGACTCTTGGCTTCCTGATGACGACGATCGTCGAAATATAGAAGTGAGTTATTCTTTTGTCTATCTGTGTGCTACCTTCGTTTTTATTGATTTTGTTAACTTAATATGGGACTCTTGTCTCTGACTTTACTCGTGTAAAAAACATATTTCTGGCTTTAAACAGATTGTAATTCAGAGAAATACTGAAAACTTCTGAATCATCCCATGGAGCTGTGATTTCAAGGAAACTGACTCTATTGGTATACAAACCTTTCACAGGTCCAACTCCAAACCATAGAATGTAGTCATGATACCAGCTTAAATAGTTATTAATTAAGGCCAATCCTCTGGAGTCATTCAGTATCTTCCGCGCTTTTCAGTATAAGTAAGTACTATTAGGTCATGTGAATGACTTTTAGGTCGACAGAGAGTTCAAGACCTTTCATTCTTATATTTAAATAGTGAGGAGCGCGTAGTTAGTGTATAATGTAAGCAATGATAATATATGTATAAAATATGAGTTCAAAATTGAAGAAGAGTAACATACAGACTAAAGAAGCGCACTTAGAAATTCAACTTTTCGGGGAATCTGTCTTCAGGAGGAAAGAGAAAGGGAGTCAAATTTGGTTCCGGAAAATTTGAGTTTGTAAGTGTGTTTCTTTGCTCAGTGTGTCACTTTTCTTCGATTTTGAACTTGTATTGGTATCCGATTTTTAGTGAATATATGTATAAAATAGAATATATCTATTTATGTCTAAATAAATGTTCACCCATAGTAAGAACTTCAGAAAAGGGACGGACTTCTTACTGTGAATTTATACGTTAGTTTATGTATATGTAAAAGTATACATAAGTTCTAAATCGAAAGAAAATTAACAGACAGAGTAAAGAAACACACTTATTAACTCAAACTTGCAGAGAATCCGACTTCAGGACATAAGAGTCCTGATGCATCCAGTTTGGATCGTTTTTTTTCGAATTTTGAGTGATATATATATATATATATATATATATATATATATATATATATATACATATAATGTTACTTGCCGTTGTGCCTAAAACGTGTTGGTCTCTTTTTCTCTTTTCTCCTGAAGTCGAATTCGCCGAAAATTTGAAATATTAAGTTTGTTTATTTGCTCTTTGTGTTGCTCCAATTTGGATCATCTTTCAGTTGGTAGACTGGCTCCGGCTGGGAGTCCGTACAACACTCCGTGTAAATGCATTTTATCACCAAACTTCTCTTTATATATATATATATATAGTTCACACAGGAAAGAGAAAAACAAATAAGGACACACACAAAATACTCACAACGATATTTCGACAGTCGTCGTCATCGAGCAGAAGTAGTCCCTTTGAGTAGCTGAAGCTAACTGAGTGGTAGGTCGAATGCGACGAACACGCACGCACTTGCCGGCCGCCCTAGGTAAGCTACTAACTACAGAGAGAGTATATATATATATCTTCACTTAATAAAACGAAACACAATCCAAACTGGACACAATACCAGTTCAAAATTCAAGACGAGTAACACAGAAAGTATAGAAACAAACTTACAGACTCAAATTTTCGGTTGATCCGTCTTCAGGAGAAAAGAGAATGGGCGACCAAGCACGCCGGAAACACAACGGCAGGAAACACATATATATTTGTAAATCAAAGAAGGTGGTTATTTAAATTTCTTTTGAATTCTGGAAATATAATGCATTTTTTTTTTCATACATATCTTGTGAGGGCCATTCACCTTTTTCTTTTATTACAAGATAGAGAAGCGATAATTATATCACGTGTCTTGTTGTGATATCATTGTTTTATTACTTTTGATTCATGTAATGCAGGATATTTATGTGTGTATGATCTCTCTTCGTGTTTTATGATTCCACTGTTATCTAATCTAAATGTTATAAGTATATTAAAAATACACATATCTCACCCAATTGAAAACTTACATATTCAATCGACTTGTATAACTTGGAATTAGATTTCTATCGAGTTTATTTATTTATTTGGGCATATATTTAATTTAGTTAATTAATTATTATTATCAAATAAATATTCAATTAATGAATTACAAAATATTATGGGAAAGGAGGATTATGTAAGGAAGTTTTTTAAAACAAATCCATTGAGAACAAGAAATCATCAATTAATGTTTAAAAAAAGTTGAAATAATGATAATTTATTTAAACAAGTTTATTAGATTATTGTGAGTTAATTTAGACAAAGCCTCGCCCAGACTTCCTCTTACCTTAGGATTTATGAAGGCATCGTTTTCCTTTTCCTACACTTCCTTTTCGTAGTATTACACTATCAAAAGTTTTGAATCTTTGTTATAATTTTTTTCTACAAGTTTTATTTAATAACATTGTGTGTTGTTTAGCTAGAGATGAATTCAATATATATAATTTATAATTTTCAGGTATTATGTCCTTTCATTGAAAACATCATATAGATAGGTATTCGTGGGCTGTACTGCAGGATATTTTTCTATATGTGGACCTTTGTGAAAAAAACTTTGAACGGTCCCTGGTCGAATGTCTAAAATTAGACAGTCATCCCCTCCAATGAAGTAGACTCGATGTACTTAAAAATGTTAACAGTTTAGGGAATTTTATCATTGAATGACAACCAAATCAGGTGATATAAATATAAATTTATATTTATTCTTCTGTTTAAAACCTCTTGTTGAAATCAAGGTAAATAACAACTTGTAGTTACTATTATCATATTTAGAATCATCTGAGGAATTCGTTTAAAAATCTAAAAGTGACTTTGTTTAATATAAAATAAACTACTAGGTGGTTACTTTTTTTTCTCCTTGTAGCAGGCTGACAAAGTCAGAGGGCTGATTCTTGGAGGTAGTATTGCATCTACCATTGATGGTTAACGTCCTCGACAAGAGACAACGTGCTCAGATCTACTCACCTCCCACGTCAATAAATCGAGACCAAAGTGCGTATCGAACCCCGGACCAACTAGTTCAGAGCACGTTGCCACTGAGCTAACCTGTCCCCATTGGTATAGCCCGCACTAGCGGGAACCTCCTTGTTTACCATCTATCTCGAGTCAACGGCTATAGCCTTGTTCAATACACCGGTACCCACTAAATGACCCAAGTTAAGGCACCATTTGGCGTGGTTGCCATTTGGATTGGTGACAACAGGTGTTGTTACCCTCCTCCCCCTAGAAATGTCGCTCTTCCATCCCAGCCATATTGACGTGGGTCCGAATCCCTTAACCTCTGGTTGTATGCCTAACGTATGTGTATGGTGTTAATAATTATAGACATGGTTGCGGAACCTGTTAAAACTATTTGATATAACATTAACTGTATAAGCCACATAAACCCAAAAAAACGGGACTGAAATCCTTTGACTAGTAACATTCAGAAACTGTCATTCTTTTGGTGACAGAAAAGTGTTACCTAAAAGCCAGCAGTTAATGCCATTTTAGAATTTCGCCTACGATTTATATATTTATAAATATGAGGAGATATTTATCGAAATTTAAGCAGAGAAATATAAATTCAATTGTGGCTAAGACTGTTGGAGCAATGGCGTCCTAAGGGAAATAAAATAGCCATTTATACTGAAATTGAATTATATTTCCTCCATTGATTCTTTCAATCCTCTTACCGTCTCCAATATATCTCTTTTATTTCTAAAGAAAGAAAACCGGTTTTATCTCAGATCTAGAATTTAGGAATGAACTGCGGAAGGTGTTACTGTATTTTTCTGTGGTACAGCTCTTTGTCAACTTGAATATTTGCTTTTTGTTTCCATATTTGCCTTTTCGTACATCTTCACTCCCTTAATTATGACATTTTATGTTTCTAATAATTTAGCTTTGCTTATATATATATATTCTCTGGCTATGAGTTCCCGAGATCAAATATTGATAACAAATGTAAATTATTCAATAGGTTAAACAAGCTAATTAATTGTTTGTAGGACAGTGATCGTAAAATATCAAGTCCTAACATGATCCTTTCCAACTTAGCGATGAAAGCCGAAATAGTTATAGATCAAATTCAGAATATATCGTGACTAAAATTAATCTGTTGAAGGGTTCAATAAACTCAATATTGTTTGCTAAATACTGAATAAACTTTTTGATGAATTTTAGGAATTTGGAATCAGTGAAAAAAAAATCATTGAAGTGTAAGATGTTTTTGTTATAGCTCCTGATTTTTATATATCCTTTGCAGTATATTGCAATGATCTAGCAGATAGGACCAACTTGATGTTTATGGCGTGTGTTTTATACAAACTTTGTTGTACATTAGGATGGTGCTGATTATACGAAAAGAATTGATGATTAAGACATGTGTTTTACACAGCTTTGTTTCAAAAATTGATGCCTATGGCGTGTGTTTTATACAACCTTTGTTGTTCATTAGGATGGTGCTGATCATCCGAACAGAATTGATGATTAAGACATATGTTTTACACAGCCTTTGTTTCCAAACTTGTTGTTTATGGCATGTGTTTTATACAACTTTGTTGTACACTAGAATGATGCTGATCATCCGAACAGAATTGATGATTAAGACATATGTTTTACATAGCCTTTGTTTTACCCTAATATTTGCAAATGATGACATCATACGAATAATACACTGTCGTATAAACAGCAAAATCTCTGCTGTAGGAGTAGATATTCAACCATTTTTCATATGTGTTCGTATTATTACTTTGTTTTTGACAGTGTGCTGTTTTTTGGCTGCATGAACTACATTGTGTTATTCATCTCAATAACGTTATACCCCGAAATTATAATCTAGTGATATACAGTTTTCTTTAAGTGTACATTTTGATCCTGGAGTTCACGGGTTTTTTCAGATCCACTGTTTCATAAGAATTCCTTTATTGAGAAGTTTGTCAGTGACTGTTGTCAGTTGCAATGTGCATTGAATTGTACTAACAGTCTTAGCTTGTGGTTTCATGGACTTAACAAGGGACGTTGTGAGTGATTGCTCGGGGGAGGTGTTAGCAGTTTATCGCATGCGTACGATAGCGGTTGCTCAGATAGGCTTGTCTGCCAATACGCGTAAGCACATATCTTATCTAGTCAACGGGGCAGGTCCCACTTCTACGACCGTTTGAAGGACCAACCATTTTCTTCTTCACTTCCTAACAAGCCATTTATTGAAAGAAAAAAAAAATTTCGAAAACAGGATCTATTAAATATTTCAACTCCCAAGCTTTTCTAAATCCAAATAATTTCAAAAATATACCAAATACAACTCCTGTGCAGAGAAACAATGTTTTAAATGAACTTACTTAAAATTCCTAGAACTGCTGACAGAGGCTAGCCAAAATGGTGAACTTGGCCCTATAAATTCAATTGATTTTTATTCCCATAATATATTTAAATTAAATAACTTTGTGATGCTTATGCTGTGAAGTAATGATTTTTACATTACTATAAGTAAAGTAAATAGTTCATTTGTGATTGTGAAACAATTCGATCAGGAGATTTTGACGGAAATACATGTTTAGAGGTTCCCAAAGTTATTTAATGATATTTTTTCAATGATGTCTATGTATCTGTCTGTGTGAATGGGCGAGTGAGTGAGTGTGTATGCACCCAAATGTTTGTATAGTTGTTACAGTCCAGAATCTTTGATGGATCAAATTTATATTTTACACAAAAATGGATCTCATAGTGTAGATGTGCTATATAGTTTTGCAGCAGTTATGCATGATGGGAAAGTCACTTTTTTTTTTGTCAAAATGTGTTTTTAAAACTTTTTTCCTCCTAAACGACTAATTCTAGAGGCTTGAAATTTTTGCATTATCTTTGAGGCTACAGAAACAATACCTGAAAAACTCCTCAGATTTTTAAAACAACTGGAAATATTTTTTTTTAAAAAAAATGTAAAAATTTTGACTTAGTGGATCTGAGAGAGTGATACAAGCCGTTTGACTACAGAAGTTAAATATTTTGTTTACTTATAACAAAGCTGAGTGTAGGCCAGTCCAGTTTTTTTTACTTTATTATAAGTAAAGTATAGTGATCGTGAAAAAATTCGATCTCGAGATTTTGATGGAATTATTTTATTAGCTATACACATAAAATCTGAAGATTTCAGTTCTTTATATACGTACGCTCTACTATATGTAGGTATATTACTCTATAATTTAAATTAGATATTAAACTGACAAACATATGTAGGATATTACATATTAAAAATAAGTGGAATGCTTATTAGTTGGTTGTGTAGGATGGTTACATTTTCTTTAATTTTATTATAATTGGAATAACTATTTTAGGTATATTAAAATAATGTATTAATCTCGGATTTGATGATTTACTATAAAGGTGATGTTATTATAGTCAAAAGTTCAAGTTTCTAAGGAGGGTGAGAAAGCGGTGGTGTTTGCCAACGTGCCAGGATGTCGCTTGAGCATGGCGCCCAGCTGTAGTGGCATTCTTCAAATGGGGGTCCTGAAGAAACTAGACGACCTTGCGCCCACTTAGTGTCTGTCACCTTTAGATAAACCCAGCTAATCAAGTCGGCTGTGCCACCTTTAGATAAACCCAGTTAATCAAGTCGGCCGTGCCAGCTTTAGATAAACCCAGCTAATCATGTCGGCTGTGCCTTTAATCTGCGACAACTGTGGAATAGCAGTACTGACCACAAACAAAGCTCAAGAAACATACATCGACAAAAGGGCATACATTACTAAACAAACATCTATTTATAGAATACATTATTCATCACTATATATTTTATAAAATAATATTAATTACTGAAATAATCCTTCAAAGAAAATTCTTGCGAAATCTTTACACCATCTGTTAATATAGTAACTAAAAGGAGTAACTAAATTTAATTTCATGTGCAAACAGGAGAATATCATTTGACTGAATGAATAGTAATATAGATTGATTTTAATTTCTCCTTGAACAAATTTAAGAAAAATAACGTCTTTTTATTAAGCGTTATTCTTTTAACTACGCATCCCGGGATCATTCACACTTTTAAATAATGAAGTATAATAATATTTTTGTTAACAAATCAAGAAACTCATTTAAAAAAATCAGTTATAGTGATATTATAACTATAATAATATTTTGAGCAATAATAAACATTGTGACCATAATCATTGTTGTTATTCCATTTTTTTCATCTGTCACAATACTTCAAAATATTTTTTTACAACTTTTAAAGGTAATATTATTTTTTTTTGCACACTTATATTTATATATGTTTACTTATATTTCTTTTTAGCCTTTTCAGTATATTGTGTTTTTTTTTTGAATCGTTCTTTACAGTAAAAATATTGTACAATGTACAATTGATATTTTAATTAGAGGTTGTGCGTAACAATGAAGCAATAGTATTGTACGTACAATATACTTGTATTGTACAATGATGTTTAAAAAAAAATGAATATATTCTTAGCTTTGTTAAGATTTTGACGGAAATACATATTTAGAGGTTCCCAATGTCATTTTATGATATTTTTTCAATGATGTATGTGTATCTGTGTGAATGGGCGAGTGAGTGAGTGTGTATGTACCCAAAAGTTTGTATAGATGTTACAGTCCAGAATCTTTGATGGATCAAATTTATATTGCACAAAAAAATGGATCTCATAGTGTAGATGTGCTATATAGTTTGAGAGCGGTGGAATTGACATGACACTGTCAAAAATTTCTAAAACTGAACTCGAGTTCAAAACGTCTTTTCTGAATCGATTCGGATCAAATATAATATTTTTATCTATATTTTACTAGATTTTTGGCTAATATGTAAATTTATCTAAGAAATTATCCTTTAATTTATCCAAATTATTTAAATTTGAATATGAATCATTACAAGAAGTATAAGTTACATTGGTCAGTGGCTGAAGTTATCTTGAACACACCGGCGAATATAGACATAAGAGTGAAGGAAGATTGGGCGTGGTTGCCACATGGATGGGTGACCAAGGCTGTAGCTTAGCCGTGATTTATATTGGTGCCGGATGAAAAATGAGCTTCTTTTATATGAAGGTAGGAAATGGAGATGTTTTATCAAGAGCTCTACACAATGATGTTATGTAACCTAAGAATAAATAAAGAACGCGTAATTTTTTTTTGTTTTGGCTGAAGCTGAGAAAGCTTTCAGAATCCTTACGCATTCCTGACTATGTGCTGGGTAGACTAGTTGGCCATTTGTGAAGGAATCTCAGTCACGTGCGCTTCTCTGCCACATTCAAGCATATCGGAATATAACTGACACCTCAGTCTTTGCTTATTTTAATGAAATCATGCATTCAAGTTATACATAAATATATCAACATTAATATGAGGATTTAATAATTTGCGAATTTACCGGTACATTTTCAAATTTGAATATGATTCAAAACATTGGGTCTCCAACCGTCTCTGTACCAGTGCGCTTGGTTTTTTCCCACTCTTATCTCTCCTGAAGACGGTTCAAACCGAAAATTAGTAACTGTAAGTTTGTGTTTTCAATTTCGCTATGTTTCTTTATGTACCTTGAACTATATATATATATATATTGTTAGTACCACATTGGATTGTGTAAGCTGTATTAAGAGATGAATTAACCGCCCTTTCATACTGGTATACTGGTGTTAGATCGTGTAAAAGTGATCGAGCGACTGATTCCAACACCAGAGCACGAAGAATAACGGTTTACTTACCTCTTAATATGAAAAATACATACAGGCACTCCTCGTTTAACGACACTAATTCGGACCAATGACGCATCATTAAGCGAAATCGTCGCTAAACGAATGTACATGTATCAGTCAAGAAGCTGTTAGTTCGCATACCCTACACTATTTTTTTCTTTTTTTTTTTTTCAAATAATCAATAAATTTATATTAGTTTTGTTTATTAATTTCATTGATTTTAAAATTTTAAAAACCTTGGCTGTTTTAGGTTCAATACTGGACTCAACATACTTAGCAGTACTTTAGTACCAAACAATTCAGTAACTCCCAGCTACCCTTCAGCTATGTACTGTTCTGTATTTTCTTTTAGTTTTATTGTTTAAAAACTTATCGTACTGAATAATTTCGTTCATGTAGTCCGTGAGAATTATAGTAAACGAATATTGCCCAGTTGGAAGGCCCGTTGTTATTCCGAATTGTCGTTAAACGAGGAATACCTGTATATGAACGTGTTTATATATTATCATTAAAAAGATTTCACATAAACACGTGAAATAGCAATCAATTATCAAACCACAATATGAAATGGGAAAACAAGACTAAGATCTTTCAACCATAACAAGCAGTCTTCGTCAGAGTCAAAAACCCAACTGATAAATAATATTAATTTAGTCTTGTTTTCCCATTTCATATTGTGGTTTGATAATATATTATCATATAACAATAAGTTTAAATACAATATTTATCTTATTTATTTATTTTCAGTAGATGTTAATTAATTATTTAACTTTAGTTATAGTTATTGATTCTGAATCAATAACTGCAAGTTTAAGTGGGAAACAAGCAGACCTCTTCAGAGAGCAAAAACTCTAGCTGAACCAATACAGTTCTTTCATATCTAAGATATAAATATACTTATATTTTCATTATATTCAATAGAAAATATGATCTATTACACTTTGAAAAATTTATAAACACTGAAATCCAGTCGAACTTGACACTGTGAAAAAATGCTAAAACTGAACTCAAGGGTGTTAGAAACGTCTTTTCTGAATCTATTCGGATCATATATATAATATTTTGATCTATATTTTACTGTATAATCCTTTAAGAATCTCTTATCACACAAATTGAATTGCTTTCTTAACTTTTAACCCTGAAGAGCAATTTCTTCGAAGATTTTAATAAAAATCTTATGAAGGTTTTTTACGATTACTTAAAAAAGACGAATTTTCTTTCGTATTAAGTGCGCTCTAAAATATAATATTGATGCTGAGATTACTGTTCTGTCTTAGAGCTGGCAGGGACAATATGAAATCTGGAAATTATAATTGTTTTTTGAGATATTCTGCTCTCTCACTCCCTACTCCTCTCAGCCTCTCCCTCTCACACAGCAGACAAATTCACCAAATTCGTTTTATTGAATCAAGAGACCTCAAGACATGTTTTTAGGTCGTAAATTAAATATCTAAACTTTGATACGAATACAGTAATTTAATTACCGTTTGCCATATAGAAGGTGAATGGAAGTAATAAATACACGGATCTAATAGAAATCGCATACAGCCAGTGCATAATTGATTACGAAAGTGATTGTTTGTTATTATTATGTAATTAGTTTTACGTAATTTCAGAGATCAGCTTGAGCAAATCATTAAAAATTCTTTAAATTTTGCTCAATTTACGAACGGGGAATTATCACTATATCTCAAAAGGTAGAGTTTTTAAATTTTTATGTCTATCTGTTCCAAGAATCAGTTTTTTCCTGAGATCAGGATTCAAGTAGAGTGCTTGCCTTTAGTACTGAAAGTTACTTGGAGCTTTGACCGTGACCCATGATTTTCATGTGGGAGGTAGGAGACCGCCTCTCGGAGAGAGGAACACTTTCCTATCGGTACTGCCGGGCCACTAACGCTGTCGGTCCTGTGACTGTCCGATACCAGGTACAATTTAGGGTACCCGATATAGAATCGACGGACTTACTCATTACTAAAGTGAGTTCAAAATAATAAATAGCCATTTTTTTACCTTAGAAAAACACTAAAAAATGAAATCCTGTACGGGTGGATAGAACTGGATAGAAAGCCCGTGTTTTCAGATAGAACGGTTGGAGCATCGCTGGGTCTAAGGGTAATTATTAAGAAGTTTACTTTTTCTCCCACTTCAATCTCAAAGACAAATTTGTTGAAGTCAATTTTTTCATAGGTGAATTTTGGCGACTTTACTTTGGTATTACTCTCAGTAATGTCCATTTGCGTGATGAAATTTCTCCTAGTGTCGTCTGTTTGCCACCATTTGACGTATTTTGCATTAATCATTACAGTTTGTTTCTCAAGGAAATCTCTTCCCTGTAATGTAATTTAAACTGAATTACTGTGATTTAAACATTTAGTCAACTTTATAGACAAGTACAGTTCAAATCAATCGAGTATAAAAATGAATGTTAAAAAAAATATCTACCATACAAGACTATTTCTTTATAGTTATTTCTTTTCTTACAAGATGTCCCAACAGCCAAAACCCATGGTTTCCGTTGGATCACAAAGTTAAGCAACATTGGTTAGGGTTAACGATTGGATGGGTGAAACCAGTTGCCGTTAGTGCCTTGCGTTAATGTAGCGCCATGGTTGGTCGTCGAATGAATCACAATGCACCCCAAAAGACGTTAAGCCTCTATAAATGTGGGCCTTAGAAAAAAAAAATATCTTTTTTTTTAAGCATTATATATTTTTTCCTTACTCATTTACTGTAATGTCATAATTTGTTTGAAGATTTGGGTTGATGGTTGGGTATAATAAGAGAGTTTGATGAAAGATGGAAAACTGGAAGCAATATTTAAGGAATTAGGAAGATCGTGCAAATGGGGATTTTAATGAGTGCTTCCCTCCAGAGCCCCTGATTAAGAGCTGCAATGACGCGTCAATTCTTTTTCCCATGCTATACTCAGCAATTATAATTTTACCATTAACTTGTAATTAATATGTCAACCAAACATTATTTAAAAGAAATAACTACTGGTTATAAACAAATAAATAAAATAAGAAGATAAACGAAAAAAAAGTAAAAAGAAAATAATTAAAACATTATCTGTTAAACTACCAAGAACTAAAAATTAAAGTTTTGAAATAGTAAGAAATTGTTTTCTTAAATAAATTAAGAGAAATTTATTTTCTTATTTAATTTATGTTTCTTACATAAAGTAAATAAAGTAGAACTAAGTACTTTACATTATCTACTATCTTACGTAAAGTTATAAAAGTAAAAAAAATTAAAATTTGCTGGAAAAGAAGCAATAAAAAGTAAAAATTGCATAAAATAAAACCTTCCTTTGAAAAAAAGAAATTAAATTAAGAAGAATTTTTGTTAGTAACGTAATTGCAATTAAATTTAGATCAAAATAAATTATCAAGATCCTGTTTTTTCCTAGGGTAATTAAAATTGAATTAAGCTCATTTCAAGTGTAAATTTCCTTTAATTAATAACAAGAGTTTCATATTTAATTTTCTAATATTAAAAAGGATTGTATTTCTGATACAGATTATATGGATTTTTTTTATTATTTAATACTTTTACACTTATTTAATTATTATTTTGAAATTATATATTATTTTTATTAAATAAAACTATAATCATCTACATTAATAAATAGTATTATCTTAAAAAGTATATTAAGAGGAGTTGGGTTGGTGAATTGGAATTGGTGGGACAAAAAAAGAGGGTAGCTATTTGATGTGTAAAACAGAGTTGAACACTTCTGATTAGAGAATGAAGAGTTAGAGTGGGTGAAAGTAGAGATAATTAAAGTAGATACTCTGACAGGATTTGCTTGGAACAGTACCATAGGGGAGATAAATTTCTTCATTATTTCATGTATTATTTAAAATATTGTTATTTTTTTAAAGTTTTTTTTCTTATTTGAATACCATTCTGTGTATGTTGACACTAGAAGGAATTTAGGTCATTAAGGCAGTTAAATATGCAATGCTATATCGAACATGCTTCTATAGTTAAGTTAGGTCTCTGTTTAGCGAAATTTTCTAGTAGGGTTTGTTGCTGTAACTGCATTCAGGATGAAAACAAGTCATGATTTATAGGAGAAAATCCATCTGTCAAGTCATCTGATGAGTATTCATTATATAGCTTGCTGCTAAAACAACAATATAGACAGCTATGATGGAAGCCATCTAACCACTATATTGTTCCCCAAATCAGACCATGATAGGTACACGAGTACTATGGTCAACGTTCCCTGTAAGCTGCGTGCATGCGCAAACGCACATGCTCTGCGCACAACAAAACTAATCCAGCGCACAAAAAAATTAACATACAGTAGTAAAAAAATCTGGAGTGGCCTACACTCTACTTTACTATAAGTAACTCAATGTCAAATTTCTTGAGTATATAAAACATAACGTATCATTTAAGCATAACATAAATATCTAAATGGGATATAATTATTAGCATTGCATTCGTGAGTTAGTACAGATAGTGATTGAAGGACATATCAATTTATAAGCTTATTTTTGTACGTCACAAATAATTTCATTAGTATAACTACAGCAGTAATAACATTTTTGAAAAACCAATTTGAACATTTCTTGAAACGAAATATTATCCTACAAGAGAACATGGCTATTGTTCAAATAGCCAGTAGATTTCTTACATCGTTTACTTGACATCCTTCTACATTGAATATTAATGTAAAATTTTCAAATTTGAAACAGTAAAATACCCTTTTTTTCTCTGAAAAACATCTTAAACAGCGAAGAAAATGTTGTTTTAAGGTGATTTGTTAATTAAAGATGTACGATAATTACAGTTATTAATCTCTAAACGAAAGATTTATATTTTGAATTATCTTTTACATTTTTGGTTTTTAACAGAATTATTATACTGGGAATTTTATGGCTTCTTAGTATTTAATAAGATCATTTTCCTTCCCCTTTGTCAAATAACATATATACGAATTTTTTTTTAATGAGTGTTATCATACACCTCCACAATATTATTCCTCTTACATCTCTTATAAGTCAATAATATATTTTCATTTTTCCATTAGAAACATCAATTTTATCTCAGTGGATTCGCTCAAAAAATTTCTAAGTCAATGTAAACAATGTAAAAAAAATACAAAAAATTCGACAAGTATAGCAGGTGATCTCTTAGTCTAGGATAAACAAAGAGTTTTTATATCGTTATTACTCTTTCCCGTAATTGAAACTTCATGATTTTTTTTTTTATGAATTGCTAGTTTTTCGTTCCATTTTTGGTCAAATTTTCATTATTTTTTAACGAGCCGTTTAGCGTCAAAAAAACATTTTCTGAAAACACAAATCGTACTGTAACGCCCCTTTAGCGAATGTAATTTTGGAAAAAAATATCTCAACTCATTCTCCACATAATGTTTTATTTTTAGGCATACTTTCATTTTGATCCATCAATCAGTATGGCTTGTATCGCTCTCACAAGGTTTGAGATTGAATTATAAGTCAAAATTTTTACATTTTATTGAAAAAAAAATATTTCCTGTTGTTTTAAAATTCTGAATATATTTTTCGTTTGTTCCATTTGTAACCTCAAAGATAATGTTAAAATTTCAAAACTCTAGGGTTATCAGTTTAGGAGAAATAAATGTTTTAAAAAAAACGGTTTTTGGCAAAAAAAGTGACTTTCCCATCATGCATAATTCTTCCCAAACAATAGGGATCTTCGTCTAAATGGGGCCCATTTTTGTGTAAAATATCAACTTGATCCATCAAAGATTCTGGACCGTAGCGTGGTAACAAGCAATGCTAACACACTCACCCACCCACCCACCCACCCACCCACACATACACAGACATCATCGTAAAAACGTCATAAAACGACTTCTGGGACCTCAAAACATGTAATTCCGTTAAAATCTCGAGATCGAATTTTTTCACGATCACTATACTTTACTTATAGTAAAGTAAAAAAAAAATTTTAACCTTTGAAAAAAATGAAGTAGCATTTTGAAAAGTAAAATACACCATTTCCTTATGTTATCAACTTATTACAATCGTGAAATGCACTTTTTTTCTAGTTTATAATTTGTTTAAATTCAATAGGATACAAAATAAAATCAAGAATTGGAAATAAAGTATTTTTAAAAACTCCGTATAGTCACTTTTGTTTTTTAGACAAAAACTAGATTCCTCTAGACCTGCGCGCTTGGTGTCCCTCTCTTATCTCTCCTGAAGACTGTTCAAACCGAAAATTAGAGACTGTAAGTGTGTGCTTTTGATTTCTCTATGTTTCTTTTTCTATATTGAACTATATTTGACCGTTTTGAATCGTATTTCCAACGAAAAAGTATATATAATGGAAATACGATCCGAAACGGACAAATATAGTTAAATCTTGAAAAAGAAACATAGAGAAATCAAAAGCACACTCTTGCAATGTCTCTGGACTGGTCTCTGAACCAGTGCGCTTGGTTTCTCTCTTATCTCTCCTGAAGATGGTTCAAGCCGAAAATTAGAGACTGTAAGTGTGTGCTTTTGATTTCTCTGTTTCTTTTTCTTCATTGAACTATATATCACTGTGGTCTTTAGTCTCCTCAGAGAGCTTGTGTGTGTGTGCAGATGTATGAAAATTTTGAGGGAACATTGACTATGATATGACGAGTCCTGACATTCCTCATCTCCAACACGTCTCCTTATTTTGGGTGAGTTGTGTGGATGCCAGCCTGATACTACACTATCCGAGAGTCAACCAGGACCAGTAGCATGATAACTAAGTTAGATACCACAGGATCAATCCTTTCTGGTCAACATGCCTGACGTTACTTAGTACATACATATGTTTTTATAGCTGGTTAATAGTGATTATTTTAAAATATCTCATAAGTACATACTAGTGTACTTAAGTTAGTTCAAGGGCAACGTGCTCGTCTCTGGACTTGTAGGTCTGGTGTTCAATAACCACTGTGGACCTCGATTTATTCACGAAGAAAGTGAATAAATCGGAAAACGTCAACCTGTCGGTCCCGAGCCTATACGATATCAAATACTCGTTAAAGATCCTTACTCTCAATTACTTACTTATCTCACTTGATTTAGGTAAAATCAATTTTCATTGTGTGTTATCACAAAGGGTCAATTTTTGGCCTATGTGTGTTCCCTTGTGGGACTGCCTCTGCCTCCTAACCTACTTGCAACTTGAGATCTCTAGTGAAAACCCTTTAGGTGAAAGTCTGAAGGGGCAAGCACAATGAAGTGAAAGGTAAGCATTATATCACGCACGATTACCTCCATTCAACACAATTTCATTCTCATTTCTCTTTCTTTAAAGTTGAAATCTAGGCTTTACGAGTGTACTTTTATGATAAGTTTTGTCGGTAAAGATATATTTATGAGTTATTATTTCAGCCTAAGGTTAAAGGACAGAGTAGGATTTGTGACTGGAAAGCTGTTCATGTGAAGTAACTTTGGTTGAAAACTGCTTACACAGCCGAATAAATAACGATTTGAATAGACAAAATTCAAGTGGCTGCACCAGTAACAAAATGTTAAAGTTTCTTTTTATATTAGAATCTACAATTATTAAATTGAAAAAACTACTCAAACAGTAAAAAAGCTGTGCAGTCATACAACTTTTCTTAAATATTATATTATAAATTTTAATAATAGTATCAGCATACTAATGTTTTCTATCAATACGCGAATGTTCGAAATATTTCGCATGTTAATCTGTTACTGTGTAAATATCAAAACTTAAATTCCACATTATATGGTTGGTAGTAAAACAAAAAAAATTATGTCTTCGATGTTAACAACAAAATACCTTTTCTATATTTTGGTGTTGACCAAAAATCAACAGTTTTCTTTTAACGGCGACTCTTGTCTATCAACTGCATTATAATTCGTCGTGTGTTTCACACAAATTTAGGTACAATAAACAATGTTGGCTGTTACTTTGAATTGGATTTAGTTTTGATCGTGTTAAAGTTATCTATACTAAGCCAAAAGTGATTGATGTTTTAGTAAGTTATTGTAGAGTGTAGTTTGAGCTATTACACTACCATACCATGTGAAAGAACCTTACCATGGAAAAGAACATTCATGAGGTTCCGTCAGTTCTGGAGAATGATCCGAATACTCATAGCATCACTTTATTTTTCTTCTGGGGTATCACCTGAATACTCATAGCATCACTTTATTTTTCTTCTGGGGTATCACCTGAATACTCATAGCATCACTTTATTTTTCTTCTGGGGTATCTCCTGAATACTCATAGCATCACTTTATTTTTCTTCTGGGGTATCTCCTGAATACTCATAGTATCACTTTATTTTTCTTCTGGGGTATCTCCTGAATACTCATAGCATCACTTTATTTTTCTTCTGGGGTATCACCTGAATACTCATAGCATCACTTTATTTTTCTTCTGGGGTATCACCTGAATACTCATAGCATCACTTTATTTTTCTTCTGGGGTATCACCTGAATACTCATAGCATCACTTTATTTTTCTTCTGGGGTATCACCTGAATACTCATAGCATCACTTTATTTTTCTTCTGGGGTATCACCTGAATACTCATAGCATCACTTTATTTTTCTTCTGGGGTATCTCCTGAATACTCATAGCATCACTTTATTTTTCTTCTGGGGTATCTCCTGAATACTCATAGCATCACTTTATTTTTCTTCTGGGGTATCTCCTGAATACTCATAGCATCACTTTATTTTTCTTCTGGGGTATCACCTGAATACTCATAGCATCACTTTATTTTTCTTCTGGGGTATCACCTGAATACTCATAGCATCACTTTATTTTTCTTCTGGGGTATCACCTGAATATTCATAGCATCACTTTATTTTTCTTCTGGGGTATCTCCTGAATACTCATAGCATCACTTTATTTTTCTTCTGGGGTATCACCTGAATACTCATAGCATCACTTTATTTTTCTTCTGGGGTATCACCCCATAGTATCACTTATTCTCATCCATGCTGTCCATGCACCACCTCTCGTCCTTTTACAATAAAAATAGTCAAAAGACATTAAGAACCACACCCAAAGCATAGTCCAGAGCTGAAATATTAATACTTGTGTTATTTTCTTATTCCGATTCTTTTTCCTCCTATGATGACATAGAAGGCTAACCTCCTCTTACTGGACGTCACTAGCCTATACATAACTACATGCATATTGTTAACACCACTGAGGTTAGTATGATTTATATAAGAAATAGGTAAAACCGTCATACCTCGTAAGATCATCTTGGAGTCGTTGGAGCGCTTTCGGACGTTGTCCATCTTCGATCGCAACTAACCTACTGACGAAGATGGACAACGTCCAAAAGCGTTCCAACGACTCCAGGATCATTTACAAGGTATGACGGTTTTACCTATTTCTAATATAAACTATACATAACTGCATGAGATAAAAAACTATATTACCTTCTGGAAGAAAACTGATAAGAATGTAAATGTCAATACTTATTTTGTTATTTCTAGAAAAGGAATATACTTTTGAAAACTTTTTATATTCATCAGGACGAGTTTCATGTTTCTTTGGAGCTCTCTAAAATTCCATATAAGCGCTTATACGACGTATAAACCAATAATACATGTTTATATAGTATTTCATTTAACTTGATGTTCTTTCAGTGGATGAGTTTTTTCAATTGAATTTCTCTCTATAAATATATATAAGTTAATTGATTTCTGATCTCCAACATTAGATTGTTTGAACATATTTCTATAAATATTTAACTTATAAATTTTTACTGTTTTTCATGTAAAGTATGGTTCCGATTTTCTGATAAATTGGTGAGTAATAAATAAAATCCAGTTTTAATATGATTTCTGTTTAGTTAATATGAAACAGATAGCCACATATGAATAAACTGGTCAATATAATTAGTGAAATAATCCAAGTGGCAGTAATTTAAATGTATGAATTAAAGCAAAACAAGTAAGCAGTTGAAACAAAATTATACATTTATTACTGAGGCTGTTTGTAGGCTTATGTAGATTACTATACTAAATGCAAATCACTGAATAAATGTTTATATTAGAAATAGGTAAACCGTCATACCTGGTAAGATGATCACGGAGTCGTTGGAGCTCTTTCGGACGTTGTCCATATTCGATCGCAGCAAACCTACTGATTGAATAGGTTTGTTGCGATCGAAGATGGACAACGTCCGAAAGCGCTCCAACGACTCCGTGATCATCTTACCAGGTATGACGGTTTTACCTATTTCTAATATAAATCACACTAACCTCAGTGGTATTAACAATATGCATGTATTTAATAAATGCTTAGTTAGCTACAATGCACCTACTACAAACTAATAAACAACGAATCCTGATCAAAAGTTAAGGATCATAATCAAAGCTACTATCATCCTTGCTGTTTCAACTATCAAAGAGCTGTATGGTTAACGTACACAATCCCAGGAAATCGTAGATGAACTAAGCTACCCTTAGTTGCTTATTTCGTATATAGTTGCCTGTGTTTGAATCTCTTAACCAACTATTAATATCTTTGGTAGCATAGACAGTAAGGTTGCTAATTTTGCTTATAGATTCTGTGTGAAGCTCTTAACTCTTGATCAGGATTCTTTCTTAAATTAATTTATAAGGTTCTAGTTTTCTTCATAAAATCATAGCTTGAAATTCTTTATGTTTTGATCAGGACCATTAGCTTAGTCGGTAAAGTAGCTTAGTTTTAGCCATGAAATCATGGATTAGAATCACTTAAACTTTGATTTGGGCTGCTTCAGTGATAATTTTGTTTATAGAATCATTTGTGGGGATCTATTTATTTTTGGTTAGTGCTGATTAGTAGCTTAAAGTAAGTAGCTAGTTATTTGAATTACTTAACCCATAATCAGAACTATTTTGGTAGCTTCGAAATAAAGTTGCTAGTTTTAATTACGAATATCTGAGTTCGACTACCATGACCCCTGATCGGTTACTTAAACAGTAAGGTAGGGCGAACTACCTGCTACTGCAGGTTTCGTCGAAATCTCCCTGCTCTCCTTCTCAGACTTGAGATCTTGAACATCAGCCACTTTGTTAGACATCGTCGTTATATGACGGAAACCAAATCTATTTGGTGATTTACCATCTTTCCTCGCACGGTCCAGTTTAGGAGTTCCGTGCTTGGGAAGTTGAGGAATGACGAGAGGCTCGAAGAGTTTCCTTGGTGACGGAAGCTGCCACCGAGGGCAGGGCCGGCTTTTCTTGCGGCTTGTGCCGCTTGAAGCCGAACGAAGTCGTCTCCCATTTAATGTAATTAAATTAATCCCTTAATGTATTCCTCGCTTGTGGGGCTCTGCGGGACGACGGTAGTGACCTCGGACCTGTTCACTGGTAAATCTGTCATGCTGGCGGCAGATCAGATCGACAGCTGCCGCAACCGTTTATTTTGATTTCTGCTACCTGCACAATATAACCAATAAACAATTTTTCATATATACAGACGCTTCCCTACTTACGAACATTCGAGTTACGAACAACGGTACATACGAACATTTTGCGGGTATGTCGAAAAATGTTTGGACAGAGATGATGTAAGTAAGATTTTGTACATCTTCCAAAAGTAAGTTAAACTAAATTTTATTTGTCTTATTACGTACATGTGCATACTGTGCGTGTCTGACTCTTCATCATATGTAGTATTCTCTCCAGTTGTACATGTACATACATATCTTTATAGACCATATAATTTTATTAAATGTTTATTTTTCAGTACAAACCAATACAGGTTACTAATATAAGCCTTAAACATACTTATATAAGCCTTAAACATACATCCCATTTAAAATATAACACTGAAGCAACTTACGAACGAATTCACCTTGCGGACGACCGTTCGGAACGTATCTCGTTCGTAAGTTGGGGAGTGTCTGTATATAATAATATCCGGGTGTGGGAGGTTCCTCTGTGGTTGATTTGTCTCGGGCCCGCACCTTCCTAGGGACAGCCCTGACAGTAAGGTATCCAGTTTCAGTTATTGAGGGGTCCTAATCCCTTAGTATATTCATTCATAAATAAGCTTATAAATGAATAGCAATTGTATGCTAGTATATTATACGACGTTTTGCTTTTCAATCAGATTTATAATACGATGTAGATTTTATTCGCTAATGAAGTACAACAAAGTAAACAATGAATTTATAATCTATAATATGAGATGCATCAGTATAAATTAGCACGTAGTATTATGTATAAAGGCTTGCGGTGATTTATTTTCGTGTAGAAGAACCGCAACTCAATGGGTTTTAATCTGAGTTCAGAGGAAACCACAGGTTAAACCAATTCATTACTTCTGTCAACGTACTCTTAGGTCTGCAACGATGACAAAGTGCTTGTTTTGATAAGATTATGTTGTAATAACTTCATTGTGTATTTTTAGACTACTTGGCTTTATTCCACTTATTACGAACGATATCCCACTGCTGCCAACTTTATAAAATCATTTTATTTTTATTGAAAGTAGTATAAGTCATTTTGTTTTTCAAGGACACTGTTTACTAATTGCATTCATTATAGCAAGGGTTCTGTATTGCTGATTTAGCCCGAAACGTGCTATATTTAGCTTCGAAATTTTGGATTTAACCCTGGCGCGTTTTTTAAGCTCTTTTTTGTGCTAATTTAACTCATTTTTCAGCCCGTTATCTTTGTTTTTTGTAAAATTTAGTTTTAAGATACGTATCTAGTAGTTATAAGAAATTCCCTGTAAAAGTTTAATGTGTAACTTATTTTGAGCATTTCATACACATTCGTTGTCTCTTTGTATAATACTCAAAATGACCAAACTTCATTGCATATATCTGGTTCGAATCAAGTTCATTGCTCGTTAAAAACTCGTTCAAACGACGTCCAAAGGTTTGATTTGACAGACAAAGAGAGAAGGTAGCTTGTGCTGTTTTAACTCATCTCTTATTTTTCTCAAATTGTAGCTATAAAAAGAAGTAATTCATTCAAATTTAAAGGACTCTTTCTTCTACAATAGTGTTTTCTCGCTTGCTTTATAGCACTTCACTCTTTGTAAGCATACCCAGCTCCTTTGTCAACTTATCTCTTAACTACCCCACTTCACTCTATCTCATTCGCTCTGTCTATCCCATTCTAATACTGATGTTGAGAGAGCATTCAGCCAAGTAGTCATCATTAAAAACAAACTTCAAAACAAGATGAATTTATCAACCTGTTTTGGTATTATTTAGCGCTCCCAGCTTATTCAGCCATATCGCTGAAAACAACAACAAAACAAACTGATGCCTTTTACGTGAAAGCTCTTTTGCCGCATCTCGGGAGCTACAAGCACTAGCCTAGGATAGAGGCAAAGAAAACCTCCGAGATACGCCCGAAGTAGACCACGCGGAGGCGATGAATTTATCAACCACCCTTCAATATTTTTAATTCGTCACTGCAGGATTTACGTATTTTATTCTATATAAAGAGAAAATGTGCAGTAACTATGGGTGAGCCACATTATCTGATACACCAAACAACATGTGAAGTGTCCGATCCAAGTAATAACCAGGCTTAATATTGCTTAAGTCGGGTGATCTATTGGGCACTCAAGTGCACTCAACATGTTCAGTTGTCTATATGTATACAAAATAAAAATACTGTTACATATTTTTATTTAAATCATAATATCTTATCATAACTACAGTAAAAAGAAAACTGTAATCTTTAGTGCACATTATTCTAGTAATAGTTAAAACACTTTATTTGTTTAGAACCAAAACAGTGATACCTTTTTGAAGAGTATATTAGGCATTTACAGAGAAACTGAAACTAGTTTGTTCCTCGTGTAGGCTACTACGTACTCACAAATCTCACTGGAATCTCCTTTGTGGATTATTCCTCCGGGCACTATTTCAACTAGTTTAAAGTTGTCTAGAGCAATTCCCTATTAGAATTTGTTTTGCAGATTTAATATAAATTAAATGTTTGTAATTCTAAGGTAGTTCAATCAGTTATTATGTGGTATTTACTCATTGTAGAGTAAAAAGTTAATGAAATGGTCTCCACATATAAAAATTTAATGGTATAAACAACGCGTTTCGAACACGTTCTTCATCTGATAGGTAACTCTCTGATGACATTGTATTTTTTAGTTAATTCCTGAGGAGACCGTTTCATTAGCTTTTTACCCTATAAATATTTGTAATTAGTAAAGTTGGAATTATCATTCTATAATATCCAAAATGAACAACATATTTTTGCTAATCTCTATAATATTCTTTAGAACTGATATATTTCTAATTTGACTAGCTCCCACAGACTTTAATCTTAACTTAAACTAATATTCTCTTTATTTGTAACGCCTAGTTATTTTAAGAATATTATATTTGAAACATAACTTCAAAACTTTTCATAATACATTCTTGGAAGTCTACCAGAATTAATGTTTGTTTGTCTTCCACCAGGTTTGAGCCGATTTGTAGTTTATAATTAATTTAAATATATTGATGCGGCATAAATTAATAAAATTTACTTGTTTTTAATTACTCAGAAGAGTTGTTTTTGCTTTATGAATGTCGTAACAGATTTGCAATAACTGGTGCAGTATTCGGTATGAACTCGTGCAGTGACTCTGTTAATGAATAATATACAGTATTCAAATATTCAACTTATTTAAATACTTAAATAAGTATTCAAATATTCAAAGCAGGTAGGTTTTTTGTTTGTTCACTACCTTGGTGTTTTCTTTTTGGGCCTTTGACAGTTTTTACCTTGACTAACTAGTATGATATGTTGACCATGTCATAGTTCTTCTTGACCATATCATATTAGTTCTTATTGACCACATCATATTAGTTCTTATTGACCACATCATATTAGTTCTTATTGACCACATCATATTAGTTCTTATTGACCACATCATATTAGTTCTTATTGACCACATCATATTAGTTCTTATTGACCACATCATATTAGTTGTTATTGACCACATCATATTAGTTCTTATTGACCACATCATATTAGTTGTTATTTACCATATCATATTAGTTCCTATTGACCACATCATATTAGTTCTTATTGACCATATCATAATGGTTCTTATTGAACACATCATATTAGTTCTTATTGATCATATCATAATGGTTCTTATTGATCATATCATAATGGTTCTTATTGATAATATCATATTATTTCTTATTGACGATATCATATTAGTTCTTATTGACCACATCATATTAGTTGTTATTAACCACATCATATTAGTTCTTATTGACCACATCATATTAGTTCTTATTGACCACATCATATTAGTTCTTATTGACCACATCATATTAGTTCTTATTGACCACATCATATTAGTTGTTATTGACCACATCATATTAGTTCTTATTGACCACATCATATTAGTTGTTATTTACCATATCATATTAGTTCTTATTGACCACATCATATTAGTTCTTATTGACCATATCATAATGGTTCTTATTGACCACATCATATTAGTTCTTATTGATCATATCATAATGGTTCTTATTGATCATATCATAATGGTTCTTATTGACCACATCATATTAGTTCTTATTGATCATATCATAATGGTTCTTATTGATCATATCATAATGGTTCTTATTGACCACATCATATTAGTTCTTATTGATCATATCAAATGGTTCTTATTGATCATATCATAATGGTTCTTATTGATAATATCATATTATTTCTTATTGACGATATCATATTAGTTCTTATTGACCATATCATATTAGTTGTTGTTGACCAAATCATTTAGTTGTTGTTGACCTTATATAATTGATCAACACTGACTGTTGTTTCCCTTATTAAGAAGAGAACTGTATACTTATATGCAGATACAGTGGTGCCCCAGTTTACGATCTCTTCTGCTTACGAAATTTTCTTGTTATATAAAGAAAATCCAGTAATTTACAATCCCAGCTCAGGTGTATAAAGATTGTCTTACGTATAAAATTAACCTAACAACACTGTTAACAAAAGAACAATGATCGTGTGTGTTACACCTTGTAGGATTTGAAGGAGTAGTCAGAGGCAGGTAGTTACCTGCAGAAGTGATGGCACTGATGATAGTAAAGCGAGCTAAAGCAGTGAATCGTCTCAAGCTAATTAACTGAACAATCTGTTAAATTAGCGTTAACTTATTTCTTGCACTAAATTTGTACTTTGTAGGTAGTATGTGTACGTAAATTCTCTGCTCCCCATTTTCATCTTCCTCCATAAATACTCCTCTATTTAGCCCTATGTCCAAGTCACTGCTTCATTGTAAATAATGTTCTGAACTTATTTAATTCATTAGTTTTATCAACATTACTTCGTTTTAGATGATAATAATTATATGAACAACAATATTCTTTCCAAAGTACGAGTACCTTACGTTCATGTACAGTTTCTATGATGGGAGTTCTCTTGTTCTTATAACAGATCAATTGATATTACATGTATTCTTACAAAAAAAACCCACCCTAGGGTGCAAGTATGCATTATATTTCATGACCGACTCCAGAAATGTAATTTTTATTTTTTTTTTTTTGTTCACAGGTAAATTCAAAATTCATCACTCCCTCAAGGTATGTTTGTAATATTAGTTTATAATTAGTTTAATAATAGTTCATATTATTACAAATTATCAATTTATTTTTTTAAAACTATTTTTTTAATTTCAATGATATCTGTATTTCCTCACCATT
Source organism: Hermatobates lingyangjiaoensis (assembly GCA_026182355.1). NCBI lineage: Eukaryota > Metazoa > Arthropoda > Insecta > Hemiptera > Hermatobatidae > Hermatobates > Hermatobates lingyangjiaoensis. The sequence continues at coordinate 728,391 of JAPFBL010000034.1, read as the reverse complement.
AAAAGATTGAATGTTTTTTTAATTATTTTATGTTTTCTGTTTTTTTTTAATATTGGTTTATAGAACATGACAGTAATAACTTTATGATTATGCATGTCCTCTTTACAGTATATGTCCTACGTTTTATTTCAGTCGCTTTCAACTCTGCTTCATACAGCTATTTCACCGTCAGATTCTAATATCTCAAAAGACATTCCAAATAATAGTTTTTTTCTGAATACTCTTTAATTTATTCATATTGGTCGTTATACATTTGGAAAATGAAACCAACAGGGGGAAACTCCTGCTAGCCTTAGTAGGCCAGTTAGTAGATCGCGGTGATCTACAGCAGGCATCTTCAACCTTTTTTACATCGCGACCCATTTTTGACGCCAACATTTTGTTCGCAACCCTTTAGTTAGAACAAAAAATAAAATTAACAACAAATAAAAAAGGGAAAATTGAAATAAATTTGATCAATAGTAACTTTAATGAGATTGCTGGGACGCATTAATAATAAATACATTATTTATTTAATTAAGTCCTTTATTTCAACATTTCTCGCCCCCCGTTTAATCCTATCGTGACCCACCGGTTGAAGACCCTTAATCTAAAGCCATTGAAGTGTAGGATAGGATTACTCGCGGCAAGAGGTTAAACAAAGATCAACCTTTCGTAAGGAGACTTGCAGGCATCCTTCAAGGTAGTTATATATATATAGATAATTCGTTTTCATCTTTGCTGTTCAGCAGTTTGTGGTCGATAGTTGACTAGCAGGGATTGGTTGCACGGATGCATACTGCATTTCCTAACGCCCTGGGCACCTAAGAGCCAATATTACTCAACATTATTAATGTTTGGGTTTGCCAATATGTGGCCCCAGTTCAAACTCTCCTGCTTCCTTCTAATAACTCTCCTGTTTGAAATATCTAATTTTGATTCAGTCAATATACTTAATGAAGGTTCCTTATTTGAAAAACAAATCACTGTGATAAAATTCATAAGAGTGTCTCTAAGAAAATACTTGAAACATCGAGGAAGTTATTTATTATTATTATTAATTCAAGTTGCAAGTTTTGAACAAGTAACGTAATACTAAATAATTCCTGTCTCCTTTTCATTGGTAGACTGGTACAGCTGAGTCGTGAACGTCTACCTGTTGGCTGGAAACAACTTCATCGCAATTAAGAGGGAACTCTTCATTACCCAACATAATAGAGCTTATTATTAATATTATATAATAATTTATTGTTATGAGTAGTGACACGCCTGTATTGCTATCTATCCAGTCACATTAATTAAAATTTCATTAGTAATCATGTAATAATGCCTAGAGTGCAATTAAAAAGGAATTATAAGGGAATTAATTAAATTAAAATTAATTTTAATTAATTAAAAATGAATTAGTAATTAATTTTAAATTAATAGAATGATAGAAGCATGCGACATATTGCTTTTAGAAGGAATGTTTCAGTGACAAGTACGTAAGGTAATTAGATTATGTTCTAGCCTGCTTGTTAGCAGCAGTGTACTGAAGCAGTGGCATGGTGGAGAATTCGAAGTGGCATGGTGGAGAATTCGAAGTGGCATGGTGGAGAATTCGTGGTGGCATGGTGGGAGGGGGGAATAAGCAAGCTCAGAGTAAGAATAGACATAGGAGGGGGTAATTAGCAGTGACGTGCAGTGAGGGAGGCACGTCATCATGAGAGCAAAACGAAACGAAATAATAACAAGTATTAATATTCGTCTTCTCGACTATGATGTTGGTGTGGTTCTTAATAGATTTTGACTGTTTTTATGGTAAAAATCGCAGAAAATTCTGTATTTCCTGCTTAAATAAACGGAGCCTCCTTTGGAGACGAGAGGTGAGGCATGGACAGTCCGAGCTTCCCTCCAGATTGCGCAAATCACTTACAAACTGGATTGAGCGCGTGCAAATGTCGCGTACTTGTTACATTTCTGTGTATGTCTACAATGTCATAGTTTTCATGTAATAAAAGTATACGTCTTCTTTTCCATAGGGTTCGGTGATGTATTTTACGTACGTGTGTAATATTTACATTTTATTGATGTGACATAAATGACGTGACGTGCAGGTAGGGGAGGCAGATGATACCGTGCCTTACCTGACAACCTTGGAATGGTAAACATATAAAATAATTGAAATAGTCAAATTGTTAATAATAAATAGTTAAACTGAGTTAAATGGTTAAATTTATCTAATGAATTGCATTGTTAACATATTTTTCAGTTCACTTTATTTGTTTTAGATTACTTTTATTCAAAATCGCTGGATTTTCAGATTTATTGTTGAGATACCTAAAGGAAATTTGCCTTGAGGCTGCCGCCTACTGTGCCTCTCAATAGATTACGCAGTGACTGTTAACTGTGCTGGCATGCTCTGCAGTGATACCGTATTTCAGTCTTTCTGTATATCGCTATTAAAATGTTGAAACACTTTTGCTATATTAAGTAAATTTCCAATGTACAGTGCTTATTTTGTTAACAATGGTATGGTGTTAGTTCTTCCCTATATTGAGCGATTATAAAACTTCTGCAAGGAGTCACTATTTGAGGCAAGCAGTTCTCGTGCCTGATGGTTGGGGTCGTCTGTGACAACGGGATTTAAATCTGACTGTAATGTACAGTGCCTCGTCTACCATGAACCTCACCGCACGTCACTGCTAACTATTATATTTAAAATTAGAGTCAGAGGAGGAGAAATAGCGGAAATCAGCATACGTAAACTATAAAATGTATGAAGTGGACTGGGAAAAATTGAAATTATTATACATAGAGTAAGAGTTTTCGCACAGAAAAATAGTCACACTCAGAATAACAGTTAGAGCTGGAAGGGGGAATTGTCATGTTTGAAATCAGAGCAAGAGCAGAAGTAGTGGGGAAAATTTATGACACATAGATTCTACGTCTGAGGCGAGAGAAATAGGAGTAAGAGTAATAAGTTTAGGTCTGAAACTTAGTGTCAGGGGTGACTAAGGTCACAGTGAGAGCAAGGAAAATTAGCGTGCTTGTCTTAAGATTAGGAGTCGTTATAGTAGGAACAGTAGGAGACTTGGAGTCACTGATGAAGCAGGAGGGACGAGAATAGGGCATCGGGGCATTGGGGGAGCTTAGAGATTACCATACGCTCTGTTACAGCTAGAACTGTGCCAGCGTGTATATTTACATACATTACAGTGGTTTCCTTGAAAACGCGTTGACTTTGCAAAACCATTGTGATTTTCTGTATATTGAGCTGAGTAATAATTCATTAGGATCTAAAGCCAGATTATATCAAATCTTGATACCTCCACTGGCATTGAAATCATCGCTAATAGACCAAATTTTTATTTTTAATATGTAGTTCGGTAAAAGTTTTTAAGGAATGTTTTCGTAACTATTTATTAAGTGTCATAACTGGAATGTTTTCTGATAAATTGTTAAAAGTACACGTAGAAATTACTTTAATTGAATGCAACTTGAAACTCAAATATGAATAGTTCGTTATCAGCTAAAGCATTGCACACGTAGCTACAAGTGTAGTAATATTGAACTTTTTTTTATCATATTTAGAGTATATATTATGATTTATTGCAAAAGGAAGAAATGTTCTGGTCGCTTTCGTAATTATTTAACATGGGATCGCAGACTACAAAGATAGGTTGCTATTGTATTGCTGTTAATGATTAAAGCAGTTGACACTTCTGTTTAATTAATGGTGTCATTAAAATGGAGTAAAGTTGAATTATTACTACTTCTAATTTACACCCTTTCAATATCACAACATTGATTCACTGTCTGTAATAAATCCTTTCCAAATCCATTTCAGAGATTGAAGTAATATTATATCTAATCATAGAAAGAGAAATATAGAAATAAAAATTATATACAAGTACACCAGTGGCTTAGCAACTCTATTTTTGGCACCCGGGACGGTCATAAGATCCCACCCCCGGCTGACTGCTGATCATCCCTTAATCTTCCAAATTCGAAAAAAATCCTCAAAATATTTATTTGCTTTGAATTCCAGATATTAAATTACGATTATTCAATCAATTTTGAAGTATTCGTTTGCTTTCGTTATAGTCGCTGGGGACGTACTTGATCAAGATTTCGTTTTTTAATTCTATAACTAGTACTAGTAAACGAGTGAAGGTTTTTCTGTGTTAAAATTTATCTTTTTTTTTTTTGCTCTTCTATTAATCTAACTATGAACTAAAGTTGATGGAATATTTATAACATTTATAACGAAATAATTTTTCATAATATTAAGATTAACTTTCAATGAAAACATTTATAATTTTGTAAATGTTTTGCATTGTTTACAATGTGAAATGATTTGATTTTGCCTAACAGCTGTATAGTTCTTGCAATATCGAGTCTGATACAGCTAATCGAATACAGTTAAGGGAGACATTTCTGATGATTTTCTTGTTCAGGTTATCGGTTATTGACATGTTAGACGGGTGTTCACGAGCTCTCCAATATCACTCCAAACAATAACTGCTATATAAAGCTTTATTTTTCCACACAATGCAGACACATTGCAGAGTTGCATTGTCTTTCACAATAATGATGGGTTGAAATTTGCCTGATTGTTCTTATTTTTATATAAAAAATTCAGTTTAAGATTAAGTTTATATACAGTGTTAGTTTAATATGTTAAACAATAATTATACAATATGCATTTTGGTTATTTGGTACACTTGTATTAAGAAAATATTTAAAAAACATATCAGAAATTCGGAAAAATTAAAAAAAACTAATGATGATAACTTGGTATTAAATTTCTTAATATATATATTATATATATATATATATATATAAACTTCAAAATATGAAAAGGTACGTTAGGAGAACATATCAAACGATTACAAGAAAAGAACACGTAGAAACAAAACAAATATTTGAAAAGGGTCGAAATATTGAGTGTGAGTCCTAGTATTTGTTTTGAATTTTTTTTCAATTATATATATTATATATATATATATATATATATATATATATATATATATTCACTTGATAAACGGAAAGACGATCCAAACTGGACACAATAAAAGTTCAAAATTGAAGATAGGTAGCACGGAAAGTAAAAGAAAAAGAAACACTGTAAGTGTCTGTAAGTGTGTTTCTTTTACTTTCTGTGCTACCTATTTTCAATTTTGAACTGTTATATATATATATATATATATATATATATATATATATGTGTTTAAAATTCAAGAAGAGAAACACACAGAGTAAGGAAACACATTTACAGACTCAAATTTTCGGGTAATCCGTCTTTAGGAGAAAAGAGAAAGGATACAACTACCAAGCACGTTGTAGACGCAACGGCAAGTAGCCAATATATATATATATATATATATATATCAATGATCAAACCACAATAAGAAATGGGAAAACAAGACTAAGATCTTTCAACCGTAACAAACGGTCTTCGTCAGAGTCAAAAACCCAACTGAACACTAGATGGTGAAAACATCTGGTGAGGAGTTGAGAAGAGTGGGAGGGAAGAGTGGTATTTTAAAAGGGTGAAAGCACAGGAAAGGACTAATGTCCAGAAAGGGATGTTTGGGGAAACAAAGGAGTACAGTAAGAAAAAGTAAAAAACTATCCGCTAGCTGTCAACCCTCTTTGAAGAGGCTATTGCCCTCGTGACGAAAGTATCAAGTTTGAAGAGACCGTTACTAATGTTTATAATATTAGATCTATTAAATTTAATTAGAGTCGATTCAATAATATTTCTTAACAACATTGATTTTTGATAGGTAATAAATTTAGCTCCTGTCCAATCAATATGATGATTTTCATGAAATTCATGAATATATATATATATATATGAATGATCAAACCACAATAAGAAAATGGGAAAACAAGACTAAGATCTTTCAACCGTAACAAGCGGTCTTCGTCAGAGTCAAAAACCCAACTCGCACATGTTATTCATCGATAAAAAGATTTTCACATAAACACGTGAAATATGCGATTATTTCACGTGTTTATGTGAAATCTTTATATAGATATACAACAACTGAAGTTTATCGGGACTCTGTCAGTTCTTCAGGTTCAAATTAAACTGTCATTGCCAATGTTTCGGTTTTTATTTGAAACCTTTTTCATAGGCAGAAGTATAAATTTTGAAACAGAAAAACTAAGTATTACATTACAAATTATTTTACAACGAAAAATAGTCTGTGGATTTCAACAACTGTAGTTTGCATAAACATGTGACACTGAACTGTTCAGTTTAATTTGAACCTGAAGAACTGACAGAGTCACGATAAACATTAGTTATATATATATAAAAGAAATTCAAAATTCCTGCGGGACTCTTCGTTCTTCACACCTCCTGATGACGACGATGGTTGAAATATCGATGTGAGTTATGTCTGTGTCTTTCTGTGTGTTTCCTTCGTTTTAAATTTATTTTATTTAATAAAGTCCGCTGGACTGTTTCTTTTAAAGGCTGGGTTCTGTTACATTACAACAACCGTTCTAACAACATTAACTGTTACATTAACATTCGTTAATGTAACAGAACCCAGCCTTCATTTATAGCCCTGAGGATGTCTTGAAATAAAGACGAAACGTTGGCAATAAGGTGATTCCATTTATTTACCCTGACCAAACTCCGAGAAAAAGAAAAAGTGTTTGTTAATATTTTGTGGTCAAGAAAACAGTACCGTATTATATATATATATTATATATATATATATATATATATATATATTATATATATATATAGTTAACACATGAAAGAGAAAAAACAAATAAAGACACACACAAAAGACTCACAACGATATTTCGACAGTCGTCGTCATCGGGTAGAAGTAGTCCCTTTGAGTAGCTGAAGCTAACTGAGTGGTGGGCCGAATGCAAACGAACACGCACTATATATATATATATATTTGTATATACTTTTATTTGTATATATATTTATATATTTATATTTATTTGTATATATTATTTGTATTTGTATTTATTATTTGTATTTATATTATTTGTATATATTTATTTGTATATATATTTGTATATATTTGTATACACTATATATATATATATATATATATATTTGTAAATTTAGGGAGCAATCCTTCTTTTATGCATGTTTTGTTGAACGACCTTTGTACTGTGGCATGAATCAATTTCATAGTCAATCTTTCAAGTTTTCTCACCTTTAGGCCCTGATTCATAGAACCTTTAAGATAACTTCCAGTTGGGCTTTATTCCATCAGGACATAGAAAGATTAAAACAGGTGCTTATTAATAACGGATACAGCAATAAACAATTCGATAAAATCTTACAAATTTATATCCAAAAAATTAATAGTGTGAGCAAGGTCGAACCAAACCAAAACAACAAAGGAATTAAACATAAAGTGTTTTACAGGAACCAATATTCCAAAGCTTATAAGGTTGATGAAAGAGTCCTCAAAGAAATAATCAAAGTCAATATTAACTGCGTTAACCCTGAAGACCAGTTGAAACTTATCATATATTACAAAGGAAAAAATACAGCAAACCTGGTAATCAAGAATAACTTGCAGCCCAAGGCTAAACTCCAACAAACCAATTTATAGTTACAACTGCACCCTAGGAAACTGTGAGTTCCTAAAAACAATCTACATTCGTTTAACAAGAACAACCTTATCTAGGTTGAGACTAACAATGCACCTGGCAACAGGTGCTCCTAAGGAACACATTAAAAAGGTCCATGGCTTAGAATTAAGCCGACAAATGTTAACTAGTAATCGTCAACTAGTTCTTCTGAAGATGGTCAAGGAGACCGAAACATGTTAGTTATAAAGAATAAATCATTTGGAGAACTAGTGTATTTAGTACCAGAAAGATTTAAATCAAAGGTGAGAAAACTTGAAAGATCGACTATGAAATTGATTCATGCCACAGTACAAAGGTCGTTCAACAAAACATATAAATATATATATATATAAAACCAATTAGATGAAAGGATTCTTCGAACTGAATAAACTAGAATTTTCAAAAGAACACACAGAAAAGAAATCACTGAACTCACTACTATATTTCGATGTCCTCGTCGTCAGGAATATATATATATATATATATATATATATATATATATAATAACGTGTAAACCACAATAGACCGGTGTGTCTAATACAATTGCAATAAAGGTCTGTGCAGCTCTGCCAACATGGTTGATCGGGATGGCGACCCCCTAGATTACCGAAGCGCCTCACTCTGCACCTTGCATCAGGTACACCCAAAAACCTTCCAAGAACAATTAGCAAAAACTTCTCTTACTTAAGACATTTTAAAGGGACAGTTGTGTTAAAATCTGAGAGTAATATTAGCCACCTCCAGATTGAAGGTATTCAGCCCTTAATGATTCTCTGCTGTTCTCAGTTATGGAACTTTGAAAGTTCAAAAATTCTTTAGATGAATGAAAAGCTGATACGACATGGTGAAGCTGAACACGCAGTCTTAGTGTTAAAAAAAAAACTAGTACGTTTTAAATAAAGCTAATTTTTGAATATTGACTATAATACTATGCTCTTATCTATTCTTCTTTCCTTCAAGTGTTTTTCATCAGTTCATTTCAATAATTTAGACATTATTTATTTGTATTTTTATTTTTTATCGGAAGTTGATTTTTTTGCCAAAGCTGTAATATAAATCTCACTGGGACAACTTCTTTGGGAACTTGCTCCGTCCAAGTCAGGAAAATAGTCTGGAGACTTCATAATCAGGAGAACGTATATAAGGAATTCGGTGATTTTGGTTTATGTGTATTTATTCTCCTTATGGTTATTCAAACCATAAAGTTTTTCTTCATTTGTGTGTCTAATATCTTGTGTCATACATTTTTTTGTTACTGACACTGTTTCACTCTAGGTTTCCTTCCATTTTTGACCAGGCTAAACAGAACAGCCGTGAATAGATTTCAATTTTAATTTGCTTTAACTGTCTCCCAGTTTAGTTCCGAGATTACAAGGTTTGTTGTCGCCTTACTGTTTAGGCCGATAAGCAGAGTGAGGTAGCGATTGTCGGAATGCTATTCTATCTTGTGTACTTTGCTTGTTTACTCTCAGATAACCGACTAGTTTAGATTTCTTTTGAAAATATTTATCGAAATATATCTGAAAGTTTACTAATTTTATTGTTAAATATTTACTACATGTTAAAATAATTAATATAATTTTTTATTTAAAGGAAATATTATACTGCGTTTTTCTTTCAATTTAGTTGAAATTTGATCTCTTTTTTAAACTGAGTTCATTTCGTAAATATAGAATTGAGAATGTGATTATGTTGAATGGTTCATTAGTTTATTAAGGGAAAAACGTAAAAGCTGTTTATCTTGTAGGCTCAAAATGATCTTAATACAGGGGTGCCCCAAGGACGTTTTACTGCCAGGATCTTCAAATTTAGCCTTACAATAAACATTAGTATTAAATTCATTAAATATAGACGGTCTAATAATTTGGTCTTATTTTGGGCGGAATTTCTGTTAAATTATTGTTCATTCATGCAACATATATTCTTATTACAATTATTGATAATTTTATTATTTTATTGATGGATCTACATACCCTGTCAGAAGGCATTACATGTATGACAGACAGTCTTCCATAATACAACAATAATCCTCATTAATTCTAGACTTATCCACAATAGTTTAACAATAAGAACAGTAATAATAAGAAAAGAACGAATAATAAATGATAATAATACAATGATTAAAGAAAAGAACAGGTAGAATCAATACACAACTCACTTCAATATTTCGACCTCATCTTCATCAGGAGAAGAAAATAAGAAGATGTGTTCTACTCGACTGGTAAATAGAAACTTGGCAACAGAACAGGACTTATCTTCTTCTTCTCCTCCTGATGACTACGAGGTCAAAATATTGAAGTGGGTTGTGTATTGTTTCTATGTGTTCTTTTCTTGCAATCGTTTAATAAACATAAGAAACGATATTTTTATCTCATAACGATATGTTATCGTATCGCATCGTATATTATCATATAACGATATGTTAGGATAAACGATATGTTATCGTATCACATCGTATATTATCATATAATGATATGTTAGAATAAACGACATGTTATCCTAAAGGTTCGTTTCTTATTTTGAATTAATAATGTAATGATAATCATAATAATAATATTAATAACTCTATAGTCATAATAGGACTAGGACAATACTAATAATAAATACTAAATACTAATAATAAATTAAAATATAATGATACTAATTTTGGACGTAATATTCCACGTAATAATGATAATAAGATAATAACACAATAATACTAGGATAATTGCAATATTGCATGGAATAATTAAAATTACCGCATACTATGATGATAATAGTATGCTTACAGTGATAATGATAATATCATAATAACACAATAATACTAGGATAATTGCAATATTTCATGCAATAATTAAAATTACAGCATACTATGACGACTTGATTTAGCATATTATAATATTTTCTTGTAACCTGAGCATTGGCTGATTGTTTACATAGCTTCTGCCTGGCCACCATTCTGAGTTTATGTGCCCTGTATTCATAAACTTATTCACAATGTTATTCAATCCTGATTTACGTCTTACTGTTCATTACATTATTTTGTTTTGTTTTGTTTGTTTGTTTGTTTGTTTGTTTGTTTGTTTTGAACCCTGCATTATCAAACAGTGAGCCCTACTTGTGGTCCACTGTTTAAGGGCAGAGAAGGGCAAGAGTGAACATATTGGTTCCATCAATGATCATACCACAATAAGAAATGGGAAAACAAGACTTTTTCCCATTTCTTATTGTGGTTTCATCATTGATTGTTATTTCACGTGTTTGTGTGAAATCTTTTTATATTGGTTCCATATTCGACCATTGAGTTGCCCTTTGGCTACCTAGTCGGCTAGTTATTCTTTAAACAAAGGATGTTTGGATTTAATTTATATATTTATACATGATGAAAATCGACAGACCCCTCACTTTTAAACATTTAAAAAATATATACTAATTGGGTCTGGCACTAATGCCAAATTTCTACCTTATTCTGAAGTCAAAGAATACTCCAGAGGTAATAAAGGATCTCATTTATAAGGTATAATGAATGAATACAACTTTATTAACAAAAGTACAGTGGAACCTCTACATACGAGATTAATTCGTTCCCGGATCGTGCTCGTATCTAGAATTTCTCGTATCTAGAGCGAATTTTTCCCATAAGAAATTTTTTTCCCATAGCGAATATTTTTCCCGGCCTCCCAAAATCATTCAAGTTAACCCTAAATAACTATGAACACATCTTCCTGATTACTAAAAACACATTCAAATAGTGACTGAACATAAAAATACAGTAATAAGATAAATAAGATGATATTAACGAAATAAAATGCGAGTTTATTATGAGCACTTTCACTTAAAATTAAAGTTAACTTTATGAAAAACTAAATTTTTTTACGGCACTAATTTATTTATGCACTTTTTCTGCGTTTTTTTTGCTTTTTAACATTACTGTATCAGTTTTTACTTTTTTTCGCTTTCTTTTTGGAGCATCTGGAAATTCTCGTAACTTGGCCACCTAGCGGAACCATCTGGAAATTCTCGTAACTTGGATTTTCTCTCGTATGTAGAGCAAGATTTTTGCTCGAAAGACCTCTCGTATCTCGAGTTTTTCGTAAGTAGAGTAGCTCGTATGTAGAGGTTCTACTGTACATACTTCATGAAGGTACGGTCGAAACCGGTTGTGCCTAGGCATACACCTTGGTGAACTGGATTCGATCTCACCGCCCTGCAAATAAGGTATAAGGTGGACTAGCATTACTTATGGATGCTTGACCTGTTTACAAGCCACAAGGACAAATAAATCCCTGATATAGATAGTTCAGAATAAATATGCATACCTTGGTATGCCAGAAATGTGGATATTCAAAGAGAGCTCTTGTTATAATGAATTGACGGATTCACAAATAGACTGGTGACCTGTGAGGACACGAAAATCCCACTCCATCCAAACTCCCTTGTCCAGAGACTATCCCTAAGAACTCCCCAACCACATCCATCCATAGCGGTTATGGATGGATACCCATCCATAAGGCTAGGCTGTTCTTAAAATAGAAAGCTAAACCCTAGACCCACCAATATTCACGACTCAAGAAGACCAAACGACCCCGAAATTATACAAACCGAATAAAAGTGTACGAACATTTACTTACTGACTCCACAAACACAGCAGTATTATAAATCAGCAGAAGCAGGTCTGTGACCTGGAACTGCTCATTACAGTACACTCTACAGTGCGAGGAAAGAATCGTTGATCGTTGAACATGTTTGAAAAAGAAAAGACGGGAGTAATGAACCATATAACCTTACAATTATAAAAATAAACCAGTTAGAAAAAACAGTTGGAATTGAATAACATTGTGAATAATGTTTATGAATATAGTACAGAAAATCTGAACATTATGTAAATTATCAGTGACACCCATCCAGAAATGTAATTGACATGTCCAATTGTGACTGCTCGTAAGATATTCTAAACATAGCATTTTATGAGTCAATCTAATTTGGAAATTCCTAAGAGAAATAAGAGACCCAGTTTAAGCAAATGAGACTTGTCCATGCACCATGTCATCCTCATTATACTATCTTAATTTCATAGGTTCGTTCATATATCCATATGGTAAAAAAAATATAGATATCGTTGAGTCCAGACGCCTCTTTTTGTTCAATATAGTTGTGTTTCTTTTTTACTTTGAAAATACATCTCTAAGCTGTATAATTTTTCAACTTCCTCTTATCATTATAGTATATTTATAGAAGTCAGAAATAGTGTTTCTTTAAATAATAATTTAAAAATTATATAGTTTTAGATATAGACATAAAGATTTCACATAAACACGTGAAATAACAATGAATGATCAAACCACAATATGAAATGGGAAAACAAGACTGAGATCTTTCAACCGTAACAAGCGGTCTTCGTCAGAGTAAAAAAACCCAACTGACGTGGGTTTTAGTTTTCTTAGTCTTGTTTTAGCATTTCATATTGTTGTTTGATCATAGATATAGATATACAACTGAAATATAATAAAAATTTTCATTCCTTTTCTGAGGAAACTAATATTATTTTTTAACTTTTATAATATAGGGGGTAATAAATTAAACAGTACAACTGCATGAAATTACTCTATTATTCGTAGTTTTGGGAATTTGTACGTCTAAATTGTTAATAGCTGAAATGTATTGCTTCATTCTGTGAAATGAACTGTTCCTAAAGTTAAACAAAGAAAAATAAATTTATTTTTCTTTTTTTTTTTGAAGTATAAATTGGTTATTTTTGAGTTATTGATCAGTTTATAGGAATGTTTTTTTTTACCAGTGTATATACTGACTAAGAAAGGGTTTGCAGGAGTTTGTTGAATTGGGTGTGAGAAGTACAAGTTTTGGTGGACCGTAAGGGCTGATTGGCACAGAGATGGGGTGGGTGTCGGGATCAATGGCCTCCAGCAACAGCTCAAGTGAGTCAGTGGGGCTGGCGTCCCTTCCACATCTGCTGCCCCACTCTCTGCCGCCGCTTGGCTCTTGCCCGCTCGTCATTCCACCAAATACTCACAGCACACACACACGTCCACGCAGTCACACCAGTAAACCTTATTGCTTCTATATCATTTAAATATTTTATTTATCGTAATTTATATTTTCTCTTCTGATGTATTTTTAGTAAATACAGTCATCCATTCGCTACTTGGCAGTTCGTTTATCGCAGCTTCAATACATCGTAGATGCTTCAAAAGTATCCATCAAAAATTCAAAATTGATTATTTATAGCGCGAAAGTTGGCTGCACCAGCAGAAAGCAGCGGGTCACCACAGCATTCAAAATCCAAGTCTGATACGTATTTCCGCGTTTTCCATAGACATTTATAAAGATCAAGCGAAGAGATCGTATTTTCAGAGGTACCGAGTTATGTACCTTGTTATAAAAGAAAAGTTATCGGAATAAAAGAGTTCTAAAAACATATTTACAGTATATATACACTTTAGTTACATCTACGTATGTTACACACGCACACACACGTATCATATTTATATTACTTAAACATTATGTATTTTTTTTACTATTAATATATGTTATTTCTTGTTTGAAACTATTCTGTAGTGTTCTAATGATAACATATGCACTTTTATGGTTTCATACACACTTAATGATATTATACATACAAAAAAAAATGTACGTATGTTAAAAATGAGACGTAAAACTCGTTGGAGGTTTGTCACGTGTCGCGGCCAGTTCTGGTCCCTATTAACCGCGTTAACTGAGGGATGACTGTATTGCCATTTACATCATCGGCAGTTCTATATTATTCCAGTAGAAGTGAATATAATCTTTCAATAACAGTTACACAGTTTGATGAGTACAACATCACAGAAGTATGTATCGCACTCTACCATTCTGTTCCAAAGATACTGACCCGACACTAAGTATGCTTGTTTTGGATCTTATGTCAAGAATAATAATGTTCCCCACTATCCCGGCTCTATCTTCTATCATCAGTATACCAATTTTCCCAGCTCTGACTCTGATTCAAGAATGCTGGTTATACACTCTACCATTCTGTTCCAAGGATACTGACCCGACACTAAGTATGCTTGTTTTGGATCTTATGTCAAGAATAATAATGTCCCCCACTATCCCGGCTCTATCTTCTATCATCAGTATACCAATTTTCCCAGCTCTGACTCTGATTCAAGAATGCTGGTTATACATTCTACCATTCTGTTCCAAGGATACTGACCCGACACTAAGTATGCTTGTTTTGGATCTTATGTCAAGAATAATAATGTTCCCCACTACCCCGGCTCTATCTTCTATCATCAGTATACTAATTTTCCCAGCTCTAATCCTGATTCAAGAATGCTGGTTATACGCGCTCCTGGCTCCAAGTCTCCTATTTACTCCGTTATCCCGGCTATACTTTGGCCAAAGTGTGTTAATTTTGACTTTAAATATTTTCCCTTTTTCGCCTGGGTTTGAATTTGCCTGAGGTACATTCTTTTGGTTTGTTGTCATTGTAAGAAAAAGATTGTCATTATAGTTTGTGAATATTCTATTCACAATAATAAAAATCTAAAGAATTTTTAAAATATTTCGGTTTTGTGGAACTGTTTTTTTAAGGATTATTTTTGAAGTTGATGATCTTCAGTATTGCCATGTGACTAATATTCCTTTAGTCACGAATATTACTTTAACTGCAAGGATGGAACGTTGACACAGAATTATGATTACAAAGTACCTAACCAAGTTTTAATAAGAAATATATATTAAATTAAAAAATCTGTATAAATAAAAGAAATGTTTTCTGAGGTAAAATGGATAAACCAACAAAAGTCTCCACACAAATGAAGTTTTATTCAACGTGTTTCGAACACTTTGTGTTCATCATCAGGAAGACACCAAGGATGTGGTACTGACGGGTTGGTGTCTTCCTGATGATGAACACAAAGTGTTCGAAACGCGTTGAATAAAACTTCATTTGTGTGGAAACTTTTGTTGGTTTATCCATTTTATCTCAGAATGAGTAAATACCACACAATTACGGATTGCACAACTAAGAAATGTTTTGTTGTCTGTACATTGTTTAGAACTGACTCATTTAAAATTAATTACCTTTACATTTTGTACATTAGAGAAACCGAATCCTACCCTTAGTAATATTTCTGTGTGTTTGTTTTTTTTGTCCAAAAATTTTGTAACAAGCAAATGTAGCCACCATAAGGCATAACGAGCTGAAACTTTGACAGTAGATTTATGTATGGCTAACTTAAACGCTAAGATTTTGATGGCTTTGAAATTTGAAATTTGGAAATTGGAACGTAGAAGCGAAGTTTTGGACTTTTAAGTTGTGTTTGGCTAGCTAAATAGTTATGCAAGTATATAGTAGTATATACTTGCAAGTATACTGTAGCAAGTAGGTATTGTTATTTGATTATAACTTCGTTTGCGTTTATCATAATTTATTGACTTTACAAAAGTGAGTCCTACCTACCCACGTACTAAATAAGAAATATGCCTAGAATAAAAGTAAATTTGAAATCATTATCTAAAGTTACAAAAGCGTTAAAAAAAACTCCAGATCTAAAGACAAATATAGACTGGCGTAATAATATTCTCTACTATTATATACGAGGTGTGTAAATAAAGTAGTGAGACTGATTTTTTTTAAATTTTCTATTCAAATATAATTACAATGTGATATTGTCACCTTCAAAATAGTTCCCTTCGGAAGCCATACAGCGCTGGAGACGGTCCTTCCAATCATTGTAGCATTGCTGGAACTCGGATTCTGGAATGGCCTTCAGCTGGTCGGTTACAGCAGTTTGTATGTTTTGTAGTGTCCCGAAATGAGTTCCCTTGAGGTGATTTTTCAATCTCGGGAAGAGGAAAAAGTCACAAGGACTCAAGTCTGGTGAATAAGGAGGCTGAGGAGCAACAGGAATGTTTTTACTGGCCAAAATCTCGTTTATTGAGATGGCAGTGTGACAGGGCGCGTTGTCGTGATTTTTCTCATCTCCAATTCATTGGTCAAAATGTGATGAACGGAGGTGTGATTCAAATTCAACTGTTCCCCGATCATTCTGACTGTCAAGCGTCGACCTGAACGCACAAGGTTCCGTACTCTGTTGACATTTTCATCGGTGTTTGCACTTGAAGGCCTTCCGCTTCGTGGTTCATCTTCAATCGACTCTCTTCCTTCTGAAAATTCCTTAAACCACCGAAAAACCTGTGCCCTTGATAAAACACGTTCTCCATAGGCCGGTTTCGGTTGCATTATGTCCAAGTCCTGAAGCAAAATTTGATTGCACACCGCTGCTCAACTTTGAGGTCACTCATTTTTAAAACGCTCAAGAAAAAACCATTTCACGAAAACCAACGCTACGGACAAACAAATGACTGTGGCGAGTTCAGATTCATACTGGAGGCGCATCACACGTGCACCTGACGCTACTCAAGGCCACGCGTCTCCAGCGTTGCCAGATCGAAAGCGACGTTGCCAGTCTCACTACTTTATTTATACACCTCGTAATTTCTAATAATATTTGGGAATACCACTTATCATCACTGAATATTCGTAAAATATCAATTAAAAATGGTTAGGTCTGCTAATAATGTATAAAATGAATATTTCTGCGCATTAATATTTGAAATGAGTATGAGTTTAACCTTCGATGAGCTGTTTATATAAAGAGAAAGTAATTTATTAGTGTCTGCGATTAAATATACCCTAGAGAATCCTTTTTTAGCCTGGCATTAATATGCAATCTGTTTACCTTCCTAATTAGTATTTCATTAACTTGCACTTGGTTTGGCCAAAGCGATTCTCTTTAGCCGCCATTAAACCTAAGTATACAGGTTTTCGTTTATATTATTAGGCTTATAAAATAGAAAATGGCAAAATTTATTATTTCAAAAATCATTTATTTCAGCCTGCCTTTAAAGTCAGATAGAATGTTTTATCTGAACCTGGGATTTTAATTTATCTACGAAGTTTTTTCATACTTTTCTTTATTACTTTATTCTTGGTTGAGTTTAAATCGAGTCACTTTTCGATTACATTATTCTTCTCGTTTTACATCGAAATTCCTATTAATTATATGCAGCAAATATCATGAAGCAAATATTTAGGCAGTTTAATGAAAATTTTATTTACATTATTAGTATGAGAAACCGTCGTACCTCGTAAGATGATCCTGGAGTTGGAGCGCTTTCGGGGGGCGTTGTCCATCTTCGATCGCAACTAACCTACTGACTGTAGTATATTTTATGTCAAAAAGTACACAGAGTTGTATAAATATCAAAATGGTCTAGATTTATAATGAGTTTTAGAAGAAAGTTGGGTAATATTTAGTAAATATCATTGAAATATGTATCAAATATAAAAAAAATGAAACAAATTGATGTATGAATTTCATATTTCGATTTATGTTGAACGATGTTTTATCTAACGTAGTGCAATCAGTTATTATGTGGTTTTTACACATTGTAGGGTAAAAAGCTAATGAAATGATCTCCACATATAAAAATTTAATGATATAAACAACGCGTTTCGAATTGAGGCATTAACTAAGGGTGACTTAATGTGAGTTAAGCACCCTTAATTAATGCCTTAGGAAGAACAGTACGTGTTCGAAACGCGTTGTTTATATGTGGAGACCATTTCATTAGCTTTTTACCCTACAATGATGTTTTATCTACAATATATTGAATAAAACTGATGCAAGTTAAGAATTTTCTTATAGGTGTTGATATTTAGAGGCAAATTCATTTGTCTTTAACATCTTTGTTCCCCCAATTCTGTTTAACATCATTTCTTATTCCTTTTCTTACTATTTACTACTTTTCAAATCCCTCTCTTGCCCAACTACATCAAACTATTTGCCCGATATCTTCTGACGTATTTATTTTGTAACACTGATGAGAGAAGTTACTTGTCAAAACAGCATGTGTGAGTGTGTGAATGGTGCGCACGCTAGTGCTCGTAAGTGTAACTCTCATTAGGAAGGTGATATATTTATGTTGAACGATATCTTAACTACAATATATTGAATAAAATAGAAGTGAATTTTAAATTTTCAACGACTTCAGTCCATGTATCACAATTATTAGACTCCCCTCCCTCCAAAAAAATTCTTGTTAAGGATTTTCTTACAGAAGTTGATATTTAGAGTACATAATGGAGTGATACTTGCGACAGCTGTGCAGGATACAGATGTTATTGTTAAATTACCTCTGTTTCCCTCTCTCTTGAAGGTCATTTGCACCATTCGCAGAAGTCCTGTTCCCTGTGGATTATTGTAGTCCTACACCATAATATCCAGTCATCGACTTTTGGAACTCAAGTTCAGTAAATGTTTATTGTCATTATAAAAACTTTCTTTAGAAAAAATTGAAATCTAATAATTTAATATCTTGATTTGCTTTTATCAGTTTTCTGTTTCAAGTAATCACAATATAAATAAATAACTATTCTATAAATCTTGAGTGTTTAAATTTAGGATTCTCAAGGTGAAATCAACCCGGCACTGTGACCCGTCCATGGTATATAAATGGGTGTCAAGACTACAAACTGAGTTGGGTTTTGACTCTGACGAAAACCGCTTGTTACAGTTGAAATATCTTAGTATTGTTTTCTCATTTCTTATTGTGGTTTGATCATTGATTGTTATTTCACGTGTTTATGTGAAATCTTTTTATATACCCATAAATAGAAGTGGTCAAAATGTTATTCATATTTAGGATGAATCACTAGTCAGTTTTTGGTACTATCTGATTCCCGAATTTCGTGCTATTGCAAAAGTAGCACTTCACACATTGCTGCCATTTCCCTCTACCTAGTTATGTGAAACTGGATTTTCCCTTTAAAATGCTATAGAAACCAAATACCGAAGAAGACTTAATGCTTGGGTTAACTTGAGAATGAAACTCTCAAGTATAAAGCCAAAAATGATTACAAAACAAACTCTGTGTTAAAATTGCTAGCAATTCTGTTTTATGTGTTATGCACTTGTGGAAAATATTAAAGTTAAAATCTTTTATTTTTGAATTTTTATTCGAAAAATACATATTGCAGTAATATTACTTTTTTAATTGTTTTTAAACATGCATACTATTTAAAAAAGATAATGAAAATACTTATATAATGATTGTATGAAATGATTAGAATCTGGGGTTCCCGGGAAAGTTACTACAACCAAAAAGGGTTCCGCGTCGAAAAAAGCTTGAAAAACTCTGGTCTATAGAAAAGACGAGACTACTCCTGACCGAGTGGCTGGTTTACGATTAAGCTTTCTTGTCGTTGACGTAATGTATTTTTCTTTAATGATAAATTTAAAATGTATAGGATAAAGTAATTTATTTATTCGTTTAAAATTTATAATAATGTAATTTTTGAAAATTGAGAAAGCAAAAAAAAAGGTAAATGGTTTTAACATAAATAGCTGAATTTTTTTTTATTGTTTAAACCGATCCCTTACAAGGTTAAAAACGTCAGCCCTTTACGTTCTTTTTGGATGATTGGTTTGATTGGATTCTACATTGGGACTCCTAAAGTTTGCCTACTCAACTGTATTTAGAACAGCGATCTTTAACGAGTACTTGACATCGTACAGGCTCGGGACCGAAGGCTTAAAGTTCTAAGGGACAGCATATCCAGAGTTAATCACCTCCCGAATGAATAAATCGAGGACCAGGTGGGTATCGAACCCTGGACCTACCAGTTGAGAGGCGAGTACGTTAACTACTGATCTAACCTGTGACCCTTTAATAGTTCCATATCTATTTATTCAAATAACTTCCATTGTTTGGTAGTTGAATACCAAAATCTACACAATCAGCAGGTAAATACCAATAAGTATGTCATCATCGATGGTATGTTACCTTTTGATCTAAACTGATTTATAAAATGTTATCAAATATCATAAAGCGTTTTGAGAAAGGAGGGAGAGTTGGACGTCTTCATTCAACCTTCTCAGTTGTGAGTATAGAATGGAAGTTGATTATTGAGGCAAGCTAGATTCAGTCCAGGATTTTATTCTTCATGCTGGGCATTAAGTTTATAATCTGTCTATGTTAGAAAAATTACTACGGAAGTTAATGTTTAATTCTAAAATTAGCTATTATAATGAAAGCAAAGTTTACGTAGTTACTAAGTAAAGTTTTACCTAAGTCAAGCCCTAATTAAAGTCACCGAACTTACCTAGTTCTCTCATACTTAACCCACTGTTCTGCTAAGAAGCAGTCAAGTACTTTTCATACTGTTGATTTTTAAATGACCTTCAGATTTTCATTTACATAACAATATACATACTTGAATTTTATTAAAAAAACAGTTTCTTTAATACTAGCATTTGCTTTTCATGAATGATCGTTTTACTACTTTGTATTGTTTAAAAAAACTTAAAAGATTTATTTGTAAAGAGTTGAATTAATTTGAAGAACTATTGCTCTATATTTTTTTACTAATATTATGATCATCTTAGATAATGTGATGACGCCAACTCTGTTCATTTGATATTTGTAGAACTAAAAAATCCAGCTGACTCAAGCAATTGAGATAAAGAATTCTAATCCTCGATTTTTCAGCCAAAACAAGTCATTGCTAGGTACCAATCAAGGTTTTCAACCATTTTTACGTATAGTGAAACTCATATAGAGCCAATCCTATTGCAAAATAAAAGAAGGTAATAGAAATCTATGTTATCGATTTCTTAACAATTAATCTTTATTAATTATATTTAGTAGATCAAATAATAAAAACATTGCCTTGCTATAGATAGGAATGGTTGATTTAAATTTGATTCAGTATTGACAAGAGCAGTAGCCGTGTCTGTGAAAACTTCAGCATCTTGCAGATGTTTTTCCTATTTTTTCCCAAACTGTTTTATTTAACCAGGCCAGAATTTTGTTTTTTTTTCTTTGTTTTTGTTTAACACCTCTTAAAACAACCTCCTTATATCCCTTTTCTCCTTGTAGTACACCACATGATCTTTTCCTTCTGTCAATTCAACGTGAGACAAGTTATTTTGGTCGAGGCATCCTAGTCCCATTTCTACATTTCTTACTATGGTTTAGACATTGACTTTTGTTTCACATGTTTAGTATGCACTTTTGTTCTATATATAACTGGATTACACAGTAAACACGTACAATAAAGTGGATGACCTCCTTTTCCGATAATGACGTGTCGATGAAATACCTCCAAAGTGTAAGCTGAATCGTGTCAGTTCTTTCATGTGTCCCATTTTGGGGTATTTGATGTGTTACCCTGTTAGCCGGCTAGGTAAATTAATTTATCAAATAACAATCTCAACTGGTTTATCCTGCCTACTGCAAACAAATGTACGCTACTAAAAGTAAGTCGCAAAAAGACCATAAATAGTTATAAATTATGCCTATGAGATGTAAAAATTTCAGGCTTTAGGAGTACTATAATGGTGTTGGTTTCTGTTTGTATGGCACTTGGGAACGCTAAAAGGATTCTTTGATCTTTAATTACGAATACATCAAAAAGACTGTTAAAAAATGTGCAATTTCTTTTGTATTACAAATTTGTATCTGTTTTTAAATAATTATGACTAATTAATTTGAGTAGGAGTAATAGGAAGGGAGGGGATATTGATGATAAAGTCATGCCTCATATCCTGCACATTTTATCAGCTTCTAAAGTCAAAATTTATCATTTCTACCAAATAAAACTAATAATTTTAGCAGTATTGATATAATCCAGTCTGTCTCCTTTAAAACAGTATTCAGAAACTTTTTTTCAACATGACACCACTTTCAAATAGCAAAAATCTTTCAATCCTTATGCGAATTTTTAACATTGAAAACAATTTGGTTTGGATATTAATACGTTTGATTAAAAAAAAAAATGGATAACTTTATTTTAACGAATTTGATGTATGTGTAGTAGAACCTGGCAGCGCAAGTTTGATTCTTTCTCAGACCGAGGTCATATTGCTATTTAATCGTATTATAAAGCAATTGTTGCATTGTAATTAATATGGAAACAGTTTAAATAGAAAAGTTTCAATTAAAAAACAACAATAATGAACATGTAATATGAATAATATTACTTGAACAATAAATGGATGCAAGAAATAATCATGTTTCAGTATTAATCTACTAAACTTAAAACAGAGACCATCTAGGCGTGAGGAAGACGGTCAGTCGTAATACGAATTTTTTCTTCATCGTACGAGATGAAAATACCAAACCAGTTTATCCATTGATTAAAATGGCTTTAGAGTACTACAATGGATGGTTGGTTGATATGTTGGTATGACACTTGGGAACACTAAAGAAACTGGTTTGGTTGAACGTCTAAAGCAGGGTTGTCCAAAGTCTAGCCCGCGGGCCGCATCGCGACCCCCTTCAATACGGCCCGCGGCCTCTTCTAGAAAACTTTTAAAAATTAGTATATTTAGACATCTATTGAGTTATATTCGAAAAAAGTTGTTATTAAGCAAAGCTACACTGCCAATCACTCAATTTTGGCCTCTTCTTTCTGAAGAGCATTATCCTAATTTACGCCGTTTTGGATTGTACTTGCTGTCAATGTTTGGCAGTACCTACCTTTGTGGAGCAGCATTTTCCGCAATGAAGTCGATTAAATCCAAAGAGAGGAATCTACTCAATCAAACATCTCTCGAAGCCTGCCTTCGTTTATCCTTAACCTCAGTTGACATTGACACAAATGAGCTGGCTTCCAAAATGCGCGCACACCCATCCCACTGAATTTTAAATAAACTGTACCGTTTTACGTACTTCCTTAAATATTTTTAACGAATATATTTAAGGGTTGATTTTTATCCATACTTGTCAATTATTTGTTTATGATAATATATGTTTTTATGATAAATATAAAGATTCATTTACATGTACGTGTTTTACTTTACATCTGGTACAGCGGCCCGCGATCTAATTTCCTTGCCGAATGCGGCCCGCGTCCCCATAAAGTTTGGACAACCCTGGTCTAAAGAAACGACGACCAACCAGTTGTTCGACTAAACGACTTTAGTTGGAACACTAAAGAAACTGCAAAAGTCGTCTGCTTGGCTATGCCAAGTGTCAATTAACAACCACCATACGAAAACTTGTACCAAACGCGCACGGGTGAATTAAAATTACTTTTATGTTGAAACAAGAAGTTGTGAAACCTTAGGGGTCTGACTAATACACTTTGACAACCATTGGTATAGAGTATACCTTCAGTTACGCTTACACAGAAGAGAAAACGGCATTTTGACCTTTTTATAAAAAAAAAAATTTGAGATTTAGTTGACAGAAAAATGAACTGATTTAAAATTTTAGAGAATAAAATGCCTAGTCAACCATATATTTACACGGATTTCCGAAGTTACCCGTACTAAAGTATTAAGATTTAGATATTTTGACATCAATTTTATAGATCTCTTCCGCTTTTTAACAATAATACAGCTTTATCAACTGTCGTTAGCTTAAATAGTCTTAATGTTGTTGTCAATGATTATAATATATTTGATTATCAGTTTGCTTCTTCATATTGCGAACTGTCAATCGTAAATAGATTTCTTAATTAAAGGTTATTCACTTTATTTAGCGTCTTATTTATAACTTTTTCGGTTACGTCTAAATCGAGGGTTATATTTAACACTGCTGACTTGGAATTCTTGGCAAGCATTTAAAGATTGGCGAACAGGTTTACCGTGTTGACATTGGCACACTGTGATTGTCCCGATTTGACGTCTCCAGACCTTGGAATTGAAGAAATTCTTCGCATGTATCTACATTAAGGTGCCTTAGTAAATACTATGGAAAAATAATGTACTTTTAAATAATATTTAATTATGAAAAATAAACTGAGTTTGGATTAGTTGTATTTAAAATATATTTATGAGTGTATATAGCAACGAAATTATAGTTACGTTTATTAAAACGAAGTGGAATAAAGTTTATGTTAAAATTATATTATGCATGTGTCCACAAATTCGTATGCCTCAATCCTTTTTTTTTATCACCATGCCTACGATCATGCCAAGGATCACTATGTCCTGGAATGTGTCAAGGACCACTACATCGAGGATCATGTGGAGGGTCACCATGTCAAGGACCACTACGTTTGGAGAGCTTGTTGATGACCATGTCAAGGACCTACTATGTCCATGAACATGTCGAGTACCAACACTGCAAGGAACATTTAAAGAACAACCACCATGTTAGGACCATGCCAAGCATTAACATGTACAGGAACATATCAAGGACCTACTACCTCCAAGAACATGTCGAGTACCAACACTGCAAGGAACATTTAAAGAACAACCACCATGTTAGGACCATGCCAATCATCACCATGACAAGGACCGCTACGTTTGGAGAGCTTGTTGATGATCATGTCAAGGACCTACTACCTTCAAAAACATGTCGAGTACCAACACTGCAAGGAACATTTTAAGTACAACCACCATGTTAGGACCATGCCAAGCATCACCATGACAAGGAACATATCAAGGACCTTCATGCTGGGGACCACCATGTAGATGATAATGTCAAGGTCTACCATGTTGAGGAAAATTGAGAAACATGTCAAGGGCAACCACGTGGAAGAAACATTCGAGGACCACCATGTAGGTGTGAATATAAAATACCTCCACATCGAGAAACATGTTGAGAGACACCCAATTTGAGTAACATATCAAGGCTAACGATAGAACGATAGAAAGGATAACAGTAGAAAAGATGGAAGTAAAGGAGAAGAAAAAAAAAGAAAGGGAGAGGAAGACACATACTGAACCATGACGTCATGACTAAGCGGGTTGGCTCCTAACCAAAGAGTATAGACCGAGTATGATACATCCGTTTCAAGTGGTGGTTAAAGCTGCCATCACGACGTCCCTGCTTCCTGCATGGGAATCACCATTACAGGTTAAACTCCCCCACTGTGACAAGGTGGGGGATACTACTACGCCAGTTGATAGAGAACGTAAAACACATAAAACCCTGAGTCTATGCCGTGATAAGTACTCATTATGATATACCTCTACCCAGAATAAAATTGGTTTAGGTCTCTTTATGTAGAATGTATTCAGTGCTCAATATTTTGAGGTGGAGGTCGAGAGGGTTCTTGGTGGTTTGTTTGCTTCGTCAATGACCACTCTATCATACTTCATACAATGTTTTTTTACAAATTTTGTCTCTTAATTAGAGTCAGTTTACATAGAGTTCTTAGAATTGTATTACCACTTAGAATTCATTCTTTTCCAACAAAAAAAAAACATGAGGTATTCATAATACCCTCAAAACTGAATTATAATACCCTCAGCTTTGCTTTAAATGTTTCACTTCAAAAGGAAGTAATACTGTTCTCTAGCCTGAATTACTGATACTTTTAGATCTTAATCAAGTTAAAAGAGGAAGCCCGAGGACCTGGGCACCAAACAACTTCCTCTGGCCTCTTGCCATTTCTGATTACGTCTCTAAACCTCCATTCTGTTTGGCACCATTTGTATAGATTATTTAGACTTCTATAACAACCTCTGTTATGTAGAAACCTTTGATCTCTAAATGGAAAACAAAAAAAAGACTATTGTAACACAATCCATGATTTAATAGAGTCCTTTAAGAGGAAGTAGTTAAATTTTATCATTGAATGAATTGATTTTAATATGAAGCACTAAAATAAAATAATTCCTATTTCAAGTGTTTCACATAAGATTCTATCTTTTGTTATAGTGAAGTTGGTTCGTTGTAATTATTTTTTTCATTTCATATTTAAAAGATAAAATCGTAGATGTTAAGTTCAACGGTCAACCAATATTACCATATATTACTGCCCCAATTGGCAGTTTCCGATTGTACTTTCATTATTAACGAATTACTGCATTACTATTGGTGACAAAATCGTGACAAAGTCGTTGATAATTTATAAGAGACATGTAAAATTATGTCGGACTTGTCCGATGTCAAGTACCCGTAAAGACCTCCCCATTAATAAACTTAAGTAACGAGCACTCCTGAACCTAGAACAAAAATACAGTAGGTAACGAATTACAAATCGTTCCAAACTGTAATTTGGAATATTTACAGGTTAATGCTATGTAGGAAATGTAATTGATGGATGATAGCTTATATTATTCTTTTTGAACTTGAAGCTTTAGCTGTCATTAGACAAACAAGTCTTAAGCCCTAAACGTAAGATTGAAACTCTAGTCTGTATGAAACATGACTCCCTTCTGTAGAATGACCCTGGTTATGTAGGATCCCCGGTTAACCGGCTCCTGATCCCCGTTTATTAGAGGCTAAAATAGGTCCCCAAAATAAATGTATATGAAGTGAAAATACCTACATTATATATATATATATATATATATATATATATAGTTCAATATAGACAAAGAAACATAGACAAATCAAAAGAACACACTTACAGTCTCTAATTTTTGGTTTGAAGCGCATTGCGCTTGGTTTCCTTCTCTTATCTCTCCTGAAGATGGTTCAAACCGAAAATTAGAGACTGTAAGTGTGTTCTTTTGATTTTTCTATGTTTCTTTGTCTATATTGAACTATGTTTGTCCGTTTTGGATCGTATTTCCAACGAAGAAGTGTATATATATATATATATATATATATATATATATATATATATACCATTAAAAGAAACGGTCCAGCAGACTTTTTTTAAAATAAAATAAATTCAAAACGAAGGAAACACACAGAAAGACACAGACATAACTCACATCGATATTTCGACCATCGTCGTCATCAGGAGGTGCGAAGAGCGAAGAGTCCCGCAGGAAGACAGGGCGGTACTGAGCTCGGAGACCGCAGCCAGTACCCCACCACTTACCACCAAGCGGGAAGGGAGGGAAGGAAATGAAGAACCAAATTAAGACGTAAAAGGAACGAGTAAAAATTATAACTATAAAAAATTATAAAAAAAATTATAAAGAAGTAGATAAATCAAATTAAAATTAAAAAGAAAAAAATAAAAAATAAAAAAATATATAAATTATCGGTTGAGGTTGAGTCCAGGGGAAGAGCGAGCATCAAGTAAGCATATGTATGCCTCCTCTGAAGCTCTTAGGGTAACTTTATTGTTGGATTCGGGGATCTGCTTCAGGATCTGAACCCTGAAACAGTCATTGAAACTGAGCCCATGCGAGTTCGCATGGATGGCTACAGGATAGTTACTGCGTTGACTGACTGAAGCCCTATGACCATTCATACGAAGGCTCAACTTATTAGAAGTTAAGCCAACGTAAAAAGAGCCACACTGAGTGCAATCCAGTCGGTAAACACAGTTGCACGAGGTACAGGAGGAATTGACTTGAACCGGGTAGGAACGATGGTGGAGAGGGGAATCGAAGGAAGGATTAGGATTTACAATCAGGCAAGTTTGACAGCCACGGCGTCCACATTGTTTCATTCCAAGAACAGGATTGGAAGGCTGAGGGGTAATATGAGAAAAAATGCTTTTTAGATTGGCAGCTTTACGGTAGGAAATAGAAGGGGGGTGATTAAAGATGGAAGAAGTAGAAGTAGAAGTAGACAGAATCGGAAAAGACTCCTTAATAACAGTTCTTCTTCAGTTCTTCTTGACGACCTACTTCCCTGGCGCTTATAAGCTTCGTGCTGTTATTAAGGAGTGTTTTCCGATTCTGTCTACTTCTACTTCTACTTCTTCCATCTTTAATCACCCCCCTTCTATTTCCTACCGTAAAGCTGCCAATCTAAAAAGCATTTTTTCTCATATTACCCCTCAGCCTTCCAATCCTGTTCTTGGAATGAAACAATGTGGACGCAGTGGCTGTCAAACTTGCCTGATTGTAAATCCTAATCCTTCCTTCGATTCCCCTCTCCACCATCGTTCCTACCCGGTTCAAGTCAATTCCTCCTGTACCTCGTGCAACTGTGTTTACCGACTGGATTGCACTCAGTGTGGCTCTTTTTACGTTGGCTTAACTTCTAATAAGTTGAGCCTTCGTATGAATGGTCATAGGGCTTCAGTCAGTCAACGCAGTAACTATCCTGTAGCCATCCATGCGAACTCGCATGGGCTCAGTTTCAATGACTGTTTCAGGGTTCAGATCCTGAAGCAGATCCCCGAATCCAACAATAAAGTTACCCTAAGAGCTTCAGAGGAGGCATACATATGCTTACTTGATGCTCGCTCTTCCCCTGGACTCAACCTCAACCGATAATTTATATATTTTTTTATTTTTTATTTTTTTCTTTTTAATTTTAATTTGATTTATCTACTTCTTTATAATTTTTTTTATAATTTTTTATAGTTATAATTTTTACTCGTTCCTTTTACGTCTTAATTTGGTTCTTCATTTCCTTCCCTCCCTTCCCGCTTGGTGGTAAGTGGTGGGGTACTGGCTGCGGTCTCCGAGCTCAGTACCGCCCTGTCTTCCTGCGGGACTCTTCGCTCTTCGCACCTCCTGATGACGACGATGGTCGAAATATCGATGTGAGTTATGTCTGTGTCTTTCTGTGTGTTTCCTTCGTTTTGAATTTATTTTATTTTATATATATATATATATATATATATTAACAATATCTACCGTCTTATTCTGAAAATAAGACACCGTCTTACTTTATTTTTAGGTCAAAATCCGTACTAGGGCTTATTCTCGGGGGAAGGCTTCAATTAAATTAAGCAGATTTACACATTTTTGTTTAATATTTCTTTTTATACAGAAATTTAAATTTATTCTGTTACAGTCATGTTATCTTCTGGAACATCGTCATAAAATACCAAATTTTGAATTCCCTTGTGATTTTCTTCCAAATCTATTTCCTGTAGGATCATTGGTCTGAATCTCTCATGTCTTGCAATATAGCTGTGGTTAAATTAATATTATTTGTGTAAGTAGTCTCATTGAAACGAACTTCAGGGGTAAACAAGAAATATCTTGGAATATTTTTTTCAAAAGAATCTCTGAAATATTACGACATCTAGTACAATTCAACAGCATGAATTCTAGTACATTCAATTCGTGTACTTCACATTATCTTAACTAAGGCGTTTCCAGGGGAGGGCTTATAGTCCAAAACGTCCTGCAAATCACGCTAGGACTTATTTTCGGAAAAAGACGGTATGAGTAAATGGTTTAAAGATTATACTGGGTTTTTATTTGGTTGTTGAATTCTTGTTGAATAGAAATAAACTTTCTTTAGGATCAAATGATTAATCTTGAGTTGAATATAGAGGGTGAGAGGTGCGTGAATTGGTCTGGATATGGAGCCCAGATCCCGAGGTTGTACTTTTTTTTTTTTTCTAAACCATGTCTGTGTTTTCTCCTTGAACCTGTCTCTTGCCCCTTGTGTTGGTTCAACCACCTCAGGCCTACCAGCCTCCGCACCTTTCTCAGAAATAAGCCTTCTTGGAATTTTTCAATAAAAAATCATCCAGCAGTTTCCTTAATCTATTATTATTATTATTACTCCCTTCCTCGGCGTTCTTCCATGAAAAATGGAGTCAGATTCTAAATATGATTCCACTTTGAAAACTTTTTGTTCCTGATTTAAAAGTAATATGACAATTTTATATTTTTTAAGCGATTTCTTGTTTTTCTATATTAAGTTGTCTAACAGTGAGTTGTTTTACAGTCGCCCCAGATAAACTAGGTCATCTCTCAAAACATTGCCCAATATTTCAAAACAACTACTTTCTCTTGGAAATTGGTATAAAAGTATAATACCGATGCGATAATTATCGCTTATTTTATTTTTTCTATTTCTAATATTGATAAAATATTAAAAATATTTCTCCTAATAATGATGAAATATTATAAATCGTCACTTTTCTCGAACAGAAACTATCCCATTTATGAAAAATCTTATTTTTTATTTAAATTGCCTAATATTTTTACATTAAAATGTTAACAGCTGTTATAATTTTATAAATGCTTATAAAAATAAACGAACAAAGGAATAAAAAGTGAATAAGTTATGCAATGTAATTTTATTAACATAGGTTCAAAGTTAATTTATTAAAAATCTCCTAGAGAGCTAGATTATAATGATATTTATGAAATTGCATGTAAATGTTTTTATAATATTTAACATATATAGGTCACAGTCTTAAGTCTGACAACGCAAGACTTAGTTTCTATACCTGATGAATGTAATGTTATTTGATGATATTCAGGGTTTAGCTATAACGTCATCATGAATCTTATATTCATGTTGATTCAATTGATGAAGTTTTCATTAATTGAATGTAACAGGTAATATATTATAAGCATTAATGATTGTTTATTTCATTTTCTATATCCGCATCAAAGATTATTAACTCCATCTAATGTTAAATGAACAAAATATGGTGAAGACAAACGTGAATCGAACCCAAGTCCATGTGACGCTAGGGAAGACATTATCAACTGTCTCTGAAGCGGCCAGTAATGGTTTATTCAAATTAGACTCCGTATTAAGGAGAGCAATCCCCTTACCTTAGGGGGTTCTATCAGCTGGCGGTTAGTCTTCCTTCATTTGTACCTGACCTCCATTGTTCATTCTGTCTTGTCCGACCTTTTTTTTAAATATCCTTGTCTTTACATCATTTAGTACCTATATTACCTCACTCCTGGACTGTTGTTCAATCGGAAGACCTTAATCTGATTTTTGAATTTATTACTATGTGACTTTAAATTACACAAAACACGACCCAAAAAAAAAGAAAGATAAAATGCACACTTACTAAATTCAATACTTCGAACTGTTGTTCGTCGTGAAGACTAGAAGAGAGGACAAATGAGAGAAATCTCCCCCACATCGAAGAACGAAACGCGAGTTATTTATTACTATGTGTTCTTACGTTGATTTTTAGTTCACATGCTTATGAGATGTATTTCCGAAAAGGTAAAATACGCTGAATGAAAACAAAACCTCACTACGATATTTCATCGCACTTTGATGTATCACACGACGACATCCGTCTTCAGGAGAAGATTGAAATTCCTTCTCAGAAGTAATCTATCAATGTTTACACCTTACAAAAGAGGGGAGCAAGGAAAAATTATTAATAATAATACAAAATGAAATAAAAAGAACGAATATTTAAATAAATTAAAAAATAATTAAATAATTTTGATAGACTTTTAATAATAAAAGTCTGTTTTATTAAAAAAAAATAATAAATACAAATAGAAGTATATATTTGTAAAATAAACAAATAAAATACAAATAAATAAAAGAATAACATTATTGTTAAAATAATTGTTATATAATTGTTCATACCCAAGTTAAACTTCCTTTGTGGAAGCCTAAGTGTAAAATAATATTCAACCGTTGGATGGAAAAGAATAGAAGTATTTTTATCCAAGTTCAAGTCAAACTAATAAGTCAGATGTTTCATTTTCATTTAAAATCTTTTTTTACAGACATCTCCACAAAATCTTCTTGTATGTTTATAAAAAAAACCAAAAAGTCATATTCTTAAGCTGAGCTTAAACATCAAAATTACGCTACCGTTGGCTAGCGCTGCAACTATCCCATTGCCAATTAAAAAAAAAATCATTTAGATTTCCTTGAAATGACTGTTTCCATGAAAAAATTCTTAAGCAGATCCCTAATTCTGGCTGTAATGCCACTATCAAGGCTTCGGAGAAAGTAACTTGATGTTTGTCTCCTTGTAGGTAGATTTGCCCTCGAACTCAACCACAATTGGCAACCACAATAGCAATACTTCTATTATTTTATTTATTTGTTTGTGTCTTATTATTTGTTTTCTACGTGTATAGATTAAATGTTTGATTCATTTATTTTTTTTTTATGTGTTCAATCATTTTGCTTAAATTTATTTTAAATTTTAATAATATTTTGTTTTGAATTTTATTTTCTTATTATAATTATTTACTATTTTACCTTGTCTTCGCTCATTCTGGAAGAGCATCACTGAAAGAATGCTTCTATGAAGGAAACTTTAGTCTTGGCTTACCTTTCGAGAAGTCTACTTACCCTCCTTATGATGACTGATGTGAAAATATCGTTGTAAGTCTGTTTTCTTAACCACAAGTGCAAAAGGCAAAAAACTGATAAAATCCTGAACAGGGAAACACCAACAAAACCCACTTCTGTATTTATCATCAAGCTAATAAGTGACCTGCAGTAGACAAGGCAGTGGAAGAATTCCCAGTTTTCGAGGTTGTAATCAAAGTCTGAAATGGTAACGTTTATATTCCTTCAGGGCTAGTGATATAAAAATCATAGCTTTTCATCTCCGTATTCAAAAATTCTTACTATTGCCTTGGAGGAAGGTTTTTAAATTGATTTTTAGCGTAAAAAACAATAGAAATAACATAAACAAAGAATATGGTAGAATTAAACTTTTTTTTTATTATTTAACCGATCCCCTAGCGGGTGATAACATAGCCGTTTACCGGCTTTAGTTTTATCGGTGATTCTACATTGGGAGTCCTAAATTTTACCTAACTCCAAGTATATTTCGAGTAGGGATTTTTTACGCGTACCTGACATCGTACAAGCTCGGGACCGACGGCTTATGTCTCCCCTGAGGGACGATGTACTCAGATTTATTCGCCTCCCGCCTGAATAAATATGGCCAGGTGGCGATCGAACCCGGACTACTAGCCCAGAGGAGAGTACGTTAACCACTGAGCTAACCTGGCTCCCCTAGATTAAATTTACTTTTCAATACTTCTACCACTCGAAAAGACTCGAAAAGTCGTTGTCTGTAGCAAGAGCGAAGTGTCAAAGAGATAACTGTAAACTCATGACTGGCTTTTTGTCCTTATCGGTTATCAGTAAAGAAATACGGTTCAACAGGACTGATAACAACAAAAAACTACTCAACACAAAGAAACAATTACTGATTAAACTGAATTTTCAATATTTCGTTCGCACAAGTGATCTACTTCAGGAGAAGGATAAGGAGATGTCAATATTAATATTATGGTACATACGAGACATATAAACCTTTCAGACATAACATTTTGCCCACATTAAAACATTCATACTTTGCACAATGACTTTTGCTGTGACTTGTGATACAGTTCAAATTCCCGTAACACATTGTCCTCAAAATATCTAATTGCGAAGTTTTTCTTGGCATTTCTACTACCCATAAATGATCTAATAGAAACAACATTTAATGATTAATATCAATATGTCTAATATTAGATATTTATTAATACGTTTATATTGATTTTTGTATGCGCTGGATAGATTTTTTCGTGCGCCGAGAATGTGCGGGCAGTGTGCGATAGCACATGCGCGCAGATTACAGGGAACATTGCTTCTGGGACCTCCAAACATGTAATTCTCTTAAAATTTCGGGATCGAATTTTTTCACGATTCCTATACTTTGCTTATGGTAAAGTAAAAATGTCAGTATATATTTGAAGCCAAATTAAAAAATAAAATCATTTTTATAAACAGAAATTTAGTCTTACAGTGGGTAATTGCATATCGGATCTTCTGAATTATTTTTTCGAAATTCAAATGTAAGTTCCATTCTATCATATGATATTCTAATCTAATCTAATATGATATTCTAATCATATGAATATTCTAATATTCTGATATTAGAATGCTCCGATATCTTGTCAGTACATTATACCTCTAGTACATATGGATTAAGAAAGCTCTTTTTTTTTTGCAAATTAAATTTATCTGTGCAACAATTCAATTTTTAATAGAAAAAGAAGTAATTATTCATCTCATATACCTTTATTCATACAGTCTCTTAAAGAGTTATCATTATATCTAAAGGAAATATACCAGTATCATTACTGTTTTTCCACTTTTATTCTAATCATTCCAAAAATGCTACTTGTCGAAAGACGCATTTACTCCAATATTTGAATTAAACCTTGATTTTTATTTCATGTTTTTTTTAAATCCATTTATTTAGCATGCTCCATAATATATATATATATATATATATATACACATGCAATCGAATCTATTTAACAATAAAATACGTTACATTAAGATTAAATTCAACTTTTCTTTTTATTTCACGTGTTTATTGAAAATAAACGATAAATGCCTTGATTATGTACTCGTTATGTGTACCCAGTATGTTCATCAAATTATAAATTGAATTGGA
This sequence comes from Hermatobates lingyangjiaoensis, assembly GCA_026182355.1. Lineage (NCBI taxonomy): Eukaryota > Metazoa > Arthropoda > Insecta > Hemiptera > Hermatobatidae > Hermatobates > Hermatobates lingyangjiaoensis. Next base: position 693,803 of record JAPFBL010000034.1, on the reverse strand, counting down.
ATATTGGGCAACTATTATAGTTATGATAGTGGGTGATCTTATAAACTGAATATATTTAAATGACAAAAATGTTTTTTTATCCTTAGTTTGGATTCAGCAGTATTTTTCAAGGTCTGTAAAAACTTTTTTTCTTTTGATAGCTACATTGCATAAAGAGAATTCAACCCGAATGTCAAGTTTAGTATCAAAGTATACAGTTACCTCTTCGATTCTAATTGTAACTTTTATCACACTACTTGACTTTTTGTATATACATCATACTTTAACGCCTTCCCGGAAATCAATGCAATAAATGTGGTTGGTTTGTGACAAAGAGCCGTGGCAGCATTCCTATTGAAGGAATGCCAAGGAAATAAAACCTGTTTTCCTTATAGAACCTCTTAAGACATTAATAGTAAAAAAAATTAAAGGAAATAATGCATTCAGAAAGATTCAAGTTTGCTCTTTTTCTTACTGATTGTTTATAGTATTGGACCGTGATAGGCCTTATAGTAACTTGTCCTAGTACTAATTTTGAGGTTATCTTAACAACTTTATAACTATGGATGCACACACAGTATATTCCTATCGTAATACTTATTTTGAGGTTATCTTAACAACTTTAGTGGTATGGATGCGCACACAGTATGTTCCTATCGTAATACTCATTTTGAGGTTATCTTTACAATTTTAGAGCTACGGATGCGCACACAGTATATTCGTATCGTAATACTCATTTAGAGTTTATATATATATAATTATATTTGCAATATGTTTTAGTAAATTTACCGCATTTTCTGCATAACTGATCTTATGATTGATGTTTTCCTCAGTCTAACAACTTTCCTGTAATGGGGAGACAGTAGAAATAAAACTCCTCTGAAGCTCATTATATAAATTGAATATAATATAATGATCAAACCACAATAAGAAATGGGAAAACAAGACTAAGATCTTTCAACCGTAACAAGCAGTCTTCATCAGAGTCAAAACCTAACTGGAGGGCTTTGACTCTGACGAAGACCGCTTATTATTTTATAAAATTCCGTGCAAAAATTACTATAAAATTTATATTGGTCAAACTGATAAATCATTAAAGACACTTGTAAAACAACACCAATACAACGTAAGTAAACAGGAAAAAAGTAGTGCCTTATTCTTGCATATAAACAATGAAAATCATCATATTTGATTGGACAGGAGCTAAATTTATTACCTATGAAAAAAAAATGTTGGTAAGAATGTGAGGCAATCGAGGTTGCCTCACCTGTCCGATTATCAACCCCCAACCACACTTCACAGCTCCCTCCCATAACACACACTATCCTGTTCCGATTGACTGCTCGTGTACCTCCAAGAACTGTGTGTACCGTTTGGAGTGTACCAAGTGTGATTCGTTCTACGTAGGCCAAGCATCCACCAAGCTTAGTCTCCGTATGAACAATCACAGAGCTTCAGTCAACAACCATTCCCATCTTCCCATCGCCATACATGCTAATAGCCACCGACTTCCGTTTAATGAGTGCTACAGGTTACAGATTCTGCGACAAATCCCCTCTGACTGCAAAAACCTCACCCTCCGAGCCTCCGAAGAAGCCCATATTTGGTTGCTCAATGCGCGCAGTGCACCTGGCCTTAATCTTAAGAGATAATGCTTCATTCTATTAGTTTCTTGTCTCTGCATCTAGTTTTTATGCTTTCATCTTATATATTTTTCATATATTTAAGTTAGTTTTATTCTCTATTTTTTATTAAAGCTTAGTCCATAATTTTTAATTTTTATTTATTTATGTATCATTTCTTCTGTTCATCCCTCAGTTTTTATTTTTTATTATTTTATTTTATTTATTTTTGTGTTTACTATTATTTTTCATATTCCTATTTTAATTTAAATTGATTCTTGTCTACCTTATTCTCTGTGACCGGGCGGGTATGTGGCAACATGCTGGTCTCCAACCGTCACTGTACGGTATATATATATATATATAATCAAACCACAATGTGAAATGGGGGGAAAAAAGATCTTTCAACCATAACAGGCGGTCTTCGTCAGAGTCAATGCCCTCCAGTTGGGTTTTGACTCTGATGAAGACCGCTTGTTATGGGTTGAAAGATTTTAGTCTTGTTTTCCCATTTCTTATTGTGGTTTGGTCATTGATTGTTATTTCACGTGTTTATGTGAAATATTTTTATGAACATAATATAGAGGGTATAATGCATAGAATTATATTTCCTTGCACAAGAATCAAGAGCACTCCATATTGTACAGCTCCAGACTCTATTGGTCGGCATCTCGCCAAATCACCATGTTGCCAAAAGAGAAAGTTGGATTAAAACAAACATTTCTAATAATAATAATAATAATAATAATAATAAATGTTGATGAAAGTATTATATTTATAATTTCTCCAAATGGACGTGGGCAAAGTGAAAGGGGTTTTATTTAGAGTGATTTATTTGAGTGCTAAAGGAGTATCCGACTGCTTTTCAAGTTCATAATTATTAAGTCTAAACCATATCGCTATATAGAACGAAGAGAAGTTATTCTTTTGAATCCTCTTACACAAAGCTCTAAATAAAAGGATATCGCAGTAATCTTGTAAAATAAAAATGAACGCACTTCATAGTAAGAATTTCTGAAAATGCCATATCATCTGAAATAATATCAAATCCTGTTTAGGCCCTCTAAAACTTTACGTTTTTTTACCTCTTTAGTGTTACAAGGCTTACAATGTAAGAAAGTATGATATTAATGAATTATCAAGTGAGCCTTATTAACTATAAGTTAATGATTATCAGAGAGATTGAATATCTCAATTGTATTGTTCTGTCGGGAGTCTCTTTTATATATTAAGTTAAATTTCATAATTTATTAAGCGATGGTTCTGCTACTAGTCTCTTTCACTGTAAATCGTAGTTTAGTTAGCAAAGGTCCTGCTACTAGTCTCTTTCACTGTAAATCGTAGTTTAGTTAGCAAAGGTCCTGCTACTAGTCTCTTTCACTGTAAATCGTAGTTTAGTTAGCAAAGGTCCTGCTACTAGTCTCTTTCACTGTAAATCGTAGTTTAGTTACCGAAGGTCCTGCTACTCATTTTAGATCGTAGTTTAGCTAGCGAAGGTTCTACTACTCACTGTAAATCTTAGTTTAGTTAGCGAAGGTCCTGCTACTAGTCTCTTTCACTGTAAATCGTAGTTTAGTTACCGAAGGTCCTGCTACTCATTTTAGATCGTAGTTTAGCTAGCGAAGGTTCTACTACTCACTGTAAATCTTAGTTTAGTTACCGAAGGTCCTGCTACTCATTTTAGATCGTAGTTTAGCTAGCGAAGGTTCTACTACTCACTGTAAATCTTAGTTTAGTTAGCGAAGGTCCTGCTACTCACTGTAAATCGAAGTTTAGTTAGCAAAGGTCCTGCTACTAGTCTCTTTCACTGTAAATCGTAGTTTAGTTAGTTTAGTTACCGAAGGTCGTGCTAATAGTTACTTTAATTATAGTTACTTCTGCTAGTTTTTTTCACTTTCAAATGCGACATATTCCTTTTTTCTTTTTGAAGCCATTCTACGTTCTACGTTATTTACTTTTGCACCCACTAGTTAGACACGGTTACTAAGAATAATACATTGGCTTCATTATTCATAAAACATCCCATTTAGTTGACCTACATTTACTCTCGACCTACTTGTCATGAGGTGGAGGGGGGATCCTTATTTGCATTCCTGTATTTCTATTTACAATTCTACTTTGATATAGCTTTATTATTGGAGGTGAAAAACTGAGAAGTAGTCGTACGTTTTCTTTGATCTAGAATGATAAAAAGTTGCTTCATTTGAATTTCAATTCTCTACAATTATTGTTCTTCTGCAAAAAATTAATATCACTTTTTTTTGTAAGGAGGCTTATATTTAAAGCATTGAAAACATAAATTAGGAATATATTTTTTATTGATTTTATTAAGTAAATTTAATTAAATTACTCATAATTCTACGTAATGTTTCTTTTATACCGGATTGAACTACATCTTGTCTATTATCAGGAGCTTCTAGATTAGTTTAGATATGTCAGTCTGTCAGTCAATCAACGACCAGGAAACTTTTCATGCACTATATGTTGGACGTCGTAATTAGCAGTTCCAGATCAGAGGCCCATGTAATATTCTACTCGTGCTATAAGTGGAAGAGTCAGTGATTTTTGTCAATTGTCAGTTACCGGTCAATATTACGAATTAGTTTTATATTATAATTTGTTGCCAAATTCATTTTTTCATCTTTTTTTTTAATTTTTTTTTACGTTTAAGGACTTGACAACAATTAGAAAAGATAAAGCAGTTTGTGTAAAAAACTAATCGCTGTCACCATTACTGTCACTGTCTGACCAACTCTGTGACTGGCATGTAATACATTTAATAACCTGTTATTGAGCCTCGGTTTTTAGATGAAGAAGATCCCCCCCTTGCCATCGATATATAGGCGTTCGTCGAATCCCTTAATTCTTGCTAGAGGTGAACAACTCGTTTTACCCTCCGGGTCGAATGTCTCTTTTCAACCTTCTCCATTTCACTATCTGCTTCCTATATTTGCAATCCAATAAATTTATATATTTGAATTTCCCCTGATTTATCGTTTCAGCGTTCAGTATATTGAATCAGTTTCTGTTCCTTTCTAGTGAAAATAAAAATGTTTCCTGTACAATTCTCCGTTCTACGTTATTTGCTTTACCATCCACTGGTTAAACACGGTTACTAAGAAAAATGAATTGTCTTGATTATTCATAAATCATCTTTTTAATTGACCTGCTTTTACTGCATATAGGTCAATTAAATTTTGATATTGCATTGTGATCAGGTGATACTTTTTTTTTGTTTGATAAAATTACGAAGAACAATGTTTTCAACTACTTGACACAACCTCCATTAGAATACTAATCCACTTCAATAACTGATATCATATATGCACCTATGCATTCATCATATGGGCATGATAATTAAACTACAGTAGCCTAATGCTACGAATATCCTAATATTATCCCGTCTTGAAACATATAAAGTTCATGCATTTCGTCATTACCACAGAGGTTAGTATTATTAATTTTAGAAATATAATATGCCGTCTTACCTCGTACACTGCTTGTTGAAGATGGGTGATACCCGAAACCGGTCCGAAAGCTACAGCAGCAGTGTACGAGGTAAGACGGTATATTATATTTCTAATATTAATATAAAGTTTATATTAGATGTTCAAAACACGCGAAACAACATCATTAAAATATTTTGTCATGGTTTTTCATACTTCGGCTAAATATATAAATTAGGTCTGCAATGCACGCCAGACAAAAGCGTTGAAGTATTTTGCCATAGTTTTCTTACTTTGACTAAATATATATATATTAGATGTGCAAAACACTCCAGAAAACTTCGCTGAAGTATTTTGTCATAGTCTTCTTAGTTTGACTAAATATATATATTTAGTCAAATTAATCAAAATTAAATCGTTGGTTGGAATCATCAATTTCCATCAGAAGAAACAACAGAAAATCATAGTCAACAATCCTTCTTCAGAAGAAACAACATAAAATCATAGGCAGCAATCCTTCTTCAGAAGAAACAACAGATCTCATAGTCAGCAATCCTTCTTCAGAAGAAACAACAGAAAATCATAGTCAACAAGCCTTCTTCAGAAGAAACAACAGAAAATCATAGTCAACAATCCTTCTTCAGAAAAAAACAACAAAAAATCGCCAACAGTGCGACTTAATCAATCCCACTATCCCACCCACTAGCCCACTGTCGAACAATAATATAGTGATCATTCTACCAAACAAATGTGCACTTTCCAAAAATTGAATGGTCTATTTACAAAAAATGATAAAATTTTATAGAATATGGAATACTGGTACTCATACTGTAGTATATTTATAAATACTTTTATAAAATAGTACATTTTAGTTACGAAACTGTTATTATCAGAGCAAGAATCTGATAATGAAAAGCAGCAACAGGCTTATCATGGAGAAATCTGGTTATTTAAGTACTGCGGTATTAGTACTTGAACTATGAATACCATTTTATTTTAATAATTCCATCATATTTCATTTTTCTGTTCATTTCTAGTTCCTTATGCAGTAGACTACACTGATTTTCAAACCCTATTTCCACTTTTCATTTTAAAATGTCCTTGATACCAGTTCAAACTGACAACTTCAAACAGAATGTCGTATATGTAACTAAATTACTGGTTCGACCTTCACTAAGACTAAATTGTAAATTGATATTACATAATCTACCAGTAGAACAATAAATTTTAAATATTCAATTTCTTTAATAAGCCTCTGGATACGCGTGAATATTTATACAGTAATATTTATTTCATAAGCTTAGTAGTACTAAGGTTGTTCGAAACGCTTAAGTAACATAGGTTCATACTTCTATTATTGCACTAATTGTATTCTGTTATTTTGTTTTAACTGCATTTCTACTAAAACTACTACTATTATATTTGTTTTTCACTTTTTATTGATACATCACTATTACTCAACATATTATTGTTGTGGTGATTAATAATATTACTATTACTGGTTTAACAGGTATTGTATTTTCCTTTAGTACTAAAATATTGGAAATTTTTTATATAAATTTCGCGATAAATAAACGAAATCATCAGATCTTTTGTCCAAGCAGCTGGCTCTCTTGAGTCACACGATCAATTGTACTGGACCTAATAAATTTCATTGGAACAATTCATCTTCTGAGCCTGACTGCGACCAGTTGCTTGGAAGTAATAGAGAACCCATGGAATCCTAAACTTTCGAGCAAAAGTCCTTCATCAGTGCAATGAGTGATACATGAAGAATAGTCAACAATCCTTCTTCAGAAGAAACAACAGAAAATCAATGCCCACAGAGTGACTGTAATCGGTGAATGAAGTATTTTGAGACTGGCTTACGGTTGACTTCCCAGCTACTACCAATAACATGGGTAAAACTTTTTTTAAAAAAAAAATCTGGAGTGGCCTACACTCAACTTTACTATAAGTAAACTTAATATAAAACTTCTTGGGTATACGAGTATAATATATAATGTATAACTTTATCATAGATAAGCCTTTTTTGTATATCACAGAAATAATGGATATATAATTATTAGTATAACTACAGCAGTAATAACATTATGAAAAACCAAAGTGAAAATTTGCTTATACGAAATAATTTCCTACAAGGGAGCATGGCTTTTCTTCAATGGTCTGTGGATCTCTTACATAGATTATCTGACCTTCTTCTACATTTAATACTTAAGACAAATTATCCCATTTAGAACTTGAAAATATTTTTAGTATTTTAAAAACATTTCCAAGTTTTTGTCTGAAATATTAAAAACATGTAATAAATAATGAAGTTTTCAGATAATTTTTAATTTAAGATGTAGGATAATTTCATTTACTATTTTTAAAAGAATTTTTTTTTTAATTCTGAATAATGCTCTACATCTTTGATCTTTTATCAAATTATTATACTGGTAATTACATGGCATGCTAGAGTTTTTTAAAAACTCACTTTTCTTTCCCGGAAAATTATGTATAATATAATTTTTTTTTTGGTCTTTATGTGTGATGTGGTGTCGTAAGACCTGCCTCCAAGAGGTCCAACTTGGGCGCATCTGCGGCTCAACGTGTACCCCGTCGTCTAGGAGGGTTATAGTGAGATTCCAGATGTGGATAAAGAGTCTTACATTAAAAAGCATCGATCTGTTGTACTTTGTTCATGGAACAGCCGAAAGGTTGATATACAAGATTACAAATCAAAACAAGTTCATTTTCCGTTGATTTTTTTTTTTTTTTTTGAAACCCTAGTTTTAATGCAAATAACATTTAAGTTTTAAACATTTGTCTCCAACTTAAAAAAAAAAATAGAGGAACACTATAATAATAATTGCTTCTAGCAAATACTATAATTATATTATTGTAATTTTAAAAATTAAATGATCAGGTGCTTTTCTACTTGTAGTAAAGTTGTTTGGGGTTGTTCACATATGATACCGGGGAGAGATTATTGGAAAGCGTTTTTTTGGGTCTGTTTATGCGCAGTTCTACTGCAGATACTCTAAGCGTCCTCCAGGATTAGTGGAATCATTTATTCAGCTCAGCCAATTCAGCATGCTAGTCGAGTTAATATCTTTGTACGAAGGAAACGAGTGGTAAGGGGCAATTGTTTCAGCAAAAAACATACCCCTCTGGCAATTGAATCCATTAGCATGTTGCTAGCGTAGTTGAGTCTCATTACTCTACATGAAGAGATAATATGAGAATATAAATTTACATCTTAGATGTGAAACTAGAATTGTTTTAATCTTGTAAGAATAAAAATGTTATTTCTAATCAATGTTATTTAGGGAGAAAAGGTTGTGTTTTAGTATTAAAATTATTTAAAAAAAGAAAAAATATTATAAATTTAAGGACTAATTTTATTTTGTTTATTTGTAATTACTAATTATTAATAATCATTATAGACATTGATTGAATGTTCCAACAAGAAGTCCAACAGAAACCAACTCACATATTGTAGATGCTAGCTACTCTGTGACTAATGTATTTATGAAACTAACCAATGTGGTTTATCTAAACCAGAGATTCCCAAAGTGGGTTCTGCGGAACCTTAGCGGACTGTCTGGGGTTCCGCGAAAAACATTAGAGAAAAAATTTTTCTAATTTTTTTTTTCTTTAGTGGGCATGGATTTATTGTGTGTTCCTTGTGAATCATGAAACCGAAAAATACTTATATACATAAGTAGAAGTGGCTAAAATTTTATTCATATTTAGGATGAATCACTAGTCAGTTTTTGGAGCTATCTGATTCCCCAATTTCTTTCTATTGTAAAAGTAGTACTTCACACATTGCTGCCATTTCCCACTACCTACTCATGTAAAACCGGATTTTTTTTTATACTGCCATAAAAACTACGTACCAAAGTAGACATAATGCTCTGTCTGACTTGAGAATCAAACTTTGAACTGTAAAACCAAAAATGATTACAAAATAAACTTTGTGTTAAAGTTGCTAATAATTATGTTTCATGTGTTATGTACTTGTGGAAGATATGAAAATTAAAATCTTTTTGGTTTTAAATTTTTCTTCGAAAAATACGCATTGCAGTAATATTACTTTTTAATTGTTTTTAAACATACTTACTATTAATAAAGGCATATGAAAATATTTATATTATAATTGAATAAAATCATTAGAAACTGGGGTTCCCGGGAAAGTTACTGAAGCAAAAAGGGTTCCACATTGAAAAAAGTTTGAGAAACTCTGATCTAAACCAAACATCGCCAAAGTGGTCAGTATCGACCTCCTGAGGGTCACGAAGACCGTCCACGAGAATCAATAGGCTAAATAAAATCCAAAAGGATTAGGTTAATTTTCCCTGGGAATCAAATTAGACTCTTTAAGAGAATCAACTAGACTCTGTAGGAAGGGCAATGAGAATATTCAACGGGGTCAACGGAACTGTGTAAAGGGTTCAACTGAGAGTGTACAATGAAGGGGTTCTACAAAACTTTCTCCTGGCAGTGAAGGGGAGGGGGAATAAGGCTCTCCAATGAGTTCACTCAAATTTTCCATGAGATCAAATGGAGACTCTCTAGAGGAGTCTCCATGGGGTCTATGGTAGGGGGTCAAACGAGAGTTTTCAGGTGGTTAGAGGTGGTTAGTAAAGGAGCCAAATGAATTCAATCAAACTTTCTATGGTATCAGTGAATCAAGAGTCATAGAGACTCCTGAAGAGGCCAACAAATTCTCCAATAGTGTTAGAAACATCAAAGAACCAATCAAAACTTGAAAAACACTATAAACAGTTGAGGCTTAGAAGAAATTTGTATAACTTTAGCTATACAGGTATTGGCATATTAAGTGATAGATTTTAAAGAAAAAGTTGGTCTACTTTTACGAATCATAGTTTTTATATGATAGAAATAAAGTAATGTTAATTCCTCATTAACCAAAGGGTATAAGAAAAGGGATGAATTTATTACAAAAATGATCTCCCTGAAATTATTCAAATCGTAGTAGCGATAACACTACATTATCGCTGAGAATTATTAATGAAATTCATTTCATTAAGAAACCACTAATGTCGAAAAGTTTAACAACGGTAACGTTTTTGGTACTTTTATCATTTTACTAATGTACGATTTGCAAAAGAAACGAAAATAAGAAATATGTTACATGTGTTTATTTGAGGGTCGATGAGACAAAAGTTTGAGATCACTGACCTAAACCAGTAGGTCCCCCATACCTGATTACCCTGAAGTCTACTTTTTTAGCGATGAAGTCAAGGAGACCTTCCTACATTAAGCAGTGCTAAATACATATGTATTCATTAAGGAATTGACCTTAGTCGAAAATAATCAAAGGACTTTTCGAGTAACTGTTGCGTATAACGTTAGTTCTCTGGCAATGAGTTACATCGGAAAGGCTTTACACCTTAACTTCTTTTCTTCAATCATTATTCTGGTAGATTATACAGGGCCAGACAAAATGATCTGACACATTGTAGGTTAAATACATATTATGTTTAATTTATTATGATTTTATGTATAATTATGTTTAATATTTATATGCACAATGTTTAAAAAAAAAACAATGTAATTATACAGAAACAAAACAAAATGGCATTATATGTACTTTTCGAAAATAAAAACACTTTATTGTTTATTGACTTTATTTGCCTTTTATTAAACCTAGAAATGTGTCAGATCATTTTGCCTGACCCTGTATCATTGAATAAAAACATATTTTTATTGAATCTATTCTACATTTACTTATGTATTTTTATAGAATATAAAAATTAACGTATAAACCGCAGTACGAATTCCTAAATAAATGTAATTGAATTCATCTATTTTTTTTAATTAATTTCTCAAGTACTGTTTAGGCTGAATAATAGCTAGGGTTTTGACCCTGTCTAATAGTTTACGGCACCAGGTAGACAATTTTTTTTTTAATTTTGTCTAACTTCTTTGATTTTCCTTTCCTGTCCATCATTTTTCACGTTTTTTTTTTTTTATTTTCTATACCTCTATCTCTTGTATACACCAGACTGATGTTGATCGTACTGCCTTGTTCTCACTCCTGATAGACAAAGACTGTACAGGGTGGTTAGAAGTTAACGCTTCAGTGTTGTTACTTTTTATATACTCTTAATATAGATCTGACACATTAAAAAAAGAGAATATAGAAGATTACAAAAAGTGTTAACCTCCATCCTTATCCCAAAATTTATAATATATATATAAAATGTTCATAAAGAATAACTTTACCTTAGGAACAAGAATTATAAATAGGATAAATCCCTTGTCATTAATACCTAAGACCATAATAAAAAAATGAAAAGGTATAAATAGATAAAAAAGGAAGTTTACTTTCTTCCTAGGATATAAAATGATAAATCGTAACACGCGATAGAAAAATGTCAAAAGACTCCCACCTTAATAAAAGTTGTATATTGTCTCCATTCTTGGCTGATTCTTAAGATACCAATATTCTTTTTGAGATATGAACTTCAATAAGACTAAAATAAAGGTTAAAACTGCTCCGATACTGACAGTAGGGTCTTCTTCAGGTACTGTAATATTTTTTTTAAGGAATGGGATAGGTTAGCCCAGTGGTTAACGTGTTGGCCTCTGAACTGATAGGACCGGGATTCGATCTTCACCTTCCCTCGAGTATTTTTGAGGTACTGTAACATTTTCTCAAGGAATGGGACAGGTTACCTTAGTGGTTAACGTGCTCGCCTCTGAACTCATAGGACCGGGGTTTGGTCCCCACCTGGCTCTCGAATTATTCATGCGGGAGGTGAATAAATCTAAGCACGTCGTCCCTCGGAGAAGGACGTTTAACCGTCGGTCCCGAGCCTGTGCGATGTCAAGTACTCGTCAAAGATCCCTATTATAATTAAGCTTCAGTTAGGGTAAATTTAGGACTCCCACTGTAGAATCAATCTTCCTTGTGTGGTATCACAAAGGGCCAATGCTCGGCCTAAGTGTCTCCCTTGTGGGACTACCACTGCAACCTAACCTAACCTGTTCAAGGAGGTGCTAACTCAAGGACAAATAATATAATGTAACACGTAAATTACATGGACAAGAGAACACTATCTATACAAATAAATACATCATATACCTTGGTTCACCTTTGTTGGTTTTCTTATCTTTTCATAGGCTATATACAAATTTGAAAAAAACTGATCTCTTGTAGTTCAGCCTTAAGCTGGGACTATAGGCTGATGTCATGACATTTCCGGTTTCCATTTCAGAACTAAACCTAGCATTTGAATACAGCTGGCGTCGATCCAAGTCATGTACCGTCTCCTCCAACGCCCTGCATACACAAACATTCTTGTAGAGTAGAAAGTGCACAACATCAAAGCAAACCTGTTAATTAAATTGATTCCTTATGAGTTTGATAATAAGCTTGTTTATAGTAAAAATGATAAGAAGATTTCACAATAAACACTTAAAATAAAAACATCAACGTCCAAACCATAGTATGAAATCAGAAAAAATACCAAAGATCTTTCGACCATAATAAGCGGTCTTTGTCAGTTTGAGTTAAGATTTGACTCTGACGAAAACTGCTTGTTACGGTTGAAAGTAAAGGTGAGTGTAAACCACTTCGGATATTTCACTATCATTCTGTGGTATTCATTTTTTTTAAAGTTTGAGTTTGTAACTTGCATTGTTTATTAGAGTTAGGTAACTTGCAATATTGTAGGGTAAATACCACATAATAACTGATTGCACTACATTAGAACTTGCAATATGTTTTATTATGTATTTTAAAAGAATTATTTATTTGGTTCAAGTTTTTTCATTTATTATATTAAAATGGGAATATCGAGTAACAATTAACTGTAACCTTTTAATGTGTGTTGTAAAAAATGAGTTGTAATGGTGGACTCTTTATTCTTTGGGTGTTCCGGTGATAGGATATCTTTGGCCTAGTTTATAGTTCTCTCTTTAAGAAAATAGTTTTAGTTTTATTATTATTAAGCTTTTAAATGCATTAAAGTATGTATTGGAAGGTGCCAGGTTAGCTCAGTAGTTAACGTACTCGTCTGGACTGGTAGGTCCAGGGTTCCATCCCCACCTGGCCCTCGATTTATTTCCACGGGAGGTGAATAAATCTGAGTATGTCGTCTCTCCAAGAGGACGTTAAGCCGTTGGTCCCGAGCCTGTACGATGTTAGATACTTGTTAAAGACCCCTACTCTAAATACACTTGAGTTAGGCAAAATTTAGGACTCCCAGTATAGAATCACCGATCAAACAAAAAAACTGTAAAGGCTGATGTTTTTAACCCGCTAGGGGATCGGTTTAAACAAAAACAAATAAAAAAAATATTGCAGGGTCCCTTAAATAATAGAAAGATTGGTTCCAAGGGTGTGAGTTCGCTAGTATGTTTGTTAATTCAGTTGTTACATAAGGTGATGTAATTCAGTAAGAGCAGTTATAGTCTATGAAGAGGTGCCATTGCGAAGCAACTGATAACAACAGTAATTATTGTTTCCAGAGTTGAGGAGCAGTAGGCCTTCATTATAATTGAAGTACGTGAGCCACAGAGGGATTATACACCACTTCAGAGGCGAGGCTTCCTTAATCAAATATTCTTGATCTGGCTTCAAAGTAACCGCCAGCCCTATATTAACGTATAATACCTGTCTCCTGTCTTCGCATTGTACAGCGTCTGTCAAACTTCATTCAGACGGCATTTATTTTCTTTTCCGCCATTCAAATAAGCTTTATACAATTTAGACAACACGAACCCACTCCGAACTTGTATCCACATAGAAGTGGTCCCGGAGAAGTGATCTGCGTCCAAGTCTTGTTTCATTGATTAAATTATTATAAAGTTCAACACCTGTCGCTTCTCCAAAGGATACAATAACTTTTTGACACTTACATATATATGTCTTTCAAATTTACAATTAAGAACGTAGGTTATATAAGATAACATTTTGATATTTAATAACATTTTGAAATGAATTTGATGAATTGTATTAAAGAAAGTAAATGAACAACCTAAACAATTTGCCTCTTCTTGAAAATAATGTATTTTAAAATATATACTTCTATGATTCTTTAAAAACCAGGACAAATATATTTTCTACATCATTCTAATGAATCATATTTTATACTTGCGAGTAGGGAATTTAGATTTTATGGCAAAATATATACTTATAATTTGAATCATGTTAACATATCTAACTGTCAAATAATACTTATCTTTATTTCCGTGCTTATATTGTTTGTTTATATATATATCTTCATTTAATTAAACGAAAAACGATCCAAACTGGACACAATATGAGTTTAAAACTCGTCCAAAACTTTTGAAACCGTATATATATATATATATATATATATTTGAGATTTTTTGAGGGTTTGGTCTGGATATTAAAAACGCTTCTTCGCCAACGTTTCGACATATATTTATGTCCTGCTCAGGGCTTTTAGCGTTTTTAATATCCATACCAAAACTCTCAAAAAATCTCAAAACCTGTGAATATAGAGTGGTCAAGAGACAAACAGCACGATATATATATCCACATATATACAGAAAATAAATAAGCAAAATTATAAACAAAAAATTCATAAAATTCTGATTAGGGCAAAAGGCAATATACGTATAGAAATTGAAAATTCATCTTGGAAATGGATCACTTGCTATACCTATTGGATTTGTTTACAATTGTGAGGGGCGGACAGACCGACATGGCTTCTTTTATATTACTATAGATTACAAGTAATATCTGTTTTAAGTACTATAAGTTGTTGTAACCTCTGCAATTGATTAGTGTAATCCGTGACTGTGCGATATTTCCTCATAAGTAGAAATTATAGGGAGCGCTGTAGACATTCATCTTCAGGTTTACCTGAAATTACTGTATATGCAGTAAAATATACAGGAGTGTATAGATTTCTAATTTATCCCAATCATTATCTCAGCATGACGATCTGTTCGTCCGGGGATTGGGTAGTGCGGAAAAAATTATATAAAAAATCTAATGAAATTATCATTATCTCCACATATAAAAATTTAATGGTATAAACAACGCGTTTCGAACACATAGTGTTCTTCCTCAGGCATTAACTAAAAAATACAATGACACCAGAGAGTTATCTCTGGTCTCTCTTTCAGTTATCCAGAGAGATAACTCTCTGGTGTCATTGTATTTTTTAGTTAATGTCTGAGGAAGAACAGTACGTGTTCGAAACGCGTTGTTTATACCATTAAAATTTATATGTGGAGACCAATTCATTAACTTTTTACCCTACAATGAGTAAATACCACATAATAACTGATTGCACTACGTTAGAATTATATCAAAAATACGACAACCAACAGTCGTAACAGTTATAACTCTCACTTGGACAATCACAGAGCCAACAAACAGGAATCACCTGTTTCAATAATCTCGAAATTTAACGGAGGAATTTTAATTTTCCTCAGATTACATGTTTGAATAAATAAATCCAAAAAACCTAATTCTACTTTAATGAGCATATCCCCGATTGTTCTAAACTCCTTCATCTGTTCATATAAACCTAAAAGTTAAGTTATAAAGTAATATCTATATCTTTCGAAATTTTCACATGTAATCCAAAAGTTGTTGATGTTTATTGTAAACCATACCCCACCTTTCCCTATTCTCCTCCTTTTAACTGTCACTTCCTACATCCATTCCCATTTGTTGAATTTTTATTATAGACAAGCCTGAAAAAAGAACACTGTTCGAAAAGTGCTTTAGTTTTAATAATAAAACTACTTTATGTGAAGACTTGTTCCATAATTTACAAAAAATGTACTTTTTTTTGGTTCAATTTTCTTTACTGATTACCTTCATATAGAAATATTCAATAGCCTAGTAAACTAACTGTAACCTCTCAATGTCGATTTAGTTTGTTGAAAAGGCAGAGACGTTGAAACCGTGTTCCCTAAATTTATTTTTATTTGCTGTGTATTTATTATGCTACTAACATACTAGTATATGTAACGTCTTTTGAATAGTTTGTTCTTCTTTTCTTAAGAAAGCACGTATTGATTACTATCTGAATTTTTCATCGTTTCCATTTAGGTTATCTTACTTGACTGGTATATTTCCTAATAGCTAGCAACTAATCTAAATACAATCAATCAGACTTGATTAATCGCTTTCTTATTGTGGACTTAAGAACCGTTTAATAAAGCATCACAAATAAAAATATCATTTTAAATAACTCTCAATCTTAGACTTAATATCTACAGTTAATAACATAAGACTTGAATTCCACTTATGCCCTCGAGTGTAACCGGTTTTTTGAGTTCGTGCACCTATAAAATTTATGAGGCACTTTAAGATTTAAAAGATCGGTACATTTAATGACTTACGAAGGATGGATATCTTTATGATGCTGTAATTTAGAATGCACTACGCTTCAGTGCAACCCATTTTCCTTCATCTGTAATCTACGTTCCGAATTTCATAAATAAGTTTTGGTTTATGTGAAGAGTTTGGTTAACATAATGGGTGAAAACCCGTATGTTAAGATTTATTCTGGTGTGTTAAGTTACCGGCGTCTTGGATTTTTAGATTATCAGTATTATATATATCTAACAGTTGAAAAGTAACCGTTACTAGCCGTTGCGTCTACAATGTGCTTGGTATCCCTTTCTCTTTTCTTCTGAAGACGGATTACCCGAAAATTTGAGTCTGTAAGTGTGTTTGTTTTACTTTCTGTGCTACCTATCTTCAATTTTGAACTGTTATTGTGTCCAGTTTGGATCTTCGTTTCGTTTATCAAGTGAATATATATATATATATATATATATATATATATATAATCAAACCACAATATGAAATGGGAAAACAAAACTAAGATCTTTCAAACTTAACGAGCGGTCTTCGTCAGAGTCAAAAACCCAACTGACGAAATCCAACCTCTTGACGAAAACCGCTTGTTACGTTTGAAAGATCGTAGTCTTGTTTTCCCATTTCATATTGTGGTTTGATCATTGATTGTTATTTCACGTGTTTATGTGAAATCTTTTTATTATATATATGTATTTTTTTGACTCTGACGAAGACCGCTTGTTACGGTTGAAAGATCTTAGTCTTGTTTTCCCATTTTCTTATTGTGGTTTGACCATTGATTGTTATTTCACGTGTTTATGCGAAATCTTTTTATTTATGTATATATATATATATATATATATATATATATAAATATTCAAACCACAATAAAAAAATAAAAAAAAAAGGAGACTAACATCATTCAACCTTGACATGACAAGTGGTCTTTGTTAGAATTAAAATCCAACCTCAGTTTAGGTTTTTTTCTTTTTTTTCCATTTCTTATCCCACGTGTTTTCTAATCGTAATAATGTGGGCAATATGTTAATAAAAACTTTCCCAGGGTACTGGAGTCCTGTGGTAGTTATAACATTCCGTGCAAAAATTGCTATAAAATTTATAATGGTCAAACTGGTAAACCTTTAAAGAGACGTGTAAAACAACACAAATAGAACTTAAGGAGACAGGAAAAAAGTAGCGCCTTATTTTTGAATATAAATAATGAAAATCATCATGTTGATTGGACAGGAGCTGACTTTATTATCTATGAAAAATCAATGTTGTTAAGATATATTATCGAATCTTCTCTAATTAAATTTAATAGATCAAATATTATAAACATAGTAACGGTCTCTTGATACTTTCGTTACGAGGGCAATAGCCTCTTCTAAGAGGGTTGACAGCTAGTGGATAGTTTTTGTACTCTTTCTTACTGTACTCCTTTGTTTCTCCAAACATCCCTCACTGGATATTTGTCCTTTTCTGTACACCCTTTTACTATACCACTATACACCCTTTTAAAATATCCTCTTTCTCCCACTCTTCTCAACCCCTCATCAGATGTTTCTGCATCTATTGTTCAGTTGGGTTTATGACTCTGACGAAGACCGCTTGTTACGTTTGAATGGTCTTAGTTTTTTTTCCCTTTTCATATTGTGGTTTGTTCATTGATTGTTATTTCACGTGTTTATGAGTAATCTTGTATATATATAAAAAGATTTCACATAAACACGTGAATCAACAATCAATGACCAAACCCCAGTATCAGTTGGGTTTTTGACTTTGACGAAGATCCCTTGTTATGGTTGAAAGATCTTAGCCTTGTTTTCCAATTTCATATTGTGGTTTCGTCATTGAAATATATATATATAAACTAATTAAAAAAAGGTAATTTAGCGTCGCCGCTCTGCCTTCCTGCGGGACTCTTCGCCTCCTGATGACGACGATGGTCGAAATATAGAAGTAAGTTGTTCCTGTGTCTATCTGTGTGCTATCTTTTTTTTAATTGGTATTTATTTAAAAGTCCGATGAACCGTTTCATTTAATTATTTTATATATACATAAATATATATAAATATAAATATATATATATATATATATAAATATATACTTTAACACATAGAAAAGAACACAGAAAGACACTACAGAACTCACTTCGATATTTCGACATCCGTCGTCATCGGGAAGAAGTGCGAAGTACTCGCGTTGAGAAGCAAACTGCTACTGGCCTCCAGAGTAACTCGTGGAACCACCGCAATGCTGCTCCCCAGCGGAGGAGAGGAAAAATAGAAAACAAATTCCTCAAACAAATCCCCGAGTCTAATTCCCATGTCACCCTTAGAGCTTCCGAAGAGGCATTCATATGCCTCCTTGGGGCTCGTTCTCCTCCTGGTCTCAACCTGTACCGTTAATTACTTTTTATTTTATTATTATTATTATTATTATTATTATTATTATTATTATTATTATTTTATTATTATTATTATTATTATTATTATTATTTCGTATTTTATATATTTTTTAACTTGTTTTCTAAATAAATATTGGAGGGATTTCTATTTTTCCTCTCCTCCGCTGGGGAGCAGCATTGCGGTGGTTCCACGAGTTGCTCTGGAGGCCAGTAGCAGTTTGCTTCTCAACGGGAGTACTTCGCACTTCTTCCCGATGACGACGGATGTCGAAATATCGAAGTGAGTTCTGTAGTGTCTTTCTGTGTTCTTTTCTATGTGTTAAAGTGTATATATATATATAGTTCAATATAGAAAAGGAAACATAACAGAAATCAAAAGCACACTCTTACAGTCTCCAATTTTTTGTTTGAACCGTCTTCAGGAGAGATAAGAGAGGGAAACCAAGCTTAATGGTTCAGAGACTGTCACTTATCTCTACTGAAGTCGGTTCAAACCGAAAATTAGAGACTGGAAGTGTGTACTTTTGATTTCTCTATGTTTCCTTTTCTACATTGAACTATATTTGTCCGTTTCGGATTGTATTTCCAACGAAAAAGTTTATATATATATATATATATATATATATATATTAAGTATTATATAGCAACTAGCAACTGTTGTGCTATAAGTTTTTCGTTACTGAACCAGTTTTCATGTTCATCACTCAAGCACTCCTGCATAGTAAAGGTATCCATTCGTTGAAAAATGACTGGAGTAGGTTGGGTTGATCGATTTTGTTTGTTGTCTCCGGCTTTGGTAAGTGATGTAACTCTATAACAGGTAATTTCCTAAATCCTTCCAGGCTCTTTTTTCTACTTGCAGATTAAGGTCATGGCTGACCTTTATTAACGTCAAGCTAAACAACATTTCTTTTTCCCTTCTAGTTTTTTCTATAAAATAATTTCATTACAAATACTTTATTAGATATTAATAGTGTCTGGTTTTCCAGTTCTTTTAATTATCAAAATGATACAATAATTCAATGCTCTACATGGATACATTTTAAATATATATCCATAATAACAAATATTTAAATATATATATATATATATATATAAAAAGATTTCACATAAACACGTGAAATAACAATCAATGATCAAACCACAATAAGAAATGGGAAAACAAGACTAAGATCTTTCAACCCAACTGAAGTTGGGTTTTTGCCTCTGACGAAGACCGCTTGTTACGGTTGAAAGATCTTAGTCTTGTTTTCCCATTTCTTATTGTGGTTTGATCATTGATATATATATTAGTGTATTTCGGCAGCAAGTCCTCTTTCGAGCATGTATTATTGAATTTGAAAGCAGATTCTGCATTCACGTTTTCCTACTTATAACTTCTATTTTTCTTACAATTTTCTTTTGAGCAGGTG
This sequence comes from Hermatobates lingyangjiaoensis, assembly GCA_026182355.1. Taxonomy (NCBI): domain Eukaryota; kingdom Metazoa; phylum Arthropoda; class Insecta; order Hemiptera; family Hermatobatidae; genus Hermatobates; species Hermatobates lingyangjiaoensis. Next base: position 673,626 of record JAPFBL010000034.1, on the reverse strand, counting down.
ATAATTGCCAAAGCAAGCTAGCATAAGACATTCAGAAGGCTGAAACACTAAATAAACATTTCACTGGGGATAACTATATTTAATTAATCACTACACTAGATTAAACTAACATAACAAGCTTTCGTCCCCATGGGTCATCGTCAGGTTCTTAAACTACTTATATTAACTATGTATCAGTGGCGACTCCTGACCTTTTTCTTTAGGCATGCAATTTTCAAAGAATAAAAGAAATACAGAGAAATACCCTTCTAATTCTCATGTTCAGTCTTTTCATGTTGCACAAAAGGATAATGATGGGGATAAAAAAAACATTTTATGGGGATTTGAATCAGGTTTTATTTGGAAACACTATTAACATTAACTTTTATTAACCAATACAATAAAAATAGGCAAAAAATGTTTTTATTAAAGAAAGAGATACACAATACATCATTTGAATAAAAACTTCTTGCAAAATTCTTCGATAACAAAACCATAAAACTTCTCTCTATCTGCCATGAGATCTTTAAGTAAATGTCTTTCAATTGAAATTAGGGATAAAGTAGACAATCGCTCTTCACTTTGGGAGCTTCGTAAATAACTTTTAATTCTTTTGAGGGCAGAAAACGATCTCTCAACACTTGCTGTTGTTATGGGAATAGTCATAACCAAATTCATGAGTTCATAAATTTCCGGAAGACCTGTGTGCAAATCACTTTCCAGTATGTATTTGAGGAGCTCAGCAAGCCTGAGTTGCAGTGTATGCAAACTTCGTTCTTGTTTCTCTTGGCAATTAAGACCATTTTCATTAACCAGAAATGATAAGAGTAAACCCCTGCATTGGGAAGCTTAGCGCAATCATAGAAAATGGTTCCTTAGCCTGTGGAATAAAAAAAAGGGGTTCCTTTAAATATTTCGAGTCTCGAACATTTTGGTTTCTTTAAAGATGAATTCTATGCATGCAATGCATGTGTTGCATTCCCTGAGAAATCGCCACTGCTATGTATATATATTACTAACTACTTTGGCGTTTAAATGCCAACTGAACACTGCTGTTCTGTCGAAGTGAAAGTTGGTGGTGGGGATGGAGTAGGGGTGAGTGCGGGTCAACAAAAAACTTATGGCCCTTCAACTCAACCTAACTCGGTCATCGCCCTCCTTTCTTACTAATTTAAAAAAATTATCTATATTCTTAAAACTAGGAATTACATTGAAGTAATTACTTTGTACATTTAAACTAGGTAACAAGTCTTTAATGTACACAGCTTCTAAGATTTCAAGTCTATTAAAATCACTATTAACATGTAGGATGGTAGTACCCTCAACCAGGGTCTGCCTAGACAGGGGAATACCATGTGTCTCTTCTGCATGGTTCCTTGGTGCTCCTGTCGTGAGATAGAGAGTCAGACGTCTTGACAGTTCCGTCCTAGTCATCCTGATGTACCTAGAGGGCAGGGCTGCACAGTTCCCTGTGGTGCAAGTGTATTGGTACACTAGGTGACCACGATTGAGGTCTGGGATGTCAACTCTCGGACGGTTAGAAATTAGCAAGTTTTGAGTCCTTTTACTCTTGTAGTAGATGGTAATCTTTAGTACGTCACCTTCGTTAGTTGGTTCAACATTGTTATAAATTAATTTTCTAAGGGCTCGTTCTTCCTGTTTATACTCAGTGCTCAATACGCTTTATAAAAGAGCTGTATTTGTTCACCAGGTTTTCGGTCATTCTTCATGTTGTTGTTGTGCCATTTTTCTAAATATATTTTCACTGCATTGGCCACTGATTTGTTTGAAAATCCGTTATTGACAAGGACTTGTGTACACTTGTCAATTTCGTTGTGTATGAGAGTCCAGTCCGTACAGTGGGTGAGTGCCCTTTTTATATAAGCATTAATTGTAGATACCTTATATCTATCTGGGCACTCACTCTGGCAGTTTAGACAGAGACCAGGGTTTGATGGCTTCCGGTAAACTTCAGTGTTGAAGTCTATCAAACTTCAGGAGCTAAATTTATTACCTATGAAAAATCAATGTTGTTAAGAAATATTATTGAATCGTCTCTAATTAAATTTAATTGATCAAATATTATAAACATTAGTAACGGTCTCTTCAAACTTGATACTTTCGTTACGATGGCAATGGCCTCTTCTAAGAGGGTTGACAGCTAGCGGATAGTTTTTTACTCTTTCTTACTGTACTCCTTTGTTTCCCCAAACATCCCTTTCAGGACATTAGTCCTTTCCTGCGCTTTCACCCTTTTAAAATACCACTCTCCCCTCCCACTCTTCTCAACCCCTCAACAGATGTTTTCTGCATCTAGTGTTTTAGTTGGGTTTTTGAAGACCACTTGTTACGGTTGAAAGATCTTAGTCTTGTTTTCCCATTTCTTATTGTGGTTTGATCATTGATATATATATATATATATATATATATATATATATATATATATATATATATGTATATATAAAATAAATTCAAAACGAAGGAAACACACAGAAAGACACAGACATAACTCACATCGATATTTCGATGTGAGTTATGTCTGTGTCTTTCTCTGTGTTTCCTTCGTTTTGAATTTATTGTATTTAAAAAGTCCGCTGGACCGTTTCTTTTTTTTGTGTATATATATATAGTACGCGGTTTTACAATAAACACGTGAAATACCAATCAACGTTGGGATTTGACTCGGACGAACATTCTCTGAAAGATGTTAGTCTTTTTTCTCATTCCTTTTTGTGGTTTTGATTGATATTAATATATATGTTTTAAAATCTGGACAAGACCAGTTACATACTGTCTTGCCCATTTTATATCGTACCCGCAGTTTAGGAATATATAAATTTATATATAAATATATATTATATAATATATATACATTGTATATAAATATATAAAATATATAATATAGAAATATATAATATAGAAATATTTGTAAAATATATAAATGTTTAAGAAATTTAGTAAAAGGGAAGACATGCATGTTGCTAGTGCTGCAGGAGTTAGTAAGTTAAATTATGAAAGAATATTAACATGTAATCTAACCCCTAATTTCTGCTGGTGAGTCGTCTGAACTCGGTCGGTGAGGCTTCATTAATTAATACTTCATTAAGTAAACGTGGAAAATTTCCTTTGTTATAAATATCAGATTACTTCATTCATTTAGCGAAATATAAATTGTTAATTATAAGTACCTATTGATAATTACTATAACATTAATAATTATTATAACAATCTGCGTTTATGACACGCAGATTTATTTACCTCCCGCGTGAAAAAATTGAGGACCAGAGTTGGTATTGAATTATTGGAAAGAATTCATACTTTTTTGTAGATATCTCTAAGTTTATATTTATAATGTATATAAATGTAAGACGCATAGAGTATCGGAGGAAATTTCTTTGTTTTACTTAAAACAGGCATGAAGAAATGGTTAAAGAAAAGTTAATGTTCGTCAGTAAGAAACACATACAAAGATTTGGAAGCATTTCATTTCTTTAAGAAATTTAAGTTAGGTGCAAAAAGAAAGAATAATACAACAGAAATACAAGCAACCTCAAAGAACCCTTGGCCTAAAATTAATAAAAAAAAACATATAATGAAATTGAAAAAAGTTAAATATATATATATTGAAAAAGACGAGCCAATCACTGTTGCGTATCATTTTGGACACTTCTTAATGGTTGTGGGTTTTCTTTTTTTCAGAAAACGTTTTCTGAAAAATGATATGCAATCCAAAATGATACGCAACAGTGATTGGCTCGTCTTTTTCAATATCTAATCTGGCATTATAGCATATATATATATATATATATTGTTAAAATTTGCAGCAGCTTCTGCACTCACTAACTTTAAGCTGGTGGCCTCGATCCTTCGGGCGATTTTTCTTTCTTCTGGCTGCAGTTGCCACAGCATCTGTCCTAGAGACATCTTCAATATTACACGAGCTTTCGACCATAGGAACATTGGTCATCTTCAGGTAGAGCATGCCTTGTAGTAAACAGCTTAAATGCCAATCAGGTTGACTAATTCGAACCAATCAGAGCGCAGGGTTAAGGCTGCTGCTCTGATTGGACCTCATGCTCGGCTCCAGGCTCCTGCTCGTCGGAATTACATACATGTCCTTGACCTGGAGGTTTATAGAGGGGTTCCTTTCCTTTATGTACAGGGCTTCCAATATTTGTAGCTTCTCCGCATTCTGTTCCGCCTGTATGATGGCAGTGCCCTGCACCAGCATCTCCCTCGTCAGCTGAGTGTTGTGTTTTTCCTGTGTATGTTTCTTGGGGGCTCCCGCAGTTAAATGAAGAGTTAGCCTCCTAGAGAGCTTAGTCGCAGTCATCCCAATGTACTTGGAAGGCCTTCCAAGTACATTGGGATGACTGCGACTAAGCTCTCTAGGAGGCTAACTCTTCATTTAACTGCGGGAGCCCCCAAGAAACATACACAGGAAAAACACAACACTCAGCTGACGAGGGAGATGCTGGTGCAGGGCACTGCCATCATACAGGCGGAACAGAATGCGGAGAAGCTACAAATATTGGAAGCCCTGTACATAAAGGAAAGGAACCCCTCTATAAACCTCCAGGTCAAGGACATGTATGTAATTCCGACGAGCAGGAGCCTGGAGCCGAGCATGAGGTCCAATCAGAGCAGCAGCCTTAACCCTGCGCTCTGATTGGTTCGAATTAGGCAACCTGATTGGCATTTAAGCTGTTTACTACAAGGCATGCTCTACCTGAAGATGACCAATGTTCCTATGGTCGAAAGCTCGTGTAATATTGAAGATGTCTCTAGGACAGATGCTGTGGCAACTGCAGCCAGAAGAAAGAAAAATCGCCCGAAGGATCGAGGCCACCAGCTTAAAGTTAGTGAGTGCAGAAGCTGCTGCAAATTTTAACAACATATGTTTGAGAGAAGACCTGCTGCCAACGTATTCTAATATATATATATATATATATATATATATATATATATATTTAGGAGCTGTTTAAAAGGATGAAAAAGGACAAGAAAGTAGATAATTTATTTAGGAAGTAATTTTGTGAAGGGGGATAGGTTGGTTAAAGAGAAACCAGAGAAGTGGACGTTAGGGGTAGCAGATAATGTTACAAAGAATAACTGAGTTAAGCCATTAGACCTTCTAAACTTATTGGACTCTATTTATAAAACCTGTTTTTTTTTAAAACTTCTTGCTTTATTGTCTATAGATTAGTAGTAACATTTACTCATTGCTCTACTTCTGAGTTGTTCAAGGATAATTTATACTCGTTGTTACCTTCTCGTATGTAATTTTTTTTCTGATTCGTACAAATTCCTAGAGGAATATTATTAAACTTTGTCACAACTTCAGATCAATCATTTTTGAATTCGTCTTTGATAGGTTGATGAATAATACTAATAATTTCTTGGTGTTAATTATTCAAAAGTGAGCATTCAAATCAAACTTGTTACTTTATGTTAGGTAGGTTAGGTTGCAGTAGCAGTCCCACACATAAGCCGAACATGGGCCTTTTGTGATTTTTTTTACTAAATCACAAAGAAAATTGATTCTACGTGGCGAGTCCTAAATATTTCCTAACTCAAGTGTATTTGAAGTAGGGATTTTTAATGTGACATCGTGCAGGCTCGGAACCGACTGAGTGACGCCCTCTTCGAGGAACGACATGCAAATATATTTACCTACCAAGTGAATAAATTGAGGGCCAGAGTGGGTATTGAACCCCGAATCTACTAGTCCAGAAGTAAGTACGTTGCCACTGGGCTACCCTGACCCTATATAAATAATAAATAAGGTAAATAAAGCACTATTTACATGATTCAATCAGGGTTTTAGAGCAATGGAAATTGACATTTGCCTAAGAACTCCTTCAGCGAGAATTGAAAAACTTTTTTTACCAGCTGTATATTGCACTTTTAATTATTCAAACATTATATTTAATCTTGATACAAAAAATTCAACTTGTATTTGAGCTGACGTCAGACGGAGGACATGGAACTGTCATTTCCAGACATGACATTTCTTTCCATTTGCTGGAAACCACGTTATAATTTCATTACATATAAAAGTTAACCAAAATATACTATGAAATGTAATTTCTTTAAAAAAAGTTAATTTAATTTTTTTTATTTTTATAAATTATTGGTGCTGAGAATTATTATACGAATTAATAATTTCTAGTCAAAATAATAATTATTGGCATCAATTTTTTTTAAATTAAAAAAACAATATTTTAACAAATAAAGTGAGGATTTGTTTGTTATTGATTTCTCGCCTTGCATATTCGGTATTGTATGCCAGTGATTAAATCGCTGTATTTTTGATTAGATCAGAGCTTAGTGTATGTTTGAAATGAGCTAACATTATATTGAATTTCTGGAAATTCTCATCACATGATAATCATATTACTGTTACAATCCCTTTGCGATCTTAAAATTTTCCTGGAAAACTGCTAACAAATGTTGTTTTATCAAGAAACCTGAGGACACTGTTTTGGAAAGTTTTAATGTACCACTTTCAATCAATATGGGTAAGTTTTAGGCAAGTCGGTCCCGTTCTATTGATTTCATTTGCCTACAGTATTCATGCTTTCCTGTTTACACCATTTTTTCAGGTCATGATCCTAAGTTAACATATTCAAAAGGATGTAATATTAATCATTTAACACAGATCTTTTTTTTACAATCCTTTTAAAACACGGAACACGTTTTTACAAATAGCCATTCCAAGAGGTGACCAGGAACTGTTTCCCACATTACCTCAAGCTAGGCCATTCATTCCCTTACGAAAGGCATCCTTGGATTTTGAATTAGTTATTCTCTTCAAAGTGTCTCATTTTTGTAGAGAGGATATTTCTGACTAGACCGTCAACCATTTTCCACACATCAGCCCTCTCTATCATTTTGTCCATGATGGTTTCATGGACTTTAATTAATGGTTTCATTATATTAAAACATTAATATAAAATTAATATTTTATATTAATATCAACAATTATGTGTGTAATACATATGTATTACCTATACAGTATTATTAAATACATACATTATTACCAATGTACGCATGACCAGTTGCACAATTTTAAATAATATACAATATAAAATATATGGTTTTTTCCATAAAAATAGCATATTCGTTTAGTTCTTACGAAGAAAACAAATAAGCGAAAATCAGCTCATATATTGAAGTGAAATACATTGGACCCTCGAGTTTCCGTATTCAAGAAACTGTACTTTCAAGTTTTTGTTTTTTTTTCTCTTCTGAATAGCGGAAATTATTATCCGGATAATAGTAATTCACAATGAGGGCAGAGTGTGACCAAGTAGCCTAAGCTACTCCAATTTCGTTATCTTATGCAAACTGTACCTTTTTTTTTGTTTATTATAAAGTTTATTATGTATTAATAATTAACAGTGTTTATTTAAATTAAATATGTAGTGTGCTAAAGTAAGAGAAATTAAGATAGCCTAGCCCTTCTAGAAAGTTGCTGTGATTGTATGATACGTCTTGGCATTCTGTCAACCATTAGGCTACCACTTACCAGAGCTACCAATTTCCGGACTTTTCTGTTTCCCAACCTGTCTTGGTCTCTACTAGTACGAATATTCGAGGATCTAGGGTACTTTTCAAAATTATATTTTGGGAATTCGCTTTGGGCCAAAACATTTTCTATTGCCCTTGCTTCATAGACTTCATGGACGTCTTAAAGATTTGTTCTGGAAAATCACATTCGTAATCGACTAAATGATTTTATATTTTCTATATAGTTTCTGATTTTAAGGTATTTCCAACTGAATATTTTAACATCAAGTTTTTCAACTCATGAAACAAAATCGTATTTTACACCATTATGGACTGAATATTCAAAAATCCGTTGTTGTTTGCCTGGAAGAAGAAAGGAATCGACTTTAAATTCCTTTTATCTCGCTTCAGGAGTTTGAGCTCCGCGTTGATGAGTCAGCAGTTACGGGTCTTGCTTTATATATCAGTATAGATTGCATTCGCTCAATTACAAAACATTCTGTTCTACTGGCAATGCTAGTTTATTAAAATACTTGGAGTTCAACCCGTGACCAACACTCTCTCTCTCTCTCTCTCTCTCTCTCTCTCTCTCTCTCTCTCTCTCTCTCTCTCTCTCCATTACTTGGTATTAGAAGAATACCAAGTAATGGATTTTGAGATGATGAGCCAAAAAAAAAAAATTAATAATTTTTTTCTAGCCTACGCTGTCAGTAACAAGCGTTTCATCTATCCTATATCGTACAGACCAGTGATTTCTGAACTGTGTATCGTAATTTGTTGGTCTGCGCTAGTATTAAAAGTCATTGAATGGAGTCAGCGAGTTGTGAAAATATAAAGTCATTGATTAACTGTTTTGTTTTAGATCTTGGAAAATGGAGAGAGAGGACGAAGCATCGAAAGATCCAGGTGCGGACCACAGACTACTCCAGGGATACACTGAACAGGACTTCCAAGGTATGTTAATGCTTCAACAGCTCTCTGATATCCAGTGCCTGTGAGCGTTTTACATTGTGTATAGCCACTTTAGTGTGATTTGATTGACACTTATATTAGGCTAGGATGCGTCAGTGGTCAATTAGAAGCGCCGTTCCCTTCCTTACAACCCGTATTACTAGTTTTGTTAACTTGAGCATACACTCAAACTCAAAAACGTAACTAGAATGAACATAGCCCTGTATTCCTTTTCAAAGAACCCCTAGAATTATTCTTTAATGCTATTATAGTATGCTATATATATGTATGATACCATCCATGATGGTATCTACCGTAAATAATAAACAGTTTGTAGAGATAGATTTATTCGAAATTATTCACAATTCATTATACAACAATTTTACAACTTCTTCAAAAATAATCAAAGTTTAAAAAATTAAAAAAGTAACATATACAATATATCTCAGCAGATTTATTGTATTACTGTTTGCAAACATATCTTACATTGTTCAAGAAAGCTGGAAATACCCCATCGTGTTTTCTCAGAATTTTCCAACAGTAGTGGTCTAAATGAGATTATAAATACTGTTGAGGTACTCATATTTTCTTTTTTAGTACATTAATCTTTGCGATATATAATCACAATAAATGTTCATCACAGTAAAGATAATCACAATTTTAAATCAAGCTATAAAGTTATTGCTAATTTTACTTATAATGTGAATTAAAGAAATTATATAAATAGTTATCACCAGGCAATTATAAATTCATCTGCCATGGTAGAAAGTAGCTAATATTCTTATTACACAATGACAGCCTAAATATGACATCTTAATTCTCATTCTATTGCTAATTATAGATTTAAAATTAAAAAAAATTCCCACGCAGAAGTCGATTTCTGTTGGCACAAATTCTAAAGAAATACATTTAAAGGTTTTTTTTTCATCTTAGCATACTTGTGATGAATTTTGCGTTCTTTATTACGAAATGATATCGTAAGTAGTAATAACAAAATGGAAGGTAAGTACCATACTATAGTACAGTGTTTCCCAAAGTGGGCGATACCGCCCCCCTGGGGGCGGTGCTATGGTATTGGGGGGCTGTAATGCAAAAAGGAGCAGGGATTCTATTTCCATAAATTGAAAATGTTCATGCAATATAATTTTCTAAATTTAAGTGAAAACACGACATGTAAACTTCTAGGAAACAGTTTCTTAAAATTGTTTTGATAATTCATTTTTATGTTAAAAGTATATTCTCACCTAAGTTTCTTTTATTGTGTATTAATTATTTTGCAAAAATACGCTATGAAACAATACATCTATTGGATTCTAAATAAATATTCGATTAGTAATTCTTTTAATTTAATTCTTAAAATGTTACTCATTTGGTTATTTAGTCTAGGAATCTTATTATTATTCAAGAGTGTTGAGTTATAGGTTTACGGACCCAAGGGGACGGTCACTCGAAAAAGTTTGGGAAACACTGTTATAGTAGAACCTATTCTTTTCAGCATAGTTCTATAAATGAAGTTCTATAAAAGGTCGTTGATAATGTCGATGATGTTGATTTTATCAATTTAAACAAACAGTGACGAGGTTGATATCAAGGTAGCATTGTGCGAACATTATTGTGCTGTCAGATGTGAGCAGTGATTATATCCAGACGTGGTCGTTGACTCTGAAACAGCCGCGTATACTGAAAGCATACCAAACCCTATCTTTCCAGTTAAGTTATTTGCAGTGACAATCCATAAAGAACATTCATAACCCAAACATTAGCCCTTTGTAATACTACGCAAATATGATTCCACATTGTGAGTCCTAAATTTTGCCTAACTCTAGTGTAATTAGAGTATGGATTGTACAGGTTCGAGACCGACTGTTTAACGTCCTCTTCGAGAGAAGACGTGTGCAAATTTATTTTCCTGCCAGGTGAATAAATCAAGAGCCCGAGTGGGTGTCGAACCCCGGATCTACCAGTTTAGAGGTAAGCACGTTGCCAGTGAGCTAACCTGACCCCCACCTGTCCAGTTACTTTCATCTCTAGTTTTTTCTTCACTTGTCTATACTTAAAAGAGTTCTAGCATAGTTTGTAAGTTCATAACAGCTTATAGTAAATAACGGGCAGGACACTCAGTTCATCAAGCTCACGTCAGCTCGAACTAACAAAACAAATGACTACTTGGTATTTATAAAAGCATTAAAAACGAGTTCAAAATTAAAGAAGAGTAACAGAGTAAAAAAACACATTTACAACCTCAACTTCTTCCATTTTGAACTCGTATTGTGTTCAGTTTGGATCACCATTCCGACATTATAGTAAATAAAATCATATAAAGTTCAATATAGATAAAAGAACAGAGAAATTAAAAACACACACTTACAGTCTCTAATTTTTGGTTTCATCCGGCTTCAGGAGAGATAAGCAGCGAACCCAAGAGTCTCTACCAGTGCACTTGGTCTCCCTCTCCTAAGGTCGCTTCAAACCGAATATTAGAGACTGTAAGTGTATGTTTTTAATTTCTCTATATTTCTTTATCTATGTTAAACTTTATTTGTCCGTTTCGGATCGTATTTTCATAAAAAAAATGTAAAAGTATATAATGCTAATGAAACATAATCATATAAGGTCATAACCATATTGAATATTGCTACCCATTGGAGTAATGAAGATAAGCAAAACTGAATGTAGTTGCCACTTATATTGGTAACACTGCGTGACGTTGGCGTCCGCGTATTGAGGTTCCTGATTAGTGGATTTGCCTGTGTGCCTTTAGCGCGTATAATCTAATAACAATTGTTGTTATTTAACATACAAAAGATGTCATGACACGTTAATTAACTTAAAAAAACTTTTTGAAAAAGGTATATATCTCATTTACTTCTGTGTTTGTCTTTAGTAATTTTGCAATAATTTGTTTAGAAAATATTTATTATTGTTTCATTCAGTCACTAAATTCAAAGTTTTTTTTGTCCCTTTGATGAAAAATAAAGTTATTCGTGGTTGTCCTACCAACAACAAAGTCTGTTAAGAGATCTTCCGGTCCCTGAAGCCAAGTTTCATGACCGCAGTTCTGCGGTTTCAGTTTACAGTAAGTGTAAAAAAGTTAAGGCCACCTCATTTTCGTTTTGCTTCCTCAGTCTTCCATTGATTCTAGTTCAGCTAACAGTACTATTACACAGATAATTTAACAACACTGATAATAGTTTATTTACAAATCTTTACCTTATTCTTCTGTCAATTAATCAAATTTGACATCAAACTCAACAGTAGTTGACAGTAGCGTCTCTGGGGAGTAGTTAAAGTTAGCGGTTCTTATTAGGGGGAATATAATTTTGGAATTTTTTTACGTTTATTTCGATTACGCAATTTATTACACTAATCGTTTATGTGCAAACATTTGAAATTATAATATAATTTTATTGCATACAGCTGTTCTTGTTTAAAGCGAACACTTGTTTGTCTATTTATTTATGTTCAGTTCCTGTTATGGCCAAGCAGGGTACATTCCTGTTTGACCTACCCCAACTGCTCAAATACCTATCTAACGATACTGTGTTTTTCGTTAATACGGCAGGTTTAAGGTTAAAATTTTGCTCTTAACTAATGTATCATCTTTAATAAATTTTACTAATACCTTTTGGTTACGGATGATAGCTCTCACACAAACTTTCGTTCTTGACGAATGGAGAAGGTTGGTTGTAGTGGCAGTTACACAAGGGAACACACGTGAACCGAGCATTGGCCCTTTGTGATACCGAACAATGAAGATTGATTCTACATTGGGAGTCCTAAATTTTGCATAATTCAAATGTATTTAGAGCAGGGATCTTTAACGAGTACCTGACATTGTACAGGCTTGGGACCGACGGTTTAACATCCTTCTGCCAGGAACGACGTACTCAGATTTATTCACCTCCCGCGTGAATAAATTGAGGGCCAGGTGGGGATCGAACCCCGGTCCTATCAGTTCAGAGGCGAGTACATTAACCATTGAGCTAACCAGGCCCCTCGACAAATGGAGAAATATAAGCATTAGTCCTGGGGAGGCAACTAGTCAAATCTCAGAGTCTTGACCTCTAAAGCCTTATCCAAGGTGGAGGAAAATATAAGTAACCTTAATTGGTGTCAAATTTAAAATTTCGAACACTTCTAAATTAAATTTAACATAAATAATGACTGTAAAATTTTTAATTTTTTGTTCATATTTATTGTATGATTTTTTGGTGTTTAATATGAAATTTATACATTTCTTTATTATTGAAAACAAAAATGATTATATATAAAACAGTGTATACAGAAGAGCTAAGCAAGCCATCGTGATGATGAAATGTTTTCAACCGTAACCTAATTGCTATCTTGATGGAGATATTTCGTGAAACGTGAAAGTCCTACAACCTCTCTTGATTATGATTGGATTAGAAAGGCAGCTAATTGGCGACCGCACCAAGGTGTTGATGTTAATTTGAACAGCAGTGATGGGGTTATATTAAGGTAGTATTGTGCGTACATTATTACACAGTCAGGAGTTAGTCGTGATTCAGTTGGCGGTAACTATGACAAAGACCTTCCACGTGGTCGTTGACACTCATACAGCAGCGTGTAATGAAGGCTCTCCCTTCCCTGTTAACCCTGTCTTTCCTGTTGCAAACCCGGCTTTCATCCCTTCTCATTCACCCTCTGCCTCCCCTCGTGAGACATATTAGATAGATATATTACTAAGGAATACGCCACATTTACCTACCTCAGTCACTACCTTTTCTGAAGCTACAACACTTTAAATTCCAATGACAAAAAAAATTACATCATGTAATTACTTCATCAAGTCAGATGTTTAGTTGTAGTGCAACCTACCGTTAGTACTAAACTATTCGAGAATACAATATTTATCATCACTCTAAACTTTAAATGTGGGAGTAGAAAATTCTGAGCACGACATAGCCGTTGTTGCATATTCGTTAATATCATACTCTGTAATAAACAATATTAAAGGCAAAATTGAAGACTTCCAATACGGAATCAATCTATTATATAATATGCTTCTTTTTAAATTTTATTAAGAAGAATATTTTTTGTTTAGTAGGACTTTTTCCTTTACTTTTATTAAGGTTATAAGGTTTTTATTTTTTATGATGTAGGGTTGTAGAAGCTCGCCTCCGCGTGGTCCACCTCGGGCGTATCTCGGATTTTTAGTTTGCCTCTATCCTAGGCTAGAGCTTGTAGCTCCCGAGATGCGGCAAAAGAGCTTTCACGTAAAAAAGGCATCAGTCTGTTTTGTTGTTGTTTTCACCGATATGGCTAAATAAGCTGGGAGTGCTAAATAATACCAAAACAGGCTTACTCATTTCTCCATCTGTTTGAATTAACAGACGAGAAGCATTTTTTGACTCTAAAACAGCACTGAAGAGTAAAGGCCTACAAACGCGGGGTTTGAAATACACTAATAGTTATTGTATTATTATGGTATATATGAAACCTCTCTGGAAACTTCAGAAAGGCTTGGACCTATAATTTTTTGTTTGTAGTGGGCGAGTGACTGATAAAGTCAGTCCTTCAATGCTGATTCCTCGAAGGAATATTGCATCGCCAATTGATTCTAAACAGGGTGTACTAAATTTTGCCTAACTCAAGTTTATGTAGACTAGGGATCTTAACGTGTACCTGACATCGTAAAGGCTTGGGACCGATAGTTAAAAGTCCTCTCCGATGGACAACGTACTCAGATTTATTCACCTCCCACTTATATGAATCGAGGGCTACAGGGGCTATCGAACCTCGGACCTACCAGATCAGAGACAACTGCATTGCTACTGAGCTAATCTGGCCCCCGAAATAATATTACTTTTCTAATGTATTGCAATCAGTTATTATGTGGTATTTACTCATTGTAGGGTAAAAATCTAATGAAATGGTCTCCACATATAAAAATTAAATGATATAAACAACGCGTTTCGAACACGTAGTGTTCCTCCTCAGGCATTAACTAAAAAATACAATGACACCAGAAAGTTATCTATAGTACAAGGTAAATAAGTATAAAAATTAATATAAAATAAAATAAGGCAGAAAGTACGAACCTAAGGATGAGTGCCTCTGAATTACCAGTCAGTCTTATTCAGAGGGACTCATCCTTAGGTTCGTACTTTCTGCCTTATTTTATTTTATATTAATTTTTATACTTATTTACTTTGTACTATAGATAACTCTCTGGTGTCATTGTATTTTTTAGTTAATGCCTGAGGAAGAACACTACGTGTTCGAAACGCGTTGTTTATATCATTAAATTTTTATATGTGGAGACCATTTCATTAGATTTTTACCCTACAATATTACTTTTCTTTAAATTTGTTTTTTTTTTGACAGCTGTTTCATACATTTTTATTCAAAACCCGTTTTAAATTATTTAAAAAAATTGAATCTGAATAATAAATTTATTTGACGATATAAACCTTTTATTTGTTGTGAAGTAAGTTGAAATGTTTTTAATATGTACAAGGTTATAGAACATATTATATATGCTTCAGTAACTTCAGGATTTTTTATTTTATAGAGAATAGATCATCACCATCCTATGAAGTGATAAGTACCGTACATATTTACATCTATGCTCATACAAGCATATTACAATTATAGGGCATATTATTGTATCTATTTTACCATCATACTATATTAGTATTTACTATGAAATTAGTATTTACAATTTAGACAATACAAAACGTTTTAGCTTTCTGGAATAAGTTATTTCTATTCATATTATTAATTTTATTTTGTATATTTTAGATCTAATTAGTTATTACTAGCAGTCCATAATCGAGGATTTGCTCCCGAGTCAGGTTGTATATGCAATAAGATCAGTAATTCCAACAAATTGACAGTTAGTATAAATTATAAACGAAACACGTTATAAGTTAGAAACGAAAGTTATATAAAGTGACACACAGTGCAGCCACCTTACCAGCGTGGACCAGTTTAAACTATGAGTAAATGAAATAATAAAAATGGAATTTAAGTGAAATAAGAGAGAAAAGAAAGAATAGAAGGGAAAGGATAAGGTTATAATCAGCTGGAAAATATTGTTCCATTCCTCTTGCCACGTACGTAAAGATGCTATTTTTGCTAATTTCTCAGCATATGACTTAGGGAAGCGATTGTAAAAGGTTTGTAAAGATTCCTCTGTTGAAGCCACTTTCTCTACTCTTTCAAGATTGTAAACAGTTTATACTAAAGAAAAGTCAGTTTTTTTTAATAGTTATTTATTCTGATTTGTTGTGAATGCTATAGTTTGTACTGTGGTAGAGTCGGGTTGAATAATTTTTAAATGATTAAAATCTATTGCTTTGATGAGATGCGGAATTGAAGTGTCCAGGGAGAAGAGGGAGGCTTAGGGAGTTATGGAAGGTGACGTGCTCTGGTGCTACTGACAGTCAGGACAAGGGAATTCGGAAAGTCTTTAATTCGAGTGACAGAACCATCAATAAATTCAATCTGAAATCATTTCAGTCTAGGGTTTTCATCATCCGTACAGTTACTAGTTCAATGAATAACATTCACTTTAGTAAAGACAATTGGGTAAAATCAACAAACTAATATAAATGCACAACGTTTTTGTTTTTTTTTTTCATTTAAGTCTAAAAACTGTTAAGATAATAGTAAATTTACCAATTACAAACTAATCCCATTACAAATATAATCCTTAGTTTTATAAAACTAACTTAATTAAGTTTTAACGGGATTATAGTTTTTTAATATTACCTCTCTTCTCTCTATCACCCCCTATAGAGAGATAGAGATTTAAGCAGACAGAGAGAGAAAGAGAGAGAAAGGAAAAAAGAAATCTTAAACTTAGGGACAAATTATAAAACTTAGTTAAGTTATTCTGAGGTAAAATGGATAAACAAACTAGTCTCCACTCAAATAAAGTTTTATTCAACCCGTTTCGAACACTTTGTGTTCATTATCAGGAAGACACTATAATACAAATTATATCTAATTAGTTACAAAATTAGAGTGAAATAATAAAATTCAATTAAGAGAATTCAAGACATACCAAAGGATGTGGTGCTGACGATCATTGTTTATCCATTTTACCTCAGAATGAGTAAATACCACACAATTACGGATTGCACAACTAATGATTTAGTTAAGTTAGTGTTTTTTTTGTTAACAACTTAATCCCATGTCCTTGATTAATTTTTGCTATGGTAAAATTAACTTCAATTGATCGTTACAGTATCAACCTTGTTTACAATTGGAGTATTGTTTGGGAATTGGAGTTTAGAATTTTATGTGAATTTGGAATGAGGTGAGACATATCGACTAAACAAACAGCTATTGGCGATAAAACAGCTATCATATAATCTCTATTTAAAATGTTTCTGTAATCTAACATCAATAGCGAATAGCTGTATTTGCAAGTTATTACTTCCATTCAATGAATACTGCTTAAGGCTTATGTTAGCTAACTTAAATATCACTTTATTCCTGGCCACCACCATAACTATTAATTTTTGTTATTATAATTAACTAATTATTACTTTAATATTATTATTTCGTTTCAATTTTTGCTTGGTTTTATTTATGTTTTTATTTTTATTTACTCTTTTTTGTCCTTTCATTTGCCAAAGGTAGAAATTTTGTAGACAGAGAATGCTTTTTTGTAAACTTTAATACGCCAGTAGTCCATGAATGAAACCTTTCCTCTCCTTATTGCTACTATTGTCGAATATTGGTCTATAGTGTTATTGGTAATTTTCTGTGCTGTTCTAGTAGCTCTCCCTGGTTGGTATGAAAGGACAAATGATAAAAATAGTAATGATTAATTTAACAAACTTTTTTTGTTAAAATATCGCTATAGTTGGTAAATAATTATAATTACACTATTAAATGAAATTGAATATTATTGATACCAATAGATAAAGATATTTAAAAGGGTCCAGGGTAGTCCAGTGGTTTGCGAGCTCGTCTCTGGACTAGTCGATCCGGGTTTAATTCACACTCTGACCTTGATATTATCAATCAGGAGTATAAAAACTGAGCACGTCGTTCCTCGGAGGGGTTAGGCTTTCTGTTCCGAGCCTGTACGATGTCAAGTACTGGATGAATATTCCTACTCTAAATACACTTGAGTTAAGCAAAATGTAAGATCATTAAGAAGAGACAATTTCCTCTTGGCGAATCAGCATCATACTATCATAAAATCTACATCTTTTTAGCAGACCCTCAGTCCTACCCTTAAAAAAAAGTGATCTATGAATTTATGTATAAAAATTCATTCATAATACATCAGCATGATATGTGAAAGGAAGGGAAATTTCTAACAATCCCTATTATTTAATTTTTAGTTCTTATTTTCATCTATATAAACAAATTCAAACGGATGAAACATATCGGATTTTAATGTGAAAAAATTAAATATATATTCTACACATCCAAATATTTGGATTTGGTTATATATGGACAAATGTTTGGCCGCATCCATAGTTTAGAACTGAATAAAGTTTGCGCATCTTATCGCTAAGAAAGCTGCGCAAACGTTGAAAATTCCTACCTAATTCACAAAAAAAAATTTTTCTTTGTTTTTTGTTTCTCATTTCAATCAGTTTGCATCAGCATTAGGTGCGCACTAGTATGTCATAATGTCATAATGAGAGTATTTTAAAAGTTCATCTATCTTATCTTATCTATCAGGATAATCCACCTGATCCTACCTACCAAAAAGATATAAATGTTCAACTACAGGACTAGATCGCAGCGATTTGAATCAAAATCATGTGACAAAATATTGTTTGTTTAAAGTATCTTCTAAAAAAAGTGCAATAGTGGTACTGTGCTTCCAGTTCCGTCTCTGGGTTAAGAGGAACTTACTTATGTAATTTGGTGACTTTGGCTCCTTTGGAATTTGTGATTTACTGAACACACACACACACACACAATACCAGTATGAGAAACACATTTTACTTTAATCATTGGAGGTCTGGAAGACGCGTATTTTATTGAAGACTTGATATCAAAATTCAAATCTAAATGCTATGTCTCAAAATTTATATTATTATAATTATTTATATAAAGTTCGTGAGTTTGTTTGTTTGTTTGTTAGTTCTCCATTTTCCGTGGAGATAGACACCTGAAATTAAATATATATTACTTATTACCTGAATAATGTTAAATAAAAAAAAATTATCACTATATTCCGAAAATTGGAGCCAGGGTAGCAAGTGTCTTGCGTGCTCGCCGATGACAGTACTGCAAATGTATTATATATAAATGTAACAAACATTTTTTTATTTAATATTTGCGTAATATAAACACTCGTAATAAACTAAAGGCATGTAGCTAGGGTAGCCCACTGGCTTGTGTGCTCGCTGATGACAGTAATAAAAATGTATTATAAATAAATGTAACAAATATGTAATAAACCACTACATTAGAGGTTAAAAATGAATAATTTTAGAAACAAACTTCAACACAACTGTCAGATAGAATACGACTGTTCTAAGGTAATGTTATAAAGACACACTCCTTTCATTAATGTTATTTTATGTTAGGTAAATAAATTGAATATTTCAATTTACAGGTTTTGTAAATATATTTACTGTGTATATATCTTGAATCATGTTAAGAATACGATTAATGTTAAGAATCTGTTTCCGTGCTTTTACATTATTAAAATTATTAAATTATTATTAAAATTAAAATTATCCCTGTCAAGCATGCTCAGTGAATTAATTTCAATACCTGTTGTTATAATTTCTGAGTGACACAAAGGGTCACGGGTATTCTAGTAGTATATAATTATTTTTTATAATAAAAAACAATTACACTGTTTTCAGTGCTTTTAAACTGAAATTTAAATTAATTTACCATGAGTGGTTCACGTTTGTCGGTACTCTTTTAAAGTGTTTTTATTTAATATATATTTTTTTTATAAATTATTTATTATTTTTTAGCATAATTGATGTTGTTGGTTTTGAAGTTATTATTGGATCAATCAAAAATGAAGGCAATTTCTTTAAAAATCAAACTTTGTTTTGTTGGAGATGGATGAGCCGACTCCATCCATCAAGTAAAACTGGATTAGCTCTTAGTTAAGCCGTTGTTGCTGTAATATTACATTGTTGTGGTAATAATAGCAAATCCGTGAAAGCTGATTAATGAGAAGCACTGAGGCTGACATTATGATCTATCCTTGTACTGAAAGCTTCTTGTTTCAAGCATTTGACTACGATCAACGTGTTGCGTGTTAACGTTGATGGATGAGTAGCAGAGGACCAAGGTCGTTGTGTTGGTTTTACAGGACGTGCATAGAATTTCCAGTGGTTGACTTGTACTTTGTTGATAAATGTCACATGTTGACCATGTCGGCATGCAGCGTGTTCATGCTGTCTTACGTATACTGGGTTCAGAAGTGTTTAAATGACGTATATTGACTACGTTTATTGTGTAGTATGAACCAACCTGTTGCCTATTCATATGGTTTATATGTACGAGTTTAACATGTTGCAGTGCCTTATAAAGTTATACATGTTACCACGTGATCATGACGATTAGTGTTAGTTGTTGACCACCGTTACATACTGAATTTTGACTACGGTTAACGTGTTTGATCATAACGCGCTATGATCAAAATGTTTCGTAACCAATGTCATCATGTTACAATGGTCTGCATGTCATGTGTTGACAAGATTGAAAGATTAACCATTTTCAATTTATAGCGAACACGGTAAACGTGTGGTGTATTGAGCAGGGTTAACGCGTTGCGTTTTATTTACGGTTAAAGTGGAACATGGCCATAAACGAATTTCGCGTGTCGACCACGGGGTACGGTAGCGAGTTTACCATGGTTGTTGTTTGTTTTCTAACGCTCACACTTATAAGGCTTTCACCTTATAGCCCTGAGAGTATAGAGTAGAGTAGAGTATATATAGAGAGTATAGAGAACTGATCACCAAGTTTTAAAACTATTGTGTAAAACTAAAACTTTTTTAATATATTTTCTTAATATTTTTTTATTTAATTTGTTTGTACTGTTAGTACTATTTAAATTCTCTAGTGTCTGGTTTGTCTCTCGGTCGGCCGTAGACCTCTGGAGTCACACAGAAGAGCCATCATGTGTTTGAATAGCTGTAGAATGTAGCAATTCAAATTTTTTTTTCAACTATTGAAAAAATACATAGATTTTTAGCAATAAAAACAAAATAAATACACAATTTTATTAACCATTGAAATAAAAAGGCTCATTTTATTATATTCGGTCTTTTACATAATCTATTATTTAAAAATCAATTTAAATCAATATTGATTTGTTTTCCAAAAAAGGAATGCTTACAAAAATTTCATTTTACCCTTCGAAAGAAATTAGAAATTCGTACTTACAACTTACAAAGAAATTTTGATGTGTCATATCAAATAATAAGTCATTAGTTTGAATGACTTTGAAATATTAGTTTAATTTATGTGTAATAAACTAGTTCAAAATCAAAGGAGAATGACATACAGATTTTTGGAAAATTTCATGGTTAGCAAATGTTTCTGTGCCTTACATTTCTTCAATTTCGAACTTGTTTGTGAACAGATTGGATTGTCTTTCTAATTTTATAGTGAATTTGAAAATAAACTGTTATTCAATCATTACTTTCTTAATTGGTAGTAGTAATTTCAAAATGTTGATATTTTTATTTTATTTTTAGTTGAATATAAGTTAAAGTATCCGAATGGAGCGTAATGGCTCATTAATGCGTGACCACCTCGTATTAACAGTAAAAGAGTGCCTGGAGGTGTTGCTGGTGAAGTCCCTCTGCGCAGTTCCGCAGCTTAGTCCTGCCTGTTGGTGTCACTGCCCCGAGACCTATCTCCTTGTAATGCTTATTGTCTGTGGTCCATTGTTTACCCGCTTCAGTACAGCCACAACACACATAAGATCGATGACCTTTCCTTTTACAACATCTTTGTCTCCTTCAAGACCCAATCTTTCAAGTTTCTCTTTCTAGCTATGAAGTAATTCTACAGTTGTTGAAATATCGAGACTATTTGATTTGTTATAAAATTATATATTTATTTATTATAAAATCTGCCTTTCAAGTCAAATACAATTCTTCATGGTGATATCGAAATATTAAAGTAAGTCTTTACCGGAGTTATATATACAGTGATACCTTGATAAACGAATTTAATCCGTTCCAACCCTTTGAAACGCTCCTAACCCACTCCATAATCACTCCTTTAACTATTATATATACTATACAGTACAGTATATTTGAATGTACTGTACTGTTTTTTTTTTGCAAAACATGTTTGCAAGATGGATTGCTACCAACCTTCACTAAAATATATATTATATATATATATATATATATATATGTGGATATATATTATATATATATATATATATATATATATAAAGATTTCACATAAACACGTGAAACAACAATCAATGATTAAACCACAATAAGAATGGGAAACACGACTAAGATCTTTCAACCGTAACAAGCGGTCTTCGTCAGAGTCAAAAACCCAACTGAACACTAGATGCAGAAAACATCTGGTGAGGAGTTGAGAAGAGTGGGAGGGAAGAGTGGTATTTTAAAAGGGTGAAAGCACAGGAAAGGACTAATGTCCAGAAAGGGATGTTTGGGGAAACAAAGGAGTACAGTAAGAAAAAGTAAAAAACTATCCGCTAGCTGTCAACCCTCTTTGAAGAGGCTATTGCCCTCGTGACGAAAGTATCAAGTTTGAAGAGACCGTTACTAATGTTTATAATATTAGATCTATTAAATTTAATTAGAGACGATTCAATAATATTTCTTAACAACATTGATTTTTCATAGGTAATAAATTTAGCTCCTGTCCAATCAATATGATGATTTTCATTTTTTATATGCAAGAATAAGGCACTACTTTTTTCCTGTCTACTTACGTTATATTGGTGTTGTTTTACACGTATCTTTAATGATTTACCAGTTTGACCAATATAAATTTTATGGCAATTTTTGCACGGCACGGCAATTCCTATTCAAGAATAGCCTCTTCAAAGAGGGTTGACAGCTAGCGGATAGTTTTTTACTTTTTCTTACTGTACTCCTTTGTTTCCCCAAACATCCCTTTCTGGACATTAGTCCTTTCCTGTGCTTTCACCCTTTTAAAATACCACTCTTCCCTCCCACTCTTCTCAACTCCTCACCAGATGTTTTCTGCATCTAGTGTTCAGTTGGGTTTTTGAGTCTGACGAAGACCGCTTGTTACGGTTGAAAGATCTTAGTCTTGTTTCCCATTCTTATTGTGGTTTAATCATTGGTTATATATATATATATATATATAATATATATACTCGTATATGTAGAGATGTATTTGTACAGATGTATATGTGGACATTCTAATCTTCAACGAAAAAAAGAAAAATAACAAGATATACTTGGAAACTGATGTGTCACCTAGACGATGCAATATTTTCCCTCAAGGAATTTTTTTTTTTTAAGTAAAACTACCCTTAGAGGGGTAACAAGTAATTTTGATACATGGTACATAAGTAACATTGAATATAAGAGTGGAGAAACTACCCATTGGTAGTACTCCATATAGATTGTTCTGATAATCTGCCACTAGTTAGCATTTCTGAGTAGGTCTCGGGGCCAACATCTTTTTAGCCTTCTTATAGGGTTGGTAGGAATCTGATGGGATGATAATTCCAGAATAAAAGGATTTAGATTTGTTGGTAATGATTTATGGAATTTGCAGTATCGGGATTGGATTTTCAAGGAAATTATTCTATGTATTTAAACAAATCACCAGCAGAGCCTTTTGAGTTATTTATTGACGAGGACATACAACACCTAATGAGTGACGAAATGCTAAAATACTCAATAAAGAGGAACTGGCCTGACATAAAGGTTCAAGTATCAGAACTGAAAGTTTTCATTGCTATGTTGCTATTGACTGGATATAACACGCTTCGCAGAAAACCCTTGTATATGTACGATGGTGCCTAATAGAAGAGTAGAGTTTGTAGGTCCATGAGTACGTTTCTTAGAAAGATCCAGTTACCCGCTGCCCAGCGAAGCCTCCGTTATTCCGCCATTCTATGAGTTGTCCAGGGAAAGGAATATGATTCGTTACGATGGTGACCAATAGAGGAGTAGAGTTTGTAGGTCCATGAGCGCGTTTCTTAGAAAGTTCCAGGCTTCGCTGGCCAGCGGGTTACTGGAACTTTCTAAGAAACGCACTCATGGACCACCTATAAACTCTACTCTTCTATTGGTCACCATCGTAACGAATCATATTCCTTTCCCTGGACAACTGATAGAAAACAATATATATATATATATATATATATATATATATGTGTGTGTGTGTGTGTGTGTGATAAACGAAATGCGATCCAGAAGGACTAATAACACTTAAAATATACTGTGACACATAGAAAGAAACGTAACAAAGGACTCACTTTTTAATATTTCGACCGTTCGTTCGTCAGTTCACTTCTTCCCCTGAAGATGACTGCTATAACGGTCAAAATATTGAAAAGTGAGTCCTTTGTTACGTTTTTTTCTATGTGCACAGTTTATTTTAAGTATATATATATATTAATTTTTGGGTGAGCGAGGTCCCTCAGTGGTTGAGTTACCCCGGGCCCTGCACCTTCTTAGGGACGGCCCTGCTCCCTACTTCAATTTATAACTTGATTTTTTAATAATGTTGTTTTCAGAATATAACTTTTATTGTCGATAAACTTTAAGAGGAACATATCTAGTTCCAAACACGTTATTTAATAATAAAGGTACTTTATTTTGAGTTTTCTTTTCTATAACATTCAATATTTTCATGAATATATTTTTTTGATTGGACTACGCCAGCATGAGTACTAACGTCAAACTCCCCTAACATCTAAACCTTTATGGGCGCAAGTGCTATTATATAAAATTGAAAACTGGTCTGATTAGATGGCATAAAATAAACCAGCTTTTATCTCCTTAATTTATTTATTTCATTTTTTTTTTTCATAAAAACTAAATCGTTAAACTAACTATGATTTACATATATATTTGTAAAGTCTAAAACATATGAGTAAGATTATGGTATTATTGGGAATATCGAACCTTATGGGGGAGTTATTTCCCTTGGGAGAAATTCCCCAAGCAATAACTTCTACTAGGAACCCTTCAGAGGATCCAATCTTCATTGTTTGCCAGTTCTCTCGCAAATGGTACTAAAATCCTAGGTTATTTTGTGTGTATTTAGTGTATTTTTACTTTTGTGTTGGTAACATTGTGTTGAGGTAGAAAGTTTTTTTGTGTGTCTAAGCTGGCACTCCTGCCTATGAATAGGTATACATACAACATTATTTATTTTGAAAAAAAGAAAGTATTTTATTTAGTGAACTTTTATATTTATACAGTAAAATGTAACAGCACCACCAAAAAGGAAACTATATAATTTAGTGTCTATGATAAAGAAATTACAAACAGAAGCACTTGTAAACATTTGTAAACACTGTTATATAAATGTATTATTGCATTTTTTTTTAATTTTATATTCAGTTTGTTAGATTAATTAATTTATATCTTATATATTTTTTTTTTATTTTCAGGTTGGTAACACTGAAATATTTATGATTTTTTTCATCTGGCTGGTAGCACTGTACAATTAGAGGTACGTGTAAATAATTTATCTAGCTTGTCTTCGGTGAGGGATGGGTAGTTTACCGTTAATTCAGCCTGGGTAGACTGAAACAAAAAAACCTTTTTCGCCTTTGTATGCTGTGCCATGTTTTGTTTTGGCCTATTTGTTATTATACATACCCCAAGTGTACGTATGCCTTATTATCAGATTATTATATTATTACTGTCTTATTACATTAGTAATACAGGTACTAAAAAAATAATAATTTCTCAAAGAACCGTATAGATATCATGACAGATACAAGTTGCTAAACAGCAACATGTAGAAATACTGCACGCAAAGACAATACACGCTTCATTAGCACATCACATATTGATGGCATTCGACCTAGTAGTGTGCAGGTACTTAATAAATATAGTTGCATGGCTTACATCAATGGTTTATCCGAACTATCAAAAAGGATTATCTAATAAAATCGATTGTAAACTAGCACACAAAAACCAGAGTACATAAAAAAAAATTGTACTATTGCCAATAATAGACGCAGGAGTTTTGAATATTCAGTGAAATGTTCAGATTTGGGTTACAGTATATATTGGACAAACCAGCAGTTACTTAAAAACAGGACAATCCAGCAAAAGAATGATAACAGACAAAAAAAAAACAGTTTTTAAATCATTAGTTGTGCAATCCATAATTGTATTTTTTTCCCCTACTAGTTGTTTTCACTGGACCAACCCTTCAGCACCACATCCTTGGTGTCTTCCTGATGATGAACACAAAGTGTTCGAAACGCGTTGTTGTTGTTGTTGAATAAAACTTCATTTGTGTGGAGACTTTTGTTTGTTTATATATTTTACCTCAGGAAAAAACAGTTTGTGCCCTAGCAGAAGATGCATACACCAAAGGATATTCTTTTACGTTTGAAGACACTAATACTCGTATACTGAAACTCGCAAAACATAAAAAAGAAAAAGACACTTCATAAGAAATGATCAACATAATGAAAGCACCAAACGGCCTGTAACAAGAGCTCCGATATAGCTAATCTTAGCCTAATTTATTCTCATCTCCTGAAATAGTTTGCAAACAAATATCCAATGATATTTCCTTAACTTAGAGTTACTATTTTTACCTTTTTTCTGTTTCTTTTAGTTAATCTGCATTTTTTTTGAATCTCATTATATAGCAGTTATTTGAACTTTGGTTAAGTGCTTTCTTTTGTTTATAGTTACACAATCTCCCTGTATTTTCCGACTGTTATGATGGCTTTGGCTAACATATCATGTGTGATTGTTTTTAGAACAAATTTTCATGTCTGTTCATTTCATTTTCAATATACATTATACAAAAAGAATAATAAAGATAATATAAGTTACAAAAAAAAAAAATATGTGGATAATGCATTGAATAGTTCCTTCAAAAAAGTAACAACTTAGTTAATTTTTATTTTGTCCTGTCTTTGTTTATAGTTGCTTATTTGTAGTGTTGCTTGTTGTGTTTTTTGTTTTCTGTTTCTTGAATATTAATTGCAGGTATCCTTCCCACAGTTATTTTACAGTACTATCAATCTTTTCAATTGTTTTTAGCCCTAATGATAATAAAAATAATTATGTTAGAAACACATACCTGTCTATAAAAACAATAACACTATCCATTTTGGATTTCCTTTATTCTGATTGTGTTTGTTGCTTATTGTGTTTTTGTTTCTTGTTAGTTGATATTCTGTGGAGGTATTTATTTTCAGATTTTCTTTATTAGTAGTACTAATTTTTTTAATAATTTTTTTTTTAGCCTTGAGAATGCAAAACAAATTTCGGTGAAACCGCTTATAATCAGAATTCATTAATTTTGGACCTAATCCTCAATAACCAAATTAGTATTTGAAGCATCCAATATGAATGACAATATAGATAATTCTAAATTAATTACACTAAAAGGTTTATTAATTAGTAATATTAACGATTATTATAGTTTACAGTATATCAATCATTTCAATCCCTATATGAAATTATCAGTTAGCTGATAACAGAATGTGTATAGTGTTAGCTACTCGTTAAAAATTATATGGATTTTCCGTTAAAAAATTGAGGAATTTGCTAAAGTTTAATGGGATATCAATTGAACACAAGTTAAGTTAGCAAACTTGACTTTTCTGTGTGTTAGATTAGTTTGACCAAACTTTTATTAACTTTTCACTTCCAATTCAGTCGTTTTAAACTATTTTATAAGGCGTGGGTTCTTTTAGAGTCAACTAATTTCTTTTTTCTTTTGATAAACTCTTTATAGCTTTACGCCTGATGTGGGGAATTACTATTGTTCTATCATATACTTAGCCGGAGATCTATTTGTATTGAAAAGAGCCAGGTTAGTTCAGTGGTTAACTGATCGCCTCAGGGCTGGAGGTCCGGGTTCGATACCCACCTGGCTATCAATTTAATTACGTGGGAGGTGAATAAATGTGAGCACGTCGCCTCTCGGAGAAGACGTTAATCCTGTTTTGATCTTCGCGTTCCTCGGCATTTTTGTGCATAACCAAGATAATATTAATCTTAGGCTGTGACCTATCAAAGCTCAGGAGGCAGGTTAGCTCAGTGGTTAACGTACTCGCCTCTGAACTCATAGGACCGGAGTTCGATCCCCACCTGGCACTCGATTTATTCTTGCGGGAGGTGAATAAATCTGAGCACGTCGTCCCTCCGTCCCGATCCCGTGCGATGTAAGGTATTCGTTAAAGATCCCTACTCTAAATACACTTGAGTTAGGCAAAATTTAGGACTCTCAATGTAGAATGAACAAGTAAAGTGACTCGCCCATTACTAAAACTGGGTGCCAAATAATAAATGAGCCACAATTTCCTGCCCTAGAACAGCACTAAAAGGTAAAAGCCATATAAATGTGGGCGTTGGAAAACAAACAAATAACCTATCAAAGCCTAGGTGTTTACCTAAAAGCGTCCTATTAATTCTCTAGATTGGAATTTATTTTCATGACTTATTCGATTTCAACAAATTTTCTGGACTAATATCCAGAAGTGTTGTACTATTCATCCATACTCTGGCGATCTAGCCACATCTTCGTCTTCAGACTATTAATGTTGCAGCCACATGCTATTCGTCCTACCCGGCTACCTTTCACATCTCAGTTATCAGACCATTAGTTCTCGACCTTTTTCTATCCACGGACCTTTTCCCTTCTTTTTTTCTTGGTGGACCTCTTCATAAATATTGGACAGAAGAACAGTTTTCCATTTTTCAAAGAAGGAATTTAATTATCAAAGAAATAATTTATAGTTAAGTTTTATTTTTAAATGGAATTTAATTTAATACAAATAAGTATTATACAATTATTATAGAAATTACTATAATCATAATTATAGTGATATTATTTACAATGTTTCTTCCATGATAATGTGACTCTAACTCATGGGGAGGAGAGCTCATCCGGCAGTTGAATTCACTGCGGCATTATTTATGTACACTGGGGTAAAAAAACGTCCAGGTTAAGTGTATGAATAGAAAAAAAAGATAAAGGTATGTTTATTAAATGGGATCTTTGTGGGATGTTATATTTGGTTCCGTTGATGTTAATAATAGTCAAAGAGCATTTCTTTTTACAATGTCAAGTCTGTTGCGAGTTTTTGATAACAGTTGACTAAATGCGATAAACCCCGATTCAACAATATAGGATGTAGGAAAAGCAATAACGTAGAGCTGTGCTTTACCCCAGAACAAAGGATATTTGTAACATCATTCGCTTTCCATATATTGTACTTTCCATTTCATAAAGATGAGGGACTCTTGCAAAGATTTATCTATTTCGGTAACATTAACTTCAAAAGAATTGAAACCCAAGTAGGTATATCCTTTCAGAGTTGGTCGCTAGGTAGATTTTCACCTTCACTTACTCTGATGGCTGAGTATATAAGTTAAAACAAAGTATTGACTACTGTAGATTGGACTATTGGTCATATCCCTTTATTTTTCATGTCTGATATAGATCTAGTGCAAGTCTTCCTCGAAGAGAACCTAAAGTTTTTGGTCTACCACAGTGTTTTCCAAACTGGGAGGCGCGGACTAGTCTAAAGAGGGAGCCGTGAAAATTAGTCAAGGTGAGCAATTTTCCAAATTTCTGCTAAAGTTTTCTATATAAAAAAATATTTTCTGCCTTGGCTGTAATGAATCCAAATATCGCGCTCGTTTAGTTGTAGAAAAAGAGCTACGAGTAGCTATATCGTCACAAACACCAAGATTTGATAAACTTTTTGCTAATAGACATGCACATCCATCTCATTAAAAACAATAATAAAATATCGTTTCCTATTAGTTTGTATGAATAAATTTTATAAGAGTAAAAATGTTTGTGTTTTTATTTTATGAAATCTTCAGTGAGGGCACCAAATGATTAAATATTTTTAAGGGAGGCGTAGTAACATCAAGTTTGGAAACCACTGGTCCAATCCTTCTACTCTAATAATTTGTAGGGGGTAAAATTTAGGACCCTAATAACTAACATTTATATGGCTTGCTCATTACTAAAATGGGTGCAAGCTATGAAATGAACACCTTGGATCAGCACTAAAGGTAAAAAGAAACGATAAGTGAAGTCGTTGGAAACAAAGACAGAAAAACACTGATGTTGACTGGAATATACTTTTATGGAATATGACTGGAACTTACTTTTATGTATTGCTTGTTGGAAGAGTAGAAACTCAAGGCACAAGTCTACACATAGCTGCCAGCTGTAGTGACCGGTTTACTTATGTTTAAAAAAAAAATGTTTTTTTAAAAAAAAAAACTTAAGTAAAGCGGCATTTAGGACTTCCAAAGTAGAACTAACCCAATTACAAAATGAAGTTAGACATGACGAAAGAAGAGGCCTGTGGGTGTTGGATAAAAAAGGTCTGTGATGTTCAGCGCGGAGTATCACATTGTAGTAATCTTGTCCCAAATCGCTGATTTAATAAGATATCATTTAACGCGTAGGAAGCATGGTTCAAAAAGTGTTTTAGCTGGACCGGTGTGCAAGTGATACTTCTGAGCGTGGCTTTGGCCTCAAGCGAGGAGATCATGTGAAGGTCAAACCTACCACAATCTGTATAAGATTACTCCCTGCTTCGTCACGACCCCCTCGTCACCTAGAATTATACCTGATGCCGTCCTCTCACACCAGCCACTTCATCGTTCTGAGAAAATATCAAAGCAAAAACCAGTCCTTCCTTAATATATCTCTGCTTCTCGTGTCACGCTTTCATTCAGTCAGGCCAGTGAAATCACTAGTTGATTGTTATTTAATTACCATACCCTCTAATAACAAAATAATTATATTTAATTACTATATGTGAATATGTCTTTTATAATAATGATTCAATAGCAAGTAATTAATATTTTTATCACCGGATGATTCATTGATTCACTAATCAATCTAATCCAGAGTTTTTCAAACTTTTTTCGACGCGGAACCTTTTCGGTTCTAGTAACTTTCCCGGGAACCCCAGATTCTAATGATTTCATACAATCATAATATAAATATTTTCATATACCTTTTCAAATAGTATGTATGTTTAAAAACAATTAAAAAAGTAATATTACTGAATGTGTATTTTTCGAATAAAAATTCAAAACTAAAAGATTTTAATATTCATATTTTCGACAAGTGCATAACATATAAAACAGAATTATTAGTAATTTTAACACAGAGTTTGTTTTGTAATCATGTTTGGCTTTATAGTTGAGAGTTTGATTCTCAAGTTAGCCCCAGCATTAAGTCTACTTCGGTATTTGGTTTCTATGGCAGTTGAAAGGGAAAATCTAGTTTCACATAAGTAGGTAGTGGGAAATGGCAGCCATGTATGAAGTGCTACTTTTGACATAGCAGGAAATTCGAGAATCAGATAGTTCCAAAAACAGACTAGTGATTCATCCTAAATATGAATAACATTTTGACCACTTTACTTATGGGTATATGTAAATATAAATATTATTCGGTTTCATGATTCACAAGAAATATAGAATCCACAAAAAAATTTTTAGAAAAATGTTTTTACTAAAAGTTTTTCACGGAACTCCAGAGAGTTCGTTAAGGAACCCCTGGTTTCCGCGGAACCACTTTGGGAACCTCTGATCTAATCTAATGCGTAATCACTGAAGAAAAAGATATAAGTAAAAAAAAATTTGTCATGAAAAACAAAATCATACTACATGTTAAAAAAAAGCCAAGTTAAATAAATTACTATGTTTAAGGTAAGATATTTATTTTTTAAATTGAGATAAATTTTAAAAAACTTAATCATCCCTCGAACAGATATTGACATTAATAAAAAGAAAATTCTCTGTTGGAAGGAAAATTTATTTTTCTTTCAGAAGGCTGTCATTATTAATTTAGGTTCTACTGTGGGCTCTAATCATAATTTACTTTGAATCGTTGCTTTAAATGGTATTAAAGGGGCAGATTTTTGTAAAAGTCATTTAATTTATGCACCCCAGTTCCCTTTTCCCTTTTTCTTTATTGGCTGATTTCAAGAACTGTTCTGGAGGAACTAACTGAGTTAGAAAATAAGTGAAATCAGATGTATCGAAAAGGAGAAGTTATAATTAGTGATTGCCTATTCAATCCTGTAGCCAACTACTTTCATACTAAGTCAAATTCAGATTAATGTTGGGAAAAAAATTTGCGATATCACCAAGTAAATAACCCATTTTCTTCTGTGATTTTCCTAGTGATTGGCGTATTGTAACTGACTGCCTAATTTTTATTCCAAAATGCAGATTGTAGACTTACCGTAGTCATCGTGAAAAGAAGGCATTGAAACTCTAACGTTAGGAGCTATTGGAGAATAGTTGAGTTTCATAGCCTACTGCAGTCGTATACCGTATACCTAAACACATAGTTATGCAAGATGCATCATTTCTAGACAGGCGGGTGTCTCAATGACCCCCTGAACATTTTTTTAACCTATTCAGATGAGTTCTATCTACTTCTTCATGTTTTTTTTTTATTTGCACTAGCCAGTAAATAAACTGGCAGGTATCTCCAGAGATTGTATTTATTATTTCGATATGTAAGTGGATAACTAACTCTCAAATGGTTTTCAGTCTAGTCTATGAGCGTACCTTAAAGTACTATTTCCTCGGACCTAGCATCATTTATTTCCTTCTTCCTTGAGCTTTTAACCAAACCAAGGAAATAAGAATCGATGTTTTAAAGTGATGCCCTGTAGCCGTTTTGAAAATAAATGACTCTTCCTCAGAAGAATATCAATGAGGAAAGGGAATGAATCACACGTCGTGCCCAAGGATCTCACGGAGGTGAGTATGTCGACAAAGACCAAGCATTGTGAAAAAAAGAAAATAAAGTTACAACTTACCTTGACGATTCCAGGATCATCAAGGAACATAAAAACAATAAACTGAACTGGCGACCATGAGTCTGTCAAAGTATAAGCAAAAACTAGATTTCCTTAACAGCCTAATAACTAATTGTGACGATTAATGAGAATATATTCCTGGATTACTTCCACCGTGTCTCTTTATTTTTAGACGAGTTCTATCTACCACTTTCATTTTGCTTAACTAGGGTTCATGCTATAGGACTGGCAATATTGAGGATTAACAGCTTGATAACGTGTTGTTGCCTATTATAACATTGGTACCTGGATCTCTAGCTGGTTGTAGATAAACATTCCATGTAATGCTGGTTATTCAAATAGCAACATAAAGCGAAGGACTTTTCTCACGAGGTATGAAAAACGACCAATAACACCAGCTCACTTAAGCCTACTACAATAATACTGTTGTAAAATATGAAGTATGCCATTATAGTAAAAGTTGCGGGAGAATAGGATTAAGAATACTTCTTCTGAATTGTTTGGCTGCAGTGGGTGACTGCTCTCTGGGTATAACCGCCTTGATTTGGAACCCAGTTTTAAAACAGCTTCTCCTTTGATACTGTCAGTGTTCTAAAACAGGGTTCAGAAATCTGTAAAGTTATAAATAGCAGCAAATATGACCTCCTATTCATACGTGCATATGACTGATAAAAATATTGATCGTATGATAGAGTAGAACCGCAGCAGAAGTGACCAAAAGGGTGGTATCAGGTTCAAATCAAACTCTCAAAGCATGAACCTGGTTTCATGAGATTGACTCGGACCTTGCATATTAACATAATATTTAGTTATATATGTGGACAGTAGAATAAATTACTATACTATAATACTTTGAATATTGACCTAATTCAAATTTATTTTAGTTATATGTTAAACCTGGTTTCATGAGTTTGACTCGGACCTTGAATATTAACATAATATTTAGTTATATATGTGGACAGTAGAATAAATACTATACTATAATACTTTGAATATTGACCTAATTCAAATTTATTTTAGTTATATGTGAAACCTGGTTTCGTGAGTTTGACTCGGACCTTGCATATTAACATAATATTTAGTTATATATGTGGACAGCAGAATAAATACTATACTATAATACTTTGAATATTGACCTAATTCAAATTTATTTTAGTTATATGTGAAACCTGGTTTCGTGAGTTTGACTCGGACCTTGAATATTAACATAATATTTAGTTATATATGTGGACAGTAGAATAAATACTATACTATAATACTTTGAATATTGACCTAATTCAAATTTAGTTTAGTTATATGTGAAACCTGGTTTCATGAGTTTGACTCGGACCTTGCATATTAACATAATATTTAGTTATATATGTGGACAGTAGAATAAATACTATACTATAATACTTTGAATATTGACCTAATTCAAATTTATTTTAGTTATATGTGAAACCTGGTTTCGTGAGTTTGACTCGGACCTTGAATATTAACATAATATTTAGTTATATATGTGGACAGTAGAATAAATTACTATACTATAATACTTTGAATATTGACCTAATTCAAATTTATTTTAGTTATATGTTAAACCTGGTTTCATGAGTTTGACTTGGACCTTGAATATTAACATAATATTTAGTTATATATGTGGACAGTAGAATAATACTATACTATAATACTTTGAATATTGACCTAATTCAAATTTATTTTAGTTATATGTGAAACCTGGTTTCATGAGTTTGACTTGGACCTTGAATATTAACATAATATTTAGTTATATATGTGGACAGTAGAATAAATACTATACTATAATACTTTGAATATTGACCTAATTCAAATTTATTTTAGTTATATGTGAAACCTGGTTTCATGAGTTTGACTCGGACCTTGCATATTAACATAATATTTAGTTATATATGTGGACAGTAGAATAAATACTATACTATAATACTTTGAATATTGACCTAATTCAAATTTATTTTAGTTATATGTGAAACCTGGTTTCATGAGTTTGACTTGGACCTTGAATATTAACATAATATTTAGTTATATATGTGGACAGTAGAATAAATACTATACTATAATACTTTGAATATTGACCTAATTCAAATTTATTTTAGTTATATGTGAAACCTGGTTTCATGAGTTTGACTCGGACCTTGCATATTAACATAATATTTAGTTATATATGTGGACAGTAGAATAAATACTATACTATAATACTTTGAATATTGACCTAATTCAAATTTATTTTAGTTATATGTGAAACCTGGTTTCATGAGTTTGACTTGGACCTTGAATATTAACATAATATTTAGTTATATATGTGGACAGTAGAATAAATACTATACTATAATACTTTGAATATTGACCTAATTCAAATTTCTTTTAGTTATATGTGAAACCTGGTTTCATGAGTTTGACTTGGACCTTGAATATTAACATAATATTTAGTTATATATGTGGACAGTAGAATAAATTACTATACTATAATACTTTGAATATTGACATAATTCAAATTTCTTTTAGTTATATGTGAAACCTGGTTTCATGAGTTTGACTTGGACCTTGAATATTAACATAATATTTAGTTATATATGTGGACAGTAGAATAAATTACTATACTATAATACTTTGAATATTGACCTAATTCAAATTTATTTTAGTTATATGTGAAACCTGGTTTCATGAGTTTGACTTGGACCTTGAATATTAACATAATATTTAGTTATATATGTGGACAGTAGAATAAATTACTATACTATAATACTTTGAATATTGACATAATTCAAATTTATTTTAGTTATATGTGAAACCTGGTTTCATGAGTTTGACTTGGACCTTGAATATTAACATAATATTTAGTTATATATGTGGACAGTAGAATAAATTACTATACTATAATACTTTGAATATTGACCTAATTCAAATTTATTTTAGTTATATGTGAAACCTGGTTTCATGAGTTTGACTTGGACCTTGAATATTAACATAATATTTAGTTATATATGTGGACAGTCAAAATACCCAACCAAAGAAAAAAAAGATGAAATAAAATAAATAAAAGTGAAAATTCTAGAATTAGTTCAAGAGTGTAAAAGTTTTTTGAAAGAAATATTTTATGAAAAAATCCTTTTTAATTCAATACGTTCAATTAAATTCAGTAATGCATATATATATGAGAAAATAATAAAATTTGACACTTAAGTAAAATTTACAATAAATTTGAACAATCGTCATCATCAGGAGAAGAATGCTATCTTTATAAATATTAGTAGTACTCAAGATACCTCTTATTTAGGGTGTAATAATATTTTCTTCTTTTCCATTGTTAAAAATCTGGAGTGGCCTACACTCTACTTTACTATAAGTAACTTAATGTCAAATTTCTTGAGTATATAAAACATAACGTCTCATTTAAGCATAACGTAAACATCTAAATGGGATATAATTATTAGCCTTTCATTCCTGAGGTAGTACAGATAGTGATTGAAGGACATATCAATTTATAAGCTTATTTTTGTACATCACAAATAATTTATTATTTGCAATAATTTCATTAGTATAACTACAGCAGTAATAACATTTTTGAAAAACCAAAGTGAACATTTCTTGAAACGATTTATTCTCCTACAAGAAAATGGCTTTCGTTCAAACAGCCAGTGGATTTCTTACATCGTTTACTTGACATCCTTCTACATTGAATATTAAAGTAAAATTTTAAAATTTAAAACAGGAAAATACCCTTTTTTTTCTCTGAAAAACATCTTTAACTGCGAAGAAAATGTTGTTTTAAGGTGATTTGTTAATTGAAGATGTACGATAATTACATTTATTAATCTCTAAACGAAAGATTCAGATTATGAATTATCATTTACATTTTTGGTCTTTTATAGAATTATCATACTGGGAATTTTAATCTTTAAAATAATAATAATAATAAGCTTCTTAGTATTTAATAAGATCATTTTCCTTCCCCTTTGTCAAATAACATATATACGAATTTTTTCTGAGTGAGTGTTATCATTTTCCTGCACAATATTATTCCTCTTACATCTCATATAAGTTAATAGACAATTTAAACTGTTCCTTTATAAAATCAATTTTATCTCAGTGTATTCGCTCAAAAAATTTCTAAGTCAATGTAAACAATGTAAAAAAATACAAAAAATTCGACAAGTATAGCAGGTGATCTCTTAGTCTAGGGTAAACAAAGAGTTTTTATATCGTTATTGCTCTTTCCCGTAATTGAAACTTTGAATTTTATTCTTCTTACATCACATATAAGTCGTTAAATCATTTAAAAATTTTTATTATACCTCTAAACATTATATTATATCGGTGAATTAACTGAAAAAATTCTAAGTCAATGTAAACAATGTAAAAAATATAAAAAATTCTACAATTATAGCAGGTGAGTCCTTAGTTTAGGATAAACAAACAGTTTTTTTATAGCTTTATTGCTGTTTGTCTATTTGAAATTCCAGGAATTTTTTTTTTATGAATTGCTAATTTTTTGTTCCATTTTTGGTCAAATTTTCATTATTTTTTAATCAGCCGTTTAGCGTCAAAAAAACATTTTCTGAAAACAGAAATCGTACTGTAACGCCCCATTAGCGAATGTAATTTTGAAAAAAAATATCTCAACTCATTCTACACATAATGTTCTATTTATAGGCATAGTTTCATTCTTGTCCGTCAAACAGTATGGCTTGTATCGCTCTCACAAGGTTTGAGATTGAATTATAAGTCAAAATTTGTACATTTTATTGAAAAAAAATATTTCCTGTTGTTTTAAAATTCTGAATATATTTTTCGTTTGTTCCATTTGTAACCTCAAAGATAATGTCAAAATTTCAAAACTCTAGGGTTATCAGTTTAGGAGAAATAAATGTTTTAAAAAAAACCGGTTTTTGGCAAAAAAAAGTGACTTTTCCATCATGCATACGTAATTCTTCCCAAACAATAGGGATCTTCGTCTTTATGAGGCCCATTTTTGTGCAAAATATCAACTTAATCCATCAAAGATTCTGGACCGTAGCGTGGTAACAAGCAATGCTAACACACGCACCCACCCACCCACACACACACAGACATCATCGTAAAAACGTCATAAAACGACTTCTGGGACCTCAAAACATGTAATTCCGTCAAAATCTCGAGATCAAATTTTTTCACGATCACTATACTTTACTTATAGTAAAGTAAAAAAAGATTTGAATATTATATGCAAATTACAAAGGAAACAAAACTAATATTTTATACTGTTAATTTCTTCTGTTGTTAAATAAAATAATTCTCTCTCTATAGGCGATCCTTAAAACCAATATGAAACTTTCATTCAATGATCCTCTCAAAAACCATTTAGTAACTCATTTATTCACGATTGCTTCAAAGCCAAAAACATTGGCTCAGTAGGATTTATTTATTTAATGATGTTTCAGTGGTTTGGGAAAAAAGCTTTTTTTTTATTTCGTTGGAAAATCGTAAAAAAAAGTTGGGGTTTTGAATAAGTTAAACATTTTAATAAAAAGTGAAAGAATTTAATATATTTGAGTATATTAATTATTCATGGTTAATATAATATGTATATATAAAGTTAATAAGACTTTGCCTAAAAATCATAACGAAAGTAACACAATGCTAGATATAGAGACAGATTTCTATATTTCGGCATATTGTCGTCATCAGGAGGCGAAGAATCTCACGTGGAGGCAGAGTGCTGAGACACCAATAGATATATAAACTAAATTTACAAAAAGAAAACACATACAAGAGATCACAAATCTCACTACCACATTTCGAATGCTAAAACCACAGTTGAAAAAGAGTTTTTGTGAACTCTTTTATGAGTTTCCTTCCTGTAAATTTATTCGTGGAATCGTTTTATATAATTGCTCACAAATATATATATATATATATTATATATATATATATATACACTTTTTTCGGTGAAAATACGATCCGAAATAGGCAAATACAGTTCAATGTACATAAAGAAACATAGAGAAATTAAAAGCACACACTTACAGTCTCTAATTTTCAGTTCAACCGTCTTCAGGAGAGATAAGAGAGAGAAACCAAGCGCACTGGTACAGACACGGTTGGAGACCCAAATATATATATATAATATATATATATATATATATATATTATTTGACTGATAAAACGAAATACGATCCAAACTGGACACAAAGTAACTGGGGTTGGTTACTTGCCGTTGCGTCTGCAACGTGCTTGGTCTCCCATTCTCTTTTCTCCTGAAGACGGATTACCCGAAAATTTGAGTCTGTAAGTGTGTTTCCCTACTTTGTGTGTTGCTCTTTGTTAATCTCGAACTCGTGTATTATATATATATATATATTTGTGAATTTTGGTAGCAGTCCTTCTTTTAAGCACATATTATTATGTGCTTATAAAAGTGCAAATATTATATATATATATATAAAGCTTTCATATAAACACGTGAAATAACAATAATGATCAAACCACAATAAGAAATGGGAAAACAAGACTAAGATCTTTCAACCGTAACAAGCGGTCTTCGTCAGAGTCAAAAACCCAACTGAACCCTTGTTACGGTTGAAAGATCTTAGTCTTGTTTTCCCATTTCTTATTGTGGTTTGATCATTGATTGTTATTTCACGTGTTTATGTGAAATCTTTATATATATATCTTTCTGTGGTGTATGAATGGTACTATCGAAATTAATTATTATATTAATGTCTAATGTTTTTAAGGTTTATTGTTCAGTTGAGTAATTCCGAGCCCTGCGTGATGAATGATTAAGAGAAAACAGAAATGGTAACTTTGAGGGCGCTTGTTCTCCATTGGTTACAAGTAAGTTCAAAACTTTTTTTGAATTAAACTGTTACCCACAACGATTCGCCACTGCATTTAAACTCTGAGCAAAAACAAACTTAAGTTAGATTTAATTTCTGTTTACACAATGTTTCTTTTACTAACGAGAAAATAAGTTTATAGTTGTTATAAAATTAAACTGTGATTTATTTGAAAAGTCTTATAATTAGGTTTTCGGTTTAAACTTAACAATAGCTTTAGGTTCATTGCTTCACAAGTGAGTTCATTGCTTTACAAGTGAGTTCATTGCTTTACAAGTGAGTTCATTGCTTTACAAGTGAGTTCATTGCTCTAGTATGAAGCCCAAGGTCAGAAGTTGTCTTTCGAGGTTAGCCTCAACCATGAGGTTAGTTCTCTTAATTTAACGCGTTATTATCCATAATCTAATATGGAAATAGGACCTTATTTTACATGCATTTCTTGTATTCAAATTTTAATGATTTTTACATCTCCGATTTAAGAAAAGTTTCAAAGTCGAAGAGAAAGTGCTGGTTACTGGACTCGGAACTGTGTCAGTATACAATAGAACTTCCTGAAATATACTATAGAACGGTTTCAAATATACAATTAAAGTGTTTATAATAACAATAGAACACTCTTTTCTATAGGGTACAATAGCTTTGCTATATGTTTGTTATACTTTTTTTTTAGTGGCCGTGCTTTAGAAAGGGTGATTGTTTGGTTGAAACTGTGCTCCAGCCACATTACAGAGAGTGCCATGAGCACGTGGGGTTACCATTTCAAGTGCTGACCATCTCAAATATTGGTAT
Organism: Hermatobates lingyangjiaoensis; assembly: GCA_026182355.1. Lineage (NCBI taxonomy): Eukaryota > Metazoa > Arthropoda > Insecta > Hemiptera > Hermatobatidae > Hermatobates > Hermatobates lingyangjiaoensis. Next base: position 633,603 of record JAPFBL010000034.1, on the reverse strand, counting down.
TTTTGTTACCGTAATTTTTTTTTCTAAACAATCCAAGGTTCTGTAGTAACCGACCGAAAGTTAAGTACACCTTCTGGTGTCTTAAAAAAATTAAACCAGGTATAACTTACCTGTTCTGAATTTATAATCAGAATAAGGACTAATACATTGTTTTGTTTTGGAAACCATTTTCACTTAGAAGAGTTCTATATAATGTCGAGCCAGTACCTGTTTTAGCTTCGTGTCAACATTTCAATATAGGATTTTCTATGTTATTACAGGTATTATGGTTCCTTGGGTCCAACAAAATAGTTTCAAACAATTATGTATGTATGTTTGTTTGTGTGGGCAGAGTACCTAAAAAACGGAACGAGTAATATCACCAAATACATGTTTAAGTGATTGTTACCCCTTACAAAGAACAGTGGTAATTCTATTATATATATATATTTCAATTTTTTTTCCGATTTGGTAGAAATTTCTCAAACAATTTTTATTCGCTGCAGTTCTGGCTTTTAAACTGACATATAATGTATACAAGGTGTGATCTTTGCATGAATTGACCTTTAAAGTCAAAGTTTAGAAACTGTTCTGGAATAAGGATGAATTACATGTTAAAGGGCTCTGATAAAGTTTATGCAGATATTAAACAAAATATAGTAAACTATAAATAATAAACATTAAATTTCATCGAACTTTGTAAAACTGATAGAAGAAATGAGACAATCCTGCTTTATACTGGGAGTCAAATGATTCAGTCTCCATACAAAAGAAAGTTTTTTTTATTTAAACTACGCGTTTCAAACACTTCGTGATCATAATTAGATATACTTCTACAATACAAATTAAAATTATAACTTTTGATTTGTAATTTGTATTGTTGAAGTATATCTGATGATGAACACGTGTTTGAAACGCGTTGTTTAAATAAAAAAAAAAACTTCTTCCATATGGAGACTGAACTATCGTTTTATTCTCCGTATGAGTAAATATCACACAATTATGGATTGTGCAACTGATGAGAATTAAACTTTAAATATAATAAGTTAGGAAATACACAAAACGTGTATCATTCTATCAGCTATCGGGATGAGAAATGGGGAACACTGCGCCTGTGTTTCAATACCGCATTATTTTATTTATTAGTTCAGTTTATATTATCTGATTAATATTAAAGGTAATAATTTATACTTTTTGACAGGGTTTAATTTAATAATTTTTTTAAATATTATACATTTGACATGAGGCAAGTAAAAGTCGTAGGGTGACATACTAGTTTTTTTTTTTGCAGTTGATACTACTGGATGTATATCATTTTACAAATGGTTTTGTTATTGCTGTCCATATATGATGCTTGAATTGCTCAGTCGTAAAATGTCTGAAAGCCAATACAGAGCTTTACATTCAACGACGAGGTCATAATTTAATATTTTTATTCTAATCAGTGCGAATTGCTTTAGCTTGTCTGCTTGATGGCAAGGCGCCAGAAAAGCGTTTATTGCCTTTAGCAATGGTTCATTGCTTGGTATCACGCAAAATGAAGGCAGCTTATTGAACTCCCTGGTATATTTAGCAGTGGGAATAGAGTGCATTGGACTTATGTACGACTCAAGCCCCCTTTTTCCAATTAAATAAGTGCCCTGCGTCTTGTTATTAAACGAATTTATTCGAATAAATACTCGCCTTTAATTAAATTAACATCCTACGTATTATCAGCATTTTTAAGTAATAAAGAGTATTAAGTTAAATTGTTGGAAGTTTTAAAATTCAAAAGTTATACTAGATTAAGAAATCAAAAATCTGTTTTACTTGGTATACTGGTATTGACCAACATTCTGCTGTACGAGATCCATATTCCTTCATGTAACATATACTAGCCTTTGCAATCAATATGCATGTATTTAATTAAATATTAGCTTAGAATATGTTTTTTTATCAATAACTTTCTTGTTTAAATTTAGGATGTTTGTGTTTGACTAGGTTTTTTTTATGTTTCTCTTAAGAAAGCTTGCAAATGTTGTTTTGAATACGCCTTAAAAATAATTATTGATTTCAAAACACGTGAATTTATCTCCCATTCTAGACATCTTCAAGGATACAAATACCAGACGCATTTCAACATACGAAGAACCAGTCCATGCTGGGAACAAGTTTTATTCCCCTTTTGTTTATCAATAAAAATGTTTATTGATCGTAAGATGTTGAGTTTGCTAGAATAATCATGTTTTCAACAATTTCTCTTATTATTCATAAGTATTATTTAGATCATGGTTTTACCAGTGTATGTTTATCTGCCAGTCTATCTGGTTCGTCAAACCGAACTGACCGAGAGACTTCCAACACTATAGTGTTTACATAACCCAATACTTCGCAAATAGTGGGGCGCCCCCTGACGTGTGACCCTGGGCAACATGCTTTTTTTTCAGCCATACTACAAAGTGAATGAGCACATCAACCACAATAGTTGACAGTGGCACTCTCACTATCAGTGTGTGCGCAGCGAGTATTAGCTCTACACCAGTGCTTTTCAACCTTTTTCAGTTTACGGAAGCGGTAGCAATGTTATTAAAATAACAGAAATAAAATTAATGATCAAACCACCATAAGAAATGGGAAAACAAGACTAAGATCTTTCAACAGTAACAAGCGGTCTTCGTCAGAGTCAAAAACCCAACTGAAATACTAGATGCAGAAAACATCTGGTGAGGGGTTGAGAAGAGTGGGAGGAAGAGTGGTATTTTTAAAGGTGAAAGCGCAGGAAAGGACTAATGTCAAGAAGGGATGTTTAAGGAAACAAAGGAGTACAGTAAAAAAAGTAAAAATTATCCGCTTAGCTGTACACCCTCTTTGAAGAGGCTATTGCCCGTCGTAACGAAAGTATCAAGTTTGAAGAGACCGTTACTAATGTTTATAAATTAGATCTATTAAATTTAATTAGAGACGATTCAATAATATTTCTTACACAACATTGATTTTTCATAGAAAAATTTAGGCTCGCTGTCCAATCAATATAATGATTTTCATTTTTTATATGCAAGAATAAGGCACTACCTTTTTTCCTGTCTACTTAAGTTGTATTGGTATTGTTTTACACGTGTCTTTAATGATTTACCAGTTTGACCAATATAAATAAAATTAAATATTGTTTATACAAGCAATAAAGTTAACACTTTCTGGCAAACGTTTCGTAAATTTAAATTCGCTAGCAGAAGTGGACAGGTATTTTAAAAAAAATCAGTGATGATACTTAGTATTCCAAAATGTTAGTAAAAATTATTGAATTAGTAGAAAATATCATTATCAGTACAGTCCATAACTGTCTTTCGATCTGGAGTTTCTGTTAGTTTTGCAGCTTAGGATGATATTGAGCTCAAATTTGATTTTTTGTAGGCTTATTTAGTACATGAGTAGGACTGCCTTTTTTAAAGCAAGCAAAGTATGATAAACTTAAACGAAATTAAAATCAATTAGCAATACCTATTAGCTACAGTATGAAACACCTAAAAATCTATATATAAATTCTCTTCGTGGCTCTGTATGTATGTATGTATGTATGTTTTTGTACCTTATGCATTCGACCTACAATGGACCTTTTTCAAAAATTCTTTTGTAAGGCACTTTCTATAGGTCTTGGGGAGGTTTTAGGCTATTAAACTCTGGGGGGCAGCCTAACCCAGGCCCCTAGGGCACAAAAACCTCAAAAATTTGCCCATTTTGAGTTTTTGCATTTTTTGTCAAGAAATATGGCGTCTACGGCCTTAATGCATAAAATATGAATTGTTGGAAATAAAAATCGAAAATCAGAGTTGTGGTTCAGGTAATATCCCAATAATATTATAATAGATAAGGTTTCCTGTATAACCTGTTTGTTTACATTTTGACTTTAATTGATAATAGCGGCCGCAGGTAGGTTAATCTTTATGATAATATTTCCACACGCTTAGTTCAATTGGAAACAATCAGGTACCAGAAATTCTTGAATGATCTCTAATTTTTTGTTACAAATTTCACATTATAATTTTTTAACTTTCACATTATAATTTTTAAACATTTTTCATCACAAATTTAACATTTTAATATTCAAACGATTATTGTAACAAACTTCATAGTATAATTTTCAAACATTTTAAATTAGACCTAGATTCCTAATTCTTTGTAATGAGTTCACAATAAAGTTTTTCAATTATAAATTGCAAAAATTAATTTTTTGTCACAAGTTCAACATTTTATAAACAAATTTTCATAAGTTTCATATCATAATTTTCAAACAATTATACTTGCATCTATATATAAATTCTCTTCGTGGCTCTGTATGTATGTATGTATGTATGTTTGTACCTTATGCATTCGGCCTACAATGGACCTTTTTCAAAAATTCTTTTGCAAGGCACTTTCTATAGGTCTTGGGGAGGTTTTAGGCTATTAAACTCTGGGGGGCAGCCTAACCCAGGCCCCCTAGGGCCCAAAAACCTCAAGAATTTGCCGATTTTGAGTTTTTGCATTTTTTCTCAAGAAATATGGCGTCTACGGCCTTAATGCATAAAATATGAAATGTTGGAAATAAAAATCGAGCTCTATCTATATATAAATTCTCTTCGTGGCTCTGTATGTATGTTTGTACCTTATGCATTCGGCCTACAATGGACCTTTTTCAAAAATTCTTTTGCAGGGCACTTTCTATAGGTCTTGGGGTGGTTTTAGGCTATTAAACTCTGGGGGGCAGCTTAACCCCGGCCCCCTAGGGCCCAAAAACCTCAAAAATTTGCCAATTTTTAGTTTTTGCATTTTTTCTCAAGAAATATGGCGTCTACGGCCTTAATGCATAAAATATGAAATGTTGGAAATAAAAATCGAGCTCAATGTTATTTAATGATTTTTTGCTCTAGGATGCTTCTTTCATAGCCTAGGTACCACTATTCTCCTGAAAATGTTAAAAAACGTCCAAGGGACTGTAGATCATGAATGAAGAATCGTAAGACAAAAATGGATAAAATAATATTGAACCCAATTTTCATTTTGATCATTTCATATTTTATACTTAAAACTTCTAGACCCGGGCAACGCCGGGTATTTCTGCTTGTACTTTTATATTTTTATTTTAGTTATATACCTGTATAGCTAGCCAAAAACAAATGAAAACTACATAACTTCATTTCTACGTGAAATTTCCAATCAATTCAAATCTTACCTTTTAAGTTAGACATACACAAATCTACTGTCACAGTTTCATCTTGCTATGACTTATGGTGGCTGAGTTTGCTTGTGACAACATTTTTGGGCAAACATTTAGAAAAATATTTCTTTAATAGTAGACTCGGTTCTCTAATGCATAAAGCGTAAAAATAACTTGAAATGAGTCAGTTCTAAGCAATATACAGTCAAAACCTTTCTTTTATTTATATAGGGGAAAAAAAGTAATACAAGCAAGCGGGAACCCCAAGCAAGCACTTGTATTGGTTTTTGGCGCTCAGTTGTTTGTTTGTATATTTCAGGTTTATGTAAAATAAAAATCTTAATATATTTACAATTGATTAAATATGAAAACTGTGAATTATGATGGTATAACGAGCTTTAACAACTTGTTGGTATAAGGAAGGTAGTTACGTGAAATGGGCTATAGAAAGCGATTGTTTAAACTTCAACGAGTTTGAAAGGAGGAGGTGGGAGAAGGGCGAATTATGTTTATTATTCACAAGTATAGGTCTTCCTAGTTTAGCTTGCTATTACATTTACATTCAGTTTGCAATTTACAATTTATAAGCTTCAATTCTGTTTACAATGCACAGAGCTCTGTAGTGGTAGATATACCTCCTTCATCAATCAGATATTCAGTTAACATTTATTTTAATATAATAAGATGTTACAGTAAACCTGAAGCCTGACTGTGAGCAAACTTCACATCCAAAACAACTTTTTTTCTTATGAAACTTTATTCATGTGGAGACTTCAGGCGTGAATGAATACACCTCATAAATACCTCTGACTGCACAGTAGAGGTAACTATATATAATTTCTCTAGAATGACTTATTTATTTATTCATTTGTTGAGGGTGATTGTAGTACTGCGTCCTATGAACTATTGTACTTTCCCCCCTTCTGTACTACAGTACCCCAGTTAGCTTTAACGCCTTCAAGAAGCTCAGCACTTTTGCTGGGTCGAACGGTAAAAGCTCTTCTATGGTTTTATTGAGTCTCGAAGCACCTGCCTCTGTATAGAACAGTGCCTTGCCTTTAATGACTTGTGACTACTTTTCTTTTTAATCAGAATTCATTTCATTGGAACACGAAAGTACTTTGCTCTGAATTTAATGTTTCAGACTTGTACAAGTGTATTTGAATATTTAGTTGATGACTTATGTCTGATTACACCAAGGGTTTTCTGTTATCCAATGCTTTAGTTCACTCATTGTACATTAGATATGCAAATAAATGCAATGTAACTTGAATTACCAGCATACCAAACACCTCGCAGTCGACTCTTTTGTCAAATTCCTTATGACAAATGATCATTAATGCCTTCAAGTACATTAGAAAACAAGTGATTTCATTAATTTCCAAATTACGATCTCGAGGTCGATACTTTAAACTTTAAGCTCTTCATCCTAAAACAAGTGTGAATTATACATAAAAACAAATTTAATGTTTAATGACAATATTAACAGTTGGAGTTCATCTTTTACTGTTAAAACATCAGTTTAATTATAACATGTTACTGTTTTTCATTAGAAATGTTTTTATTTGATAAATAGTAATTCTATAAATGATGTTATTTTGTGTAATATATTGCTACAGTGGAGTATTAGTCAGAAGTTGTTCAGTTTGTTTCCTGGTGATGAAGTTCAACCGTGGCATCTGTCCGTCTCTTACTTTCCCGATAAGCACTTGTAACTTAAATGAAACGAACATTAATGTTTGAGACTTGCACCTCTTTGTATATAAACTTATCTGTGCTGAGAGTAATTTCTTTAATTTTTCCATTATACTAAGTTTACTAAGCATTAGACATCTTTATTGCTTAGTGCAGAGTTTCACAAACTTTTTTCGACGCAGAACCAACCCTTTCTGCTTCAATAACTTTCCCAGGAACCACCAGATTCAAATGATTTTATACAATCATAATATAAATATTTTCATATGCTTTTATAAATAGGATGTATGTTTAAAAATAATTAAAAAGTAATATTACTGCAATGCGTATTTTTCGAAGAAAAATTCAAAACTAAAAGATTTTAATTTTCATATCTTCTACAAGTACATAACATATCAAACAGAATTATTAGCAACTTTAACACAAAGTTTATTTTGTAATAATTTTTGGTTTTATAGTTGAAAGTTGGATTCTCAAGTCATACCGAGCATTAAGTCTACTTTGGTATTTAGTTTTTATGGCAGTATAAAAGGAAAATCCGGTTTTACATAAGTAGATAGTGGGAACTGGCAGCAATGTGTGAAGTGCTATTTTTGCAATAGAAGGACATTCGGGAATCAGATAGCTCCAAAATGAATCCTAAATATGAATAAAATTTTGGCCAGTTCTACTTATATGTATAAGTATTATTCGGTTTCATGATTCACAAGAAACACAAATCTTATACTTGTACTAAGTAATATACCATATTTGTCACATTAGATAATACACTTTATTGTGAATTATTTAATGTGTAATAGAGGGTAATTTTGTTTATAATTAGCTAAGTTTTATTCAAACAAACATTAGGAAACATATAAAAATTCATAAATGAACACAAAGCAATGATTTGAAGAGTTAACTTGTTAACTTCGTAATGTTTGAAAAGTTACTTCACTACTGATTCAGGGAAATGATTCAGCTAAAGCAATTAAAGGCCTTTCAATAGCTGAGCAAGACACAGCATTGCTTCAACAGCTGCCTATCCATTCAAAGGGAATATAAACAAACGAAATCGTACATTGCAACAGCAGATAATTAAGAACTTTGTTCAGATAAAACAGAAGAAATTACTACATCTAAAAATAAGTGAACTTTGTAATCAGATATTTTTAAAAATTTAATTATTTTAATTAAATAGCTACCATCTTTTTCCGAAAATAAGACACCGTCTTACTTTATTTTTAGGTCAAAATCCGTGCTAGAGCTTATTCTCGGGGGGAGGGCTTGAAGTAAATTAAGTAGATTTACATATTTTTGTTTAATATTTATTTTTATACAGAAATTTAAATTTATTCGATTACAGTCATGTCATCTTCTAGAACATCGTCATAAATTATCGAAATTTTGAATTCCGTTCTGATTTTCCTCCAAATCTATTTCCTGTAGAGTCATTGGTCTGAATCTGTCATGTCTTGCAATATAGCTGAGGTTAAATTAATACTTTTTGTCTAAGTAGCTTCCTTGAAACGAAACTTTAACCTTTAAAAAACGAACTTTAGAGATAAACAAGGAATTTCTTTGAATATTTTTTTCCAAAGAATTCTCACCTACTACATTGAACAGCATTTTTTTGAGGAATTATATTTTTCACATTACCTTAACTAGGTCCTATTTTCAGGGGAGAGCTGAAAACGTCGGTTCTGGACGTACAAAACGTCCCGAAAATCATGCTAGGATTTATTTTCAGGGGATATTTTCGTTTCGGAAAAAGACGATAGATGAGGAATATCAAAATTTTTTAAAATTTTTATTAACCAATAATGATTTATCGATTCTTACTGATTTACGTCGAAATTTCTAATTATTCACCTCAGTCTTGTTAACAGAGTAAAATTTGTCCTTTGTTTCTCTTTATAGCTGAGAGGAACAATCAAGTAAAAAATGTTAAGTTTAGTTTTGACCGAAGTGGTTAGCTCCTTGATTATTAATTAAAGTAAATTAGAGGTATTTCATTGTTCATGGAAAAAATTGTAAAATTACCTAATTAAAAAAGAAGGAAGAATCTAAGGGAAGCTGTTAACTATCCTTTCGAAGAAGTTCAAATTAGTTTATCTCTTATTTAAATCATACCTGTACGGAATAGGACCGATGGCTTTACCTCTCTTTGGAAAAATCGTTACCTTGATTCTCCTGAACTTAGAAAGCTGTTTGCTTTGCTTAAAAGCCGAATAGTATAGTTTGGTATTAAAACCTTATGAATCAAACTCTTTGATTCGCCAGCCTATGCACTGAGCACGTCTCTCTCGCTTCATTTTTTTTCACCTTCAACTTCAATTTTTTGTTTTATTCAACAGCAACGCGTTTTGAACACTTTGCGTTCATCATCAGGAAGACACCAAGGATGTGGTGCTGAAGGATTTGTCCAGTGAAAACAACTGACCTGAAAAACTGAGATGTTTTCAGTGGTCCAACCCTTCTGCACCACATTCTTTGTGTCTTCCTGATGATGAACACAAAGTGTTCGAAACGCGTTGCTGTTGAATAAAACTTAATTTGTGTGGAGACTTTTATTTGTTTATCTAATATTTCAATAAAATATTAAAATTCCATTCTTATGATTATTGTTTTAATATATTTGTGAATGATCAAACCACAATAAGAAATGGGAAAACAAGACTAAGATCTTTCAACCGTAACAAGCGGTCTTCGTCAGAGTCAAAAACCCGACTGAAGTTGGGTTTTTGACTCTGACGAAGACCGCTTGTTACGGTTGAAAGATCTTAGTCTTGTTTTCCCATTTCTTATTGTGGTTTGATCATTGATTGTTGTTTCACGTGTTTATGTGAAATCTTTTTATATTTGTGAAATGATGGCTGATATTACTGTTTTTTCGTCGTTTTTATTTATCAGGACATTTGATTGATGATGATTTTGATTGATTGTTTTCTTAATCACTCAATAGGATATCTGATTTGGAAAATATTTGCAGTAAATTACTCTTCCTTTTATATTGCGCTTGCTATTTGAGTTAACGACTGAATCTATCACAGCTATTGTCCCACTCTAGAACTCAGGTTTAGTTTGTATTCCATGCAAGTTTATCACTTTTCTGAACAGGATTACTGACCCATTCTTTTCGAACAGTGGGCTGCGCGACTTACAAGAGCCGCGCTTATTTCAGCATCGTGTTTCATTTTTTTGCCTGACAAGAATAAAGTGTAGTTATCTGCCTCCTACAGTTGTTGGATACTTCATTAATCCTGATTAACTTCACCGTTTTTATAACAAAAAAAAAATCTGGAGCGGCCTACACTCAACTCTACTATAAGTAAACGTAATATCAATCTTCTTGGATATATAATATATAAGGTCTCATTTAAGCATCATGTAAACATCTAAATGGAAGATGTTTATTAGTCTTTCATTCCTGAGGTAGTACAGATAGTGATTGGTCGATTTATCAATATATAAGCTTATTTTTGTATATCACACCACTGATGCAAATAATCTAATTATTGCAGCAGTAATAACATTTTTGAAAAGCTAAAATAGCCAACATATTTTATTCATTATGCACCAACTCTATTTGCAATTCCTTTGCAACATTGTCAATTTATACAGGAAATGACGTAAAAAATAGTAGGAAAATGTGATTCCAGTACATGACAGTCTTTTAAAAGTAAACGACATTGCTGAAGTAAGTTATGCAGGACATCTATATTTTCTGTCAGGCTCGGGTTCGACCTTTTCTAATGAATTCATAGTTAGAAAATAAATCAAATTTCCCTCACTCATTTACTTCATCCAGTGGCAGAAAAAATATTTTTAATTTTTTTAATAACTATAATAAGTTAGTAAAACGTGTTAACTCGAACAATGACATTTCAGTATTTAGTTAGTAATCGCGTGCCGCATGTTTGAGATCTCTGGTGAAGGTATAACTGTTCAAAGAACAGTAGTACTGTGTCCCCAGTTTAACTGATATTCAACCATATCCGTGTAGATGATGTAGGTATTACGACAGTAGTCATGTTCAAATGACAATACAGTCTACATTTTTTTTCAGAAAGAAACTTTTTATATGAATTAATTTTACAGTAGTTTTATTGAAATAATTAAAACACTCAAAACAACAACAATGAACTAAGTTACATTTTAGATTGTTTCTAGACTTTTGTTTTTTCTTCATAACAAATGAATATTGTATTTATTTAAATTGATATAAGTTGTAGCCATTTATCAGAATAGACAGGTTCCCATCTGATTGGTTGAAGAACACTTGTAGCCGTAGACAATTCATATAATACAATCTCTAAGACATGGAACATAATGTATAATTTGACTCTGCTATAAAACATGTTTTGCAACTTAAAGATCCTTGACGGGAAAGGAAAGCCTCTTTAATAAAGCAAACAACTGGGTTATCTTGGGGAATAGATTGAACAAGGGCTGTATGTTGCTTGATTTGTTTCCTCAAAACTGTAGCGGTGATAACTTATTTCCCTCTCTATTCCTTGTTTCCTTTTAGCTGTCTTCTATATTTACCTTCAAACCTGATAGATTTCTAACCATACAGTTAAACTTAATAGATTCCTAATATGAAGCAGACCTTGGTTTTGTTGGCTGACTTATTTGTCTGGGGATTACTAAAAAAATATATATATATATATATATATATTCCTTGAAGGTTGCTTTTTTATGCAGATCTTAGCATATTGGTGTGTTTCATTAGCGCTCTGTCACGCCTTGATCTACTTAAAGCCAAAACACTTTCCATAAATATTTTAACCAAATAATAACAGCAAATAAGATTTTGTTTTTTAGTTTTCTTTTTGATTTTGATTATGTGCAAAAACTGTTATATAATTCTGGACAATTGTAACCAGTCGAAATAGATTTCAATATTGGAAAATAAAAATAAAAATGATATAAACATAACCTGTAATTTAGCTAACCAATAAATTTTATAAATATTTCTAGACATCCCATTGTAACTTATTAGTTATTTTTATTTAACTTCATCTAGAGAAGTTTAAATAAAAAGTTTCAAGGAATCTCCAAAGATTCTAGGAATGACTTGGTTTTTATTCAGGCTCCTGAAAAAACTAAGTTTCTTCTGATAAGGAGCTGCTTTCGAAATACAGATTGTAGTACAGTGGTACCTCGGGAGACGAGTGCCCCAACATACGAATTATTTGAGATACGAGCTGTCAAATGAGAGAAATTTTGTTTTAAAATACGAGTGAAATTTGAGATACGAGGAATAGCCAATTGTAGTATCAGGTCATTTATAAATACGTACATTTCTTTTTTTCTACGATGCCGTCTACGGCCCACTCTGTTCTCAGTTTACCTTTGAGAATCGGAAGATCAATTCAATTGGAAGATCTTGGGAATGTGGGAGAGAGTTTCACAGTTCGTGGCAAAGAAACACCCCGAAAAAGTTGCAACTGGTCGTGCATTGGATCTATTTAATGAAACTTGCCTAACTCATTTCCGTAGCATTCTGAAAGTGAGAAAGAAACAAACCCTTCGGACAGTTTTTTTTTAATCCTGCGAAAAAGGCAAAGAGAAAAGCAGCAACTAAAATTAAGCATACAGTAGCATTTAAGTTATGTCTAAGTTAAATTTAAATAACCAAAATACTAATTGCATATGTACGTAAACTTAATAAAACCAGTTTTTTCTAACCACCTCTACATTCCTTTTATTATGTTTTTATACAATATTTGTAATTTATAAATACATTTTCTTATTCAAAATCACGTAACAAAAACAATTAGGGGTAAGTATTTTTGGGGCTGGAACGGATTAATGGCATTTCAATGATTTCAATGGGGAAAATTACTTTGAGATACGAGTAAATTGACATACGAGCAAGGTTATGGAACGAATTAAACTCGTAGTCCCGAGGTACCACTGTATTTTGTTTCGTCATCTGTTAGTTATAGTTTTTAAAACATTTATTCTGATGAACAGGTTCGTATCTTTAAGTTTATCTAAGGCAACAGTACAGTTGGCATTGATTTTTAGATTATTATTATATAGTTGCAACAAGATTTTTAGATTATAAGATTATAATATATGTTATTTTCATCAAACACTAAATTTTAGACAAATATTATATATTTTAATTTTTTTTTTGTAAAGGCAATATGTAAATAAATTATTAATTTTAATGCACTAAAAAACCACTGTTGCTAAACTTTTTGAAGGTTATCTGGTCAAAAATTCAACTTATTAACCGGATGTTTTGAAAATTTATATTTTCATTTTCAAGGCTACAAAGAAAAAATATAACTTAGTTAACAAAAAAGAAAAAAAAGTCAGATAACCGCTCAAAAAGTTCAGCTTTAGTTGTTATACAGTGTGTAAAACTTTGCTGGTACGGGACGAATGTGTCAAATTCATTTAATTGCATTTAAATACTAAAAAGTAAAATATTGCATTAACTAAATACAGGAAAAAATATTTTCCATTGCAGTATTACTCAGAAATCAAAGTTTGAAAATTACCTAAACTAATTAAGTTTGAGCTCACATAAATCTAATGTAATCTTAATTTATTTAATAGCAGTTGGCATTCTTAATATTGTTCATACTGAACGACTAATTATTCTGCATCTAAAAAATTATTTTTTTCTAATCTTTTTTTTTGCAGTATTCCAATGCGTTTTTTTGACTTTTAACAAAATATCGTAGCAATTGAAATAAATTTTAATAAATGTTTGTTAAATCATTCTAAAATTTGTCTAAACATTTATTTTAAAAATACAAGCATTTTTAGGTGTTGATACTGAAGCAAGTAGGTATTGCTAGTTGATATATGTACCTATTTAGTTAGCCAAACACAGCTTAAATGTCCATAACTTCGCTTCTACATTTAATTTTCAATCCATTCAAATCTTACCTTTCAAGTTTGGCATACACAAATCTACTCTCAAAGTTTCAGCTTGTTATGATATGGTGGCAGAGTTTGCTTGTCACAAAATTTTTGGACAAACAAACTGATAGATATTTTACTAAGAATGGATTCAGTTTCTCCGATATATAAAACGTAACGCTAACTTGAAGAAACAGACAAAATCTTCCTTTTTGTTTATACAAATTAACGAAAGTATTCAATAAAATAATAAATTCTAAAAAAAAAATAAGAATTTCAAAAAGTTAAAAATTGATCATTCTTTAAGTTAACGACAAAGGAAATATGGATTCTGTTTGAAATGTCATGTGTTTCGGAGTCGAGTCATATGTGTTTGAAGAGGAATGCTGTTTGACTTTTGTGGAGAGATGACGAGAGGTCGTGGCATGCTGTGAGGTCCACATACCTTGAGGACCCCTGCCAACCCGCGCTCACAACATTTCGCTTTCCTATTAAACTTCCTAACAATAAATATAGTTTTCAATCTACTAAAAACATTTTACTCATATTTTCTTCAACAAATCTTTGGATACAATAATATTAACTGTAAAATATCTCTACATTTGCCTTATCTTTACTATAAGTAAAGTATAGTGATCGTGAAAAATTTCGATCTCGAGATTTTGACGGAATTATATCTTTTGATGTCCCAAAAGTCGTTTTATGAAGTTTATTCGATGATGTCTGTGCATTGCGTTAACCAGTTAATTCCTTAAAAAATGAAATCATTAGTTGTGCTATCCGTAATTGTATAGTATTTACTCAATCTGAGATAAAATGGATAAACAACACAAAAGTCTCTACACAAATGAAGTTTTATTCAACAACAACAACGCGTTTCGAACACTTTGTGTTCATCACCAGGAAGACAGCAAGGATGTGGTGCAGAGGGGTTGGTTCAGTGAAAACAATTCAGTTTTTCAGGCTAATTGTTTTCACTGGACCAATCCTTCAGCACCACATCCTTGATGTCTTCCTGATGAACACAAAGTGTTCGAAATGCGTTGTTGTTGTTGTTGAATAAAACTTCATTTGTGTGGAGACTTTTGTTTGTTTATCCATTCTACCTCAGAATCCTTAATAATACTTCAGATAGTAAGTACAAATTCCTTCTTAACTTATATTTATATTTTTCGTTATTGCTTAATTAGTTCTACTTTTCGGATGAAATTTATTTAGATTGTTTACATTGACTTAAAAATTTGTTCAGTCAATGGACTGAAATAAAATTAATTATCTCAGAAATTTGAGAAACATAATTTCTCCTAACTGTAACTTATATTTTTTTTTGACTTATTATTGCGAAAATAATTATTTATGCATTTATGTTTAATCTCAAAGAATGATTTTTTTGTCATAGCAAACCACAGTCATAAACGTACGGTAAACATCAAATTGTAGGCTTTTCATAAACTTTGTTCGTATCATGCATTATTAAAAGTAAAATTTATTTATTTGTAAGCTTACAATAGATTCTTATTACCTTTTATTATTAAAAATTGCATTAAGTGAATAAAAATTGTTCAGAACTAGGGAAGATTATTTTAGGGTTTAGCCCAGAGACCAGCTTGATTCGACTAAAGTCATTTTTCGATTCGTTTCCTCTCCTGTCCCAATTGACGACGTTAGGTGAGTTAAACCTGTATTATGTAAACGTATGTATTTCGTTGAATAGTTTACCATATTTTGCTAAAGTAATTTTCTTCATAAGTTTTTTAAGGTTACTAAATACTTGTGTTCAAATGACTTCAGCAAAATATGGTCTATATATAAAGTTCGTTAGTTTGTTTGTTTGTTGGTTTGTTCACCCATTTTCCGTGGAGATAGAGATCTGAAATTAAATATGTATTACCTGAATAATGTTAAATAAAAGAAAATTATCACTATATTCTCAAAATTGGGGCCAAGGTAGCAAGTGTCTTGCTTGCTTGCTGATGACAGTAGTGCAAATGTATTATATATAAATGTAACAAAACTTTGTATTTATTTAATATTTGCGTAATATAAACACTGGTAAAATACAGAGTGATGAAATTATGGCGTTTGGACCAACGTTTCAATATGGAGTTTTTAACTAATACACACATTTTGGGACCATCTGAGGCAAATAAAATAGGTTTTCAAATTGGTCTGTTTGTGCATGAGCAGAAAATCCCTACATACCGAAAAAGGTATAATCACAAACTTCCAAATTAAAGTTGCTATTAGCACTTAGATTTAACGGTAAACCTCGGAAGTTTTATTGTACCTTTTTAGGGAGCATATTAAGATGAAAAAAAGGTGTTTTAGTAGACGTCTGTAGACATGATTCTTATTAATAACAAAGCGGATTCGGCTTTTAGTTCACATTTAACATTAAAAGGATGCAATTTGGCTACAAAAATTGTATATGATATCACATGTAAGTTATTTGATCTGTAAGAGAATAAATGAACTTTCAAAGGCTGTGGTTAAGTTGTTATAGATATTCAACAAAATTTAGTAAAATATAAATATTAAATATAATACGAATTTATATTGTTGAATAACATACGTTATTGAAAAAATACGTTAAAAAATCATTCTCATATAATCAAAGCCTGGGTTTAGGAGCCCAGTTTAGGTTGCAGTGGTGTCCCACAGGCCGAACATTGGCCCTTTGTCATACCACACAATGAAGATAAACCTTACATTGGGAGTCTTAAATTTTGTCTAACTCAAGTGTATTTATAGAGTAGGGATTTTTAACGAGTACCTGTTACCGTAGTGGTTTGGAACAGATGGCTTAAAGTCCTCTCCAAGAGAAGACATGATCAGATTTATTCACCTCCCGTGTGAATAAATCGAGGTCCAGATTAGGGGTATTGAACCCTGGACCCACCAGTTTCCTTAGGCGAGCGTGTTAACACTGGGCTAACCTCCAAGTCTGGTTATTAGTAAAAGATCATTTTAAATAATTGTTTTCTTAATTCATTTTAGTAAAGTTGTAATTTACACTGTTATGGTTATTAGTATTGTTCATTACTATAAGAATAGCTTCTGGAAAGAATTCATTAAGTTTTTTTTAAGAATATAATTTAATTTCTGTTAAAGTATATAAATAACATGATACAGTATTTGCTCTGTTTGTTATCAATCTCCTATGGTTTCAGAGAGAAGACGCCGTAAGCTCATTCACATATTTATTAAATTCCTATTTTTTTCAGTAAATTCAATTATGTTAACAGACGCACAGAATGTTAGATACAAATGAACCAAATATGTATCGTTAATTACGTCAGAAATAAAATTAATATAAAACAATATCTTTAAACCATCACTGTTTGACTTGAGTTGGCCTCATCAGGAAGTTATTCCGATAGCAGATAGTCGACCTCCAGCCTTGAAATAGAGAAGGAAAGAACCTTGACGTTGGTTTTAGTTTCACGTCTTTATTGTGAAATATTATCATTTTATATATAAATTTGATTCACAAAACGACACACATAAAAGTAGTTACAGAAACTCACTACTATATTTCGATTGCCCCTCATCAGGAAGATAGATGTGAGTCGCTCCGAAGATAGGTGACGACTAATATACATATACATTAACACATAGAAAAGAACAGAGAAAGTTACTACAGAACTCACTTCGATATTTCATTTTATTTGAAGTAATATATATATATATTATTTTCATATTGATAAAAGTATCGACCGCGGAATAGAAACAAAACTAAGGTTTATCGGGACTCGGTCAGTTCTTCAGGTTCACATTAAACTCTCATTGCCAAAGTTTCGGTCTTTATTTAAAACCTTTTTCATAGTCGTACAAAAACAGAGGAAATATAAGAAATAATACAACCATTCAAAAAACAAACATACAGAAAGTGCAATTAATTACATTTAAGAAATTACAATAGAAATTTTGACTGTCAGGTTAGTGAGAAAACTTACAGAAGTATAAATTTTGAAACAGAAAAACTAAGTATTACATTACAAATTATTTTACAAAGAAAAATAGTATGTGGATTTTAACAACAACTGTAGTCTGAATGAACACGTAACACTGAACTGAAATAACCAAGCAAGGTAACTAAATTTCACCAGACAACCAAAAAGTCACTAACACAATATTTCATCTATCAACAATGTTTAACTTAACACACCCGAATAAATAATATTTAAATTTGAAATGTTACTTCTATAATTAATAGATTACTGGTCCTTTCTAATATATAACATCTCCAGAGTTTTCCTTCTCTGTTCATCCATTTCTTTGGCTATATTATTTTAAAATAGATATAATTGCATTATTGTCATCGTTATTAATTATGAGATTTTAATTGCTTTCTAATGAAATAACTATTTCAAATATATTTTACGAAAAGGAAGCGAAGTCTGGGGGTGGGTATTTCAACCCTCGCTTAATAGGACTTGGCAAGTGTTATCAGCGCCCAACGAATGCAGCACGCTTGTATCATATCAAAGACGGCCTAGCGCACAACCTCTACCCTTGAGACCTTGAATGACGTTCATTAGGCAGAGTTCGCATAGGGAATAAGCGAAGAGTAAACATACTAAGCAAAGGATGGTTAGAGACGGACCACTATTCAGCACCTGTTTAACATTTTAGAAGACCTCTAATAAACTGAAGTATCTCTCTCTCTCTCTCTCTCTCTCTCACTCACTCACTCACTCACAATGATGAACGAAATCCCATAAAGGTAGAGTTGACAGAAAGTACCTTCAGCAAAAGAAAAAATATAACTCCCATTAACAAGAAAGAATGATTTCTATTTTATTATTAGTTGTACCCGGTACAGAACGTAGAAATAAGTTTCATAAGTTGCAATTTTCAATTAATTACACAAATTGCATATTGAAATGAGAAATGAGATATCAGTGAAATATCTAGGTCTTTCAATTTTCGACGTGTAGGTTAATTGAGGTCTGTTTTACGTCGTAGTTTTTACTTTCTAGGTTTCCCTTGAACAGTTATAAAGTCTTTTAACCCATTAGTGACGGAACTACTATATATAGTAGGCAATATGTATTCTATTGTATTTCGGAAACAAATGAGATTATTCTGTTCAGTTCTTGTACAGTTGTTGTTTTGACGGTATAGAACACGTTTGTTACACGTATGGTTGGCAGATTGTACAGAGATAGTTTGCAGTTGCCAGTTCGTCTCCAGATACGGTAAACGCAGGATGGCTTCCACAAACAAGTAGGTTATACTAATGATAGTTCACAGTGATTATTAATTTTTTTGTGAAAAATGTATTAATTACATCTCATTGTTCATTGTATACATATTTATACAGACAAATGTTCATCAGTATTCAGGACTAAATTATATCACTACTCATAAAGTAGGTTCGGCAGATGCGAGTACATACTAGGAAATTATAGAATATCAGCATATGTGAATCTTTAGTACCGAAATGCATAAGAAATTACTTTCAAAATTCTATATTTGATCATTTTAGTTGAATTTCGGTGATCATAATATATTTAGTTGTTGTTCTTCGTACGTATAAATAATATATTTTTATTAGTTTTACATTTACACTTATTTTTCATAAAAAATAATCCGGCATTAATGGGTTAATTATCATCCTCGCGTTATTCGTTATTAGTCTGATTTCTTCATCGTCAGACTTTCGTTTTAAATAACCCCCCCCCCCTCCCGATGAACTCAAACGACAATTATCAAGTAGCTTTCTTTTTTTTTTAATCATCAAAACTTATAAAAAAAGTTTTAAGATTTAGAAAATAAATAAAAGGCAATGCAAACATTTTATTCAAATAAAATTGCTTTAGAATGATTTTTGTTTAAATAAAAGTTCCATTGACTGACCCATGAAAGAAAAAAAGTAAACAAACCTCAAGTGAAAACAAACGGATATTATATTTACCCTGTGACATCACTACTTTGACCTACAGTCGTTTTGAGCTATCTATAAACTTCTCAGGTTGAACCTGAAGTAACACGTAAAATTTCATAAACAATATTAAACCCATTTAGAAATTTATATCAAACAAGCAGACAGACAGTGTATCCATATAAAATTCGCAAAATATTCAGGCAGAAGACTTAAATGCAATAGAAAAATGATAACGAAATCAGTGATGTATAAATGGTTTTATTTTAACGCAGCACGCATGCAATATGGCTGCCTCCTCATTCTCTCCTCTCTGTCTGTTTGTGTGCCTCTACTCATCTATTGACCTATGCATTTCTCTTTTAATCCGAGTCTCAACAATGTCAGGAACTCTTTTAAGATACATCGTCCCTCAGAGAAGAGATGTTAAGCCATCGGTCTCGAGCCTCAACAATGTCAGAAACTCTTTTAAGATACATCGTCTCTCAGAGAAGAGAAGTTAAGCCGTCGGTCCCGAGCCTCAACAATGTCAGGAACTCTTTCAAGATACATCGTCCCTCAGAGAAGAGAAGTTAAGCTGTCGGCCCCGAGTCTCAACAATGTCAGGAACTCTTTTAAGATACGTCGTCCCTCAGAGAAGAGAAGTCAAGCCGTCGGTCTCGAGCCTCAACAATGTCAGGAAGTCTTTTAAGATACATCGTCCCTCAGAGAAGAGAAGTTAAGCCGTCGGTCTCGAGCCTCAACAATGTCAGAAACTCTTTTAAGATACATCGTCTCTCAGAGAAGAGAAGTTAAGCCGTCGGTCCCGAGCCTCAACAATGTCAGGAACTCTTTTAAGATACATCGTCCCTCAGAGAAGAGAAGTTAAGCCGTCGGTCTCGTGCCTCAACAATGTCAGGAACTCTTTTAAGATACGTCGTCCCTCAGAGAAGAGAAGAGAAGTTAAGTCGTCGGTCTCGAGCCTCAACAATGTCAGGAACTCTTTTAAGATACATCGTCTCTCAGAGAAGAGAAGTTAAGCCGTCGGCTGACGACGGCAAATCTTTGGCGTATGTGTGTTACTTCGTGGGACGGCCACTGCAACATGGCCTGACCTACTGACACACGGCCTTAAGAAACTGACCTCGGTGATTATTAGCAAGGTCATGGGCAGACTGCTACTCCGCTTATGGGTAGAATTTACCACATTTGAATCATCGCAAACTTCTACAATAATACAGAAACTGCAGTAGCTGCTATAACTTTAAACCAAGACACAGAAACAATATATCCTTCATTACAGAGTAATAAAGAAGACTATTATATTTCTACTGTTCGCTAGATTCTATCAAAGAATTCTGGTATAAATGATTAAAGAAGCAACTTTACCACATTCAAAGCCTGAATAGACTGTACCATTAAGAATAAGAAAAGCGTTAATATTCACTTCTTCTTTTGTATTATTATTTACTGGAGTTTATTGCTACCTTAAGAAGAATATTCATTAAGTTGATATATGTTATCATTAAGCAAGAATACAATTTCAATTTAAATATCGGTGTCAATGAAGTTATCTTAATACGGTTGGGTCGAAAACATAAACCAAAACAATAAACTTCTATCCATGTGTCCATTCTCAGTGTGCCTGATTCATATGACTTAAGAGGTGGTTAATCACTCGTATTAAATCTAATTCTCTTCCAAACAATGAAGCCGCTGTCGTCTTGCGAGGGGGGTAAAGGACTCTCACTTCACTCAGTATATACGAATACTCATAATAGCCATTAGCCCTCACTGTGTAGTGTCTCATTTCTATTGTTTTTGGTGATTGTTTCTTGGTTATTGTAGATGTAACGACTATTGATGAAAATAACTTTTTTCAGTAAGATATTGTCTCCAGCTGCCTCTTCACAAGTACGCTTGGGTCACTATATCTTCTCTCCTGATGACGGTTAAACCGAAAATTAGAGACTGTAATTGTGTTTTTCGATTTACTTTGTACCTATGGTTTACTCTGTGTTAAAGTTATATATATATATATATATATATAATATATAATATATAGGTTACAACGAAGAAACAACTACTACAGTGAAGAGACGACACTTAAACTCTTGCATGAAAATTTCTTGTGATTTTCATTTGTTTCTCTCCTTACCAACTTGTTATTTAAACCTTTTTCATGCTTTATACGTATTTTTCAGAGTATTCCTTTTAACTACATTTTCTTCCTTGCTTTTATTAATTACCTTCATCAACCAGAACTGTATTTCTATGATTACTAATTATTAACTATTAATTTTCTTTATGTTTATTATATTCTGAACCGGGCCGTGCAATAGTGGTAATGCCGTAGGAGGTTTCCTCCTATTGATTTACTCTGAGATGGTCTGGGCCAATCATTCGTTATCCTGAATAGATCATTCCGAAAATTTGGTTTTTACAGATGTGTCTCTATTCTCTGTGTGATTCTTTTTCGTTTGTGAAACTGATTTGCGTCCAGTATTGGATCGTTTTTCGTATTTTAATGGATATATATATATATTTATATAGGAGTTAGCTTCAGCTACTCAAAGAGACTACTTCTGCCCGATGACGACGACTGTCGAAATATCGTTGTGAGACTTTTTGGTGTGTGTGTGTGTCTTTATTTGTTTTTCTCTTTCCTGTGTGAACTATATATATATTTGTATAAACTGGCAGCAGGTCTTCATCTAAGCAAGTATTGTTAAATAGCAGAGTAAATTCAGCATTCACAATTTTTTCAGCAATTTTTCTTTTTTTCTAATCACTTTTCTAAGCTGCAAAGCGTAGAAAAAAAGAACTATGATTAGAAAAAAAGCTATTTAACTATATATATATATATATATATAAGTATATATATACCACAATAAACAAATATATATTAATTAAAATGCTGTAAGGCCTTTCGTTACATCATTAGAGAGCTCATCAGCTCATCAGCTCTCTGATGATGTTGTAACGAAAGGCCTTAGAGCATTGTAATTAATATATATTCGTTTATTGTGGTGTTTAATTCATATATTATATCAAGAGTTACTGTTGATTATTAATTTTTATGTACATATATATATATATATATATATATATATATATATATACATCCTCTTATATTAAAAACTTTATTGAAACTCTGTCCTCGAATGGAATATTCGCAATTATAAATTAAAAGAAAAAATGTTTTACACTGCATGCGATTTAGAGTACATTCATGCATTTAACCATATGGTTTTGTTTGCACAGAACATCTTTAATTCAACTATTCTTTTAAATACACAAAGTCGATGTTAGTTGCAAAATAGTTGTTTAATATGTAACAGGAATGGACTTTAAAATTTAAATTTCTATTTACAAAGGAAATGGAGCGCGGTAAAGTCGATTCGACGGAATATTTAAAATATGGTCAAAGCTAGCTTAATAGTCGAGATCAATAAGAATGTAAAATACCACTCCAGAAGCACAAATAAAGAAATCAATAGTAAAAACTTTATTTACGTTGCAAATACGTTACGGAAATATGTTAATATATTTATATGGTCCTAATAAAACGGATGGCAAATTATGAACGTTAGTTTTGTTAGTGTTATTTTTGTCCTCTCTTCTCCGACAATATATATATATATATATATATATATATATACACTTTTTCGTTGGAAATACGATCCGAAACGGACAAATATAGTTCAATGTAGAAAAAGAAACATAGAGAAATCAAAAGCACACACTTACAGTCTTCATAGCTTCAAGCTATTCATAGCTTAGTCCGTACTTTTCTTTATGTATCAATTTCTCTGTTCATCCCTCAATTGTTTCTTTTATTTATTTATTGTTTTCATATTTAATTTATTGATAAATTTTTTGCTGTCTACCTTATTCTCTGTGACCGGGCGCGCATGCGGCAACATTGTTGGTCTCCAACCGTCTCTGAACCAGTGCGCTTGGTTTCCCTCTCTTATCTCTCCTGAAGACGGTTCAAACCGAAAATTAGAGACTGCAGGTTTCTCTATGTTTCTTTTTTTACAGTGAACTATATATATATATATATATATACCATAATGACGGTAATGACGGTCGAAATATTGAAAAGTGAGTCTTTGTTATGTTTCAGTCTATGTGTCACAGTTTATTTTAAGTGTTATCTGTCCTGCCGGACCGTTGTTCGTTTATCATGGTATATATATATAAGATTTCACGTAAACACGTTACATAATCAATGATCAAATCACAATATCAAATGGGAAAAAAACACTAAAATCTTTCAACCGTAACAAGGAGGAGTCATCGTCAGAGTCAAAAACCCAACCTCATTTGGGTGGTTTGATCATACATGTATCAAGATTTCACAATAAACATGAGATAAAAATCAAGATTTAAACCACAGTAAGAAGTTTAAAATTGTGAATAATACTTTGTTAATATTATATCATTTGCCAAAATATATTTTTTTCAATTACTGTTGAACTCTTTCTCTAAGACAGGAAACAAATACCTATTTGATTAACAAATTACCCTCGTTTTTTCTAATGGTCATAACGTAGATGCAATAACTTACCAGAAATATTAGTATGGGATTTTAAATGTATTAGATTTGAAAAGTTTACCACTTTAGATTCAATTCGAAGTCTTATTCTTGCTTTCAGATTAATTTAAATTTGGACTATAAAAGATAATTGGAACTGTTTCTTTTGAAATACTGAGAAGAAGGCAAGTGTTTCTTGTTGACGTTGATTATTGTTGATTTATTTATTTATAGGTTGTACTTTGTGCTAGGGGGACAGGTTGATGTAAGTTGAGACTTGCTGATGGATAGCACTCACTATTACTGTCAGCTTGTGTCTGACTCAACGACAACTCAGCTTCAGTTAGGCATCTTTGGTTGTTATGTCTGTTCTAATTGTAGACAAAGCAGTCAAGACCTGATTTTCTTACAGTGTGTGCTATCATCGTCGGGTTATCATATCGAAAAGTTCCAGGCCAGACCACAACTATGTAGTGACTCAAATTACAATAAACGGTCTTTATGATCCAAGTTAAAATAAACATTTTTTTTTAACAAATAGATTTTTCAATTGATTAACAGTTTTTTGCCATTTGGAAAAGGTCAAGTATTTATTTTCATAAAATCTATATTACAGTTTCAAATGACTGCCTCAATCTTAGCGAACTATTTCAGATGAATAAACATGAATTGATAAATTTTAATTTTAACTATGTATATATGTAACTATTATATATATATATATATATAAAGATTTCACATAAACACGTGAAATAACAATCAATGATCAAACCACGATAAGAAAATGGGAAAGCAAGACTAAGATCTTTCCCATTTTCTTATTGTGGTTTGATCATTGATATATATATCTATATATACCTGACCGAGTCCCGATGAACTTTAGTTTTGTTTCTATTCCACGCTCGATACCTTTTATCAATATATGTATATATAATATATATATATATATATACATTTAATACATACATTCATTTTACATATATTACATTTAATATATACGTACATTTTTTTGTATATATACATTTAAGACTATATATATATATATATATATATATATATATATATATATATATATATATATATCTAATAAAATGTCCATACAAGTTTTATTTTTATATATACATTTTAAATTAAACTCTCATTACAACGTTTCGGTTTTTATTTAAAACAATTTTCATGTGCCTATAAAAAAGAAGAAGTATGAGAAATAATAAAATCATTTAAAAATAAAACATACATAAAAAATACAAAACATTCTAATATGAAATTTCAGACAACAAGTAAGTTAGAAGACTTACAAAAGTATGCAATTTAATTAATTATGTTAAAATTGAAATATTAATTATTTTTATTCGTATCGAGTGGGATTGTTTTGAAATAATCTTAGGCATTGACAGCAGAGTCAAAACAATCAGAAAATAACGAACTGATTGCTTGAAACATTAGAAATTTAAAAACTTTTTAAAAAAACAAAGGGGCGGACGAAACCGGACGAAATAAAGCTAAAAAAAAAAAAAATAAATTTAAATATAATGGGTAACATAAGTAACGCTTGATGAACTGGCAGATAACTCACTGACTGCCTTCAAGTGAATATTATCACTAGGCTCTTAAAGATGGATGTGTTTTGAAGCATATGGTAATTTCATATATTATAATGTCTTTAATAACCTTTGTAGTACTAACGACCATATAATTCAAAAGTTCATTTTAAAATAAAATATCATTGTAATTTATTAACGAGAGAAAGTCTATTGAAATCATTGAAATTGTTACATATGGCATTAAATTATAAAGTGTCTGCTATATCCTTGACATTCTATTTCGATTCCAAGATAAGAATGTTTAAAAGAATGCTGTACACCTTTATGTCTGTTTTTTTTTCAATTGAGAAGTCATTAGTCACCATCAACCACAAGGTGTACTGTGTGGATGCTCTCATTGTCCCAAACCATTGCTTTTATATCCTTTTCATTTTATGCTATCCACTTTTACGTTTTATAGTACACTATTCTGCATTAGATGCGTACATTTTCTTTAAGTTCCTTTAGCTCAAATTTGACTTGTTGCACTGGACCCATATTTGAATGGTGCGAATTCACATCTCTGAGGACTAACTTCTATAATCTAAAAAAAATTCATGATAAACATGATTACTACAGAAATTAGGTCTTATCATGTATAAATAGTTCGACATAATTTATGATATTAGTACCCAGGAGATTTTTGGTAATAATATAGAATAATGTACTTACGTACATCGTATTATATAGGATGGTACTTTAATGGTATTATTATTATTAATATCATTAATGTACGATGTACAAGTACTCTTCTACTTGTATTCCTAAAATATACCTTCCTTCTTAATTATTGTTATTTTAGATCTTGTCCACCTTACAGAGTCAAACTGAGGAGTTTTCAGTCGGTTATCATATTCTTTTAGGTCTGTATTGATTTCTCCTAATCATTAACGATATACAATAATATTTAATGATGCAATAGATAATTGGTTGTTTAATAGGCAAGATCGATTGGAATTGTTAAGACTTGTTAATGTACTATGTACCTAGTACTCTCCTACTTGTACTCATAAAATGTACCCTCCTACATTATATTATACACATATATATATATATATATATAACAATTCAAAATTGAAGACAGGTAGCACACAAAGTAAAGAAACACACTTACAAACTCAAATTTTCGGGCAATCCGTCTTCAGGAGAAAAGAGAAAGGGAGACCAAGCACGTTGTAGACGCAATATTTATAATATATTATAAAATCAAGTCATACCCCAGTAAGACTCGTAACTTTGGGTATATTAGACCAAAACCTCCCAACTTTAGATAAACAAAAAAAAAAGACTATAAGAAAAATGAACTCACTACTTCAGAATGAAGAAGATGGACCAGGCTGGCACCAAATGTATATACGAAACTCAAATTGATTTTGTATTAAGCAAGAACTTAAAGATAATAACAAACTGGATTATCACAGATAAATTTGACTGGCACTCGGATCATAGATTTAGATAAGCTCTTAGTGTAAACAGGTTCGGATTAACATCAGGACTAACTTACGAGAATACAACAAAATTATTGAACTCTAATTTGACTCCAATAGTGCAGTTAGCAAAATAAATAAAGCAATCAGAGAAGGTCACTGTTGGCTGAAAGGCTTAAAAGAAACCAGTAGAAAGAATATAATTGATTATACCACTGGATTTCATAAAAACTTATATAACGACCAGGACTTTGAGATGAGGAAAATGATTCAGTAAAGATGTCTTAAAGCAGAGAAGTTATCTGATTGTGAAGAATTTAAACTAGAATGAACACCAGGACTAGATTTATTTACAAATGAGATGATCAAACTATTTTCAAAAGTTGGGAGAGGTCTAGGAGAGTGGGAAGTCACTACAGTAGAACCTCGCTTTATGAGCAGCCACACATAAGAATTTTTGTCTCTTACGATGAGTTAAAATCCGTAGTATGAACTACCCTTTTCCTCACGCCTAGATAGTCTGCGTTTTAGTTTAGTAGATTAATAAAGCATGATTATTTCTTGCATTCATTTATTGTACAAGTAGTATTATTCATACTACAACTATTGTACAAGTACAGTATTGTTTATTTTTTTTAATTGCACCTTTTCTGTCTAAAAAATAAACTTAAAAACCGGTATTGTGGGTATGAAACGATTATTTATTGTCATATTAATTTCAATGTGAAAAATTGCTTCGTAATACGTGAAAATCGCAATACGAGCTCGGTCTGGGAACGAATTAAACTCGTAATACTGTACTTTATTTTATTCTCTACTTCAATGACGTCTGAGAAGTGTTCTCTGATTGATATTACTTAAATATCAAAAAAAACAAATATTATCTTTTTATTTTACTTTCTAAAATTAAGTATTTTGATGGTGAAAAAAAATCGATGTTTAGATTTCGGAATTAGACGTTTTGAGGTCCCCGAAGTCGTTTTATGACGGTTTTTTGATGATGTCTGTGGTGTGTGGGTGGTTAGGTTAGGGTACAAACAAAAATTTCTAGACATGCTTCAGTCCACAATAACAAATAAAATTAATATTTTACACAAAGATGGGTCATATAGTGTAGATTAATACTATTGTTGGGGAGCAATTATTCATAATGGGAGTCCACTTTTTGATCAAATATGTTTTTAGACAACAGTTTTACTTTACTATAAGTAAAGTATAGTGATCGTGAAAAAATTCGATCTCGAGATTTTGACGGAATTATATTTTTTGAGGTCCCAGAAGTCGTTTTATTTGTTATGCTATCCACTGCTACGTTTTATAGTACGCCACTCAGAATTAGATGCGTAAGTTTTCTTTAATTAAATTATAATTAACGCAAGGCTCTTTAAATCATACTTGATTTGAAATGATAGCAATTATATTTTATTGAATGGATTATATCCTCGAGTATCAAGCATAATGATCACACATACAGAAATTTTGATTTTCTTGCAATAATGTGTAGAAGTTAATGGTTAAGTGTTACATAAACCATGTGAAATTTCTCAATTCCATTAATCTTGTATATAAATAAGATTATTGCATTTATACATAAAAGTAATTTTATGAAATTTAAAAAAAAATAATATTACCACAAAGGTTTTTAACAACATGGTTGATATTAAAATCATTCCTCGCACATATTCTTTTCTATGCTCAAACCACAATAAGAAATGGGAAAACAAGACATAGATCTTTCAACCGTAACAAGCGGTCTTCGTCAGAGTCAAAAACCCAACTGATACCATTGCAATAATGTGTAGAAGATAATGGTTAAGTGTTACATAAACCATGTGAAATTTCTCAAGTCCAATTAATCTTGTATATAAATAAGATTATTCCATTTATACATTAAAGTAATTTTATTAAATTTAAAATTACTATTTCATAAAATAGATACCACTATTTCTTATTGTGGTTTGATCATTGATTGTTATTTCACGTGTTTATGTGAAAATTTATATTCTTTTCTATGGATGTAGGGAGAGTTCTGAAACCGGATGAGTGGAAGACGAAACTATGTGGCAAGATGATTTATGATCCCCATGCAAGAAAATTTTTTTTAGGGCAATTTATGTGTGTCAGTGTTTTGTACTTTCCATTTCGGTTAAGTAGGTAGTTGTTCTTCAGTGCTTTGATCAATGACTGGTCCATATGCATAATGTCTCATTGTGCTCAATCTCAATGAGATCAGTAAACGATGATCAAACCACAATTTGAAAATGGGAAAACAAGAGTAAGATCTTTCAACCGTAACAAGCAGTCTTCGTCAAAGTCAAAAACCCAACTGAAACATCTGAGACAGGTTAGTTTTACCCTATTGATGCTGTTTCAGTTGGGTTTTTGACTCTGGCGAAGACCGCTTGTTATGGTTGAAAGATCTTAGTCTTGTTTTCCCATGTTCATATTGTTCACGTGTTTATGTGAAATCTTTTACCTGTAATCATTGACTGTTGTAACTTTTTGAATAGGTGACACCCTGTACCGTTGGATACCCAGGTAATATGTCTGAGCTATACTTTCGCCACATGGAATAGAAAAAGAAAAGTTAAATCTATCAGAATCGCTTTTATACATAATTTAACCACTGATCGTTACAAGGCGTTTCATACCAAACTTTCCTCTCACCCAAATCCACTCGTTCAAAACCTTGCTCCTTCCTCACCTTCCCAGAATCCCCCAAGACGATTTAAGAGAAGATGACCGAGGGATCTACTGCCATGATGATCCAGAATCAGGAAACGAAGTGAAAAGTTGAACCTGTTTCAGTGGGTTTCATTCTTTGCTGATGTTTGTCCAAGTTATTTGTATTACTCACACTACATATGCTTGTTAAACAACATATGAATAGTTGTATATATAAATAAATATGTTAAAAAAAATGTATCAGTGCGTGCATAAAATAAAACATACTTACCTTTTATAAAAATGATAACAATGACATTTTATTGAATTGTGTCTGTAATAATCATATTGATAGGTGGAAAACTTGGTGCATGAATTGTTTTATTCATACATAGTGTACTAGGGTAGTTGATTACTATCACTGCATTCCTAAAAAGATAACTAAGAATTCTCGAAGTCACAAGGACAAATATGCAATTATACTATCACCAATGTTTCCTCAAATTTATTTGACATTTTTGGGTTAAAAATCATTTCTGATTACTTACATGCACAAACTTCTTTAATAAGCCGTTAAATTTCAATGAAGTTTTTCAACATTTTAATGCAAAGACATAATGTAAAAATAACTTTGCGAATCTGCCCATATACGAGTAGCTTTCTTTCATAATTAAACTAGCAAATCTAATAATTTAAACCTTTATTTGTGATATTAATCAAGTTGTAATTTTTTATGAAATTACAGTCGGTGCATTCATTTTTTAAGTTAAAAGTTTAATTTTTTTTGTAGAATACGACGATTTTTGTAGGTATCTCCATGATACATGTACTGTGCAATGGTACATGTGACTGATATTCTGTATAATAAAGGCTAATGACCCACATTCTGGTGAGAGCCCGCATCTCTCAATGCTGCAACTGTTTCCACTTTAGAAATATTGTGTTAGTAACAAATACATGGATTCGGTTTCATTCCTGTCTCGCAACGCACCTGCTTTTATGGAACTAACAACTTAGGTCAAGATAACCAACTGATTAGTGTTTGTTTTTTAGGGTAACGGAGATACCGAAGTCATTCATTATGGTACTCCATTATTTCATGTGGCAGACTTGTGCACCTCAGTCATTGGAGAATTGTTTTTTCCTATCTCTGATAATACGTCTTGCAGTTCAGTATAATTCAGAAAATGTAGTGTTCCAGGTCAGTTCGAGGGTTACATATCCTCTAGTGCGGTATATACTATCAAACGGTTCTTCTCTTCTCTTCCCTCAATCGCCTTACAAAAGATATGTAAGATCATAAGGCACCACAAGGGTTTTTTGATACACTGGTAGAACGCATTAGAGTATCTATTAAGAGTGATAGGGTTGTTAAGATAATAAAGCACCACAATGGTTTAGATTACTGGTAGAATGCATTAGAGGATCTATTAAGAGTGATAGGGTTTTAAAATAATAAAGCTACACAAGGGTGTTTAGATTACTGGTACAATACATTAGAGTATCTATTAAGAGTGATAGGGTTGTTAAGATCATAAAGCACCACAAGGGTTTTTAGATTACTGGTAGAATACATTAGATTATCTATTAAGCGTGATAGGGTTGTTAAGATCATAAAGCAACACAAGGGTTTTTAGATTACTGGTAGAATACATTAGAGTATGTATTAAGAGTGATAGGGTTGTTAAGATCATAAAGCACCACAATGGTGTTTAGATTACTGGTAGAATGCATTAGAGTGTCTATTAAGAGTGTTTGGGAAATGGCAAGAGCTTGGCAAAAAGAATTATGTTTAATGATTAACTAGCGCATTCACTCATAATGACTACATTGACTGACAAAAACAAGGGAATATTGTCAGTGACAGTGACCCAACTCTTGTGAGTGGACCTTTCTAAAGCTAGTGAATAGGTAGAGATATACAAGGCACGAAGACTTTCTATTCTAATAATGCAGTTTCAACGCCTTGCTACTTGATATACGGCATCCCAAACTAGCTATAAATCTAACTTTTTTAATAAAACACTTTTTGTTTCTTGTTTACATGTTTTTGCTTGATTTATAAGTGCGAATAGAGGCCTAAGACCAAAATATAATTTTTAACAAATGTCTAAACATTAAAATTTGGTTGAAAGTCTAACAACTTTTTTTTATTCTGTTAACATCTGTCTCTCTGCTGTCTCCATGACACTTAACGACGATTTATCAGTGTCATTGACAATATTAGATTAGAATTATGTACTTAATAGATGTACTTGACAAGGTTGAAGTAAGCTTAACTTGTTTTAAGTTCTAAATTCAGGTTTAAGGAGCCCGCTATTGAATGTCTGGTGTATGTCGTTTGGAGCACGCGCAGTACAAACAAATGTGCCTAATCACGAAACCAACTTTATTTATCATCACAAGTTGAATAATGAGAGTATATTTTCGTTTGTTTCCTATCATTACATTCGTAGTTTTGAATGCAATAGTGTCCAAGGTTCCCACTCTATTATAGAATATATAGAATTATAGATTTTGCCTTACACATATTTATAGCGATTGCCTCACATAGTACAGGCTGGGGACCGTCGAGCATTTTTTGTCTTCATTCATGGTAGCACTGTTTAATTAGATAAACTTGTAATGAAGGTTAATTATAAGACAAAATTCTTAAACAAACTAATATAATTATCAATAGTTTAGCCATAGTTAGAAACTACAGCATTAGGAAATCTCATGATTAGAAAGAAAAAGAAACTCTAAGTATTCCACATACTAAAAGATTTTCTCATACAACGCGTTTCAAACACTTAGTGTTCATCTTCAGATTACACATGTCTCACTAAGGAGATGTTAACTAATTGGAGAGTCAACAGACACTATTAGCTGATATAACCTGAAGATGAACACTAAGTGTTCGAAACGCGTTGTATGATAAAATCCTTTGTATGTGGAAGAGTTATTGTTTCTTTTCCTCTCTAATCATGAGTAAATACCACACAATAACTGCTTGCACTTTTGTGCAAACAGAAGTTCCAATATGCACTGTTGATACATATCTAATATATATTTTCGTAGTGTCTTGTTTATATATCTGTTTGTTCTCTATAGAAATCAAAACTACTGGACCAATTGGGCTGCAACTTGGCATGGGAGGTCTTTGGGGGTAAATGAACAAAACTAAGGGGGTACCAGAGGCAATCCCCCAAGTTATGGTGCAATAACTTCTAATTATGGTGAAATACTAGATGAAAATGGTGCAATTCTTTGAAAAATAAAAATAAAATAAGAACAATGTTTAGACTAAATTTGGAAAGGTATATAAAGGACATTTCAATTTACAAAAGTAACAGTATTAATTTTGTAAAATAAAGTTGTGTTATATATATATATATATATATACACTTTTTTGATGAAAATACGATCCGAAATGGACAAATACAGTTCAATGTACATAAAGAAACGTAGAGAAATTAAAAACACACACTTACAGTCTCTAATTTTCGGTTGAACCGTCTTCAGGAGAGATAAGAAAGGGAAACCAAGCGTACTGATACAGAGACGTGGTAAAGGGCAGGATGTCTTTATCCCAAGAATTCCAGTCATTCCAACAGATGTTCCGTTCAATTTCAAGCGTCTACAATTTCCCGTCAAACTAAGTTTCGCAATGTCCATTAACAAATCGCAAGGACAAACTCTTTCAGTTGCTGGCTTGCATCTGCTTGAACCATGTTTCTCTCATGGACAGTTATATGTAGGATGTTCAAGAGTTGGCAGTTCCAAAAATTTATACATCCTTGCACCAGAAGATAAGACAAAAAATGTTGTTTATCATGAAGTACTCTGATATGTTTATTATGATTTGATAGAATAAATATTAACTTAAATTCTTCCTTCTTAAAGCTCAAACCTAAACCTGACAAAAATTAAATGTTTTTTGTATCAGAATTTTAGTTGGGATTAACCTCAATAATGGAATGTATCTCTGTTTATAAGAAACTTAATTTATTATTAACATGTTATGAAGTTTTGTTTTGTTAGAAAATATGTTGCACTGTTATAGAATTTCTGATAGAAATATATACTTAGAAGTTTAGATTCTTTGCTTCATTCAATACTTAGCCATAATTTCATTATTTTCTTATTTTGTCCCAGGCAACGCCGGGTAGTTCTGCTAGTTTTATATAAAAAATAAGTCAGATTTCAATTTTTTTATTTTTGTTTAAATTCAAAATGTTTATCGTAATAGTCCTACTTGTGCAATGACAATAGCTTGCTGAGTGGTTTCATGCAAATTTGACTACTCTAGATTGTTTCAATTGAATTTTGAGTTATGACGTATTCAACTAACGAGCCATGATGTTGAGAGGTGTTAAAGCAAACCAGACAGACCTGTAGGAGGGAGCCTCTGCTTCGACACAGATCAATTAAAGACATCCTTACGTAACACGATCCTTTTCAGTTCTCCTGAACGGCATACCAAGGATGTCTCTGAGATCCGCTATATGTTGAAAACTGCATATATATTGCATTATACTTTTTTTTTTTATAATTTCCTCTATCAGAAGATCTAAGTGATCGCAGAGCGAAAGCACCTTCTGCATGTTTAGAGGATTACTAAGTCGAAATGCGAATAGATAATAGGGGCGGATAACTAAGTCCATTGTATTGTTGTTCTCATATGGAGAGCAAATGTGACACTGATAAGATTTCAGCCAAGGTAGCTTTGCGATTCGCCTTAATAATAAGACTATTGTCTTGCCTGATATTAAGTCCTTCAGGGTTATAATTATAATCTCATAATTAATATAACTTCATAGCCTGATATAATTATAACCTCAGAGTTATATTTGCTTGTTAAATTGAGCAAGACAGATTTTTAAATGACAGATCTACTTTTCAATTAATATCGTTCTATTGTAAAATATCCAGTAGAAAATGCCCCATTGTAAGTCTAATAGGGATATGCTATTTTGCAGAACATATTCCAATAGAGGCAGGGCAATCTATGAATAGAGTCCAGAAGAGAGTGACCATTGTGTAAGTCTAGTAGAGATAGCCCATTTTTGAAAAAAACCAACTGGTCTTTTGATTCTAACTTTTTCCATTTGGGTTTTTGACTCTGACAAAGACCGCTTGTTACAGTTGAAAGAAGGCACTACTTTTTTTCTTGTCTACCTACGTTGTATAGTGTATATATTATTCTTGCATATAAAAAATGAAAATCATCATATTGATTGAACAGGAGCTAAATTTATTACATATGAAAAATCAATGCTGTTAAGAAATATTATTGAATCGTCTCTAATTAAATTTCATAGATCAAATATTATCAACATTAGTAACGGTCTCTTCAAACTTGATACTTTCGTTACGAGGGTAATAGCCTCTTCTAAGAGGGTTTGGCAGCTAGCGGATAGTTTTTTACTCTTTCTTACTGTACTCCTTTGTTTCCCCAAACATCCCTTTCTGGACTTTAGTCCTTTCCCTACGCTTTCACCCTTTTAAAATACCACTCTCCCCTCCCACTCTTCTCAACCCCTCCACCCCTCCCCAGATTTTCTCTGCATCTAGTGTTTCAGTTGGGTTTTTGACTCTGACGAAGACCGCTTGTTACGGTTGAAAGATCTTAGTCTTGTTTTCACATTTTCTTATTGTGGTTTGATCATTGATTGTTATTTCACGTGTTAATGAGAAATCTTTATATATATGTGTATATATATAAAGTTACTTCAAAAAACGGCGTTGAATTACAAGTCTGAATTTCTTTATGTCGTTTAGATGTTGTCATTTATTTTACGATCGTATTGTGAAATCTTTTAAGTCCGTTGAAAGGTACTAGTGTGATCTCTTTTATGTATGTTTTTTGTGTGAATTTAGTTTATGTATATTGTTATGTAACATATTGTTGTATGTTATATCATATGGACTGTAGGAACCGCCTATGTTAATTGCTGAGTTATTGCAACCAAATGTCAGTCAACTTTAATGCAAAGTTAATTCAAATTGTTGGGAATGTATATCGAAGTTTACGTTAATTGGTTCAACTATAGATTAATTGTCTTCCCCTTGAGAAGTTCATGTCACAGGAATCCAATAAGGGTTTTAGACACCATACCTGGCTAATTATTCCGTTCGTAAAATAATTTCAGTATTCACTTTGTGTTCCCCATCTTTATCGTTATTTCGGTCATTTTCGCAATGCTCTCTATTACCACAGTTACTTTCTACTATACGGGTACTCACTTTTAGTGAGCTATGGCCCAGGGGAAAAGGCATTTCCATCCTCGAAGAGGGACGACCAAATCCGTAAGGCAGAGGTTCCCAAAGTGGGTTCCGCGGAACCGGGGGCTTCCTTAAAAGACTGTCTGAGGTTCCACGAAAAACATTTAGAAAAATCATTTCTAAATTTTTTTTAGTTGGTATGAATTTATTCGGTGTTTCTTGTGAATTATGAAAAGGAATCGTATATATATCTACTTATAAAAAAATTTGACATAAACACGTGGAATAACAATCAATGATCAAACTACAATATGAAGTGGAAAAACAAGACTAAGATCTTTCAACTATAAAGCCAAACATTAAAGAATGGTCTGATTATATTAAACAAAAACATTATGCTCAATAAACCTTACAAAATTATTGTAATTATATAATATTTTTAGCACATGATTACATGATGATTACAAAACAAACACAGTGTGAAAATTGCTAGTAATTCTGTTTTATGTGCTATGTACATGTGGGGAATATGGGAATTAAAATATTGTAGTTTTAAATTTTTATTTAGTTCTAAAAAATACACATTAAATAACATTAAAGCATTGTTATTACTTTTTAATTCTTTTTAGACGTGTATACTATTTATAAAGACATATGATAATATTGACATTATGAATGTAGAAAATCATTAATATTTGGGGTTCCCGGGAAAGTTACTAAACCAAAAAGGGTTCCGCGTCGAAAAAAGTTTGAGGAACTCTGCCGTAATGAAATAGGTAATCCTAAAACGGAAGACTGGTAGGTATCTGACTGTCTATTATTACAGACACATCTCACATGACTCCATCTTCAAGAGAACAAATAAATTATTCAGAGAATCCTATAAGTGAAAAAAAAAACAACAATTTCATTCTTAAATTATATCCAGTTAAACGATCAGTTTAAACTAAGCGCGCTATCTTTTGATTAAACTATCTTCAAAACAGATTCCATCCCTTTCTCAATTGAAATTGTTTGCAATGGTAACTAAGAAGTTAATAGAGTGAAAGTGAAATAAGGCAGTTGGACAATTGACCTACTTGTAAGGCAAGGTCCACCACTCGAGAAGTGGAGCGGCCACTCCTTCGTCATCTTTTATCTTATCTCAGTCGATTTCATCAAAAAAAAAAACCTCATTATTTCTTTAATAATCATGACAAATAAAGCCGAACTATATTATTTTAAGAATTAAATTATTAGGAAAAGTAAGTTTGTTGTTTAATTGTTTGCGTGCGCTTGGTAAATTAAAACCATTTTTTATATTACATGAATAATTTTTTCCTCTGCTTTCATATTTGCTTATAAAGTTTGTATTTTACCGCTTAATAGAGTCACGTGTTTTATAGTGGTTTGCGTGGTTGTTCTCAGGCTTCATTTCAATACATAAATAACACTATATTATCCTTGAAAGGGACAGTAAATCTTATGGTAACCCTCTCAGTGTTTGTTAAAGTCCCTCTCTGGTTAACTTGAGTAAGGCAAAATTTACGACTCCTATTGTAAAATCAACTGGATTTTGTATTTATTAACATAAAAGTGTTAATTTTTTTCCACACTGGTTTATAACACTCCACTGAGAAAGTTTATTTTTTTTACACCTGTTCTCATCTTAAATTAGGCTTACTTTATCCTTTATATATACATTTAAACTGCACAATTACATTATAAGAGCCATTATATATACATTTTATGTAGGAACATGTTGGAGTGAACGCGTGAAACCTCATGCAACCTTCCACTTCATGATGTTTACTTAATAGATTTATTTCTAACGTAGTGCAATCACTTATTATGTGGTATTTACTCATTGTAGGGTAAAAAGTTAATGAAATGGTCTCCACATATGAAATATTTTTTTCATAAAAACTTTAGGAAAAAAATAACAATGAAATGTACCTGCCTTCTAATATGAAACAGATGTACCCCATACCCTCACCAACGTCCATCCTATTCCCAGTCAGTTGTACCACCGACCACCCTTAGTTAATGCCTGAGGAAGAACACTACGTTTATACCATTAAACATTTTTATATGTGGAGACCATTTCATTAACATTTTACCCTACAATTAATAGTTTTATCATGTTTGTGGTTAATATTGAACTTTCATAAGGACATGAAATATAAATGGAAATCAAACAATATATGTCACACGATGTGTCCGAACAGGAATTATAAATAGTTTGTGATAATGCTTTTTGAAAAATTCAAATTCTTTGTTAACCTTTGTTTTTCAAATAAGACGTATAAACACAGTGAACAAATTTTAACTCGATACAAAGTATGTATAAAAAAGCATCAAACTGTAATCGATTGATCAAGCGTGAGTGCTATCTCAGTTTTAATAAATGACACTTATATGTTAAAGCAGATACGATTGAAGTGGATTGAAATCATCAAATCAAAAACTAAAATAAAAATATTAAATTATATGTTGTCTATAGTAGCTACTTTATTAAAAAAAGACGTATTTCTCCGAGTCAATTTTGATGAATTGAATAGAAATAAAAACCAAGGAAAATATAGGATGTATCATGATGGGGATTTTGTCTTATTTTATATTAATACATCAGTCTCCTGGTCTTGTTCGGTTGCAAATAAAAGTAACAGAAGAGGATTGAGGTCACGTTGATGGAACCGAATAGGAATGGTGATATTTCTGGTTAAACATGAGATATAAAAGTTTTTTTTTAAAAAAGAAGAAGGACTGGAATAAATATTTTAATGAATTAAGAATAAGAAAGTCAATAAAAAATGATTTTATATCATTATTAAGGAGGAAAAGAAACAATCTTCTTTACACAAAAGATTTAAACACCCAACGCGTTTCGAACACTTAGTGTTCATCGTTAGGTTACATCTCTTTACTGAGGCAGATGTAATCTGACGATGAACACTGAGTGTTTGAAATACTTTGTGTGGAAGACTTAGTGTTTCTTTTCCTCTCAAAGTATAAGTAATTACCACCCAATAAGTGCTCGTGTTAATCTTATGTAATCAGCTATATTAGAAATTGGTGCATCACTATTTGATCTTATTAATATTAAGTTTTTGTTTAGTTTGTATATTCTTTTTTCGAATACTGTTTACACTTTGTAAAACTACTGTTCAATTATTTTATATCTGTTAATAAAAATAAATCGGTAAAAGAGAATAGGGTGAGGGTAGGATGGTTTTTACCCATAGCTGGCTAATGTCTTGAAAAGGAAGGGTTGGTTTTCTGAGATGTGGATTTGTTTTGGCAATAATACGTATAATGTTATGTGAAGAGAAAACTTTTCTGGGCTTTTCCCTTCGAAGTTGGCAGTAAAATGGCCCCTTCTGGACGATGCACATACCAGTTGCTTATTATTCTTCCTTAAGTAAATCAACAGCTATAAAGATATTTTGAACATTCGAAGTATAGAAATTAATTTACTGTGGAGAGCATGATTTAAGAGTATGCCAGCGCTAATTCCTGAGTAGGCCATGACCTCAGAGATGAAGAAACAAAAACAAAGGGCTTTTCTTCTTCAGATGAACCTCAGTATCATGAAATGGTACACTGGTTTCTAAAATTATAAATAAACGAAAAATATTTCTATATATAAATGAATAATTTCTTCTAATTAATCCAGGCTACTTTTAATTCGACTAACAAACTCATTTACTGCTTAGTTAAGGAGCTTAACTAAGAGCAGAACACTCTTACATGCATAAGCTTTAGTCGACTGTTCTGAGCGATTTGACTCTATACTTTAAAACGTAGTTAATAACAGGATTGTTTTTTTTCTTGAAGTTTTATTCTATTAAACTATATATTTTATGTGGTTTTTTTAGTAAGGAGGTGAAATGCATTTACGCACATTGTGCTGGGTTCCCAGTAAACCAGACTACCAACTAAAACACTCCCTTTTCTTTTTGGACACTAGCCTGGAACTGTTTCCCACATTACCTCAGGCTAGGCCATTCATTCCCTTATGAAAGATATCCTTGGATTTAGAATTAGTTATTCCCTCCTAAGTCTCTCTTTTTTGTAGAGAGGATATTTCTGACTAGGCCGTCTACCATTTTCCATACATCAGCCCTCTCCATTATTTTGGCCATGATGGTTTCTGGTGAGAATATACCAATTTTCTTCACCAAATCACTCCTCTGGCCATTCCATTTCTTTCATGCAAAGAATGTATGCTCCACATCGTCTATTGCTGAGCAATAGAGGCACTCGGAATTCTCGTACTTTTCCATCTTGTGTAGGTAGGCGTGGAAGAACTAGTCTCGTGTTCCCACACCTCTTGCCATTTGTCGAGGGTCATGTGTTAATAATATAAGTAGTTTTACTATTATTTAAATTTTATTAATGTGCTTAATTTCATAACTTACGTTGATAAATTCATGAATGTAAATGATTAAGCGCCCACGACTCTCGACGTTTGGATGATGGATTTAAAGTGACTTGCTGGTTGCTTTAGTTTTGAAAGTGCACCCTGGAGTGTATTGGTTGATTTGTTACTCTTATCTTCTAGCACAGGTTGTCCAATGCAGCCAACCAGAGTTTATTAGAAAAAAAAATACTTTCAATCGCCTTCCTTTTGAAAGAAATTTATATCAAATATACTGG
Source organism: Hermatobates lingyangjiaoensis (assembly GCA_026182355.1). Lineage (NCBI taxonomy): Eukaryota > Metazoa > Arthropoda > Insecta > Hemiptera > Hermatobatidae > Hermatobates > Hermatobates lingyangjiaoensis. The sequence goes on along the minus strand of JAPFBL010000034.1, from coordinate 592,967 downwards.
GTTATAAGTTAGTTGAAATATGTAATGATTTATAGTTCTCAAGTTGACTTATTGAGTACTGTAGAGTGTGAGGGAGATCAGTTCTTCAGTTCACAGCTAGATAAGAACTAGCTACTAAAGAGGCATTCTGCTCTTGACCAAACCCGACCTAAAATATAGAACGTTAAGATAGCCAAACAAATCCGTAATAAATGCTATTTTTTAATATTAAATATGTTTTTATTTAATAAATTTTTCATAAAGAATAAAACTGATTGGTTAAATTAAAAATTGCTTCTCTTATCAAATGTTTAGCATGGTGATTAGGATTTGGGAACTAATTTTTCACACTGATAGAAGCTGCGATGTATACTCGTATGAAAACAAGACTCATATACTCATATACTCATCAAGACTCATAGACTCATATACACTGGTCCAGACTCGTATCTGGCTCTTCGGACCAGTGACCGAGTCGAAATCAGCTCGGGTCGGACAGGTCTGAGGGTGGCATTGTCATGGAATCAAAAAATACGAAATATAAAATATAATGTAACAAAAATTTGGAACTGTGCACAACAATATAATTTAGGATATTAATCCTTCAGAGTTAGTCTGTGTTTTAAGTGACTATGAGGTTTAGCGTTTTGACTTCAAATATTAGTTTATTGTGTATACACTTCATGTTAATACAGGGGATTGCAATTTGCACGGACAACTTCGGTAAAATAGTTGCATATTTTTGCATTTTATTGTGTGGATTGAACTGAAATGACTATATAACATTTGTATATCCATTTCAACACCCGCTTTTGTACTAACAGGTATAAAAAAAAATTCTACTTGCACCAATAAGGAATTTTCATGGAAACTATTTCCAACCTTCTTTTTCCATTACTTTTATGTTAGCTTCTCAGTTTTTACTTTGTTTGCTCACTGTTGATATACATTGAAAGGCCTCAGAGCATTTATTTCTATTGTTTTACTTTTTTCTATTGTGGTGTAAACTTCATTATTACTAATAATTACCAAACTTTCCTAAATATTAAATGAATAAACAGTGAAGTGAAAGAAGAGTACAAGATAGATGATCGGTCCCAGCCAGCGAAGAGAGTTGCTTCGGCGCTGCGATTAACAGGTGTGGCTTATAGTTTTGGAAAGCCGATAGCGTGGCAGCAAGTCTTGAGGTCTACAACTCAACCGGAAGTGGCAGAGATGTCGAGGACATCAAGTGGTCCAATGGAAACCAAAAGGAGTCTTTCAGATCAGTTTCATTTTGAACTATCATAGGTCTCTAGATTTGACTTGATTTTTTAAAGTGTTCGTATACTTCTGATCCTTCCCGCCTGCTCAACTCTTCTTTAATGTTCATATCCACATTTATGAAAGACAAGTGCACATGTAGAATGTATGTGATGTGCTTTATGAACATTGTAACTGAACTGATTTGAATGACATTTTTTTGTTTTTAGCTTTTTATCTATCTACTAAAGTTGTGTAAGTTTATAAGGATTGAAAATTGTCCTATTAATTTTCATAGATATACGATTTTTTTTTTTTTTTTTTTGGATTGTGAGATTGAGAGTCTGCTAGAATGACTCTGACGCTGATTCCCTTAGCGCATATTGCATCTCCCTAAAGATTTTACATTGGAAATCCTAAATTTTGCCTAATTCAATTATATTTAGAGTTGGGTTTTTTAACGAGTACCTGACATCGTATAGGCTTTGGGCTAATGTTTTAACGTCCTCTTTTGAGGAACGACGTACTCATTTCCTCAAATCCAGGACTGGAGTGAGTTCAGAGTCGAGCATCAAAGCCACTGGGCTATCATGGCCCCCCTACAAGACAATTTACTACTTCATTTATATTTTGACGTGAGATAACTATTCTTACGGAAAGGTAATCTAAAACTTTATTTTTGAACCGAGAAAATAATGTCAAAACATAAATGAACTAAAATTTTCTTATATCTTTTAATTTTAAGACAAATATTTTGCTGAGTACTTCATAACAGTACTCGTGGAAGGAGACTCTGGACTAAAGTTGAGTTATACTGCCTAAACTAAAATGTGAATTTTACACAAGTTATCAAAATAAAGTTGTGCAAAACTTTATTTTTATAAAATAAGACACAATTTGAAACGTGTTACGTCGATGGATTGGCCAGGGGGGGTAGTAGTAGTTGGCAAATCTACGTAGTAGATTTCTTACATGGGGGACATGGTAGCCCAGTGGCTTTGATGCTCGACTCTAGACGGACACCTCGGTTATAAAAATATCTGGTGTAAGATTGTAAAGAAAGTCATGGCCCTCCATGGTCTACAGTGTCACGTACTGAATATCATTCTTATATATCTCATAAATATAAAACTTTATTTTATATGCATACCCGTGGAAATAGTGGTGACCGAACCGATCGGATGATCGTTGATTTAGTTGAGAATAATGTTGCAACTAAATTATTCTCAATCCAGAGAAAAATCAACGAGTAAAATAAACGGGTAAATCAACAAAATCAAAGGATATACATTAAGATATCAAGATTATAAAGTTGTTCAAAGTTTGCTTAAATCTGTTAGATAAATTTAAATGATATATGAATGAAATATACAAGCTGCTGATGAAGAGACCAAAACTACAAATTGATTTCTCCCTATTCCAGGTTTTTAAATTTTTAACAGTATCGTGTAAAACTTCATTCACGGCCACCCGTCCCTCTTTTTTTTTCTATAATTAATTACGCATAGATTTACCGCAAACAAGTAATTTTCCTTTTACTTTTACCATTTATATGGTAGTTTTTGGAACATTTGACAGATAAATTATTAAAAAAAAAAATAAACAAATAAACAAGAACTCCAGAAGTTGAAGGTTGCCTGAATTCCTATGAAATATTACCTTTCAACAATGTTGTTCTTCTATAAATCATCTGATATGTGTTCATAAATATTCTTTGTCCTTAATTATTCATATCTATTCAGAACATGACCTTAACTGGTTAATATCAAATGTTCACCATTTAATCATTTAGTCACTCTCCTTAGAAAAAAAATAATAATAAAATATGGAAAGCTCGATAAATTTTTAATATGGGGAATTTTGGTACGGGGGAAATTCTTTAGTAGTTGTTAAAGGTCTGTTTTAGTCAAACGCTTTCAGCTGTAGGTTTTTTAAGCGTTTTGGATATGATTATTGTAATTGGTAGCCCCCATTGTAATCATGCGCGGAGCAACTTGGCTGGTCGACTGGTCATCGGGAGTCCCCCTTTTGATTGGCTTACTTCTATCAAAGTCAGTCATATTTGGAATGACATCGCAGAGGCTTGGGACCGGCTGTTGTACTTCTCCCAGACGAAGGCATGTCTGCTCCCATATATATGGTAAAAAGATTTCACATAAACACGTGAAATAGCAATCAATGTTCAAACCACACTATACGTTCTTTCTTCGGCTTGATATAGTGTTAAGAACTTGTTTGCTGATTTTTCCTGGATGTTCATTAATAGGGATTGAGAATTGCTCGTTCACAAAACCATTTATTGTGAATAGATAGTAGTTCTTGAACTTCAGGAAACACTTTGTCAAATTCTTTTGTGTTTGTTTATCAGATTCTAAATGCACCAGGGTGAGATTAAAAATATAGCTGACTTTATTCAACATAATGTCTGATTGATATCGGTCGCCTTCTATGTGAGGTCCAATTAAAAATTGTTATATGAGATAGCAACAAAAAAAAAACAGATTATAATTTTCTGATTTAACTGTTGAATATATTACAAAATATGTTTAGTGATTTTTATTTACTCTTCGGTAAATTTCAATTTTTATATACCCGTGATTAAAACAAGATAATAATTATATATATTTGTAAATAATGGAAAAAAGTAAATAGGAATATACTTTTATTAAATGAAAATAAAAAAGAAAAATATGATATCAAAATTGAGTCCGTTGCGGCTCAGAAGTGCACTTCTCAGCAGGCAGTAAACATATTATGGTTCTTTCTGATGCGTCTTATGAATAATTCAAAGTTCTCCAAGGAATTTATACGAGTATTTTTTCTTTGCACAGTAAAGTAGATTGAAAATAAAATAACCATGTTTGAAAGACGGTAGAATAATGTACAAAAAAACATAATGATTGTTATCTCAAGAGAAATGCTTGAAAGTTGTTAGTAAATATTTTACGAAGGATATGTTTATCTGAGTAAGAGATGTGATTTTTTTATGAAAATGAAAGCATTTTTCCTCTTTAAGAACTTATCTCTATAAAAGGCAGGAAATTGCTGAGAGATGTAAAGCACCCCTGTATCCTTTATTATCCAGGGCTCAAAACTTATTAGATTCAGGAAACCATCGCATAACGGAACTGCACTAACTCCCAGAGGAATTAAAGCCTCCAATTATCTGTGTTATGTAGAAACTTTCACTGTACTTAGGCCTCTTAAAGCGAATTTAAAATAACATGAAGTGAAGTCTAGGGAATTTTAACAAGATAGAGATATATAACAGACTCTCGTTTGTACCACCAGAAATAGTTTGTGACATTACTTTAAACCACAATACCTTGTAGATGTAAGTAAATTATCAATATATATTTTTTTTTTTTTTGTAAGGAGGTGAAATGCATTTACGCACATTGTGCTGGGCTCTCAGTAAACCAGACTACCAACTAATACACCCCCTTTTTTTCTTGGACACTAGGCTGGAACTGTTTCACACATTACCTCAAGCTAGGCCATTCATTACCTTACGAAAGACATCCTTGAATTTAGAATTAGTCATTCCCTTCTAAGTCTCTCTTTTTTGTAGAGAGGATATTTTTGACTAGGCCGTCTACCATTTTCCAAACAGTACTGTTTGACTAGGCCCTCTCTAACATTTTGGTCATGATGGTTTCTGGTGAGAATATACCAGTTTTCTTCACCAAATCACTTCTCTGGTCATTCCATTTCTTAAATACAAAGAAAGCGTGCTCCACATCGTCTATTGCTGAGCAATACAGGAACTCGGGATTCTCGTGATTTCTTATCTTGTATAGGTAGGCGCGGAAGTACCCATGTCTGCAAATTATCAATATTAGTCATATTATATGAAATAATATTGTCAGAACCAAGGAATAGTTAACAAATAATATTAAGGAGAACCAACTTACCTCGCAAATTTATGAACAAATTAACCATTTTAGATGTGCTTTATAAAATTACATATTGATATTATCACGTGAATAGTCTATAGCAATACATCGAGCTCAATGTTTAATTGACGTTAGATGAAAAAAAGAAGAGATTATGAGCGTGCCGCACGTGTTATTGAAGAGAAAAAAGAATAAAGTAAACATTATACAAAGGAAAAGCTATAAGAAATACGTAAAACTAAAACAGAAATATTGAAATTATAAAAAAAGACAAGTTTTACAAAAAAAAAGCGTCTATATAATATTAATAAATAAAAGATTTAACTTTGTAGATTCAAGCCAGGTGTACTTAGCTTTCAAAGCCTGCGGAATAATACTGTTATTGTTAGTAACACTCCTATCAAGTAGAATATGCAGCGTGGAGCAATCAAACAACGATAGACTTTGGGTGTTAGCTTATATGGTAAGAGGAAAAAGGAGTAATTGGTAACAGAAGTTTTATTACAGCTCTGTTCTAGCTGAACCTAACAGAAGACTTACTGCTATATTACATTATAATGTATAAATATAACTGATTTTTATACATTCTAAAAAATGATCAGAGTTTTAGGAGCTATTAAAGAAATCGTCATCATATCTACAATGTCTATCGTACAAAACTTTCTTCTCTTAGGTGTCTTCCACCTCTTCCATCAAACTGTATACTTTGCCTGGATAATGCCAATGTATACTGGGCGGTTGCAGTCACATAGTTATCAGTGACGTGCAGTGAGGGTTGGAGAGGCACTGACTCACAAGTCAGATTTACAAACATACAGTAGGATGCCAGTAGGATAAGAAGGATGAGAGAATAGGAGCATATAAGATGCTTCCTTGAGGCAGAGGTGCTGCCTGCCTCAAGGAAGCATATCACTGTGGACTTAAATCAATAAGGTGTAAATATTACACACATGCGAGTAATACATTACCAACAACCATGGGAAAGAAAACGTATACTGTTATTACATAAAAGTGTCCTCAGCCATCATATTGGAAACATACAGAGAAATGTAACAAGCACGCGACATTGGCACGCGCTCAATCCAGTTTGTGAGCGATTACGCAATCTGGAGGGAGGCTCGTGCTGTCCAAGCCTCACCTCTCGCCTCCCAAGGAGACTCCGTTATTTAAGGAAATACAGAATTTTCTGCGATTTGTACTATAACAATGGTCAAAAGGTATTAAGAATCACGTTAAAATTGTAGTCCAGAGGACAAATATTAATACTTGTGTTATTTTATTATTTCGTTTCTTTTCTCCTTTCATGATGACAAGGCACAGCATCATCTGACTGCATGTCAAGTAGACAAATTTAAAAAAAAAAGAGGTTTTGATAATTTGTTTACAGAAGATAATAGTGCTGAGTTGTTTGTCGTTTGAAAGGTTTAAATTCCCAGTAATTATGAAGCATCGGGTTATTAGAATGAAGGGATTGAGTGGAAATACGTAAAAAAAACAGTGTTCAATCAATATTTCTTAAAACTTTATAAATTTACATTGTTCTTAATATAATCAGTTCAGAAATAAACTAATGATTCATATACAATAGACAAACACATTTACGATTTCTAATTTTAGAAATTTGAGAGAGTCTTAGAGATTATCTGGACTTATCTTCCAAAAGTATTATGTGCATTACTATATATATATATATATATATATATATATATATATATATATATATATATATACAATTAAAAGAAACGGTCCAGCGGACTTTTTTAAAATAAACTAAATTCAAAACGAAGGAAACACACAGAAAGACACAGACATAACTCACATCGATATTTCGACCATCGTCGTCATCAGGAGGTGCGAAGAGCGAAGAGTCCCGCCCTGTCTTCCTGCGGGACTCTTCACTCTTCGCACCTCCTGATGACGACGATGGTCGAAATATCGATGTGAGTTATGTCTGTGTCTTTCTGTGTGTTTCCTTCGTTTTGAATTTAGTTTTTTTTTATAATTATAATATATATATATATTTATATATATATATATATATATATATATATATATATATAGTTCAATATAGAAAAAGAAACATAGAGATATCAAAAGAACACACTTACAGTCTCTAATTTTCGGTTTGAACCGTCTTCAGGAGAGATAAGAGAGGGAAACCAAGCGCACTGGTTCAGAGACGGTTGGAGATAAACCTATATATATATAAAACCTACCATATGTATGCGGTAGGTTTTGTTTTTGAGGGCTGGGTCATATAAAAGAAAATAAACTCCTTCCTAGGCCCTCAAAAACAAAACCTACCGCATACAAAATTTTCGGCTTACTTAAGCAGTGGAAAACGATACAAATAGGAGAATCAACATTAAGAAATAAACTGGAGATTTACTAACAATAGAAAAATACTGCCTTTCTGCTTTTCTTATGATCCTTCAAGTCTGAAATAATTTTTTTATCTTTACCTATCTGTATTTAGTAAACGTTTGGCGTAGAAAATATATACAGGAATGTTACAATGGACACTAACAACTCTACAATCGAAGGATTCCTTATAATATCAATAGAAAAATAAAAAAAATTCTAAAGGCCTTTTCATTATTCAATCTCTGAGAATTCAAAGAATGTGTTGGAGGTGTTTTTTTTATTTTTCTTTTACTACGATCTACGGAAAGGCCATAAATCTTTTGCTATCATCATGACATCTTTGATCTATATTTATGAAGTAGAAATTCTACAATTATCATCATATCAAGATTGGCTGCAGTTTTAAGAGCTGTGACCTTGTATTGTAATTTAGATTTCTCACATCCCAAATAAAACTTTCCAAATCCAGGAGTTTATCTGGTTTCGTTCAGTATTGTAGATTAGGTTGCAATGGTAGTCCCACAAGGAATACACGTAGGCCAAGCAATGGCCCTTTGTGATACCACACAATGAAGATTGATTCTACAGTGGGAGTCCTAAAGTTTGCCTAACTCAAGTGTATTTAGAGTAGGGATCTTTAACGAGTACCTGACATCGTACAGGCTTGGGACCGACGGTTCAACGTCCTTCTCCGAGGGACGACGTGCTCAAATTTATTCACCTCCCGCATGGATAAATCGAGGGCCATGTGGAGATCTAACCCCGGTCCTATCAGTTCAGAGGCGAGTACGTTAACTACTGAGCTAACCTGGCTCCCATAGTATTGTAGATTAGTATTAGTTGTGACCTTGTATTGTAATTTAGATTGCTCACATCCCAAATAAAACTTTCCAAATCCAGGAGTTTATCTGGTTTTGTACAGTATTGTAGATTAGTATTCTTTTGGTGAAATTAGACTAAACTTTTATTATCTGCCACAAACTAGACGGTCATAAAAATGACTGGCACAAATCCCAGCATGATGTAAGCAGCTTTATGACGTCAAAGTACTGTAAGAAAACCTATAGTTTTCTTCTTTTTACTGTAAGCAAACGCGTCATCAAAAATAATGCACAAACAATTTAACGAATGGACTTATTTTAATTTTGCTTTCATTTTTCTAACTTTGAAGAAAATATGATTGACAGGTTTTTGTAAAAGCGATTTATAAACATACTGTGTTCCTTCTGAAAGACTGTGTTGCAAAATTAGAGAGGTTTCTCTAATTTGAGTGAGAGAGAGAGAGAGAGAGAGAGAATGTATTGCACAGTAAATAATAATGCAAGTAAATAAAATAAAAAAATTCGTAACTATCCTTTATTTTAATTTTTTGACTTCTATTTTTTGATATTTTTATTATTCTCTTGTTACAATTGATTATGTTTTAATATTTTCCATTAATTTTTAGTCTTTATTGAATATTTTTAATAGCTTTTATTAGCCTTTCATTTAATACTGTAGAATATATTTTGACCCAGTAAGTCACTGGTTGTTAGATATCTTTCTCGATCGTACAAGAAGAATCCTGTATATTTTCTTCTCTAATACTAACTAGGTACTATACTTTTTCATTATGAGTTGTATTTTTTTATTTTTACTGCAATTACAGTTGAATATTTTTTTAAATTTTTTTAATTTTTAATTGAAAATTTCAGGACCCCCCCGAAACACTGAACCCGCGAAATAACCGCGAACTAGCGAGGGATTACTGTAACAGCTTTTTCGAAATGGTAACATGTGACAATATTAGAATTATTTTATTGATATTCTTGGAAGGTACCATGTTATGCTTACATAACCTGCCTAGCACTATTTTTAACTGCGTGATTGTTTTCTTATCTGTTGTTGTTACCTGTAATCAAGTTTAAAATCCATATGTTCTGATGATCCTAATTGAGACTGCGAGACGTAATCAGTTAGCAGGCCCACAGTCGGCTCTCCAAAATGATGCATACCATCTCTGCTTCTCTGACGATTACAGCCCGGATTCCGACAAACCATCTAGTTTCTCATGTTATTAGTTATTAGTGTACCTAACTTTGCAATTTAATCTGAAAAAAAAATGTTTGTTGAAAAATTGATAAATAAAACCTTAAGAAGAGGCACTTGAAGAATACTATAGCAGTTGAGGGTGTTCTAATTTCAATACAATCTCGTTTTTATCGCTTAAATTTATTCTAAACACTCTAGAGTCATTAACATTATCTGGTAAATCCAACCTACTTTACTGTCATCATTGTTTCAATGATTTTTAATTGCACGTGTCACGTTATCAATTTATTTAACAAAACCAACAATCAGCAGAGAAGTATTTCACGATTCAAAATCTAAATTAGTCAAATAATTATGAAGCCCTAGTAACGATTACTTGTCCAATGACTACAAATCACATAGTAAGGATCACCTCACTGCTGACACAGATCTCATAGTAAGGGTCAATTTATCCTGTGCAGACCTCATAGTAAGGGGTTACGTGGTCACTTATTCATGCAAGATTGGTGGATGGCATTACAAGTCATGAAAAGAATTTGATTCTTTCTTCTACGAGTGTTTTTAACATATTAATGAATTGAAAGTAGATATAAAAAGATATAAATGAACAGTTATAAATGAAGGAATTAGGGGCAAAGGTGACTTTGATTATACTAAGTTGCACACTGAACTCCTATAGTGGAGCTATCTGTGAAACTGTTCTCACAACTCATCTAGTCATGGCTATTACTTTAGTTAAGTATGAATAGTAACTTATGTTTAATTCTTACAATAGAGAGTTAAATGCTAAATATAGAATACAGTAATCCCTCGCTAGTTTGCAGTTCAGTTTTCGCGGATTCAGTGTTTCGCGGGGTCCTGAAATGTTCAAATAGAAATTAAAAAAATATTCAACTGTAATTGCAGTAAAAAATAAAAATAAACACTCGTAATCAAAAAGTACAGTAGTTAGTATTAGAGAAGAAAATATACAGGATTTTTCTTGTGCGATCGAGAAAGATATCAAACAACCAGTGACTTGCTGGGTTAAAATATATTCTACAGTATTAAATTAAAGGCTAATAAAAGTTATTAAAAAATATTCAATAAAGACTAAAAATTAAAGAAAAATGTTAAAATATAATCAATTGTAACAAGAGAATAATAAAAATAGAAGTTGAAATTAATAAAAAAATAACAACCAAAGATGATTCCTTTGATCTGATTGGCTAATTCATATCGCGCAACTTACAGTTTACCAGGCCACCCACGCCCTTGTGAATCTACGCACTAAACATTAGTCTTTGTTCAGAGTTATTTCTTATTTTTTCTTTCTGTTTTTCATTTTTATTTACAACACAGTACACTATTTAGTAAGGTCAGGATTGTTTGTCTGTTGGAAAGGTCGTTGTTTGAGCTTTAGAGGCTTTTATAAAGGCGCGTCCATTATTCGCAGATTTTCGCTTTTCGCGGGTGTCTTCGGTCCCCATTATCCGCGAAAAGTGAGGAATTACTGTATAGAAATGACATAAGTACCTGAACTTTCAGTATCTGAAATTATAGTTTTTGTAAAGTATCTAGTTTGAAAATAATGGATAATAATGAAAAAAACGTGTTTGTTTGTTATTGTCAAGAATTTGCTTGATAGAATGGAGATTTATTTAGAAGTTGATCTTCTTATTCGGGCTATTTAGTGTATATGTTATAGCGAAAGCAACTCAAGGGTAGATACTGACATAACTCACTTCTATATTTAGATAATCATTGTCATCAGGAAGCGAAGGGTCCCTGATGACGAAGACGAAGGAACACCTCCCCTCCTGATGAAAACGATTATCTAATTATATAAGTATTACGTCAGTGTATATATTTGTATTGCTTTCGTTATAATTATTATCAACGTTTTATTTGATTATATATGCATATGTAGCTTCTGAAATAGAGTATGCAGTGGGACCTTATCTGGACTGCAGTTCGGTTTAAAATAGCATTTTAAATGTCAAGCTCTTCTACCCCAACAAAAGCCCTACCGTTTTTACGGCTAGCTGTACTGTGCGATTATCTTTTGAAGAAAATGCCAATTTCTTCTCTAAAGAAGATCACAATGTATGTAGCCTGCGGTGTCAGTCCTCCTAGTACATATAAGGAATCTCTTGGGCTCGTTCTGAATTCCCCAAACCATTCATTCAGATACAATTATGTCCTGCGCATTTTACCAAGATTCCTAGCTAAAAATATATGACCACCATATTTGACCTGACCAGTGAACACAATCACATGACAAGGGTCACTTGATCTCATGTTGATCTCATAGTAAAGAGTTAAGTGGCCACTGGACACAGGTATCAAAGTAAGGGTCATGATCTCACGCAGAACTCATAGTAAGGGGTTAAGTGCCTACTGGACACAGGTATCAAAGTAAGGTTTATGATCTCAAGCAGAACTCATAGTAAGAGGTTACGTAGCCACTGGGCACAGATTTAATAGTATCGGTGAAATCTGACCATTACATAATGACCATAAATAATTTAGTAAGGATCACCTAACTACTGACACAGATCTCATAGTAAGGGTTAATTTTTATCGTACGTAGATCTCATAGTAAGGGGTTACGTGTCCACTGATTACAGATGTCATAGTAACGGTCACTTGACCAATCACTATAAATCACATAGTAAAGATCACCTCACCACTGACACAGATCTCATAGTAAGGGTCACATGAACCTACATAGGTCTCATAATAAGGGTTTACCTGGCCACTGGACACAGGTATCAAAATAAGGGGTCACTTTACTAATGACCACAAATCACATAGTAAGGATCACCTCACTACTGACACAGATCTCAAAGTGAGGGTCCTAAGTAGATCCCATAGTAAGTGGTTATGTGGCCACTGAACACATATCTCATAGTAACTGTCACTTGACAATAGCAACAAATCATACAATAAAGATAACCTCACCACTGACACAGATCTCATAGTAAGGGTTACCTAACCACGTACAGAAATCACGTTGTACGATAGCCTATTTAATGCTCCAGTTACATTAGCTAATATTCTTAGCAAATTCAGGGATAGTTTGTTTTCTTCTATTGTTGCTCAAATAATAATGATACCACAATAAATTACATAAGAATAATTTGGAATTAAAACAGATATATCATAATAAATTACTAAATGATAAATCACGAAATTAAAGTTTCGTGATTACGAAAAATTCTGTTTACGTAACAATTAAGGATTACGTTTCGTGATTCGTGAAATTACTAAACAGCGAACATTTGGTGTCGGCAGTACTTTAGGTGTTGACTGTGTTATCCTATGATATTTCCAAACTAGTTAGACTGAGGAATAGAGTGCGAAGTGTATCACTAATTGTATTATTTTTTTGTGAACTAAATCCTTATTCCTTTTTTTTTATGTTTTTCTTTTATTTTTGTATAATAGTTACACTTAAAAGAATTGTCTAATTATAAAAAAATGTGATTTGTAATCTTTTCAAATGATTTAATTGAGATGAATAGAATAATATTGATAATAATGAAAAACATGTTTGTTTCTACTGTCGGGATGTCGCTTGGTGGAATGAAGATTAATCTAGGGAGTTGAGATCGTCCCTATCTGGGCAATTTAATATATCTCGTAGATATATATTTTTAGACTTGGCTATTGCTTTGCTTGCTTAGTTTGTTTGAACAGCGCTATTCAAGTTCACTTGTCCCACAATCAGAATTCTCTTTAAAATAATAATACTACTAACCTACAGGTTTCATCGAGTTTTTTTTTTTAGTTTTTTATTTTTTAAACATTTTCTATTCTGTCATAGTTTCAATTTCTTTTAAAAGTAAAAAGATGTGTGGTTGTCCTTGAACTGTTGGCCTTAAGAGTGCCAACTGTGTCACTGGTGAATAGCGTGAGCGAGAGCCCAAGGTGGGTTAGTTATTAGAAATAATGCAGCCCAGGCCAACACGAACTTAAAGCTTGCATAATAACTGACCAACAAATCTGTCTCAGGCTTCTCTTAATTATAAATAATAAAATCCTTTTATTATGTCATATTTTATATAATTAATATATAACTATATTATAATATCGATATATTATTAATCTTATATATATATATCATCATTATTTAACTTATTGACACAACAACATCAGAAATGAAACAGAAACTAACTACTATATTTCGATGTCCACGTCATCAGGAAGATAGAAACGAGTCGCTCTGCAGGCAGACAAGACTAGTCCTTTTGCCGACGTTTCGACATATATTTATGTCATCTTCAGGGCTTGGAAATCTGATTTATGTTGCAGCATACCTATTTCCTACTGTTATATGATGGCTACTATTTGTTTGTTGGGAGGTTTCTTTTTGGTTTATTATGAATTGTAAAAATATTGTAAAAAGATTTCCAAATCTTTGCCAATAGGCAGTCTATTGGCAGAATGACTGAGGCTTCGCTGAGCAGCGGGTAACTGGGACCTCACGCATGAACTTGTAAACTTCATTCCTATTGGTCAACATTGTAACGAATATATATATATATATATATATATATATAAACATAACATTATAAAATAATAATATAAATGTAATAAAAAATTTTGAACTTATATATGCTCGTAAGAGATTACTGGTAGTTAATGGGATAACATTTTGAAGGTAAAACGAATGAACGTAAGTCGAGAATTGTCTGTTCTTTATTTAGATTTATAGCATACTTTCCAATAATGAGTGAAGAATACATAAAGGCTTATTTCAAAACTAATTAAGGAATAATTGTAACAATTAGTTGAGAATCTCTACAGAATTTTTCCTGAATGACTAGCTGACCTTTTAATTAGAGAGAAAAGTAATTAATTGTCTGAATGAAATCAACTCTTGTTAGTTTCGCCTACTCTGCGCTCGATTAGGCCAACTTGCAAAGAGACCTGAGAATTAGCAATTGACCTTCGTTGAGACTGCAGTTAAAGCTAGAATCTGAGCTTGTGAGCTTTTGACAACCTGTTGTATTTGACCCTGTTGGGGGCTTATCAGTGGTGATTTAATCACCTCTTCTTATCAGAGTGTTTTGGGCTGTGTTATCATGTCATTATAACCACTTCACCTACTCAGCCTATGGTCTCTTAAAAGTTTTAAATCTATTTCTTTTGAACAAAGCAAGTTAAATTATTCAATTTGATAACTAGTTTCCAGCATTAGTTCAAGGTTGCCAGATCCTAGTAATCAAATAAAGCTAAGTCGATAAACAAAAAAGCCAAATAATTTTACTAACTACAAAATTACAATTTTAATTACAAATTATACGTAAATTTCATAAAAACTTCTTCTTCAAAAAGGTTGTCCTCTTCATTGTTGCCAGACTCAGTAGAGCATTTCTTACAATATAAAAGGTCAGCTTTGAATCTATTCAACATTTCCGTTGAAGGAACAAATTCCTTACAGCACTGTTACAAGTCAATAGAGACAGCTGAAGTCTATTTCTTGCTTTAGTTTTTATGCAAATTAATAGAGATAACGCCCTCTCCACATATTGCTTATATGATCAAACCACAATAAGAAATGGGAAAACAATACTAAGATCTTTCAACCGTAACAAGCGGTCTTCGTCAGAGTCAGAAATCCTGAATCAGAGTCAGGGTTTTTGACTCTGACGAAGACCGCTTGTTACGGTTGAAAGATCTTAGTCTTGTTTTCCCATTTCTTATTGTGGTTTGATCATTGATTGTTATTTCACGTGTTTATGTGAAATCTTTTTATATTGCTTATATGTGTTATAAGGTAAGTAAGAGCAAATATATCAAACTTTAAATTATGGATGCTGCATTACTCCCTTCCAAAACTGCTCTGTGTCCTATAGATAGAAAGTATAGATAATTTCTTTGATCTAGAAGCATTTGCTGTATAACTCTTGCCTTATATTCGATTGCTATTGTATGATGGTTTCCACTTTGGCATGATGATGGGTTCAAAATTAAGAAATATTGAATGGCGAAGCTTTGAGCCACAGCAGAATGCGTACAGTACAAATCAAAATACTTTGGTGTTAAGTACCTTAGTTAAGCAGAATTGTTATATAAGTATGCCCAATTTCCATTAAAAAAGCCAAAAAAATTCCAAAAAGTTCAACAAAATTTTGTAAGTCAATCACTAATAAAAAAAGCCAATTTTAAGTAATTTGGCGTTAAAAAAGCCAATATGACAACCCTTCTTCAGTTCCAAGTTCTTTCATATTCCTTCTGCAGGTTTGCTGCATAACTTTTTTTTATTCTGGTGCCAGGATTACGGTCTCAAGTTCTGATACCAATATTGGTTTTTGCTCTTGTTCAACTTCCTTGGCAAAATTTGCTAATATTCTTACTCCGACTACGATGTGATGTTTTTTTCCTGGCCCTGGCTTTAACGCCCAGATTTTTTCATGTGTTGTTTCCAGTTCCCATGGCATTATTTGTATGCTCTCGTTTCAGCTCCCGTGTCAAGATCTGTTTACGTCCTCGCTCCGGATTTGTTGTCACGGTTCTTTTTTATTCATTTCCAGCTCTTGTCAAAATGGTTTAAAAAATTACCACCGATTAGTCTTACTAAAATTTTGGCACATTCTTTCTAATATTCACTTGTAATAAATAATAATAATACGAAATGTATAGAATCTATTTGATGGATTTACATACATAGTATTATGTTTTTTTAAATATATTTTTTATGTTAAACATTTTTTTAAAAAAAAAATCTTATTCAGATCATCATCACATCGAATTGGAGGAAAGTAGTCTTTGATTATACTCGTAGTATTATATATTACGCCTTTACAGACATTGTGTGTTTAGTATGTTATATTTAGGCAAACTAGATATACTACTAATACATACTACAGAAGGAACAATCTGAACAATGGAGCATAAAAAAAGGCGCAGAAAACTCCAGGAAAAACTATGTAAATATCTTATAAGAAATCCAACAAAACTGACGTAATACTACCAATACGTAAATTGTTTGTTATTAATATATCAATCATAGTACTAATGATACAAATCATGTAGCATACTTATAAGTAGTATTTATTTTATAAATAATTCACATTTGCAAATGAAAGAGTTTCCAGTTTATATTACCAATTATGTACAACACGTTTGAATGTGTGACTCTGAAGGGCCAGTTGCTTTGTCCAATAATCTATGTCTCAATTCTGAATTTCCTTGTGTTCTTTAGACGTTCATTTTAGTTCATTTTGTTGTATATATAATTATATAAAACAGTTACATATGTATACTTTTATTATAATGTGTATGATTACCGAATTCAACATGACGTGTGCACATAAAGTCACAAAAAGTGTTTGCCTGATGGCTGAGTGAGCCACTTCTACTCCTTATGACGACGAGATGGAAATATAGAAGTGAGTTGTCAGAACTCTGTTACTTATACCAACTTTTTTTTTGTAATAATGCGTATATATATACGCATACAACGATTTCACATAAACACGTGAAATAACAATCAATTATCAAACCACAATAAGAAATGGGAAAACAAGACTAAGATCTTTCAACCGTAACAAGCGGTCTTCGTCAGAGTCAAAAACCCAACAGACCCAAAAATCCAGTTGGGTTTTTGACTCTGACGAAGACCGCTTGTTACGGTTGAAAGATCTTAGTCTTGTTTTCCCATTTCTTATTGTGGTTTGATCATATACGCATACATATATAAATCAAGAATTTACAGTAAACATGTGAAATAAAAATGACCTAAATTACTGTAGGGACTTCAGAAAAGAGACTTAAGCTTTTCAACCAAAACAACTTGTCTTCGTCAGAGTCACAGTGGAACTGAGCGTATATGTATAACTTCAGCTGGCGAGTCATATGGGGATCTTTGAAGGATTATTTGTGGCTCTCAACAAATTTACCCGAGTTCCCTTTTCATTTTTGTAAATCATTATCATTTCGTATGTTTCTCTATGTATTTTTTTTGCATACCTTTTAGATACTTATTTATTTGCGGCTCGTGTAACATTTCAATTTTTTGAAAATGGCTTGGACTGTCAAGGAACTTGACCACCACTGCTATAAAACAAGATTCACAATAAGCACGTGAAATAGGAATCAACGGTCAAACCACAATAAAAAGTGAGAAAAAAGAAGGAAAAATGGGAGAAGAAAAAAGTCTTTTTTCTCATTCTTATTGTGGTTTGGATGTTGATGGTATGCTATATATATATATATATGCCGTATATATAGCACATACCTTGTTAGAAATTTCACAATAGATATGAGATTGTATAATCAAAGGAAGAAAGAAGAAGGCTACAGGTCTTAATCAATAGTTCTTTTGCAACGAGATTCTGTAAAATTGCTCGTCATTTTCTCTTTGTTCTATTTCATGCTGTATATCTTATACAGTATGTATGTATAAGAGTAGTTTCCTCCATAAATGTATATAATGTTTCAATAGGTTTGGTTAGGTTGCTGTGGTAGTCCCACAAGGGAACACGCATAGGTCGAGCATTGGCCCTTTGTGATACCACACAATGAAAATTGATTCTACAGTAAGAATCCTAAATTTTGCCTAACTCAGCTGTATTTAGAGTAGGGATCTTTAACAAGTACCTGACATCGTACAGGCTCGGGGCCGACGTTTTAACATCCTTCTTTGAGGGACGACGTACTTAGATTTATTCACCTCCCGCATGAATAAATCGAAGGCCAGATGGGGATCGACTCCCGGTCCTATCAGTTCAGAGGCGAGTGATAATGTTTCAATAACCCATCACCTGGTTTAATGATAAGATTGCCGCAAATGCATTATAAACTGAGATACTAGATTGTGGGATCGTAATTTCAAATGAAGTATTAATAGAGTAAGGATGTTCTTGGTTATACTGTGAAACCTCCGGACATTTCAATAAGCAGCATTAGCATTTATGTTTAGCCTATCTTCATTCCTACAATGAGTTTGCACCATTCTCCTCTTGGCTATGTTAAACTATCATACCATTCCTTATTTTCGACTACTTTCTTTTAATAAAAGAGAGTGATGTTATTAAAGCCTCCCTCTGAAATATATTGTTGACAAGTGACTTGCCCAGCCTTGTTATTCAAGTTTATTTATAGCCTTTCCAATACGTCTCCTTACTCTGGACCAGTTCCTGGATATATAAAAGCAACAGTATAGTAGTTCTCTTTCTCAAAATTCAAAGAAAACTATATTTAAATTCGCATATTTAACTATCAACAGAACACTACAACTCTAAATCATTTGTTTTTCAATTTTTCATGACTAATCTAAAACTTTAACTCAGTATTATTAATTACTTGCACAACTAAATCAGGCACTAATTATATTTATTATGATTAATTAATTGATCCAAATGAAAATTTTAATTATTTAAGTTTTAAATTACTAAATCACATTTAAATGTATTTATATATTTTTTTAAATCATTTTTTTTCTTGATGATGAACTGTTATTGAAATGTCCATGATAATAATAAATGTTTATATTGCTCTACCTTACGTTTAATATCGCTTTCAATGACCATCAGATTTATCAATGTTTAAACCATGATAGTGGTACTCGTCAGGAGTAGTATTATCAGTTTATCTTTATATTTTTGTGCTTGATATGATATATATATATATATAAAGTGTCACACAATCACGTGAAATCTTTTTATTTATGTATACATATTTAATATTAATAAAATAAAATGATGCAAATTTTCAAAATATAAATCCGTTATATAAATTTAATCTTCGGTTATCTTGGGGCCCACCTGGCTAACTTTCAGGGCTTACCGTTTGGTGAGCACTATTTTAGACTATTAAAATGTTCCTCATTTGTTATTTAGCACATGGTTTTTTTTTGGGGGGGGGGGGACCACATACCGGGTTTATTGTACAACTAGATTAATTTTGAGGTAAAATGGATAAACAAAGAAAAGTCTCCATACAAATGAAGTTTTATTCAACAACAACAACGGATTTCGAACACTTTGTGTTCATTATCAGGAAGACACCAAGTATTGATTTAGATTAATTTTGTCTCGTTAAAGTTTATTAAAAAGGAATTCTTTAAAGAGTATCTGATATGGTATATGCTCAGAATTACACCTTTACCAACTGTTTTCATCACCTATATGAAGAATGTAGGTTCATGGCTAAAATTCAAATTTTTAAGTAACTCCACTGCAGCTCATAAAACAAAAATTGCAATTTTCTGTTAAGTAGAAATTTTTTTTTTAATTAAATTGCATTAAACTTGATGATGTGATATTTTGACTAGTTGAAAATTGATTCTCATTTGGAGGGATATGATAGATTCGATTGGAGACCTCCAGGATGCCTCTACAACCGGAAGGCGTGACGTACTCGACAAGACGGGATATTGAGTATTATTTATTGACTGGTCCCAGGAGTTGGTCGTCAAGTATTGCTTTTTATTAGTTCATCGACCCCTCTGGTCTATAGAAAGATTTAAAGCTCAAGGCATTAACGATTGTATCAATTCTATATGGCGTATTACATTACTTGCTTCTTTCAGAAATATGACCAATTAGATTTGAAATCTTTTATCTGTTTTGTAGTTAAATACATGATTTATTCAACAAAGAAATGCTTCAAATGAACTTTTAAAAAAAAAATTATTACTTCATTGGAATCATTATCCTGAATTAATTTTGTTAACCGACTTTAAAGACAGACAAAGCTCGTAAAACATGTATGATTTTTAGTATTACAAGAATCAGTTCGTTTCTGGCAAGATTCCTAAAGAAAAATGTCTTATTCGAC
Source organism: Hermatobates lingyangjiaoensis (assembly GCA_026182355.1). Taxonomy (NCBI): domain Eukaryota; kingdom Metazoa; phylum Arthropoda; class Insecta; order Hemiptera; family Hermatobatidae; genus Hermatobates; species Hermatobates lingyangjiaoensis. Next base: position 572,685 of record JAPFBL010000034.1, on the reverse strand, counting down.
CTTTATAGTCCATAGAAAACAAATTAAAATTTAATTGTTTTCCACTAAAGTAGCAATTTCTTAAACTTACTTAAACTAAAATAAAACTAAAGTGTATCGTTTTAATAAACTGTAAACGACGAAATGGGAAAATGTGTTACACCTCGTAAATTTGCATTGGATTCATTGCTCTAGAAAGAACATTTTAGTCTCTACATAAAAATGCTTATTTCAACAAAGTTGTATACACGTTGTATTCTTTTTCATGTTAATCGACTGTTGTCGCTGATTGAAATGAATGAATTCACTATTCCATTTATCAATTTTTTTTTGATATTTTGATATATAGTCTTCATTAGTTTTTCCTCACTATAGATCTCTGAGGTTATTCCATAAAACATTGTATTCATTCCACAGAAAATGGCAAGTTCACAATTATAATCTTATATTAAACATGTAGACATATTAAAGAACTGGAATTGAGAAGGAGCTCTTTACGAATCTATTGGTTATACCCTTTAGTCGAGACCTATAAAAGACATTACAAAATTTTTAAAGAAAATTAATACCTGAGTTGTTTTTAGTAGTAGTGGTAAATTATTAAAAAGACATCAATAATTGTGAGAAGAAATAAAAGGAAGGTTGTTTTAATAGGATTATTCCGTATGGAGGTTTTTGATCTTTACATGTTGGACAAAAGTTTACCTATACAGTAAAGTAACATAAATATTCTATTAGAAGATAACAAGAGAAAGTGCTTTGTTTCAACATGTTCATTTAAACAATCATTCCATAAAATGGGAAGGTTTCATGGAATTGATCTTTCTTTCTTCTATTGCCGAAAGAAACTTAGTAGAAAGTGCCCTAGTTAAGTATCATTTTGAAAAACTCTTCCTTTATAACACATAGGCTATTCAGACTAGATGAATTTTAAATTCGTGGCTTAGTTAAGGAAAACTGGGCTTGTGGGTGATTTTTAAAATGTGTTTTTATATGTGACCTTTGACCGGATTGTTGATTCTAAATATACAGCTTAATGTTTTGTTTATATTTTTTCTTTCTTCTTGTATTCTTGTTTCATTTATTTATTAATTATTGTTTATATTTCTATTTATAAACAAAATAAATAAAAAAAATTATAAAATTAATTGTTATTATTTAGAAACTATATGTATAATATTTTCTATTAAATTATTTTTATTTATTTTCCTCTGTTTACCTTACAGTGTTTAATTTTATTGGGTATTTTGTTATCAAGTTATATTGTCACTTGAATTTTCCAGCTGTTTACCGGCCTTCTGGATAACTTTTATGTTACCTTCCTGGTTTTTACTTTGTTTGCTCTCTGATGATATAAAGTGAAAGGTCTCAGTGTATTATTTTCTATTGTTTTTCTTTTTCCATTGTGGTTTTATACTTCATATGTGGTTTTTTATTGGGACTTTTATCAAAATTGCCATCCTCTCTACTCAACATTTCTCAATTCGCTTTTCTATAAAAAAAAAAGTCGATTTATCTATTTTTCTTTTAATTAATTATTTATTTTCTACTTGACATTCAAAATTGGTACATTTTTGGATTTTTTATTTTTGTAATTCAATCATTATCATTATGTAACCAATTATTTCATTCGTAACCTTCATGAATCGTATTTATTTAAAATGAAGAATTACCAGTTCGTGATTATTTTACCCACACGTGCAAACTTAAATAATTAACGACTATTAAAGCAATGTTTGCATAGTATGTTTAGTTGTAAGAATAATTCAAGTTTCCGGATGACATTGAAGAATGAATCATAGAAGTTTTAACTTTATCACAATAATTAGAATGACTGGCGGGTGTTAGGCTCACCATGAGACGTGATTATATTTTTGTGCTTTACCATCATTTCTACCCGTTGCATCACGTACATTCCATCGCTGAGGTATTATTATAAAATAGAAATTATTATTACTATTTGTTATTTTGATATTCTGTAAAAAAACATGTAGTAGACAGTTGTGTTGTTTTACAGGATGTGTACTTTTGCTTTGTTGAAAAAATCGTATTGATTAGTTTGTATTACAGGGTGTATATGCGAAGTAATCTCCCTTTTGCCTGTTTTAATGTAAGAAATTGTTATCATTTCCTAATATACGTTGAAATATGTTAACCTCATGGCATGAGTAAAATATGGTTTTATTTTGTTCTTTGTTTGGCCGTGATTACCACCGTTGAGGTCTTTGTTCTCGTTCTGATAGGCTAATCTGCGAGTGTTCGATTCTTAAGATACTCTACGACTGTTTTTATTAATTTGGATTATTTTGACACATGCGTGCCTCTTTCTTTAATGATCGCATTAAATTCTAACGTAGTGCAATCACTTATTATGTGGTATTTACTCATTGTAGGGTAAAAAGCTAATGAAATAGTCTCCACATATAGAAATTTAATAGTAAAACAAGTCGTTTGGAACATGTAGTATTCTTCCTCAGGCATTAACTAAAAAATGGTTTATAGCATTAAATTTTTATGTGTGGAGACCATTCTATTAGCTTTTTACCCTACAATGATCACATTAAAGACGGATTACGGTCCAAGATAGATTTCACTGTTCTAATAAGGAGAATTTGTTAGAACTAATTAATTAGTTGTACCTTATTATAACTTCGAATTCAGTCTATCGTGAAAGAATTCATTTTAATTGTCCAGTTAGACTTATTTCTCATTGTTAGCTGTAAATCTTATTTTTTTTATCATTCCTTTGATCTTTTATTGCTTAAGAATCTATTGTTGTTTTCAGCTCTACCTATAGTGCACTAACAAACCTTTACTGTGCTTATTATAGAATAAGATACCTTCATGTTCGGTTTGGTTTTGATTAAAGTACGCCCGTCTGCAGGGGCTTGTTCTTAGTAATTATTTACCATTATATCTATGCTTTTGTTTTTAATTATAAAATATTAGGTCTCACAATGATTTACTCTTCACATTGATTTTCATGAAGTACATTCCTCTTAGAGAGAAAGTGATTTCATAGTTATACAAATGTATGATTTATTATTTTAAAACAAGTATGAAGAAATTAAAATATTAGGAGTTAAGACAGTTTACTGTGTTCTAAAGTGCTTAATTATATAATACAATTAAAATATTAGGAGTTAAAACAGTTTACTGTGTTTTAAAGTACTTAATTATACTACTGTCATACCTTGTACGATGATGTTGGAGTCGTGGAGCGCTTTCGGACGTTGTACCTCTTCAATCGTAACTAACTAACTTAGTTTAGTTGGTAACTAACTGACTTAGTTAGTTAGTTAGTTGCGATTGAAGATGGACAACGTCCGAAAGTGCTCGAATAACTCCAAGATCATCGTACGAGGTATGACGGTTTGCCATATTAACAATATAAATCACAACAACCTCAGTGGTAATAATAATATGCATGTAATTATACTAATGTTGTTGACGTTTGTTGTAGGTCATCGTGCTAACTCCATCTACTTGGGGGTACACCTTCCCGGACAGAAACGCCATCATCGGAGGCACAGACACCATCACAGGAGTATTGCTGCCTCATCAAACAAAGACCAGCTTGAGCCTCCAGGTCAGTCGAAATCAATATATCAGTTAGTCAATTCTACAACATATATAAGTCTTTTTAATATACTTTACAATCAAGTAACAAGTTACTGAAACTTACTTCTTGATTAGTACAATCAAAATATCAATTTTATAAGTTTTTCCTAAGAGTGTGTTTTCGACTTCTTCTTTAGGTCACCACCATCACCTCTTTAACCTAGAAATATAGGGACTAGCACTACAACTGCTATCCTATGTGACAGTAAAGAATTCGAAGAAGTTTGAAAATATTCAATTTCCTTGATTTCAGACTTGTCAAACTGCAAACTTCTATGAAAAGCTTTGCAAAGAATTGCAAGATCAACAAAGTTATCATTTACAATAACTCTACGCAAAGAATAAATTTCCCTTACAAATTTACTTTTGTTAGTACTTTGTACTCTATCCAAACTTATATACTATACATACACGTATGTATAATATAATAATTATATTTATATTATATATATACAATTATTTATAAAAAGATTTCATATAAACACGTGAAATAACAATCAATCATCAAACTACCAGTTTTCTCATTTCATATTGTGTTTTGATCATTGATACAATTATTTATATAATTATGTACATATGTATATATAAATATTGATAAAAGTATCGACCTGTGGAATACCATCAAAACTAAAGTTTATTAGGAATCGGTCAGTTTTTTCAGGTTCGAATTAAACTCTCATTGCCAACGTTTCGGTTTTTATTTAAAACCTTTTTCATAGGTCTACAAAACAGAGGAAATAAAGAAATGGATGAACAGAGAAGGAAAACTCTGGAAATGTTACATATTAGAAAGGACCAGTCATCCGTTAATTAAGAAGTGAATATTTATTCGGGTGTGTTAAGTTCAACATTGTTGATGGAAACAAATTGTTTTAGTGACTTTTTGGTTGTTTGATGAAATTTGGTTGCCTTGCTTGTTCATCAGAGAGCAAACAAAGTAACAACTAAGAAGCTAACATAGAAGTAATGGAGAAGGAAGGTAACGATTGTTGATTTATTGTGATTTTTCTGCATATATATTACTTATATGTTACTATAAGAATAGTAACACACTGAGTAAGGAAACACATTTACAAACCCAAAGTTTTGGGCACTCTGTCTTTAGGAGAAAAGAGACCAAACATGTTGTAGGCCCAACGGCAAGTAACGGCACGTGTGTTACTCTTCTTCGATTTTGAAGTCGTATTGTGTCCAGTTTGGATCGTCTATCCGATTTATATTATATATATATATATATTACATAAAATAAATTCAAAACGAAGGAAACACACAGAAAGACACAGACATAACTTACATCGATATTTCGACCATCGTCGTCATCAGGAGGTGTGATGTACCCTTCCTTTCTTGCGGGACTCTTCGCTCTTCACACCTCCTGATGACGACGATGGTCGAAATATCGATGTGAGTTATGTCTGTGTCTTTCTGTGTGTTTTCTTCGTTTTGAATTTATTTTATTTAAAAAGTCCGCTGGACCGTTTCTTTTAATTGTGTATTATATTATATATATACACTATCCATTACATTTATATAAATTCATTGTTTTTTTACAAATGGCCATATCTCTGTTGAATAAACAGGTTCTACTACATGACGAAAGTTAAGCAACATTAGGCGTTTTACCCTCTTGGACGGCTGGCATGCGTTGGCACCCTCGGTAATATAACTAGATCATGCTTAATGCAGACCTGTTAAACATGGCCCAACATTTTTTCCTGAATCCCTCAGAAGTTGCAGAGCCGAGCCTATAAGTCTGGTCATTGGATAAAAGACTAACTTTTTAATCTGAAGTCTTATAAGTATTTTTACTTCTGACTATAAGTTTTCAATGTATTATGCTCTCTTTTATCATTATACTTAAAATATTGACCTCTTATTATTTTCGGGTTGTTGTTGATGTGAATTTATTCCCAACCTTGTTAACATTAATAGTCTACTTTTTAAAATGATTCAGTCAAGATAATCTGCCTTCATTTAAAAGTGCTAACTCAGCGTGTACATTACATGTTAGCATACCTTTGATGAGTGTATGAAAACACAGTGTAACTCATTAAATTTACCAATATGTATACAACTTGTTAATAACTTTGTATTAATATTACTGTGTACTCAGTTATTTCTCTTTATGAATATTAAAAGTTGAACATAGAGCGGGATTTCTTTTTCCGTGTAGAAATAAAAAGTATGCTACAGTTATCATAATTGTGATGCTGATGTCATACCGTCTTTTTCAGAAAATAAGACATCTCGCGAAAATAAGTCCTATCGTGATATTCGGGACGTTTTGGACTATAAGCCCTCCCCTGAAAATAGGCCCTAGTTATGATAATGTGAAAAATATAATTCGTTAAAAAATTGCTGTTGAATATAGTAGGTATCTGTAGCTCTCGTAATATTTCAGAGAACTCTTTGGAAAAAAATATTCCAAGAAATTCCTTGTTTACCTTTAAAGTTCGTTTCAAGGAGGCCACTTGGACAAGAAGTATTCATTTAACGATATCTATATTGCAAGACATAAGAGATTCAGACCAATGATTCTACAGGAAATAGATTTGGAGGAAAATCAGAATGAAATTCAAAATTTTGATAATTTATGACGATGTTCCAGAAGATCTCATGACTGTAATCGAATAAATTTAAATTTTTGTATAAAAATAATTATGAAACAAAAATATGTAAGTTTACTTAATGTATTTCAAGCCCTCCCCCGAGAATAAACCCTAGCACGGATTTTGACCTAAAAATAAAGTAAGACAGTGTCTTATTTTCGGAAAAAGATGGTACCAAAATGAAGATGTGAAATCATTTTTTGAATGTGACCTACCCGCAACACGTTCATGATAGACGTATTATCCCGTCATATTATACGGGATTTGACTTCATTATAATATAATAAATCACAATTTAACCGTTATAATTGTGTTCTTTTATCTACCAGCAACAGAAAATAAGCTATAAATGAAACATTTCAAACTCAAAGAAATTCATTGATTAATTTACAGATAAATAAAACAATCTTGTATTTATCGTAAAATTAACATAATTTAATAGTGAACAGATATTGAGATCTTTCAAAATACTCCTATTTTAAAGCTGTACAGAAATGTTATGTATTATTTGTAATATTGCAAAAAAACAATACTTGTTTTGGTCGAACAATCTTTGTCTTTTTTCTGATTTCTTACTAAGGTTTAGTCGTTGATTTTTATTACACATATTCATTGAGAATTCATGTAATATATATAAACTAGATTCACAAAAAAAATCATATAAACTCAATACTACTATATTAGTTTATGTGTGTTCTTTTTGTGAATCTAGTTTATTTAGTTCATGGAATCGTTATATATATATATATAAAACAGTTATATACCTCATTCTGAGGTAAAATGGATAAACCAACAAAAGTCTCCACACAAATGAAGTTTTATTCAACGCGTTTCGAACACTGATATATATATATATATATATAATAAAATAAAAAACGAAGGAAACACACAGAAAGACACAGACATAACTCACATCGATATTTCGACAATCGTCGTCATCAGGAGGTGCGAAGAGCGAAGAGTCCCGCAGGAAGACAGGGCGGTACTGAACTCGGAAACCGCAGCCAGTACCCCACCACTTACCACCAAGCGGGGGAAGGGAGGGAAGGAAATGAAGAGCCAAATTAAGACGTAAAAGGAACGAGTAAAAATTATAACTATAAAAAATTATAAAAAAAGTAGATAAATCAAATTAAAATTAATAAAAATAATAAATAAAAAGTAAAATAAAAAATAATAAATAAATAAATCATAAATAAATTATCGGTTGAGGTTGAGTCCGGGGGAAGAGCGAGCATCAAGTAAGCATATGTATGCCTCCTCTGAAGCTCTTAGGGTAACTTTATTGTTGGATTCGGGGATCTGTTTCAGGATCTGAACCCTGAAACAGTCATTGAAACTGAGTCCATGCGAGTTCGCATGGATGGCTACAGGATAGTTACTGCGTTGACCGACTGAAGCCCTATGACCATTCATACGAAGGCTCAACTTATTAGAAGTTAAGCCAACGTAAAAGGAGTCACACTGAGTGCAATCCAGTCGGTAAACACAGTTGCTCGAGGTACAGGAGGAATTGACCTGAACCGGGTAGGAACTATGGTGGAGAGGGGAATCGAAGGAAGGATTAGGATTTACAATCAGGCAAGTTTGACAGCCACGGCGTCCACATTGTTTCATTCCAGGAACAGGATTGGAAGGCTGAGGGGAAATATGAGAGAAAATGCTTTTTAGATTGGCAGGTTTACGGTAGGAAATAGAAGGGGGGTGATTAAAGATGGAAGAAGTAGAAGTAGAAGTAGACAGAATCGGAAAAGACTCCTTAATAACAGCACGAAGCTTGTTGTATATATATATATATATATATATATATATATATATATATATATTCGATGCGATGTTGACCAATGGGAGTAGAGTTACAGGTCCAAGCGTAAGGTCCCAGTTGCCCGCTGCTCAGCAAAAAGCCTTTGCCTTCTGCCAATAGGTATAGAGGTTGCACAGTCCCTCTGTGTTAAATGATGTTTGGCAGAAAACATTAGCCTCACTTTACAGTGAACTCCTGTTCCCTTTCTATTTTTGATTTTTGTGGTGGTTGGGTGTTGTTGTTGTTTACTATTTTCTGTTACGGATATTGCTGGATATTTAAATGATACTCTCGGTTGTTTACTGCGAAAAGCCGCCTTCATCTTCATGCCAACAGGGGTAGAGGTTGCACAGTCCCTCTTGATTATTAAGAGATGTTGACACTGGAATCCAACTTCTTCTCGTAGAAACATCTTCAAGTTGTAGGTTTTGTATATTGTTCTCTTCGGTTTCTTATGTTCATGTTTTTTTCTTCAGTTGAATGTTATTGCTGCTATTGATGGGTGGCTGGTAGGTGATGAAAAGTTCTGCACTGTTGACCTGGTGGTGGTATTTGCGACATGTTTCAACCATTCTCTGGTTATCTTCAGGCAAGGAAATGGCCCAGACGTTGAACCTTATATACAGTTTTCTATGGGTTGTCCGGGGAAAGGAATATGATTCGATGCGATGTTGACCAATGGGAGTAGAGTTACAGGTCCAAGCGTAAGGTCCCAGTTGCCCGCTGCTCAGCAAAAAGCCTTTGCCTTCTGCCAATAGGTATAGAGGTTGCACAGTCCCTCTGTGTTAAATGATGTTTGGCAGAAAACATTAGCCTCACTTTACAGTGAACTCCTGTTCCCTTTCTATTTTTGATTTTTGTGGTGGTTGGGTGTTGTTGTTGTTTACTATTTTCTGTTACGGATATTGCTGGATATTTAAATGATACTCTCGGTTGTTTACTGCGAAAAGCCGCCTTCATCTTCATGCCAACAGGGGTAGAGGTTGCACAGTCCCTCTTGATTATTAAGAGATGTTGACACTGGAATCCAACTTCTTCTCGTAGAAACATCTTCAAGTTGTAGGTTTTGTATATTGTTCTCTTCGGTTTCTTATGTTCATGTTTTTTCTTCAGTTGAATGTTATTGCTGCTATTGATGGGTGGCTGGTAGGTGATGAAAAGTTCTGCACTGTTGACCTGGTGGTGGTATTTGCGACATGTTTCAACCATTCTCTGGTTATCTTCAGGCAAGGAAATGGCCCAGACGTTGGTCCTTATATACAGTTTTCTATGGGTTGTCCGGGGAAAGGAATATGATTCGATGCGATGTTGACCAATGGGAGTAGAGTTACAGGTCCAAGCGTAAGGTCCCAGTTGCCCGCTGCTCAGCAAAAAGCCTTTGCCTTCTGCCAATAGGTATAGAGGTTGCACAGTCCCTCTGTGTTAAATGATGTTTGGCAGAAAACAAGGCTTTTTGCTGAGCAGCGGGCAACTGGGACCTTACGCTTGGACCTGTAACTCTACTCCCATTGGTCAACATCGCATCGAATCATATTCCTTTCCCCGGACAACCCATAGAAAACTGTATATAAGGACCAACGTCTGGGCCATTTCCTTGCCTGAAGATAACCAGAGAATGGTTGAAACATGTCGCAAATACCACCACCAGGTCAACAGTGCAGAACTTTTCATCACCTACCAGCCACCCATCAATAGCAGCAATAACATTCAACTGAAGAAAAAACATGAACATAAGAAACCGAAGAGAACAATATACAAAACCTACAACTTGAAGATGTTTCTACGAGAAGAAGTTGGATTCCAGTGTCAACATCTCTTAATAATCAAGAGGGACTGTGCAACCTCTACCCCTGTTGGCATGAAGATGAAGGCGGCTTTTCGCAGTAAACAACCGAGAGTATCATTTAAATATCCAGCAATATCCGTAACAGAAAATAGTAAACAACAACAACACCCAACCACCACAAAAATCAAAAATAGAAAGGGAACAGGAGTTCACTGTAAAGTGAGGCTAATGTTTTCTGCCAAACATCATTTAACACAGAGGGACTGTGCAACCTCTATACCTATTGGCAGAAGGCAAAGGCTTTTTGCTGAGCAGCGGGCAACTGGGACCTTACGCTTGGACCTGTAACTCTACTCCCATTGGTCAACATCGCATCGAATCATATTCCTTTCCCCGGACAACCCATAGAAAACTATATATATATATATATATATAAGCTGAGCCTGCGTATGAACAATCACAGGGCGTCCGTTGGTCAGCGCAGAGACCTACCCATAGCTATCCATGCTAATTCCCATGACCTCCCTTTCAATGATTGTTTCAGGGTACAAATCCCCGAGTCTAATTCCCATGTCACCCTTAGAGCTTCCGAAGAGGCATTCATATGCCTCCTTGGGGCTCGTTCTCCTCCTTGTCTTAACTTGTACCGTTAATTATTTTTTATTTTATTATTATTATTTCGTATTTTATATATTTTTTATCTTGTTTTCTAAATAATTATTGGAGGGAGATCTATTTTTCCTCTCCTCCGCTGGGGGGCAGCATTGTGGTGGTTCCACGAGTTACTCTGGAGGCCAGTAGCAGTTTGCTTCTCAACGCGAGTACTTCGCACTTCTTCCCGATGACGACGGATGTCGAAATATCGAAGTGAGTTCTGTAGTGTCTTTCTGTGTTCTTTTCTCTGTCTTAAAGTATATATATATTTATATTATATATATTTATTATATTTATTTATATGGCCAAAATGAAACAGGGTTTGATCAGTTTTCCAGGTTCAAATCGAACTCTAATGCCGACGTTTTGATTGAATGTAAAATTATATTCGACGGTTGTTACATTACGTATATGAATTTCGAAGAATAATTAAAAGTGCTCAAAAACTGTCTATATTTTTTCGAACCGATTTCTTTCTCAATTTATTGTGTAATTTTCTGAGGCCTTTCGTTTTCACGTTTGAATACGTTTTCACAAGTTGAATACAACTTGTATTCACTTGCTGTCTGACGACGTGAAAACGAAAGGCCTCAGAGCGACTATCTTCTTTCATTTGTGGTGAGTTACTTGAATATTTATATCACGTGTTATTGTGACAATTTTGTATATATATATATAACATTTCTGCTTGTATTATTAGGCATCCATAAATGCTTTCTGAAAGCTAAAACCACAAAAGGGTAATTAACTAAGCTGATTTTAATTTGCGGATAGTGTGTGTAATCATTTGACGCCTATTTCAGTAATTTATCTTCCTCATTCTTCCGGTTGACTTTCACTTCACCACCCGTGGTGTTCTTAATTACTCTTCTAATTATACCAAACGACTCTGCATGATTCTACCTCGGTGTTGATTTCTTTAGTAATGCATGGTAGGATTAATTGCCATAATGATTGATTGGGATAATGACAAATCATTTATCTATGTCAAAGGTTCATGCACCGTATACTTTTAAAATATTTAGAGCATTTTGTAGGACATTAGCTTGTACAAATATCATCATTCATTTAAAAAGTTTTTTTTTAAGCTATACTATTAGAGAAAAATGATAGTTAATAATTTTTTTTTGTATCAGGCAATAATAGTAGGGTTGTATGTTATTTATTGGGTTGCGTGATAAGTGTTGGTATGGAAGGTTCGTATACAAAACAAGTAAATGACGCTAGTTTTGTTCATGTGACAGATAAAAGACTCTTGCACCGTGTGTTCTACAGTAATGAACAACTCTGCACCTAATAACCACACCCCAACCTCTGCATACTACATACTGTGCACACCACATGCATAACCCGTGATTATGCATAGACAGACGTACATTTTCTCAAGTTTAACTATAATTAAAACTATATGAGATATCTTTATGTATGAGGCAATAGTAGTAGGTTTGGATGTTATTAAATAAAAAAAAGCCATGCTTTTTTTATTTAATCATGTGTTGAATAAAGTCTAATTCGTTAAATATTTGCAAAATTCTAGTTATCGACTTTTGTTCAGATCAATAAAGACGAAGAGCTTTTGGTTTTACAATATTAATATATCCCAGTATAATGGATTTCTTCTCTCATCTTGTATAGTTCATTAGGTCTTTTACATTTTGACTAGAGCTAATCATATTTAAATAAATTATTCAAATTTATCTTTCATATTTAGAAAAAGCCTGTCCACGCTTATTAAGAAATAAATAACTTTTATAATGGCTAAGTGCAATAATCAATCGACATTGAAATTTCGAAATGATTCGTTTATTTATTCATTATTCATTTATTCGTTTATTCATTTATTTATGTATATATATGCAATTTACTTTAGAAATTGCAGACGATTCTTGATTTACATTCATTCGTTTTTTCGATTATAAATGTTAATATAAAGTTTATTAAATCTAAATTTTAATGTAAAAAAAACAGATAGTGATTAAATTTTAAAATTATAAAAGAAAGTTTTATGTGTATTAATTTGAATTTGCTTCGAGTATCACTGCTAAACGTAACTAAATTTCAATAAAATTCGTTTAATTGAAATTACAAACGGATGTATTTTGCTTGAATTTAATTTACGTATTTTAAATTACATTTATGTTATTACTTTATAATGTTATTACTATACTATAAGTAAAGTATAGTGATCGTGAAAAAATTCGATCTCGAGATTTTGACGGAATTACATGTTTTGAGGTCCCAGAAGTCGTTTTATGAGGTTTTTACGATGATGTCTGTGTGTGTGTGGGTGGGTGGGTGGGTGCGTGTGTTAGCATTGCTTGTTACCACGCTACGGTCCAGAATCTTTGATGGATCAAGTTGATATTTTACACAAAAATGGGCCCCATAAAGACGAAGATCCCTATTGTTTGGGAAGAATTATGCATGATGGGAAAGTCACTTTTTTTGCCAAAAACCGTTTTTTTGAAAACATTTATTTCTCCTAAACTGATAACCCTAGAGTTTTGAAATTTTGACATTATCTTTGATGTTACAAATGGAACAAACGAAAAATATATTCAGAATTTTAAAACAACAGGAAATATTTTTTTTTAATAAAATGTAAAATTATTGACTTATAATTCAATCTAAAACCTTGTGAGAGCGATACAAGCCATACTGTTAGACGGATCACAATGAAACTACGCCTATAAATAGAACATTATGTGGAGAATGAGTTGACATATTTTTTTTTAAAATTACATTCGCTAAAGGGACGTTACAGTACGATTTCTGTTTTCAGAAAATGTTTTTTGACGCGAAACGGCTCATTAAAAAATAATTAAAATTTGACCAAAAATGGAACAAAAAATTAGCAATTCATAAAAAAAAAAATCATGAAGTTTCAATTACGGAAAAGAGCAATAACGCTATAAAAACTGTTTGTTTATCCTAGACTAAGAGATCACCTGCTATACTTGTCGAATTTTTTATATTTTTTTACATTGTTTACATTGACTTTTAGAAATTTTTTGAGCAAATCCACTGAGATAAAATTGATATTTATAAAGGACTAATTTAAATTGTTTATTGACTTATATGAGATGTAAATGGAATAATATTGTGCAGGAAAATAATAACACTCACTCAGAAAAAATTCGTATATATGTTATTTGACAAAGGGGAAGGAAAATGATCTTATTAAATACTAGGAAGCTTATTATTATTATTATTATTTTAAAGATTAAAATTCCCAGTATAATAATTCTATAAAAGACCAAAAATGTAAATGATAATTCATAATCTGAATCTTTCGTTTAGAGATTAATAAATGTAATTATCGTACATCTTTAATTAACAAATCACCTTAAAATAACATTTTCTTCGCTGTTTGAGATGTTTTTCAGAGAAAAAAAGGGTATTTTCCTGTTTTAAATTTTAAAATTTTACTTTAATATTCAATGTAGAAGGATGTCAAGTAAACGATGTAAGAAATCCACTGGCTGTTTGAACGAAAGCCATTCTCTTGTAGGAGAATAAATCGTTTCAAGAAATATTCACTTTGGTTTTTCAAAATTGTGATTACTGCTGTAGTTATACTATTGAAATTATTTGCAAATAATAAATTATTTGTGATGTACAAAAATAAGCTTATAAATTGATATGTCCTTCAATCACTATCTGTACTACCTCAGGAATGAAAGGCTAATAATTATATCCCATTTAGATGTTTACGTTATGCTTAAATGAGACGTTATGTTTTATATACTCAAGAAATTTGACATTAAGTTACTTATAGTAAAGTAGAGTGTAGGCCACTCCAGATTTTTAATGTATAATTTAAGGGTGTTTTATAGGGTAATTGAATTGATGGATGTATAGTACAGTATGAACGGTATACATTACTAGAACGTAAAGTAACAACTTACGTTCAGCCGTTCGGAACGTAATTTAGACGTAAGTTGAGATTTGACTGTATATCACTAACAGATTCTCTGGAAGAATTCGCGTCCATATTTCGATAAATCGTCTTTAGGTGGAGATGTGTTACGTTTGAGAGAATGGAACAGAGCGAGGACAGTCAAGGTCACTGCAGCTATGTACTTGCTTGCTCAGCGGATCATGCATCCTCTCCTGATGACGACCATACGTGGAAAAATCAAAATAAGTTCTTATAGTGTTTCTCTTTGCGATTTGTTTAGCTTTGTAGACTTTATACATACGTTATGTATAAGTGAACATTGAAACACTTTTTTGATGAAAATATGGTAAAATAAAGTTCAATGTAGTTTAAAAAACATATAGAAATTAAAAACATCGTTTCTGTAGCAGTACGCTTGGTTTCCCTCTCTTATGTCTTTGAAGACGGTTCAAACCGAACATTAGAGACTGTAAGTGTGTTTTTTTAATTTCTATATATTTCACTAACTACATTCAACTTTAAGTGAAAATTGAATAACCCAATATATGGTACTGTTGTACAGGTATTGACTGCGGTATGTACTCATGCTGGGACATTTAATAAACGTCTCCATATCAAAATTTATATATACACAATGTCTTTTTAACACGTGATGCTCTCCTTTAGGCTTTTCTTTTGATCGATGAAAATTACTATTTCAGTCTTCTTAATTTGTCAGAATAGTATGTTACCTAAAAATGTGCACATATGTTCGAAACGCGGTATTGTTATATATCATTCGCATGTAATAAACTTTTTTATTTTCCTTGATAACTGTACTTTTCTGATTATTATTAAAAATGAAACCTCAGACTGGTTTAGGTTTGACATTGACTTTACGTCATCAAGTTTCAAATCATAGTCAGAATGAATGATAGCACCATACGATTTTTTTTTCATTTTTAGATATCATCCTTTTAATTTTTTTAGAATGTCATGCAATCTATCCGCACTAACTTTGTGATTGATATATTGCGCACCCCAGGTTTATTGAATGATTGAGGTGCCATTAACTTACAGAGTTTCTCAATATCAGAGTTTGTCAACTCTAATGTGTTTTTATTATTACGGACCATAAAAAAAATTATTATTTTATAATTGCATCATAGTTGATTAGAATAAGGGTCTGTACTAATACTGTGAGTGGCAACACTTGTTAAAAATTACTGTCAAGGTTTTTTTTTTTTTTTTGAAGCAGGTATTGAAAATCTCTGTTCCCAAGTGTTTTTTTTATGTTCCTTTCTTTTATAGATGCTGAAGTATTAATTGGAGTTGTAACTAAATATATATTGTTTTCATAATCTCCAAATTGGTGACCCTGACGTGATGAACACAACAATAATGGACAAGGAACTTGAAGTACCAATCCAATAAATATCCATGAAGGCTCTAACTTTCATGGAAAACTCAGTGAAAGGGTGGTTCCAGGTCATGGAGGCCCAGTTCTATTTAAACTAGATTAAATATATACATATATATACTTCGAATAAAATGAAAGGTCCGTGTAGACAATAAAAACTTTAACAAATAGGAAAGAACACAGAAAGTCACTACAGAACTCACTTCGATATTTCGACATTCGTCGTCATCGGGAAGGAGTGCGAAGTACTCGCGTTGAGAAGCAAAGTATCAGACTGATGTCGGAATATCGAAGTGAGTTCTGTATTGACTTTCTGTGTTCTTTCCAATTTGTTAAAGTTTATATATATATATTATTTGTAGTAGCTCTCTGACGAGATAGTCTAGAAGACCTCAGAGCTTATTTTCCTTCATTTTGATTCGTCCCTAGGACATTTTGTATGATATACATACCTTAGGTGTTGCTGGTCTGGATACTGGGTGGTGACTGGCTGTTGGCTTGGCGAATAGCTAGTGGTTAGTCACTTAGTAGCTGCAGTGTGCGTGAAACCCCTGTATTGATGATTAATTAATGGGTTATATTTCTTGATTTGACGATGAAATTATTAATAATATATCTATCATCAGAGACGACGAAGTTCTACTATGTGCTCTCCGGACTAACATCAGATGTGGTCAGTAGAATACCTATGGAGGTGTTAGATTCCAACAGCTTTACGACCATTAAACAACATATTATGAGCTTGCATGAAAAAACTAAACCGGAGCTTTCCGAAAAGCTAATTTCTAACAAAACAATGACAGGAAGACTGTTAATATACCTCAACGACATCATGCAGATGGGAGCTCAAGCTGTAGTGGGTAATGACATAATCATCTATCAATTCCTACAGAGGCCCTACCTTCCACCGCCTCCCAATACTTGACTCTCAAAAAGACTTGTCACCAGTTTGAAGATTATGAAAAGAATATATATTTAGTTACGACTCTAATTGATACTTGAGCATCTATCAAGGGAACGAACATAAAAAAAAAAACTCTTGGAAACCGAGATTCTCAATACCTGCTTCAGAAAACAAAACAAAACCTTGACACAGTAATCCTTGACAAGTGTAGCTACAATACCTTGTAGACTAGGGTAAGACGGCCTGATGACTTCAAGTGTACCGATATATTTGACGTTTTGCTTTGAAACTAACGGCAGGCACGCTAGACTTTTATGTTACAATAGTCCTGCTAGAGAAGTTATAACAACTGAAAATTGGTCTTGAACTAATGGATTTAAGCATATTCCTTAAATCCTGTACTTGTCGAATTTATTTACGTTATTCACTTTGTTTATATTGACTTAGAAACATTTTTAAGGAAATAAAATTGTTTTTTAAGCAATATCTTATATAACTATATAGATATTTTTACCCCTTCATGAATATATTTCCTTAAATAAGGTATATATGAAAATTAGCCGGTTGTATATTGAGCTACTCTCCAACACGAGGTACGACTTCATTCCTACTTTGCGATTAAATCGGGGCTGTGTTCGAAGCAATCTATTTAATTGTGTTCTTAAATGTGAGATTATTTTTATTCTAGTGCATTTGTTGAAGATACCTCCTTTTTCCGAAAATAAGACATCCCTCGAAAATTAGCCCTACTCTTATGTTGGGGACTTTTTAGAATATAAGCCCTCCCACAAACATAATCCTTAGTTAAAATAATGTGAAAAATATAATTCGTTAAAGAATAATGTTGAATTTAGTAGGTATTTCTAGTTGCACTGATATTTCAGAGAATTGTTTGAAATAAAATATTCTGAGAAATTCCTTGTTTATCTGTACAGTTCGTTTCATGCAAATGGAATATATAAAGTAGAATTTATCTTAAAAGTATAATAGAAGGCAGTAGTTTACATAGAGTGACGGTGCAGGTACAACGTTTGTGCATTTCAGTCTTGTAAGTCTAATTATTACCTGTTACTTATTGTACTAGAAGCCCTTCCCCGAAAATAAGCCCTAGCTTATTATATTTTGGACCTAAAAATAAAGTAAGACAGTGTCTTATTTTCTGAATAAGACGGTAATGTCTCATTATTTCTTTTCATATTGCTCCTCTCTATGCATGGACAAGGTTGTTCATGACGTACTGAGAATCCAACCAAACCATGATTCTCATCTCCACATCATGGATTCTTTGTTAATAATTATAATATATTAGCAATAAATCATAATATATTAGCAATAAATTATATTATATAGTGTTGTTTGATTATATGCTAGACTATCCACGACTCTTTGTGTCACTTAGAAATTATAGCAATAAATATTGAAATAAATTCACCGAACATGACTGACAGGGATAATTTTAATTGTTTCTTGTTATTAAGGCACGGAAAGAGATTCTTAAAAGACCCAAGCTTTTGATATAGTCTTCTTAACGTGGTTCAAGATGTATACTGAGTAAGTATGTTAGTAAAATAAAAATCATTTAAAAGTAAAAAAAATCATTATTTTATGACATAAATGAAACATTAATTCAAGTTATATATACAATCAAATATATTTAAAACAAACAAAACTTGTACATTGAAATATTGAATTTATTTACCCAACATAAAATAACATTAATGAAAGGAATGTGTCTTTGTAATATTACCCTAGAACATTCGTGTTTTAGCTGACAGTTATGTTCAAGTTTGTTTCTAAAATTATACATTTTTAACCTATAATGTTATTGTTTCTTATATATTTTAGGGTAGCCTGACCACCTAATGAGAAATATTATTAAATACTATTGTAGAAAGTCGAGGCGAATACGCAAGCCACTGGGCTACCCTGACCCCCTAATGCGATTTGTTATTATGTAAAACAACTACAACAGAGCTAATTACAACAAAATTAAAGATTATAATAATTTAAGCTCTCTAACTCCACGAATTTACAACAAACAAACAAAGTCACGAACTTTTTATATATAAATTATATGAAATACTATGTAACCAGAATTTACAGTTTATTTTACCGTGGACTTCAATTCAGTATATTTGAATATTTCCTCAAATAATAACAATCTCAGAAAACAAATATAATAAACTTAATCAATTTCAATGAATAGTCAAAAATAACCTTTTATATTAAGATTTTCCTTTTTATTAAATGAAAGGAAATACAAGTAAAGATATTCTAAAAAAAACTGCTTCATGATTCATTTTTATTAAATTACGGTAGAATAGTTGAAATAACATTATTGGCCTTTTATTTGGTGAAAAAGTAACTTACCTTTAGTAATTGAGTACTATTTATTAAAAGTTATTGTATTTTCTTCATTTTTATATTACCTTGTAATTTTTTTTCTTATACTTGAATGAATTATATTATCTTATATTGAAATATTTGAATGTTTAACCAATTTTTATTGAAAACAGAACTGTGCTGAAATAATTTAATTTGCAATGATATTTTCGGAATTGTAATTTGTGGATATTGCTTGAATTTACTCAAAAATTCTGCCTTATTGACAATAATACGCTTCTAAAGTATTTAATAAATAAATAAAAATGTATTGTAATTGCCAAAGAAGTTAGAATTAATTAAATGATAATCGTGAAAGTTATGTGGCCTCGACATCTGGGGATGTACATTGACAAACGACTGACGTGGAATCCACATACAAGACTGAAACGACAAGACTTAATGAGACGATATAAGATGCTATCTAGACTTCTCGACAAAAGATCAAACTTGACTCTACACAACAAAAGACTAATATAACTACAATACTTAAACCGATTTGGACTTACGGACTCGAAATCTGGGGATCAGCCAAGCATACAAATATCCAAAGAATACAAACAGCCCAATCCATAATCCTTCGAAAAATTGTAGAAGCTCCCTTTTATGTTTCTAATGATACAATCCATAACGATTTAAAAATTCCTTGTATCTACCAGGAAATACCATAAGATAGCACAAAATTCATGAATCTTTACCCTCCAACCTAAACCCTTTAATTCAGCAATTATCATCCCTCCAAATTCCTACCAACCCTACCAGAAGGCTAAAAAGATGTTGGCCCCGAGATTTACTGAGCAATACTAACTGATTTCCAGTGATCAGAATAATTTCTATGGAGTACCACTAATGGGTGGTTCTCCACTGTTTATTTAATTTTGTTATTTATCACTTATCAATATTACTTGCTACCTGTTGAGTAGTTGTAATAAAAAAAAAGCTTGAATATGCAAACATTTTGAAAATTCTTTTACTATTCAGTTAGCATCAAGGTGCTTATTTCAGCTGTTTTTAATTTAATACTTTTATTTCTAACTCTTATTATATTCGTCTTCAAGGTCAAATTTTTCCTGCCCTTTTATTGGTATTATATGTTAAATAAATGATTAGTTTGGGGATTAAATTCTTCATTTATAATCTATATTCTGTTTATGTCTTTATTTTTCTTTCCCATTAAACCTGTTACCTTTTTGTTCTGTCTCTAATAACTTTATTAGATTTTCCCTGCTACCTGGTTCGTGTCCACATTTAGAAGTATTTATCTGGTTTGCATAGTTTGTAGATTGTTCAAATGATTTAGGTAGTGCTTGATGTATTTCCTCTGTGTATATTGAACCAAATATTTCAGTCTAATTACTCGGTTATTATATATGCCTAGGTTTGTTTATTATGTATTCTGTTGTATTTAGTGACTGGCTTCTAAATATTTTATTGGTACATATTCATTACTGAAGGAAGGTTTTCCTTCTGTGGGCTAACAGTGGCAACCACCCAGGCTTCCACGCTTGTGTGGCCCTCGGGACGACGGTACCAGCCTCGGACAAATCAGCTGTTCACAATAAATCTGTCATGCCGGCTGTACTCAGAGTAACAACTGTTGCAACTGTCACTCCCGCATATCGACAGACCCGTGATTGGGTTAATGTGTATGGCCAGCAGACTTTCTATACTTATTATATATATATATATATATATATATACAGATTTCACATAAACACGTGAAATAACAAACAATGATCAAACCACAATAAGAAAATGGGAAAACAAGACTAAGATCTTTCAACTGTAACAGGCGGTCTTCGTCAGAGTCAAAAACCCTGAAACTTTGTAAAACTAAAAGCTCTCAAATGTAGATAGTTTGTGATTTGCATGAACTGAAGCGTTAGATGAGAAGATTGCCAAAATAAGTTACTGCGAATTCTATGCGGCTTCGTTAATAGAGTTTGATAAGTATTCTATCTCAAGTCAAATACTTGATACATAAAGACTTCAATTTAATTTAGAAGGTTTTAGGTGGTAGTACACACAGGTCTCCTACATGTAGTACATGGCCCACCAATGTTCCTAGAAGAATCTTTATCGTCCATGCAGAAGATTAAATGAGAATAATTAATAACAAATTATAAAGAAGTTTATAATATAAAATTTTCAATTTATCCTTAGATCCTCTTCAAACTTCATATTAATAGTTAATTACCCTTCATATTTCGTATAACACCTGGAGAGCTCGACCGGTTTCGGATCCTTCTGTTTCCTATCTTCAAGAGCAACTGGTTGTGATTTTCATCTTTCTGATGACCGTATACCTCTGAAACATGAAACCCACAATTAGTTGCTCTTGAAGATGGGAACCAGAAGGACTCGTAACCGGTCGAGCTTTCCCGATATTATATTAGATATGACGAATAATATTGCTTTTAATTCTAATATTATTAACCTCTGTGGAAGTAACCTATTAACTATATTTAACTCTTCAAACTTGCTCATGGCTCCCCTATAGGGTATTTCACAATACCATTTACTTGTTAGATTGAGTATGGGGAACATTGGATGATGCCTGGAGAAAGGGTATTAATCCATGTAGGAGCTCTGGAATACGCCCTCACGGCATATCCATGATTACAATGTACCTGTTACAACAAAACTGTAGCCGGTGTATCTGTGAGTGTTCACACAAACACGAGGGTAATCCTCAAGGACTATGCTCCAAACACTCAGTCAAGGTTTGTGCTGCCAGGAGTGGCATGTAACGCCTTATTCAGTCTGCTTTGGGTCCTATCTTCGGTACAGGGTCAACCTGTTTACAAAAATGTTGAAACTCACTTTCATGTATGGAGTGACAGCCTGGGCTATTATATGGTGAAACTAATTTCTATGTTATGGTTTAAGGTCTTTTAAATTAAATTAGATGGACATCGATAAAGTTCCTTTCCAGGAAAGTAAAGCTTTAATGTCCCACCTAGTAAGTTCACAGGTAAGAAAAGAAATAAGAGGTAGCAAGACTGATTTGAAATGACTGAAGCCGCTGACAAACTAGTTAGAACAAATCTATAAATATAAAAACAGAAGTGCCCAAATGATATCCAATTTGATCTTGAGGGGGTGGGGGGTATTATTTTCTTCGAAATTTTCCGACGTATAAACAACTCCATATATAATTTTAAAGAACTGTTCAAGTTTAAGAATTTACTTTAGAAGGCAGAACTCCCTGAGTGAACACCAATAAACTAAACAAGCGTTGTTAGTTTCACCTCGGTGAGTTTTTTGCCAAAAAGTCTTCAAATCTGGTCTCCATCGAAATCTTTACAAGTTATAAGGCATAAAAATTGTAAAAAATTACATCAAAGTATTAAAATGATGAAATATTTTAAAAAATGATGGCTTTGGAAAACATTTGAGAACACATGACATTATAGATTTTATTGTTTATACCTTGCATTCGAAATGCAACAAAACTTCGAAAATTCGAACTGTGAACTAGTTTTAATCCATTTATATATATACAAAACAGTAATGAATTGTCGACCGTTGGAAAGATATGTAACATAAAAAGGATAAATCGGGATGCGATCAGTTTCTTCCACTTCCAATCAAACTCCTAGTGCCTAATGACGGGCAATGAGAGTTGATTGGAAATGGAAGAAACTGATCTCATCCCGATTTTTTATCCTTTTTATGTTATATATATATGTATATATATATATATATATATAACAGATTCAATAATATACCGACCGTTTGATAGAATAGGTGTGTTCTCTAATCGGGGTTCGGTCAATTTTCTAGGATAAAAAATTAAACTCTCATTGCAAACGTTTCGGTTTTATTTAATATAACTAATTACTTACTAATTAGTTATTTGCACTAGACTATCTTTCCAACTAGAAATTAGTCTAGTCGAAGGTTTTGTCCGGTTAACATTGTTGTTCCTTTAAATAATGTAAATTTCATTTTCTTAGTTAAAAAATTCTTACTTCTGCCTATGAAAAAGGTTTTAAATAAAACCGAAACGTTGGCAACGAGAGTTTGATTTTTTATCCTGGAAAATTGACCGAACTCCGATTAGAGAACACACATATATATATATATATATATATAGTTTTCTATGGGTTGTCCGGGGAAAGGAATATGATTCGATGCGATGTTGACCAATGGGAGTAGAGTTACAGGTCCAAGCGTAAGGTCCCAGTTGCCCGCTGCTCAGCAAAAAGCCTTTGCGTTCTGCCAATAGGTATAGAGGTTGCACAGTCCCTCTGTGTTAAATGATGTTTGGCAGAAAACATTAGCCTCACTTTACAGTGAACTCCTGTTCCCTTTCTATTTTTGATTTTTGTGGTGGTTGGGTGTTGTTGTTGTTTACTATTTTCTGTTACGGATATTGCTGGATATTTAAATGAGACTCTCGGTTGTTTACTGCGAAAAGCCGCCTTCATCTTCATGCCAACAGGGGTAGAGGTTGCACAGTCCCTCTTGATTATTAAGAGATGTTGACACTGGAATCCAACTTCTTCTCGTAGAAACATCTTCAAGTTGTAGGTTTTGTATATTGTTCTCTTCGGTTTCTTATGTTCATGTTTTTTCTTCAGTTGAATGTTATTGCTGCTATTGATGGGTGGCTGGTAGGTGATGAAAAGTTCTGCACTGTTGACCTGGTGGTGGTATTTGCGACATGTTTCAACCATTCTCTGGTTATCTTCAGGCAAGGAAATGGCCCAGACGTTGGTCCTTATATACAGTTTTCTATAAAAAGATTTCACATAAACACGTGAAACAACAATCAATGATCAAACCACAATAAGAAATGGGAAAACAAGACTAAGATCTTTCAACCGTAACAAGCGGTCTTCGTCAGAGTCAAAAACCCAAGTTGGGTTTTTGACTCTGACGAAGACCGCTTGTTACGGTTGAAAGATCTTAGTCTTGTTTTCCCATTTCTTATTGTGGTTTGATCATTGACAGTTTTCTATGGGTTGTCCGGGGAAAGGAATATGATTCGATGCGATGTTGACCAATGGGAGTAGAGTTACAGGTCCAAGCGTAAGGTCCCAGTTGCCCGCTGCTCAGCAAAAAGCCTTTGCGTTCTGCCAATAGGTATAGAGGTTGCACAGTCCCTCTGTGTTAAATGATGTTTGGCAGAAAACATTAGCCTCACTTTACAGTGAACTCCTGTTCCCTTTCTATTTTTGATTTTTGTGGTGGTTGGGTGTTGTTGTTGTTTACTATTTTCTGTTACGGATATTGCTGGATATTTAAATGAGACTCTCGGTTGTTTACTGCGAAAAGCCGCCTTCATCTTCATGCCAACAGGGGTAGAGGTTGCACAGTCCCTCTTGATTATTAAGAGATGTTGACACTGGAATCCAACTTCCAACTTCCAATCCAACAGGTTTTGTATATTGTTCTCTTCGGTTTCTTATGTTCATGTTTTTTCTTCAGTTGAATGTTATTGCAGAACGCCTATTGGCAGAACGCAAAGGCTTTTTGCTGAGCAGCGGGCAACTGGGACCTTACGCTTGGACCTGTAACTCTACTCCCATTGGTCAACATCGCATCGAATCATATTCCTTTCCCCGGACAACCCATAGAAAACTGTATATAAGGACCAACGTCTGGGCCATTTCCTTGCCTGAAGATAACCAGAGAATGGTTGAAACATGTCGCAAATACCACCACCAGGTCAACAGTGCAGAACTTTTCATCACCTACCAGCCACCCATCAATAGCAGCAATAACATTCAACTGAAGAAAAAACATGAACATAAGAAACCGAAGAGAACAATATACAAAACCTTCAACTTGAAGATGTTTCTACGAGAAGAAGTTGGATTCCAGTGTCAACATCTCTTAATAATCAAGAGGGACTGTGCAACCTCTACCCCTGTTGGCATGAAGATGAAGGCGGCTTTTCGCAGTAAACAACCGAGTGTCTCATTTAAATATCCAGCAATATCCGTAACAGAAAATAGTAAACAACAACAACACCCAACCACCACAAAAATCAAAAATAGAAAGGGAACAGGAGTTCACTGTAAAGTGAGGCTAATGTTTTCTGCCAAACATCATTTAACACAGAGGGACTGTGCAACCTCTATACCTATTGGCAGAACGCAAAGGCTTTTTGCTGAGCAGCGGGCAACTGGGACCTTACGCTTGGACCTGTAACTCTACTCCCATTGGTCAACATCGCATCGAATCATATTCCTTTCCCCGGACAACCCATAGAAAACTGTATATAAGGACCAACGTCTGGGCCATTTCCTTGCCTGAAGATAACCAGAGAATGGTTGAAACATGTCGCAAATACCACCACCAGGTCAACAGTGCAGAACTTTTCATCACCTACCAGCCACCCATCAATAGCAGCAATAACATTCAACTGAAGAAAAAACATGAACATAAGAAACCGAAGAGAACAATATACAAAACCTTCAACTTGAAGATGTTTCTACGAGAAGAAGTTGGATTCCAGTGTCAACATCTCTTAATAATCAAGAGGGACTGTGCAACCTCTACCCCTGTTGGCATGAAGATGAAGGCGGCTTTTCGCAGTAAACAACCGAGAGTCTCATTTAAATATCCAGCAATATCCGTAACAGAAAATAGTAAACAACAACAACACCCAACCACCACAAAAATCAAAAATAGAAAGGGAACAGGAGTTCACTGTAAAGTGAGGCTAATGTTTTCTGCCAAACATCATTTAACACAGAGGGACTGTGCAACTCTATACCTATTGGCAGAACGCAAAGGCTTTTTGCTGAGCAGCGGGCAACTGGGACCTTACGCTTGGACCTGTAACTCTACTCCCATTGGTCAACATCGCATCGAATCATATTCCTTTCCCCGGACAACCCATAGAAAACTGTATATAAGGACCAACGTCTGGGCCATTTCCTTGCCTGAAGATAACCAGAGAATGGTTGAAACATGTCGCAAATACCACCACCAGGTCAACAGTGCAGAACTTTTCATCACCTACCAGCCACCCATCAATAGCAGCAATAACATTCAACTGAAGAAAAAACATGAACATAAGAAACCGAAGAGAACAATATACAAAACCTACAACTTGAAGATGTTTCTACGAGAAGAAGTTGGATTCCAGTGTCAACATCTCTTAATAATCAAGAGGGACTGTGCAACCTCTACCCCTGTTGGCATGAAGATGAAGGCGGCTTTTCGCAGTAAACAACCGAGAGTCTCATTTAAATATCCAGCAATATCCGTAACAGAAAATAGTAAACAACAACAACACCCAACCATCACAAAAATCAAAAATAGAAAGGGAACAGGAGTTCACTGTAAAGTGAGGCTAATGTTTTCTGCCAAACATCATTTAACACAGAGGGACTGTGCAACCTCTATACCTATTGGCAGAACGCAAAGGCTTTTTGCTGAGCAGCGGGCAACTGGGACCTTACGCTTGGACCTGTAACTCTACTCCCATTGGTCAACATCGCATCGAATCATATTCCTTTCCCCGGACAACCCATAGAAAAACTGTATATAAGGACCGACGTCTGGGCCATTTCCTTGCCTGAAGATAACCAGAGAATGGTTGAAACATGTCGCAAATACCACCACCAGGTCAACAGTGCAGAACTTTTCATCACCTACCAGCCACCCATCAATAGCAGCAATAACATTCAACTGAAGAAAAAACATGAACATAAGAAACCGAAGAGAACAATATACAAAACCTACAACTTGAAGATGTTTCTACGAGAAGAAGTTGGATTCCAGTGTCAACATCTCTTAATAATCAAGAGGGACTGTGCAACCTCTACCCCTGTTGGCATGAAGATGAAGGCGGCTTTTCGCAGTAAACAACCGAGAGTCTCATTTAAATATCCAGCAATATCCGTAACAGAAAATAGTATACAACAACAACACCCAACCACCACAAAAATCAAAAATAGAAAGGGAACAGGAGTTCACTGTAAAGTGAGGCTAATGTTTTCTGCCAAACATCATTTAACACAGAGGGACTGTGCAACCTCTATACCTATTGGCAGAACGCAAAGGCTTTTTGCTGAGCAGCGGGCAACTGGGACCTTACGCTTGGACCTGTAACTCTACTCCCATTGGTCAACATCGCATCGAATCATATTCCTTTCCCCGGACAACCCATAGAAAACTGTATATAAGGACCAACGTCTGGGCCATTTCCTTGCCTGAAGATAACAGAGAATGGTTGAAACATGTCGCAAATACCACCACCAGGTCAACAGTGCAGAACTTTTCATCACCTACCAGCCACCCATCAATAGCAGCAATAACATTCAACTGAAGAAAAAACATGAACATAAGAAAACCGAAGAGAACAATATACAAAACCTACAACTTGAAGATGTTTCTACGAGAAGAAGTTGGATTCCAGTGTCAACATCTCTTAATAATCAAGAGGGACTGTGCAACCTCTACCCCTGTTGGCATGAAGATGAAGGCGGCTTTTCGCAGTAAACAACCTAGAGTCTCATTTAAATATCCAGCAATATCCGTAACAGAAAATAGTAAACAACAACAACACCCAACCACCACAAAAATCAAAAATAGAAAGGGAACAGGAGTTCACTGTAAAGTGAGGCTAATGTTTTCTGCCAAACATCATTTAACACAGAGGGACTGTGCAACCTCTATACCTATTGGCAGAACGCAAAGGCTTTTTGCTGAGCAGCGGGCAACTGGGACCTTACGCTTGGACCTGTAACTCTACTCCCATTGGTCAACATCGCATCGAATCATATATATATATATATATATATATATATATATACTTATAATAAACTGTGACACATAGACAGAAACATAACAAAGACTCACTTTTTAATATTTCGACCGTAATTGCGGTCGTCCTCAGAAGAAGAAGTGAATTGACGGAGGGACGACAGTCTATATATATATAAAAAAAGATTTCACATAAACACGTGAAATAACAATCAATGATCAAACCACAATAAGAAATGGGAAAACAAGACTAAGATCTTTCAACCGTAACAAGTGGTCTTCGTCAGAGTCAAAAACCACAGAGTCAGAGGGTTTTTGACTCTGACGAAGACCGCTTGTTACGGTTAAAAGATCTTAGTCTTGTTTTCCCATTTCTTATTGTGGTTTGATCATTATATATATATATATATATAATATATATAACAGTTCGAAGTTGAGGATAGGTAGCACACAAAGTAAAGAAACACACTTACAAACTCAAATTTTTGGGCAATCCGTTTTCAGGAGAAAAGAGAAAGGGAGACCAAGCACGTTGTAGACTCAACGGCTAGTAATCCAATATGGGTTACCCAATATATATATATAAGAAGTTAAATTCAGTTTTTTTCTCTAATTAAGTGAGTTTAGTTGGATCTATGCCAGTAGTTTCCAAAGAGTATCCTGTATAGCACCAGGGTGTCATCACAAAATTAAAGATTCCTAAATGAATTGTTCCAACATAAAATTAACTTTAATTCACTGACACTAGGCTGGTTACTCGTAAAAAAAATAAAACACTTATTTCACTATTAAAATGTTTTAATTATAAAAGTCCTATATAAGCTTGAATTTATGAATAATAGTTTGTTGTTTTGTTTCATATCATATTTCTTTTTTTAAACATTTTTTTTTTGTTTCAAAAGAATAAAGAAGTGTCAAACTGTGTAAAGTAGAAGAAGACTTATGACTTGTCAACAGTTCCCCCAGCACAGCGTATTACTAAAGGCAGACTTCTCTTATTTCTAACGGTTTTCTTTTTTCTAAGTACATCTCTAATTAAACAAAGTTTTGAAATTACTCATTTATATTTTCTTTACAATACCTCCCGTGTACAATAATTAATTTAAACTAAAAATGTGATCAAACAATTTTTTTTTTATAGTTTTCAAGTATACATTTTTCCGTACATTATTTTATAGGTAACTAGCAAACGTACCCGTCTTTGACGGAATCAAAAATTCTATTATACTTGGTATTCCAAAATATCAATTATAGTATTATACTTATACTACAATTAGATGTTATAGAATAGTAGAAAATACCATTATTAGTACAGTGCTAAACAAATGCCACTGTATACACCACATTAGCTGTCTGTCCTTCAGGTTAACGGAAGAAGAAACAGTTGGAACCTCTGACTCTTGAGCAAGTAAACTACGAGTACAGTTGACCATGTGAGAAAAACTTGGTCTCGCTAACTTGAATTCCTGCTTTAGATAAAGTCTCCCTTTGCGACTTAGTTAACGTCATTGCGAAATAGACTCTGACAGGACTTTGCAATCATTTCAACGGAAACAGACAGTGGCTCGGAATCAATGGTATGTGTGATATACACACAGACTCCCCAATACCACATCCAGTCATTATGTCCGCCTCTATGGCATATCTGTGTAGAGCACGAACTCAGAGTCGTGTCCCGTTGCACAGTTTTGGGGCACTCATGTTTCGTAACATGAAATTTGTTACTGCTACTAAATTGCAGCATGATTGGTACTCCTACTTTAAGTTTTTACTCATGAGCAGGCAGTCCAAGAAAAATAAATTCATAGTCAAAAAATTCAATAAGATAATAAACTGCTTCTTCATCACTACTCCAATCTCTTTACAACTTGTAAGTTCTTTCCTCGGTATGATATAGCGTAAGAACTTGTTTGTTGATTTTTCCTGCCTGCTCATATTAAGAGTTGAGAATTGCTCGTTTATAAAACTATTTATTCGTAATAGATAGTACATCCTCAACTCTGGGAAACACCTTTTCAAAGATGTCAAATACGCAATATATTCATATGCTCCAATGAAATTAAAATCAACTAACAATACCTACTTGCTTCACCTGTGTATTTTCAAAACAAACTTGTCTATGAAGTTCGGAAAATACGCTTAAAGCCCTATAACTTCCTTTCTGTACTTAATTATGAATCTATTTAGAGCCCATATTTTAAGTTAGGCATACACAAATCCAGTGTCAAAGTTTCAGCTCGCCATGTCTTATGGTGGCTGAGTTTACTTGTGACAAACGTTTTTGCTTTAAACGTCCATAACTTCACTTCTACGTTAAATTTCCAAATAATTCAGAGCCTATATTTTAAGTTAGACCCACCCAAACCTACTGTAAAAGTTTCAGCTTTATATGTCTTATGGTTGCTGAGTTTACTTGTGACAAAGTTTTGCGGACAAACAGACAAACCGACAGAAATTTTTCTAAGGATGGATTCGGTTTCTCCAATGTATGAAACGTAAAGAAAACTTGAATTGAGTCAGTTCTAAGCAATGTACAGACAAAATCATTATTTTATTTATATAGATTTTATCAATACATAAAATGCCTTGAGTCGTTAACTGCAGGCAATCTCAATAGATTGATGGTTTGAAAAGCGTTTTGTTTGTTTTGACTCCTGAGGTAGGAGTAACCTAGTTAGTGACGGGTGAGGATATAGTTTTCCTCATAGGCTTTCATACTATTCTTGATAGAACGGAAGAGTGATTCATTGTTCCCTGGAATAGTCACACCCATACACATTCAGGCCTGTTTGTTTAAAGTGAATCATTCATTCCCTGCTTTAAAACTACCTAACTAGAACCCTCTTTATCAACATAGTAATCTCTATCACTTTGTATGATTTTTTTTTCTGTTCTAAAATTATTTATCATTTCCTTTCAATTAACTTTTTTATAATTGTTATTTTTCAAAAAACATTTTCCTTCATTTAAGATTCAGTGGCAAGTGTTATATAGTATTTAAGATAGTAAAGTTAACCTAGATCGGAATAATATAATAAGTTGAAAATCATTAATAGTTATAATATATTATTCAGAGTTTCCTGTTCTAAATAATATTGGTAATATTCAGTATCAGTTTTAAGCAACATAAATATATTAAATAATATATTTTTTCCTGGATCTCCCAGGGCATCACTTGATCATTAGCTCGGAGGAGAGAGGTTAAAACAGACAAGCACGGCCTCTACTCTCAATTCTTGTCTTGTAAATTATATTTAAACAAAACTTTAACATAAAACATTAATCATTATGTTTTATGTTAAATTCTGTTAATAATTCATGGAACAAAAATTAATTAACATATATTACAGTATTTTAGAAAAAAGAATTCTAATACTTCTATTGTTTGATTGAGATTTGTACGGATAGCATTTTTTTAAAAAAAAGACATTTAGAGAGATTTGTTTTTTATCACTTTGTTAAACATGATTAAAGAAGATTGAAAGGGAGATGGTACAGCCGTAATGCTTTTATTGCAGTGGTGCCTATTATAAAGGGTGATTTAAAAGTCACTCCCTGTTTTAAAAGTCTTTTAATTTATATATAAATCATATTTTTTTTAAAAAAAATAAAGAATATAAAACATGAGATTTTACTTAAAATTCAATATGCCCACCACTATTGACCTTTATGGACAGTGGTGGGATTCAAATTTTCTAAGAACCGGTTCGTGCAAACCGGTGCTTAACATATTATGAGTTCGGAAACTAAATTGTTTAGTTATATATAGGCTATATACATGCGCAAATTACGTTGTCATACATGCGCAAGTTACGTGCATGTAACTTGTGAATTTTACCTCAGAATGAGAAAATACCACACAATTACGGATTGCACAACTAATGATTTATTCTTTTTTTTATCATGGTCTATTATTATTGTTTTCATCTTTTGTTCATCTTTGCAAAGCATCCGGATGGCTGTTGATATTATACGTTAAGATTTAAAAGATTACTACTTTTCGAATTTAATAACCTCTTCTTTTATTTTTGTCTTTTAATTTAACAGTAGTACTAAATTCTTCAATATATTGATATAGCTTCTGAACCATTGATTCTTAAAATTCAAAATGGGTTTCTTGAGGATTTCGTCCAACGAATTAACTACTCCTGGTTATAAGTATTATTCGTCAAAACAATTTTGGTTTTGAACCGTATTATACAGTAATTAATGAAGTTTA
Source organism: Hermatobates lingyangjiaoensis (assembly GCA_026182355.1). NCBI lineage: Eukaryota > Metazoa > Arthropoda > Insecta > Hemiptera > Hermatobatidae > Hermatobates > Hermatobates lingyangjiaoensis. Next base: position 540,700 of record JAPFBL010000034.1, on the reverse strand, counting down.
TTTATTGTGATTTTTCTGCACAGTAATTAATTTGAAGTAGGGAGGAGTGGCTTGTTTTTGTATGGTTATATAACCTCCCTTTGTTTTCGTGTCTGTTATGATACTTGTAGATAAGTGCATCTAACTTAAAACAGCTTTCCTTCAAAAAAAGGTAATAACTTTGTAGATTTTTAATTTCCCCTTAATTTGTTTATATTTTCCTTATTTGTATTGTTTATAATTTTTGCTTATTGTGTTTTTTTGTTCTCTGTTTCCTTAAATATTTTGTGGAGGTATCCTCGCTGAGTTTTTTTTTAGTATACTTATCTATTTAGAATTTTTTTAGCATTAATAATTAATAAAAGTAATTATGTTTAAAAAACACATTTGTTCTATTAAAAAACAATAAAACTGTTTGTTGCTTATTGTGTTTTTTTTTTGTTTTCTGTTGGTTGATATTCTCTAGATGTATTTGTTTTCAATACATTGTTTTTAATTTTGAAAATACCGAACAATTTTTGGCGAAATGTCGGTTTATAATCAGAAGAAGTTAATTCTTTGAACCAAACCCTCGAGAAGCCCATTTTCAATTCTCAATATAATCATTTTTAAAAATAAGTGATGACTATCTTATGTGTATGTTAAAGTGAACTTTCTAAATACTTAATACATAGAGAATATAATTTTCCAATTTTTTTATTAATATCATTATTTAGATAAGTTGTTACGAATATGTACTCTAAATGACTAGTTTTCCAGTTATTAGTTAATTTCAATTCATAAAATCCTGGTCCAGGGCACCTGCTGCTCATTTTCGCCGTTTGACCTCTCAGTAGGCCACTTCAATTAGTTTATAGGTCTACTACGGTTTTATACAAAATTATAATATTACAATTTATATTATTATATTATAATTATAATATTATATTATAATTATAATATTATATTATAATTTATAAATATAATATTATAAAATTATGCTTATGCACATTTTAATGTTTTAGTTAGAATTCAAAAGTAAAAAAAAGTATTGTCACAGATTTGTGTTTGAAAGAAGAAACTTATTTTGATGATGTTCAGGGTATTTACTAATCTTAGTTGATAGAGAAATCTCTTTTATGACATCTGACCACTGAATTAAACTAAACATGTTTATTTAGAAGATGTGTCTTCAGAAGAAGAACACTACGTGTTCGAAACGCGTTGTTTATACCATTAAATTTTTATATGTGGAGACCATTTCATTAGCTTTTTACCCTACAATGAGTAATTACTGATGCACTATCTTAGAATTAGAAATAAAAATGTTTTCTGAAACGATATTCCACACTGATTTCAAAGATGGTTTTCAGAAATTATTGTATAGCGTGATGAACTGAAGTCGCTGAAAAAAGAGACTAATTTTTTATGTTGTAGAATGACTGTGTACAATTACGAGAAATAAACCTCCATTTCATCACCAAATCAAAAGATGTAAGCAAATTAAAAATTTAAAATTTACTATATTATTGTTAGCAACACAGAGATTGTATAGTTACAATTTTACTATATTTTATATAGTATATTATACGAGTATATATATATATATATATATATAGAGTTCACAAAGGAAAGAGAACATAACAGATAAAAACACAACAAAAAAAAGAATCACAACGAAATTTCGACATTCGTCATCATCGGGTAGAAGTAGTTCCTTTGTGTAGCTGAAGCTAATAATAGTTATATATATATATATATATCAAAATTCGAAAAAAACGATCCAAACTGGTCGCAAATCAGCTCAAAAATGAAGAAAAGCAACACACAGAGAAAGAGACTCTCTTAAAAAACTCAAATTTTCTGATGATCCGTCTTCAGGAGAAAATAGAATGTGCTTGGTCGCCCAATTCTATTTTCTCCTGAAGACGGATCATCCGAAAATTTGAGTTTGTAAGTGTGTCTCTTTCTCTGTGTGTTGCTTTTCTTCGTTTTTGAGTTGATATAAATATACAAAACTAAAGTTTATGGGGACTGGGTCAGTTCTTCAGGTTCAAATTAAATTGGCTAAGCCAGGTAGATTAGCCAGGTAGTAGGTGAGTCCAACCACACTGCCTTAATCCCCCATAATTCCCCGTGATCCAAGGCGATGTCCTATGAACATTCCAATAGTAATCTATCTCTATATATAAACTAACAATCCTACTATTATTACTTTACTATAAATAATGTATAGTGATCGAGAAAAAATTCGATCTCGTTCTCATTATTGTCCTGATGATGAATGTGGTACTTTCGAAACATGTCGACTGACAATATTGGTGATAAGCTTTATAGTTTTAATGAAGAGACGAGGAAGGAATTCCGGAAACTGGAGAAATTGTGTAAGGAACAGATACATGCCAAATATGGTACGTTATTTAACAATATTTATATATATATATATATATTTCGTTGAACAACTGACCGTATTTCACTGATGTCATTTTCTTCACCAGTTTTTCAAGGTTTCTGAATACTTTCTTCTTTCCTTCATCCAAACGTTGGAGAAAATATATATATATATATAAATTAATAATCAATAACAATAACTCTTGATATAATATATGAATTAAACACCACAATAAAGAAATATATATATATTTATATAGTATACTTTTTAATATATACCATATTTTTGAATTGTATAGTTACAATTAAAGGAGGATAAATCAACTTAACCTAGTAAATTACGTTTTATTTATATCTCGCTAACGAAATAAGTTTAAAAAAAATGGTGTGAAGAGAGTAAACTTTTTTTGCACTGATATTGAAGCATGACTATGGAGTGGGAATTCTCTTTAATAATTTAGTTTTGGAGTTGTTGGAAAGGTCATAGTCATTTCTGTTCAGGGCTTCCTCCTTTTTAATGGATTCTAAACTTCAATAAAACTTTAACGAAACAGTCGTTGAAATTTAAAAAAAAAATAATCAAATTACTTTATTGTTTCTTGTTTTAATTTTTTTTTTATAATCTGTATTAATTTATTTTTCACCTTAAATATAAAATTAATTAGTTTCCCTCTTTTAATTACATTCTTTTTAGAATAAGCAAATCTTTTGGTAATTCAAATTTATAAGTATACAATTAAAATGTAATAAAATATTGTGTTATTTATAAATATGATTTTACTAGTACTGTGTACTATCCTCAAGCGTATATTATTTTAACTGCAAAGTTGTACAGTCAGTCATATCAGAAGTGAAAGAAGAAGTAACCACAAAAAAGAATTTTAAGAAGTGACAGTTTCGAACACGTACTGTTCTTCCTCAGGGTACATGAGGTGTTAAGAAGTTGAGCAAGAACCACTTTATGAAACTTTTTTTATATAGAGGCATTTTCTTTATGTTCATAAGGTGAATAATATATTATATGTTTAATATATAAAATATATGTATATTATATACATACATTATATGTATATATAATATATATTATATATTTGCCTATATAATATACCTAAATTACCTAATTAGTTTAATCACCTTAGCCTTATATAAGCTATAATCATATTATCCTTATATATATTATATAATAATATATAATTTATGTATATTGTACAATTTAATATCTTTTAAAATAGGTATAGAAAGTTATCGACAATTTAAAAGTAATTATTATTATAATCGCTGGTCGTTTTTGGATGTTCAAGAACTGCATTATGGCATAAGAATTAGCATTATGGTCAAGTACCAGTCCTTCATTGGATCTTGAGATCTGATCAAATGCAATAATCATCCCATACATTGAGAATGGCAGTTTAAAAAAAAAATGAAAATGAAAGAGTCGATTAAGAAAAGGTTTTTTTTTCCCTTTAAAACTACACTGAGTAGGTCACATGTAGTTAGTTGTCAGCTTGCCGTAAGTTGTATCAGTATCTTAGTCTATAAATCTAACCCCTTAAATACTCTAGATTAATGTATGAGAGTATTATAAAACTTTGTGTCTCTTAAAAGTCAAGCACGGTGTCATTGATTACTAGTAGTTGGTTAAATGTAGGGCCGAATTCACGCCTTGGATATTGAATGGCATTAATAGCCCGTATAGTCGATGCAGCGATAAACAAGAATAAAATTATTTAAGCAGGAATTGGAAATATATGTTTTCGATTTACTATAACCAACTATTAGATAGAATAAAATACTCTGTAAGGAGCCGCTAAATAGACTCGGCTTAATTTTTTTTAATTACTAATAAATATTTTTAAATCAACAACTTCACGTAACTTAAGAAACTATTAGGAAGATTTCAAGGATCACCTTTGATAACTTCAGTAAAATGATTAATTAGTTCATCAGCAATATAGTTAAATAATTTAAGTCATCCTGTGATGAATGAAGTGAAAGTCATGAAAAGTAAATGATTATTGCAAGTCATTACAGCTGATTGGATGGACTAAATCGTAATGAGTTGCTGAATAATTAGTCGATTGTTTACATTCTACCAGCTTGAACAAAGTCAGAGTTTAAAGGAATCATTACTTGAAGTCATTCTCATTGATTTATGACTATGCAACATAATATTTACCCAAGGTTATAAGGTGCCGAAAGCTAATTAAAAGAGTTATTATAAATTTAAACTTCATTATTTTAATCTCTATATATAAAGTTCGTGAGTTTGTTTGTTTGTTTGTTCACCCATTTTTCTTGGAGATAGAGACCTGAAATTCAATATATATTATTTATTAACTGAATAATGTTAAATAAAAGAAAATTATTATTTAATTCTCAAAATTGGAGCCAGGGTATTTTAGTTACCCTCGCCAAAGAGTAGCCAAAAGTGCTCGCCGATGACAGTAGTGCAAATGTATTATATGTAAATGTAATTTTTTTTTTAAGTTTAATATTTTTAAAAAAAATAATATTTCCTTAATATAAACACTGGTAATAAAGTCAAGGGTAGCCAGTGGCCTGCATGCTCGCTGATGACAGTAGTTCAAATATATTATATATAAATGTAACAAAAAAAAAAAAATTGAATTTAAAATTAGAATAATATAAACAATGGTAATAAAATGAATATTTCAATTTACAAGTTTTTTTGTTTTAAATATATTTGATTGTATATATAACTTGAATTGATGTTTTATTTATTTATAACATAATTTAAATGATTTTTTTACTTTTAAATAATTTTTATGTTGCTAAATATACTTACTGTATCATGTTAAGAATACTATATCTAAAACTTGGGCCATATAAAAATCTGTTTCCGTGTCTTAATAACAAGAAAAAACAATTAAAATTATCCCTGTCAATCATGTTAAGTGAATTTATTTCAATACTATTGCCATCATTTGTGAGTGACAGAAAGGGTCACGCGTAGTCTAGTTAACTTATATACCGGTATTGTAGACGAGCAATAAGTTTAGACTGCTTTCATATTCTATGAGAATGTGAGATTCATTATCGATTGGCCACTTCACGAATCCCCTAACAAATGGGCTCAATCAGAAATCAGTTATTGTAATCGAATTTGTATTTTAAATCGTTCTTGCTATAACTTAGCAAGTCTTTACTGTTTTTAAAGCGTTAAAGTTGTCAACAAGTGCTACCAATTCGCCGGCTTGACATATATCCATTGATAAATTGACCTTAAGAGAGCCCAAGATCTACGAGGCACAAGTGAGGCCGATCAATTTGCGCTGCAGTCGTGACCTGATTGTGATGGCCAATAAGTGTCGCTAGTAGGACTGCACTGCGCCAGTTATGTCAGTGTGATGGCCAATATGAGGACATGACTGTGATTACTGCGTGTATGCGCTCCCTCTGCACTGTGTACGAGCTGTAATTGTGATGCTCTGACCACATCGCCCCCTCTCTTATTCACACATACTCTCTCTCTCTCTCTGTCTCTCTCCCTCTTAATCACTCACATACTGTCACGCTAAATCTACTTTTCAAAAAAAAAAAACCGTAATCACTTATAACGATTTCACTCACTCTTATACTCTCATACACTCATTCACTATGCCTCAAACACACTTTACACAAATTCTCTCTCTCTCTCTCTCTCTCACACACACACAATCACACTCACTCACTAAGGTTCAATGTGTCTCGCTCTCACGTACACACTCTTTTCTCTCCCTTTCATCTCTCACTTCCCACACTTATTCTCCTCTAGTACCACAAGTGTTTATTTTTGATAATAATCTGTACTTATAATTCCTATGTAGTATTATTATATATATATCCAATAACCAATTAAAAGAAACGGATCCACGAACTGAATAAACTATATTCATTTTATGGAACACACAGAAATGAAGCAGAAACTGACTACTATATTTCATTTCTGTGTGTCCTTTTTGTGAATATGAAACATATTATAGTATATATATATATATATAAAGATTTCACATAAACACATGAATTAACATCAATGATCTAACTACAATATGAAATGGGAAAACAAGACTAAGATCTTTCAACCGTAACAAGCTGTCAGAGTCAGAGTTCTCAGTTGGGTTTTTTACTCTGACGAAGACCGCTTGTTACGGTTGAAAGATCTTAGTCTTGTTTCCCATATCTTATTGTGGTTTGATCATATATATATAGTATATTAATGCTTATATAGGAGTATAGTTTAATGTTATAATGCCTATTCTATTTGGTTCTCTAATATCAACTTTAAGGAACCCGTAGCAGTTATATTTTCAAATATTATTTCTAAATGAAAACTGTCTCGAAAAATTTGCTTGTTTTCTTTATTTATGCGCTGTGATAATTAAATTAATATTCTCTAGAACAATTTGACTACTGGAGCAGAAAATATCTAGCTGTAAATAAGAGATTACTGGTAAGGAAATGTCTTTTACAACTTCTTCAAGTTATTAATCTGGATAAGCCACCTAATCTCTTTGTACATAACTTGGCTTTGTTCTTCTTCAGCTTTATTAAACTTAACTTCAAAATGTTTCAGTTCACCACAATATTTAGAATTCAAAGAAGTACACAATGCCTGAGTTACCGCAATTTATATCTTACTTTAAAAACGGATCACTCGTTTATAAACCAAAGTTATTAATGTATTAGAAGACAGTACTGATATATCTTCTCGATCACTGATTCTTAAAATTTAGAAGAAGAAAAAAAAAAAGAATTAACTACTCCTTATTATAGGCTGACGTTTCGCCAAAAATTGTTTGGCATTTTCAAGGCCAAAAACATCTTTCCAACCTCCTACAATAGTCTATGAACTAGTATGTAATGTCATTTATTTTATGTAGTGCCTCTATTTTTTGATTTTCTTTCTGTTCTTTTTATTTACTCTACCTTTTTCTTTTTTTTTCTTTTTCTTTTTTTGAACCGTATCATAGAGTACTTTATTTGTAGTTGGAGGGGTAGCTATTTAACCTTTTATTTTCGTGTCTGTTATGATGGTGTTACATAAATGCATCTAGCTTAAATAGTTTTTCTTCAAAAAAAAAGTAATAACTTTGTAGGTTTTTAATTTCCCCTTATTTGTTTATATTTTCCTTATTTGTAATTTTTGTTTAGTTATGTTTTTTGTTTTCTGTTTCCTATATATATACTTAAAATAAACGGTGACACATAGACAAAAACCGCCGTAATGGCGATCGAAATATTGAAAAGTCAGTCTTTGCTATGTTTCTGTCTATGTGTCACAGTTTATTTAAGTGTAATCTTTACTTTTAAGTGTAATCTTTCCTGCCGGACCGTTTTTTGTTATCATGGTATATATATATTTGTAAATTTGGGGAGCAATCCTTCTTTTATACATGTTTTGTTGAACGACCTTTGTACTGTGGCATGAATCAATTTCATAGTCCATCTTTCAAGTTGGACTATGAAACTATGAAACTTGAAAGATGGACTATGAAATTGATTCATGCCATAGTACAAAGGTCGTTCAACAAAATATATATGTATTCAGGTAACTCACCACAAATTAAAGAAGATAGTCGCTCTAAGGCCTTTCGCTTTCACGTCGTCAGAGAGCAAGTGAATACGAGTCGTATTCAACTTGTATTCACTTGCTCTCTGACGACGTGAAAGCGAAAGGCCTTAGAGCGACTATCTTCTTTAATTTGTGGTGAGTTACCTGAATATTTATATCACGTGTTATTGTGACAATTTTCTATATATATATATATATATAAAAAGATTTCACATAAACACGTGAAACAACAATCAATGATTAAACCACAATAAGAATGGGAAAACAAGACTAAGATCTTTCAACCGTAACAAGCGGTCTTCGTCAGAGTCAAAAACCCAGTTGGGTTTTTGACTCTGACGAAGACCGCTTGTTACGGTTGAAAGATCTTAGTCTTGTTTTCCATTCTATATATTTATATATATATATATATATATATATATATATAAGGAAGAGAGAGAGAGAGAGAGAGAAAGTTATTTTGCAGTATTACTTATCTGTTGAAAACTTTTTATCCTTAATAATTAATAAAATTATGTTTAAAAAACACATTTATTCTATTAAAAAAATAACACTGTCTATTTTTGGTTTTCTTTTAGTTTATTTGTTGTTGTTTGCTTATTGTGTTGTTTGTTTCCGTTGGTTGATATTCTGTGGCTGTATTTGTTTCCAGTACTTATGTTTTTGAATTAATTGTTTTTAGCCTTGAACAATTTATTATTAGGTGCACATAGCTGTGGTTTGGTTTGTTGTATCGATATGATAGCAATTCTCATTTTACGTTTTTTCCCAATTTTTAAATGGGCAAGGAATGTAATGGAACTGTTTCTATATTGAGAGAAACTGGCTCCACATTTGGCTTATATATCTCATAAACTACATATTCACTGTAGTGATGTGCAGTCAGGGGAGGTTACCCTCCTCTGTCATCATAAGAGGAAAAAGAATCGAAATAATAAAATAACAGAAGTATTAATATTACTCTTCTCGACTATGATTTTGGTGTGGTTGTTAATATATTTTGACTATTTTATGGTAAAAATCGCAGACAATTCTGTATTTCCTTAAATAATGGAGTCTCCTTGGGAAACGAGAGGTGAGGCATGGACAGCACGAGCCTCCCTCCAGATTGTGTAATCGCTCACAAAGTGGATTGAGCGCGTGCCAATGTCGCGTGCTTGTTACATTTCTCTGTATGTTTCCAATATGATGGCTGAGGACACTTTTATGTAATAACAGTATACGTTTTCTTTTCCATGGTTGTTGGTAATGTATTACTCGCATGTGTGTAATATTTACACCTTATTGATTAAGTCCACAGGGAAAATGCTTGGCTTGAGGCAGGCAGCACCTCTGCCTCAAGGAAGCATCTTATATGCTCCTATTCTCTCATCCTATCCTACTGGCATCCTACTGTATGTTTGTAAATCTGACTTGTGAGTCAGTGCCTCTCAAACCCTCACTGCACGTCACTGATTGATGGTGCCATGTAGCTATGTGTATTCATATTATCAATAAGAAAACTGGTAGGATGTCAGGTACTCGTTAAAGATCCCTACTCTAAATACATTTGAGTTAGGCAAAATTTAGGACTCCCACTGTAGAATCAATCTTCATTGTGTAGTATCACAAAGGGCCAATGCTCGGCCTACGTGTGTTCCCTTGTGTAATTGCCACTGCAACCTAACCTAACCTAACTGAATTGTGGAGAACTGCTTTCAGAAATACTAAATGTAAAAAGTATTTATCATGTACACTTAAAATTGTTTCAATGTTTTATGCATCTTCTAATGTATGTTATATAGAGGAGGAAGTGGCATCAGGCCTCAGAAAGAGATTCGGAGAATAGGTCATTGCAAATTTAGTATAACCTTATTTCTATTGATCGCTTTACAGCCATGAGTATTTCCTACTTTTCACATGAGTAGAGTCGAAGAACTATTGAGCTCAATCTATTAGCCTTCTTTTTATTATTTATGAAATAAACCTATTTTTTTTATAAAATTTATTATTTATGTAACAACACTGCGTACACAACGTAATTGTAGAATTCCTGTACAACTTTACAGTTTTATTGTATCACTCTACGAGTGGAGCCTCGTGGAAATTTTCGTCTTGAATTATTTACGAATCTATCTATGAGCAAGAATAACTAGAGAGGAAAGTATTTAAAAACGATAGGCCAATGAAATCAGCCATGCATTTGACGACAGTAAAGCAATTATTTGGAACGTGCAAATGTAGAAAATTGAGTAAGAGTACTGAATATTGAAGAAAATCAACGGATCTATAATAAACGGATTCATTGAATCGACGAAATAGAGTTCTTCAAACGCTACTTATTTTTAATAAATAAATATCAATTTCTTGTGAAAATCAATTGAAAAATATAAAAACTTTGATAAAAATATACTCATTACTGTAGTGGTATATTTATTGAACTAAGCTACAGTATCTTCTTTTGTAACAATTTAGTATATCTAGTAGTAGACAACAGTGTAGGTCGCAGTGGCTGTCCCCTACGAGGGAACACACATAGGGCTCTTTGTGATACCACACAATGAGGATTGATTACTCTACATTGGTAGTCCTAAATATAGCCTAACTCAAGTATATTTAGAATAACAGATCTTTAACGAGTAACTGACATCGTGCAGGCTCAGGACCGACGTTTTAACGTCCTCTCCAAGGGACAACGTGCTCAGATATGTTCACCTCCCACATGAATAAATCGAGGGCCACAGTGTGGTTATCGAACCCCAGACCCACTAGTTCAGAGGCAAGTACATTAACCACTAAGCTGACCTTAGCCCCCTTCAGTATATCTATAAGAGATAGAAAATGAAATATGAATGATGATTTTAATCAAACAGTTCTGAAGATAGGTAAAGAAACGATTTATTAACGACTATTAGTTTAAATTCAAAATTAAATGTTTGCATTGTGAGTATTATAAAATAATTCATGGTCAATAAGTCTTACGTTTTTCCTTTTTTGGTCAATTCTAGATTAAAAAAGGTGTCAAGACGGTTATTTAAGTTTGATTTCGTAATGTTTCCTTCCCATTTGCTGGAAAGTAATAGCAGACAGGGTGAGGAAGGGAAGGTGAGAATCTATACTCAAGAAACGGCGTGCGATTGCGTGACGAAGGGCCAGAACAAGGAATACCATACAGGCCCTTCAAAGTACTGTGGTCGATTTCCCGTCGTCGAGAATGTTAAAATCAGAGATTTACCTTCCTAACCTTCCGGTTTCTTTGTTTCGAATGTCTACACTCAACAGACTTTCGTCTTCAGTTATGTTCTAGTGATGGAACTTAGTGCTCCTGTTGAACCTGACCCATTTAAGTAATATAATGGGCGTGCACATTACCTGGTTCATTTTTTATGAGAACACTATATTTTCCCTAATTGCATAAATCTTTTATAGTTAAGAGATATCGTATAGGTTCAAACTGATTACTCTGAGAGATAGTATTCGCAAAATTATGAAACTCTCACATGAAAAAAAACTACCGTCATGAAATATAGAATCGGACTCCGAATTATAATTGAGGGTACTGAAACCCAGCTGTCCTTTTAGTGTCAGGTGGCAGAATAGGCCTGCAAGCAGTGACTATACGTAATACGACGTTATACGTAACAAGACACATGTCCTCTGACAGCAACTTAGGTTCATAGAAATTATTAATAAAAAGATTTCACATAAACACGTGAAATAATAATCTATGATCAAACCACAATATGAAATGGGAAAACAAGACTAAGATCTTTCAATCGTACAAGCGGTCTACGTCAGAGTCAAAAACCCAAATGGTGGGTTCATATTGTGATTTTGATTTTCATATTGTTTCATATTGATTTTCCCATTTCATATTGTGGTTTCATCATTCATCATTGAGAAGATATTAAGTGTATTATTATCAGAAAAATTAGACATACAGAGGGTACTGAAACCCAGCTGTCCTCTTAGTGTCAGGTGGCAGAATAAGCCTGCAAGCAGTGACTATACGTAATACGACGTTATACGTAACACGACTCGACTGTTTGTTTGTTTTCTCGCTATACCGGTTTCTGAACAGATCCATCTTCAAGAGCATATTAGCAAAGGTCAAAAGAGACCTAAGAGTCTGCCACAGCTCAAAACACCTGATGAGTATACACTTATAGATGACAGGTTCAGAAACTGGCCGAGTGAGGTATCAAACACCCAGTGAAAGTCCCTTTATAGCTGTGTTATTATAATAATAATAATAAAATATTTACAGTTAACCCATCATAAAAATTGAGATAGCAGAGCTCTCTCATTTTACAATCAGTTGATTAGTCAATTGATTTTAAGATCAGTTGATAGTCTGCCTTAAAAGAAATAATGTTGAACACTAAACTAAAAAAAAAATACGATAAGTTATTAATGATGAGCGTAAAGTTCGTGCACTCCTTGTGATTCCTGAAGTTTGGATAGATACATCGAAAGGTATAAATAAAATTTTTTGTTTGTCGTTATAAAGCACTAAATATAAAGAACTACAGAAAGAAAAGTAACCATATTTGACTATTTTTTTATTTTGAATCCTTTTAAGTTTGAAAGATAATGTATTCATGTTTAATGTTTTATCTATTATTATTATTTAATTGTTGTACAATCCAGTTCTTATTTTCTCCTTTATAGACAGAATAACAGTTTCTACATACAAATGATTTGTGAAACACGAATTGTTTTCAAGTTACATCAGTTGTTGTGATAGATAAAAGATCATCTTTCATCCACTACAGTAGTTTGAGGAACACTACTAATTCAACACGCGTTCTTTTATAAAACATTTATGTGTAGAGACATTTATTATTCTCTCCAATATTATTATTGTTACTATTAATTGCAATTACATTGCAAATGTATCGTGGATGACTAAGTGTATTGAGGTGTTTTGATTGATAGAAATTAGTACTTTAGTAGTTTGCAAAATTTAGAATTGTGCTGACAGTTTCAGAGAGAGTTATAATTAATATCGAGCCTAGAGATTGATTGAGGGTGACCTACTTAGCTCTCGGGATTTCGCATTGGAAATTATAATATTAAAATAAACTATCTTGACAACTTAGTAAAGATGATTATTGAAATTTTACGAAGGGATGAAAATAAATGCACTGAGTGAAAAGAGACTTTTAGGTAACATTCAGTCAGTCTCTGTATGAAGTATGAAACTGCAGTATGAAAAAAGTTACGAGGTGATGAAAAATGTATTTTATTGGGGAAAGGTGTTTTGTTTGTTTTCCAACACCCACAATTATAATACTTTCTTTCATCTTTTGGGTTGTTCTAGGGACGAAAATTATGGCTCATTTATTATTTTGCACCCATTTTAGTAATGGGCGAGATAAATTACCTGTTAAATTAAATGTATTTAGAGTAAATATTTGTATCGAGTGTCTGACATCCTGCAGGCTTGGGCTTAGCGTTTCCTCCGAGGAAGGACGTGATCAGATTTTTACATCTCCGAATGAATAAATCGAGAATCAGAGTAGGTATTGAACGATGGATCTACTAGTCTAGCGGTGAGAACGTTAGCAGTGGGAAAAGTGAAATAGAGGAGCGATTCAAGTACATTTACCAAACAGCCTGGACTTTTGAAAAACAAGAAATGCCTGGTTTAAACAACCTGAGACTCTTTGTTTAATGATCCAAAATATAGTTTGTTTTTATCATCGTCGGCTATATCTCTACGAATTGACACATAATTAAATCAGTCATTAGAATTATCGCATGGGTTTTGGAATGAATGACCCCCCTGAAGGTTACTGCGCCATCCGACGTAAGCTCTGTGTTTATTCATAGGATTGATAAGCATGTTGTAGAAGAGACTTATCACAAGTTACTGCCTTCCTTTACAGGATTGAAAAGGGAGGTAATGTGAAACAAGGATCACTTGGATTATAGCAGAAAGTGTTAGAAATATTATTAGAGTAACCGTCTGAAAAACTTTTGTCTTTAATATTGGCTTGATGTGTAGGTATGGTAATACAAATAATACACTGGCTACCTTATTAATGAATTTACTGACAAGTTATTTATTAAAATTTCTGTCCACCTTTCCAGTAGATATAAATTGCAAATAGTCTTATGAACACATCTTCATTAAGTAATTGTTTGTAAAAGTTGACTGAATTTTACATATTTGAGTAGATAGAAACCGGAGGGAAGCTTACGTGTCAAAGGTGTGATGAAGTAATAATTTAACATAAAAGGCTGGAGGGAGAGTCAATAAGCCAACCTTTATCCTCACCTTTATCAGACTTCGACCTGAAAAGAGATGGCTTCGGTCAATAGAGGATCCTTTCAAGCTTGACATGGAAGAACTGACACCAAAGAGTGAAAAATAAGCCGGCCGCATGAGGTCGATAGATCATTTAGGCCAGAGGGCAAGAGTCAGGCAGTCGGTGTTATTGGAATTTTTTTTTTTTTTTTTTGACTGAAATACTTAGTCAAAAACCGTGATCCGGATAAGATTAAATATTTTATGGAAGTATTTTTCCATATTAAACATAATTGAGTCCACTATGTAGACGTACTATAATATTGCAGTTTTTAGAATTATCGAGCCTTCTAATTTAGACTCCCTAGACAGTAAAAGTGTGCTTTCCGTATAAAATACAAAAACTAAATCCTTATTTTTGGTAGAGGTTGCAGTACTCTAGCTTGTTCCCTTCTTGGCATGTAAAGATTCTAGGTTTGCTGCGTGATTCTGCATCACAGTGACAGTCCTTTCGGACTCTCGGCATCCTACCACTCCTTTTCAATGGTCCAATTTGAATGTTGAAGGCGCCGATTATTAACGAATTAAAGTACTGGTGTTTTTGTTTAATAGTATGCATATGTGAGAAATTCGTATGAAAAATATCGTAAGGAGCATTCGTTTATAACAGATATATTCATAAATCATTAGTTGTGCAATCCGTAATACTGTGGTATTTACTCATTCTGAGGTAAAATTAACTGTATTTCAGTTATGGTTTTCAAGCATACCCGAAGCCTTTTGTCACCTTATCTCCTAAATGCCTATCCCCACACTTTCGCAACGGATCCGTTTCCTACTGGTTGTTTTCACTGGACCAACCCTTCAGTACCACATCCTTGGGTATGTCTTGAATTCTCTTAATTGGATTTTATTATTTCACTCTAATTTTTGTAACTAATTAGATATAATTTGTATTATAGTGTCTTCCTGATGATGAACACAAAGTGTTCGAAACGCGTTGAATAAAACTTCATTTGTGTGGAGACTTTTGTTGGTTTATCCATTTTACCTCAGAATGAGATATATTCATATAAATAGTCTTAAGATAAACAGCTTCAAGAGCAGGGATCTTCAACCATTTTTACATCGCGACACATTTTTGACGCCAAAATTTATTCGCGACCTTTTAGTGAGAACAAAAATAAAATTAACAACAAATAAAAAAGGGAAAATTAAATTAAATTTGATCAATAGTAACTTTAATGAGATTGCTGTGCCGCATTAATAATAAATAAATTATTTATTTAATTTGGTCCTTTATTTTCTATTTAAAAGTAAACAATTTCAAACATTTCGCGACCCACCGGTTGAAGACCCTTATTCTAAAGTATTCGATATGTACTTCATATTCATATATTGACCACGAATCAGATACAGGCTGCAAATCGTGCCCAACATATCCCCATGACTTAATCACAGAAGTTTCTCTTATGCATGCAAGTGAATTTAAGTGCAGACTGATTTAATCTGAATAACACTTAACAGATAAGTTACTTGTTTATGAATAAAGTCACCGATATTCAAAAAGGGAAACTTCCTTTTGTAAAGTGCTATCTATGGATGGCAAGAGAAAGGGGATAACTAGTTTGTCTGATAGAGGAACGATGATTTGTTGGTATTATATATATATATATATATATATAACATAAATTCAAAACGAAGGAAACACACAGAAAGACACAGACATAACTCACATCAATATTTCGACCATCGTCGTCATCAGGGCGGTGAGTCACCGCCCTACCTTCCTGCGGGACTCTTCGCTCTTCACACCTCCTGATGACGACGATGGTCGAAAGTTATGTCTGTGTCTTTCTGTGTGTTTCCTTCGTTTTGAATTACTTTTATTTAAAAAAGTCCGCTGGACCGTTTCTTTTAATTGGTATATATATAGGTGTGATCTCTAATCGGGGTTCGGTCAATTTTCCAGGATAAAAAATTAAACTCTCGTTGCCAACGTTTCTGTTTTATTTAAAACCTTTTTCATAGGCAGAAGTAAGAATTTTTTAACTAAGAAAATGAAAATTTACATTATTTAAAGGAACAACAATGTTAACAGGACAAAACCTTCGACTAGACTATATACGAGGTGTATAAATAAAGTAGTGAGACTGGCAACGTCGCTTTCGATCTGGCAACGCTGGAGACGCGTGGCCTTGAGTAGCGTCAGCTGCACGTGTGATGCGCCTCCAGTATGAATCTGAACTCGCCACAGTCATTTGTTTGTCCGTAGCGTTGGTTTTCGTGAAATGGTTTTTTCTTGAGCGTTTTAAAAATGAGTGACCTCAAAGTTGAGCAGCGGTGTGCAATCAAATTTTGCTTCAGACTTGGACATAATGCAACCGAAAGTTTTGAAAAACTTCAGGAGGCCTATGGAGAACGTGTTTTATCAAGGGCACAGGTTTTTCGGTGGTTTAAGGAATTTTCAGAAGGAAGAGAGTCGATTGAAGATGAACCACGAAGCGGAAGGCCTTCAAGTGCAAACACCGATGAAAATGTCAACAGAGTACGGAACCTTGTGCGTTCAGATCGACGCTTAATCAGCACTTCTACCGTGAGGTCCTTGAAAGACTTCGAAAAAGAGTCCTTCGTGTGCGGCCAAACATCAAAGACAAGTGGGTGTTGCATCACGACAACGCGCCCTGTCACACTGCCATCTCAATAAACGAGTTTTTGGCCAGTAAAAACATTCCTGTTGCTCCTCAGCCTCCTTATTTACCAGACTTGAGTCCTTGTGAGTTTTCCTCTTCCCGAGATTGAAAAATCACCTCAAGGGAACTCATTTCGGGACACTACAAAACATACAAACTGCTGTAACCGACCAGCTGAAGGCCATTCCAGAATCCGAGTTCCAGCAATGCTACAATGATTGGAAGGACCGTCTCCAGCGCTGTGTGGCTTCCGAAGGGAACTATTTTGAAGGTGACAATATCACATTGTAATTATATTTGAATAGAAAATTTAAAAAAAATCAGTCTCACTACTTTATTTACACACCTCGTATATATATATATATATATATATATATATATATATATATATATATATATATATAATATAATAAAATAAAAAACGAAGGAAACACACAGAAAGACACAGACATAACTCACATCGATATTTCGACAATCGTCGTCATCAGGAGGTGCGAAGAGCGAAGAGCGAAGAGTCCCGCAGGAAGACAGGGCGGTACTGAACTCTAATTAATTGTGATATATATATATATATATATATATATATATATATATATATATATACCATGATAAACGAAAAACGGAAATAACAATCAATGATCAAACCTCAATATGAAAATGGGAAAACAAGACTTAAGATCTTTCAACCGTAACAAGCGGTCTTCGTCAGACTCAAAAAACCCAACTGTTTGGGTTTTTGACTCTGACGAAGACCTCTTGTTACGGTTGAAAGATCTTAGTCTTGTTTTCCCATTTTCATATTGTGGTTTGATCATTGAATATATATATATATATATATATATATATATATATATTTCATTATTTAAAGATATTATTATGATTTTAATATGATTTATTGTTGTAAAGAATGTATTTTTTCGGTTCACTATGTTATTAATATGATATTAATGTAGTATCTGCAGAACAATCTCTGCTTCTGACTCCAGTAAAAAGTTATATATGAAAACTTATTAAAAATTCCAGCTGACAGACACGTTAAGTAAATCCTCGGTAATTTCCTTGTGAAGGTGAAAGTTATCTAAATTGACAGACTCCCTTCAAAGCCTCTAAATGTCTAAATGACTTTAATTTGTTATTTTCCCTTCTTTTTTTTTCGTTGAAATCTTTTTCCTTTCAGTTTCAGTAATTTTTAAATTAAAACTCTTATGACATAAATATTTCATTCTTTCATATTATCTTCTTTTTATTTAAAAAAGTGTTTGGGCGTAAAAGTTTCATTAATAATTACATTTATAATTAGTAGTCAAAATACTATAATTTTTAATTTTAATTCCTTTCAGTTAATCAATGAATCTAAAAAGAAAGTAAAGGCAAGTGCTTTTCGGTAAAACTTTAACTTTTCTTGCTGTACTTTTATATAATTAAAGCTACCACTGGAAAACAAAAAAAAAGAGACTAACACTAATGGTTCTCGATCATTTCGGCTTTCTTTCCGTCTTCAGGAGAAGAAGAAAAAGAAGAAGAAACACAGGAGTGGAGACGTGAAAGCGTTCAGGGACAGAAGAGTGTTTATTTATTACCAAATCACCACCAGCCATATTGCAAACCCTTCTCCTGATGATGACGAAGTCTTTGCGCACAA
Source organism: Hermatobates lingyangjiaoensis (assembly GCA_026182355.1). Taxonomy (NCBI): domain Eukaryota; kingdom Metazoa; phylum Arthropoda; class Insecta; order Hemiptera; family Hermatobatidae; genus Hermatobates; species Hermatobates lingyangjiaoensis. The sequence continues at coordinate 522,212 of JAPFBL010000034.1, read as the reverse complement.
TGGACGTATTCCAGTTCTTTTGTGTTTCCTTCTGTAATTTGGCTTGTTGTTTCTCTCATGAACCGTTTCATTTTTGTTTATATATGATAATTTCTGTTATCTCTGTTGAAATATAGTAAATAGTAAGGTCCAAAAAAGTTTTTTCTCGTATTTCCAGATGTGATTTCTAGTTTATAACCCTTCTTCAAGAGCAAATAGTGTCATCATTGTGTATATTATATTTTTTATGCTGTTTAACATATTCAAAATTTACATATTTTATTCAAACTTAAAATGTCTCCTTATTTTAAATTATTTCATGTCTTTAAACATTTTCTCAAAAATATCTAATTTCTTATTATTTTTATATTCATTTCATCTTTACAATAATACATGGGATTATAGGTTTTTTAATGATACTGTATTGTATACAAAATGGATATTATCATCATTAGTAGTATATATATATATATATGTAAAAGAATTTTCTGATCTATTTAGCACAGGGACTTCCACCGTTTCCTCGCAGAGGTAGGAGGTTTAGCTTCAATGAAGATGGTGAAGAAATGTGTAAGCATCTACCTTCTTTTGAACACTAGATCGTAGGAAGGTCACTTTACTAGTCTTTTCACACTATGAATTCATCAGCAATATGAATTTAGCTGCAATCATTTTTATTATACACAGCTTTTTTTATTCATATATCATAAGAAATCGCATTCTCCATTTTTTGGTAGTTAATTTTAAGTTTACAGGTACATCCTGCCAGACTAGAGTTGCTTTGCAGTACCGTCTTTTTCCAAAATAAGATATCCTCCGAAAATAAGTCCTAGCGTGATTTTCGGGACGTTTTGGACTATAAGCCCTCCCCTGAAAATAGGCCCTAGTTAAGATAATGTGAGAAATATAATTGGTTAAAAAATTGCTGTTAGTAAAAAGTAGCTGTCGTAATATTTCAGAGAATTCTTTGGAAAAAAATACTCCAAGAAATTCCTTGTTTACCTCTAAAGTTCGTTTCAAGCAGGCTACTTAGACAAGAAGTATTCATTTAACGATAACTATATTTACAAGACATGAGAGATTCAGACCAATGATTCTACAGGAAATAGATTTGGAGGAAATCAGAATGAAATTCAAAATTTTGATAATTTATGACGATGTTTCAGAAGATGACATGACTGTAATCGAAAAATTTAAATTTCTGTATAAAAATAAATATCAAACAAAAATATGTAAATCTGCTTAATTTACTTGAAGCCCTCCCCCGAGAATAAGCTCTACACGGATTTCGACCTAAAAAAAAGTAAGACAGTGTCTTATTTTCTGAAAAAGACGGTAGTAGATGGCTAACGGCCAATGCTCTTGAATGAGAAAGGTCCCAGGCCTGGTGCCTTGTACCATATGCGCAATCTATGATTATAAACGCCAGTCTACTTATAGTGAATTCAAATTCTATTTTTTTCTATTATTGAAAGTGCCTGAAGCTCTGGTAAGGAAAAACTTTTCTGTGAAAATCCTCTACCTTTAATACACATATTCATCGACATTTTTCTTGAATTTCACCCTCTTGGTCCTTTGTAACCCAGGTTGAAAACATTGAAATTCTGACACTGAACTAAAACTCACCTGCCAGACCCCTTCTCATTTAGTTTATTCTCCCACAGCTTTGTTACTATAGATCAGTGGAGTAGAGTCACTGTAGTAGGAGTAGTGTCATTTGCCTTCCTATGACACCAGCAAGGACTAGAACTCCAACTAAAGAACCTTCACGGTTTTTAGATTATTGAATTACCAGAGAGTCTATAATCCGGAAGTGTATTCTCTATCATGCTAAGATTACCTTAATCACAGTGAACAAGTTTTGAATGAAAAACTGCATCTTATTTTCAGATACCCCTTCGTATTCTTGATTATATCAGGCAGATCGTTTCATTTTATGGTAAATTATTAGTGTTGTTGTTTTCAAGGAATGTCTATCAGAAGGTGATGGAGGATTTGTGATAAATTAATTATTTATTAAACACTTTTTTTCTTCTCGGAATTTTGGTCAGGGTTAATATATGGAATCACCTTTTCGCCAACGTTTCGTCTTTATTTTAAGACATCCTCAGGGCTATAAACTAACAAAAACAATGGACATTTGTCATATCTACTTTACATTCATCATACAAAAATTCAAACAACTTACTTACATCTTTTTTATGATGAATGTAAAGTAGATATGACAAATGGCCATAAAATAAAGAGGAAACGTTGGCGAAAAGGTAATTTCATATATTAACCCTGTACAAAATTCCGAGAAAAAGAAAAAATTGTTCATTAGTAATTGTGGTCAAGAAAACAATACCTTATTAATTATTTATTGGTACTTCTCTATCCTGTTTACCAGTATAGTACTTAAGAAGACAGATCTGGTAAAAGAAAGTAAAACGGTGGAACGGTATTTTGCGTATACGAGGTGTATAAATAAAGTAGTGAGACTGGCAACGTCGCTTTCGATCTGGCAACGCTGGAGACGCGTGGCCTTGAGTAGCGTCAGGTGCACGTGTGATGCGCCTCCAGTATGAATCTGAACTCGCCACAGTCATTTGTTTGTCCGTAGCGTTGGTTTTCGTGAAATGGTTTTTTCTTGAGCGTTTTAAAAATGAGTGACCTCAAAGTTGAGCAGCGGTGTGCAATCAAATTTTGCTTCAGACTTGGACATAATGCAACCGAAACCGGCCTATGGAGAACGTGTTTTATCAAGGGCACAGTTTTTTCGGTGGTTTAAGGAATTTTCAGAAGGAAGAGAGTCGATTGAAGATGAACCACGAAGCGGAAGGCCTTCAAGTGCAAACACCGATGAAAATGTCAACAGAGTACGGAACTTTGTGCGTTCAGATCGACGCTTGACAGTCAGAATGATCGGGGAACAGTTGAATTTGAATCACACCTCCGTTCATCACATTTTGACCAATGAATTGGAGATGAGAAAAATTTGTGCGAAAATGGTTCCGAAAATTCCGAAAAGAAAACGAGTTTTTGGCCAGTAAAAACATTCCTGTTGCTCCTCAGCCTCCTTATTCACCAGACTTGAGTCTTTATCACTTTTTCCTCTTCCCGAGATTGAAAAATCACCTCAAGGGAACTCATTTCGGGACACTACAAAACATACAAACTGCTGTAACCGACCAGCTGAAGGCCATTCCAGAATCCGAGTTCCAGCAATGCTACAATGATTGGAAGGACCGTCTCCAGCGCTGTGTGGCTTCCGAAGGGAACTATTTTGAAGGTGACAATATCACATTGTAATTATATTTGAATAGAAAATTTAAAAAAAATCAGTCTCACTACTTTATTTACACACCTCGTATATTCTGCACTATTTCTCCTTCCAAGATAGGGTCAGCAGCAGTATTAAAATTGTGAGTCTCGATTTAACATTGCAAGAGACCTGAGTAGGAAAGCTATAAGGGCCAGACTTCCATAGTTGTCTAACTAATGTCTTTTCTAATCTCCCTTATCACTTCATATCGATAGAAGAATTAGAAAATAGAATACACGTACAGTAATCCCTCACTTTTCGTGGATAATGGGGACCGAAGACACCCGCGAAAAGCGAAAATCCGCGAAATAATGGACGTGCCTTTATAAAATCATCTAAAGCTCAAACAACAACCTTTCCAACAGAGAGAGAATCCTGACCTTACTGAATACTGTACTGTGTTGTAAATAAAAATGAAAACCAAAAAGAAAAAAATAAGAAATAATTAAAAAAAATTACGTTTTTACCGACTATAAGAGAGAAAGAGAGAGAGTGAGAGAATTATACCCTTAATGTATTGTACAGTAAATAATAATGCAAGTAAATAAAATAAAATTGGGTGATATGAATTAGCCAATCAGATCAAAGGAATCATCTTTGGTTATTTTTTTATTAATTTCAACTTCTATTTTTTGATATTTTTATTATTCTCTTATTACAATTGATTATGTTTTAATATTTTTCATTAATTTTTAGTCTCTATTGAATATTTTTTAATAGCTTTTATTAGCCTTTAATTTATTACTGTAGAATATATTTTGACTTAGTAAGTCACTGGTTTTTTGATATCTTTCTCGATAGTACAAGAAGGATCCTGTATATTTTCTTTTTAATACTAACTACTGGACTTTTTCATTACGAGTTGTATTTTTACTGCAATTACAGTTCAATATATTTTTATATTTTTTAATTTTTAATTAAACATTTCAGGACCCCGCGAAAACTGAACCGTAAACCAGCGAGGGATTACTGTAATAGACAACAATATAGCTGGCATTTCAGTTGCGAAGTATTTCACTTATCATGTTTTCTTTACACAAAGTAGAGACCGTCATAAAGTAAAATTCTTAGGGATGCAATGCCCATCAGTCCCTCTTTTGTAGATGGAACAGTAAGCTTTATTTAATGATGGACTGGTGCCTTGTCTAATGGATGTAGATGGCATTATTTCTGATGAATGGTTTTTACGAGGTGAAGAGTTGAGGGCCCTTGAACAGTGGCTGGTGGAAAAGATATTTTTGAATAGGTTCTTTCTTCCATTACAACAGTTGATGTAACCTTAAAAAGAATACTGAGTGTTTTAAATCAGATACTTTCTTTAGAAAAATTTCAAGAGAAGCCTTGGTATGATTAAATACGAAATAGTAAATGATTCCAGAACTGTTGTTTCCATGTACTATAATCCATGTCTTAATTTGCAATTCCAGACCAAAGATTCACCTTAATTAATTACTATGTTTTTGTAAGTAGTAAGGACAGTAAAAGTTATCGAATATTTATTCTTATTTTTGTCGTATAGTCTTAGAGGCCTAAATGTTAGAGTAGAGAGTTGTCAGACGGTAAGGTATAAGAATCTTAGCGAATCACCACAGACCTTTTGACTTTCAAATACCATACATTATACAAAGCCGTCTGCTTATCATCAGCTGTTTAACTGCTTTCATCAGCAATGAAAAATTAGCTTCAGCTTTCATTTTTGTAAAAATCACTTCTGCACATTTTAGGAAATAATATTATTATTTAATGATAATATAAATTTGTTATTTACATAGCATACGAAGTGCCACCGTTTCCTCGCAGAGGTAGGAGGTTTAGCTTCAATGAAGATGGTGAAGAAATGTGTAAGCATCTACCTTCTTTTGAACACTATATATTAGATGGTCTCCTCATATACCTTTTCGCACTATATACTTGCAAAAAGCTACACTTAAAAGCAGTTTTAGCTGGTTTTTATATATCGCTTTAGAATATTATATTATTACAAAGCAAAAATTGTGCACTATAAATATCACTACTATTATAAAAAAGGAATTATTAATAAATGAAAGAGTGAAGAAAGTATAACTTTAATGCGTTCTTTGATTATAAGCTACAGGAAAACTACTTTCTTTCTTAAGTCGTTTATTATTGATTTAACTGTGTATATACAAAATCAAATTAAAAACTAATAACTTTCACAAATCACTTTATATTTTGACTCTCATCGCTGTCAGGAGTATAATGGTCCGCCCTGCCATCAGGCGGCCCATGTTCGAAGACTTTGTAAAGATTCAAAACTGAAGGGGTAAGTCTTTACCTGATGGCCCTGTAGGTCAGGTCACTTTTACTCCTGATGACAAATAACCCGTACACTACCTCTACCGAACTACAGAAATATTATTTATAGGTATGTGAAATTTACAAGTAGGGCAGGTGTTTACCAGTGGTTACCCACCACCTGAGGACACTTTGATGGCTGTGAAGATTTGTTTAAAGTGAAAGCAGTCTGTGGGTTTGATAAACCGTTGAGAGACCTTTAATGATATCCTCAGGATTCTCTTTTGAGACTCTAATGAGGACAGATGCTCTTTAAAGGGTATTTGTTATTCTTCAGGTTTCCTTTAGTGATGTTTCAAGGCTGAATGCTATAGTTAATCGACATGTGTCATATTTCAACTGATTACGTTAATAGAGGACACTGCTGGAAATCTCACTTTATTGCTTATTTGGTGGTAAGCGCAGCAGCTGGAGTGGCTCACTACTTGACTACTGCCTGCTATTCTAGCTCTTGAATTATTCAAATCCTTCTCAACATTCAAGCAAACATCTTTCCATAGCCTCTTATTCATCTATTACCATACATTGAAGTGGATTATTCTCCTGTGATCCATTCATTCCTAATCCCTACCCATTGCCGAGGCAAATCTTTTGTCTCTAGAAGCGATATTATGATTTCGCTCATATTATGATACAAGTGGAAAAGATTGCTGATCTATTATTTAAACCCATTTTAGTAATGGGTGAGCCACATTAAAGGGCTAAATTTTGTTTTTGTGGATCTTTAACGAGTACCCCTGGCATTATACAGCTTAACGTCCTCTCTGATAGACGATTTGCTCAAATTTGCTCCCATGTTCAAAAATCAAAACCATAGAGAGAATCGAACCCGGGATCTATCAGTCCACATGTGAAAATTTAAGCCATTGAGTTACTCTGGCCCCAATATTTCAATAATGTAAACCAAGACATGCCAATATAGCTCCATCTTCTCCGTTGCTATGCTCAGGTGTATACTCGTATCAATATATTTTTCTCAACACTTTTTTCAACATAGCTCTATTTGCCCAGAAAATCCTCATCTGTGCTGAATATTTTCGCAGGAGGTCTAAATAAAGGTGGATATAGTTCTATCTTAGTTACCCAAGACAGTAACAACCAGATATCTTTTGGGTATGCAAAAAGAGACAGTCTTTCAAGATATGGTTCTCTTGATCTTGTTATTCCTAAGAAGTTCCGACATTTTGTTTTTATCAAAAATATTATTATTTATTTTTATTATTATACTCTGTAAGTATAAATCCCAAATTCATTTTCTTTTTTTATTGCTAATAACAGCCGATAGATTAGAGCGATTATTTTGTTTCAAGCAAGAGATCTGAAAAACCTAAAGTGCTTAAATTAATTTAAAACACTTTAAACTATAAAAATAGAAGAAAAATAAGAGGGTGTAAAAGATAGATAATCAATCTATTATATCTAGAAAACAAAAATATTGAAATAAAAATAATATTAGAAGAATAATATTGTATGAAATAAAAAGATAAATATCTTAAAATTGTCAAAAGTAATTAACAAATAATATAAATTAAACCAATAAGTAAAAAATCAACATTTCATCGGTATAAAATTTACTGACTTAATGTAGCCCAATGCATTTCTGTTCTATCTATCAATAGTTTAAAACACGTTGAGAAATTAAGATGTGCAACTATGATTTTTTGATCAAGTAACTGATTTTTAGTATGTTATTTAAGTCCTGGTTACTTAGTTGCAAAACCTTAGTGTCATTTCTGTATTTCTTTCTGTCGTTTTGGGCGCTGATTTTTTTTCATATGTTTATTGTGAAGTCTTGTTATATATATATATATATATGAAGATTAAAAATGAACTTCAAAGGAAATTAAAAAAATTCAGAAGAAGAAAATTAAGAAATTTCTGTTATATATTTAATATATGCAAAATTCATGATGTCAGGTACTCGTTAAAGATCCCTAGTCTAAATACACTTGAGTGAGGCAATATTTAGGACTCCCACTGTAGAGTCAATCTTCATTGTGTGGTATCATAAAGTGCCAATACTCGGCCTACTTGTGTTCTCTTGTGAGGCTGCCACTGCAACCTAACCTAACCTAACCTACTCTGTGTAACCAGGTTAAGGGAAAACTCTGTAACTTTATATATTTATATTTAAAGCTAAAAACTTTTAATTAAAAAAAAGTATCTGCTTTTAAACTAAAAGTTTAATCTTGACTGAAGAAGGTTGAGGCTATGGTGTTGTTGACTGTGCAAAGTTTCCAATAAATTAAAGGTGATTTTCTATTGATAAATTTCGTTGATTAACGAAGGTGTCTCGTGAATGGCTGAAATAATTTCCTTGTTTTATTAGTTTTTGGCTTATATTTTGCTCTCTGCATGAAATATAGAATAATAGAGGTATTGTATTTAGGTATACAGTTTCGAAGTTACAATGGAAAACATGTATTCAGATTTGCGTGTATGTGCACGTGAGAGTGTGCGAGTGTTTGTTTGTGTGTGTGTGTGTGTGTGTGTGTGTGTGTGTGTGTGCGTGTGAGCATGCGTTGAATTGAAAATCTAGAAGAATGGTGTCTTGTATTTTGTGAAATAAGAAAATATCGACTTGTCTTAGTTTTGGGTTATTTAATTAATTTTATAAAACGATTTCACATGAACACGTGAAATAACAATCAATTATCAAACCACAATATGAAATGGGAAAACAAGACTAAGATCTTTCAACCGTAACAAGAGGTCTTCGTCAGAGCCAAAACCCAACTGTTGACGAAGATCGGTTGTTACGGTTGAAAGATCTTAGTCTTGTTTTCCGATTTCATTTTGTGGTTTGATCATTAATTAATTTTATTTTATAAACTCTTTAAATATTAATGAATTTCTAGTATTTGATCCATTTTAGTGAAATTTATAATGTTTAAAGCGATATATATTAGTATTTCTTATTATTGATTGGGTCAATAAATAATTAATGCAGTTATTATTAATTAAGTATTATACTAATTAATCATTTCTATTGAAGGCTATAGGGAAGAATTTATTCATTGTTTTAATGTTTTAATTTCTGTAAAATATGTATTTAGAATGAGGTGAAAGAAAGTCGTTGCGTAGTAGTGTCTTCACTATATATTTTTTTATGTTTTGCATAGTTTTTATAATGTTCGTTGGATGTTAATTAATTTAATTGGCTTCTGCTTTCTGTACTCTTTTAGTGGCAACACTGGGAGCTCATTTGTTAATTGGCATTCATTTCTGTTTATCATTTCTTATGATATCAAGTTCTTCTAATTGGACAGTAGTACTTAAGAATGAAGTTAAAACTAAATTACAACCAGATGGTTGGAGTGTATCTGACAGTGACTCATCAAACCACTCTCTCAGTAGTACTGAACGCAGCACATAATAAAAACACTAGCCATCGCACAACAATTGCCAAAATTGTTACACTGGCAAAAGAAAATTAGTATTTATTTATCCCCTGCATTCATTTAATATTTACTTTCTTTGATCATTTATGGCATTCCAAAGAAATCTGAATGAATAGTCATTTTCATATTATATTAATAACTATCATTTTAAGGTTTTATTTTGAATATTTCATTAAATTGTAAATATTGTGCATATTATGAAAAATAATTATAATACATATCATATTACTTATTTAAGATTAATATATTATATATATATCATTTTTAATCACTTTCTTTGCAGCAAACATTAATTTATTAATCTCAATATTTAGTAATCATTGAGTTAATGCAGTGTATAGCATTATCTATGGGATGGATGGTACAATATAAGATAATCATTGAAGGTAGTACAGTATATGACAATGTGTGTAAGGATGACGCAGTAAAATAAAAAGATTTCACATAAGCACGTGAATCAATGATCAAACTTCAATATCAAATGGGAAAACAAAACTTAAGATCTTTCAACTGTAACAAGCGGTCTTCGTCAGAGTCAAAATCCCAACTGAAACACTAGATGCAGAAAACATCTGGTGAGGGGTTGAGAAGAGTGGTATTTTAAATGAGTGAAAATGCAGGAAAAGACTAATGTCCAGAAGAGTTGTTTGGGGAAACAAAGAATACATTCAGAAAAAGTAAAAAACTATCCGTTAGCTGTCAACCCTCTTAGAAGAGGCTATTGCCCTCGTCAAGAAAGTATCAATTTTTTTTTACTTTTTCTTACTGTACTCCTTTGTTTCCCCCAAAACATCCCTTTCTGGGCATTTGTCCTTTCCTGCACTTTCACTCTTTTAAAATACCACTCTTCTCAACTTCTCACCAGATGTTTTCTGCATCTAGTGTTTCAGTTGGGTTTTCCACTCTGACGTTAGTCTTGTTTTGTGGTTTGATCATTGATGACACAGTATAAGACAATTATTGACAATAGAATGGAATATAAGACAATCAATGATGGGGTAATGCAGTATATGACAATCAGTTGTCAATCATGGGCGAAACAGTGCAATCAGTTTAAATTACATAACCCTGGTACGGCTTCCTTGGTTGCACTGCGTCAATGACAAAACTGTTTGTTAAATTAGATCGTAAGTTAGTCGTGGCGTACTTTGACGTTATTTAAGTCTATTCACTTTGACATAAGCTAAACAGAAATTAGACTGTCTTCAAACCAAAGTAATTTTTTCAGTGATATAAATATATACTACTTGTATTACAGGCAAGAAAACATGTTTTCCTTCAAAAGTAATATCATCCATAAATTTGACTTCTTCCCAATACGATTCGAATTCAATAGTTCTTTTTTAACTTATTTAATTATAAGTGAATAAAATTAGAATGAATAAATACTGATTATTGAATAATGTGTTACTTGTATTTACATTAAAATATAAAAATAATAACTGATATTTCTTTTAATGCTATATTAATATAAATGTATTAAAATCCATGTACTTACTGTGTATTTCCAAATGGCTTTATTATGTTAATCTTAATGAAATTTTACATGTTAATTCAGTTTTACACTGGAAAGGTTTAAGGTAGGTCAAATTGATTGTAGAGGAGTAATTTCACATTGAAGTAGAACAGTTCTTTTTTCATTTATCTTCTGTTTGTTTACATTTTGATACTCTGCTGTCAATCAATGGGAGTATCTTCATAAAAAAATTATTATGAAGATATTTTATTTAGATAATATATATTTGCATTTGCCTTTATTTATCTTTCAAATCTTCAAAAGTTATTAATAACAAGTTTAAATGATAACCTCTTGAAAAGTTAAAGAAAATTCCATTGGAAATCTTTCCTGTCTATTTTTAAAAAAAAAAATAATAAAAAAAGGTGATACTAGGTGACACAAGGAGGACAAGTAATGGGAATTCAAAGTCATCATGAGCTGTCTGACTAGAAGATAAGAGCTTCAGAGAAACTAAAAGCACACTTCAATTACGCGTCGAAACTGAAGCATCCAGACGTTGTGCTTAAAACACATTATCCAAACATTTAGTGTTTAAGCTGTGATACAATGGCTTAGCAAATATTTACGGTTGGGAGGCGTAAGATGAACTCTCCCTCTCCCCTGCTGGCCATTGATAATCCAAAGTCCTCTAATTATTTATTTTCATTACAATCAATGATCCAATTTTAGAATACTGTTATAATTCCAGACTTTTATCTTACAGTACTCGTATACATACGAGTATACAGTCAACATGTAAGAAAGCTAAAGATTTTCAACAACAAAAACGTGTATTTCAAATCATAAAAGAAAACTTGACAAATTAAATTAACTGGCTAAGCAGGCAAATAAACTTTCAGCCTCTTTAAAAAACTAGATTTGAAAAATTTAAAATAAATTTATTTTTAATTTGCAAATATAACAGTTGTAAAATCCGTTTAAAAACAGTCTTACACTTATAAAACATAAAAACAATGACGATCTTCAGAATTCATTTGGTTATGGAATTTCAGAATTTTTGTTGGCTTTTTATTTTATTGTTTTTCTATTTTCTATTTTTACCCCCTCAAAATATCACCCCCTGGGACACGTACCGCCAAGGGGGTAGACCACCCTCGAATCTCATACATGTTACGCCTCACTGTGATAGATTTATGATAGCAAGTAATAAAACTCATTGTAGGGTAAAACGCTAATGAAATGGCCTCCACAATATAAAAATTTAATGGTATAAACAACACGTTTCGAACACGTAGTGTTCTTCGTCAGGCATTAACTAAGGGTGAGTGTCTGTGGTACTCAGTAATCAGGCACTGACCCTTAGTTAATGCCTGAGGAAGAACACTACGTGTTCGAAACGCGTTTTTTATACCATTACATTTTTATATGTGGAGACCATTTCATTAGCTTTTTACCCTACAATGAGTAAATACCACATAATAACTGATTGCACCACGTTAGAGATGGTTAGTTATTAAATGTCAGTTATAAAACTTGTCCTTTTGATTGAAGCCAATATTAATATAAATTAATGTTGATCGGTTTCAGTTTATCCTCCAGCGCAAAGAGTGCAGTTCATTTTGGGGGAAGATGCAGATAAAGAAGGCCACCAACCTCACCCGCTTTTCTGTGAAATGGAAGAACTTGTTATGGGAGATGAAAATGTCCACGAATGGAAGGAAACGGCAAGGTATGCTGAAACTTGTGCAGATAGTAAAAACATATCATATGTAATATAACATTAAAAAGATTTCACATAAACACATGGAATAACAATCAATGATCAAACCACAATATGAAAACTCAGTTGGGTTTTTGACTCTTGACGATGACCGTTTGTTACGGTTGAAAGATCTTAGTCTTCTTTTCCCATTTCATATTATGGTTTGATCAGTAATATATCATATTGAAGTTTTATATGAACATAAACCAATCATTGGCGAGATAATAAAATACAGGGCATTAAAAGGACAGTGACGGGGGCCCATGGACGGGTTTTCTTTCCATCCCACCAACTGAGGTTGGACTCGTAGTGACTGTTGGTTCTCACCAAATTTGGATAGATCCTTGTGATTGCTGTGTGAGAAACAGTAACTTCTTGGGAGGATGCCTGTTTAGCATACCGGGAAGCTAAAGACCTCAAAGCCTTACCAGTGGGAACGGGCCTTGAACTCGGCTGATTAGACTGGACAACTATTACTTGCTTAGTAAAGGCTTGGCTCTGGACGGGAGCTCAGAATGGGGACAATTAGATACCTACCACCCCTTCAAGCCCTCATACCATATGTTATATCAGTTCACATAACTAGCACAGACCAGGTGGTGTTTATCCAACGAGAGGTTTTAATTCCTCTCTATGTCTCGTTTTCACTTGATGTATCAAGAACATTCCTCACAATGACGCCCTGATGTGAGGAATGACGCCCCATTAACTACTAGTAGCAAACCCTGGTCCCGGGGTAACGGGATTTGCCCTCTTCGGAGTGGGACGAGTGAATTCAAAGGAATCCTAGAGTAGTCCTAAAACTGTAATGCATTGTAGGTTAAGCCTGTACTGTAGTTACTGACCACTACACTAGGATTGTCAGATAGTGAGCGAGCCATTCATGAAGAACTGATAAGTTCAGATTTTAATGGAGGTCATCTAGAACATATGCTTTATAATATAGAAAAAAAATCCCAAATGGGATATGATGTTTTTAAACGCAGTAATTATAACGAAAACCTCATTAACTTTTTCCTGAAAATTAAGAAATGAGGCTTAATGAAAGTCGTGGCATGTTTGAGCGAAGCGAGGTAATCAAGCTGTGCTGTTGTATAATAATGTTAGATATTACTGCTTCATTATACCCTTCTTATTTAATCATGTTTTGCCAAAATAATTATTCACAAATTAATTGTATTTTAACAACTTTTTTCTGTTAAATGGAACTATTTATTTATTAAAATTTCGATAGGAAAATATTATTGTAGGGTAAAACACTAGTGAAATAGTCTCCACATAATAGTATAAACAACGCGTTTCGAATACGTTGTGTTCTTCTTCAGGCATTAATTAAAAAAGTACGATGTCATCAGACAGTTATCTATTGTATAAAGTAAATATACTACAAAATAAAATAAGGAAGAGAGGACATACCAAAGCGGTTGAGTGTCTGTGGTACAACACTCACCCGCTTTGGTATGTCCTCTCTTCCTTATTTTATTTTATACCATTTACATTATACAATAGATAACTGTCTGATGACATTGTATTTTTCTAGTTAATGCCTGAAGAAGAACACTAAGTGTTCGAAACGCGTTGTTTATACTATTATTTTTCTATATGCGGAGACTATTTCATTAGCTTTTTGCCCTACAATGAGTAAAATCCACATAATAACTGATTGCACTACCTTAGAATTAGAAGTAAAAGATTATTGTCGAATATTGTAATCTTTTTCTCCTGTAAATTATACGTAATTAATGTTTGTTGTTCCTATATTGTAGGAGTTAAATACGTGTATGTTAATTAAAAAGGATTTTTAGAGGTAATATGTTTTGTTAAAATGTAATTATATAAGAAGTAAATAAATGTAAATGCGTATTGACTATACATTGTTTGAAGATGGATCAAGTTTGAAGAAGATGTGGAGGAAGGTGGCGAAAGGTGGTCGAAGCCGCACGTGGCGACTCTGTCGCTGCACGCTCTCTTCGAGCTCAGAAGCATGATTCTGAACGGCACCGTCATCCTGGACATGGACGCCTCCAGTCTGGAGCAAGTCGCTGACTTGGCTCTAGACAACATGGTCAATGCTAACCTACTCACCTTTAGCAATAGGGATAACGTCAGTATCAACATCCTGCCTTCCTTTTACATTCTCTGCTAAAACACGTATTTAAGCATAGTTACATAGCATGGGAACGTTAAAGCATAGTTACAGTGAATTATGAAATTCATTATATTATAAATTGAATGAATTTCGTGGAAAAATGTAATATACTATACTATATAGCATGTTGATACACTATCACCATAAATGATATATTGTACTATATTAATGAATAATAAAAATACATACTATAATTAATATCTGGTATGATATACAAGATTTCACAATAAACACGTGAAAAAAAATCAAGTTGAGATTTTACTCTGACGAAGACCGCTTGTTACAGTTGAAAGATCATATTCCTTTTCTGATTTCTTACCGTGGTTTGAACGTTGAAGTAGATTTATGTTTGTCCCACTATTCCGCGTTGCCGTGGTTGAGAATCACTGGTCTACAGATATAAAATTCATTGTGTTTTGTGTACTTGCTATTCCCTATCAAATAGTTTTATTAAACTTTGTTTGTTAATTTAGATTGTCCATGGAAGGTGAATTGTGTGTAGTAGTAGTAAAGCGCTAATGCTATAGTCAAGATTAATACTTTCTTTCCTTTACCTAGTGTTTGTTTACATTTTCTTACTAAACTCTCACTTAGTGAAAGTTGTTTAACAAAAATGATTATGAAACAGTTTTATTTCCTTTATTTATGCTTTAAATCTACTTCTAAGTTCATGTTATTAAGTTTAATTGATGAACCCTTAAAAAAGGATAAAGACCCATAAAACTCTCTTTTTTAAGTTTATTAAAAAAAAACTTTTAATATGAAACTTTGATGATAATGAAATGAAAAAAAAACAATTGAAAGAGTGAATATATCAAGTAAAAGGGTTTGAAACATGAAGGTATTTTACTTAAAATCCATCATCGTAACACTTATTGTTCAAGGTGTGATTGATTTATGGTTGTAAGTTGTAGAACTTATATCCGCTCGAAGACGGGTCAACTAGTGCAATTCTAAACCAATTACCAATGTATAAGGTTATCAACACTGCGCTTACTTCTCAGTTGTTTACGTTTTTCTTGTTCGAACAGCTCCTACTCCAAGGGCACTTCCTTTACCACACGGCTCTTTACAGATTACATGTATTTAAATACATTATTAGTGTAATGTGTAATGTTGTGCAATGTAATGGACTGGCATATACAATACTGTTTTTTGTCATTCAACTTTTCAGTGAGTGAATTTTCTATTGACTTGTGCTTACAACTTCTTGTTTTTAATAATTTTATTTCCTAGTAAGAATTGTATTTATTATATCAATCCATTCTAACGAAATTTAATACTCTAGTTATAGGATTCATTTTTTTAAAAAAATGAAGTTTATACGCTGATTACTTACTCAAATAAAGTTACTTAATAAGTTAAGTTTACTATAGCACTCAAGAACATAATGCAATCAACATTTCAAAGATTTTTTCAGTCAGTTCTTCCTTTATTTATTTTTCTGAGGCAGTGAGTCTGACTGACTGACTGTCTGTGTGCAATTATTGTTTATTGAGCGTAAAACAAATTAATAATATTTTCATGATGAGTCAGTGTGGATAAGCTACAGGTTACACCCTTTGACAGATCATAAATCTGAAACCATTTGATGAAGATATTAATATAAAACCGTTAGCAGAACTGTACAGTTTTTTTAGTTTATATGAGACGAAGGGATGTGTACTTCTTACAAACACATACTAATTCATAAATCTATATGTATGCTTATGGATATGTTCAAAATATGAATATATTTATGCATCATACTATTTTTTTTCATATTTAGATTCATAGCAATATGAATTTTGCGTAATAAGAACTCCGAAAGAATCATTGTAGAGTTGAAAATCCATGATTATAGTTATCTATAATAAACTAGTTATCTATAATTATAGTTTTTCTTTACTTTTGTCATGTTTAAAAAAAAGTTACCTGAATAAGAATTAAAATTTGTCCATATTGAACAAACATTTTAAATTGATTGAATAAATGACTGTTGATCCATGAAATATATTCATTAAGTTATTCTGAATAGTAGATAATGGATAGTAATAATAATAATAAGAGGTATCAGGTTTATGCTACAGAAATGTAGAAAGCTAGACAGTTTTATAGGTTTTCCACAATTTTATCTATTTAATTCTACTTTATTCAACAGTGTAGAATTGTTGTACTCTGGATGCTGATCAGGCACAACGCGTTTTAAAAAAAAGTATTCACGTTTTTCAAACTGAAAAAAACCTTATTAATAATATTTGTCGTTTTTGTCCATTTGGCTGTTTAGGAAGGACATTTTTGTACTATATATGTTAAAGTGTTAAAAGTAAATATATATCTTTGTTAGATAAATGGTTTTTTTAAGCTTTGTTACTCAAGTCTTGAATCTTATAAGTATGCACATTATTCTACGATTTAATTTAATTTTTTTATAATGCACAGTTTCTAACTGTGCCAGAAATGTACATTACTTCAGGAGAAAACAATTCTAGCGATGTGAGAATGAATCAGTATTCATTTACTTCAAGTTTTATTTTAAAACAATCATATCAATAATATATATAAACAACTTATCGTCAGTTGGCAATAAATGCATTTCTTTTTGGTATTTTCAATACACACATGGTATTTTTTTTTAAATACACATGAGAAACTTTTTGGAGACTGTAAAATAATTTTCATTTCAGGTTCGTGATATGCTTTTAAAACGACATAGACATCTACATCAAAAGAAAGAGCATATATCTGCTCGTCTTCCGATAATAAGGTCATTAGCAGATATTGGAAGAAATCATTCCTCTTCAAAAAGTGAGTGCATCTGTTCAATTTTAATTATAAATTATTATTATTATTATGTTTTTAAGGTTGATATATATATATTAAGATTTCACATAAACACGTGAAATAACAACCAATGATCAAACCACAATATGAAATGCGAAAACAAGACTAGGACCTTTCAACCGTAACAAGCGGTCTTCGTCAGAGTCAAAAACTCAGTTGGGGTTTTTGACTCTGACGAAGACCGCTTGTTACGGTTGAAAGATCTTAGTCTTGTTTTCCCATTTCATATTGTAATATGAATATGAATGTATGAATTGTAATATCAATATATAAACTATATTGACACAAAGAACACTCAGAAATGAAACAGAAACTCACTACTATATTTCTATCTTCCTTATGACGAGGACATCGAAATATAGTAGTGAGTTTCTGTTTCATTTCTGAGTGTTCTTTGTGTCAATATAGTTTATTTAGTTCGTGGAATCGTTTCATTATATATATCAATGATCAAAGCACAATATGAAAATGGGAAAACAAGACTAAAGTGGGAAAACAACTCTCAATCAGTTAGGTTTTTGACTCTGACGAAGACCGCTTGTTACTGTTGAAATATCTTAGTCTTGTTTTCCCATTGTCATATTGTGGTTTGATCATTGATTGTTATTTCACGTGTTTATGTGAAATCTTTGTATACTCGTATATATATATATATATTTATAGTTATAATAAATTTTAATGTGTACGATTTTGAAAAGTAAATTTATAAATTTAAAAAAAAAATCGTTTTGTTGGAATTTGATTTTGTTTAAGTGGAGGATCAGGGTGGTCACCCAACACCAAAGAGTGATAACTCCAAGCTTCTCAACATTCCTGGAACTGGTAAAGTCAATGATTACTGTATAGATGAAAAAAAGGCAAATGTACAGTGAATTCGTCACCCTGCATACTCCCCCACTCCATTCATGATTCAGCATTGACTGACCTGCACCATTCTAGCTTTGTTTTTGTTTTGTTTACTTTGTAGAGGGAGAGGTCTTCAATCTGCCTACATTTCACACCCCCCCCCCCCCCCCCCCAATCAGTCCTTTTCTGAAATTTTGACTCAATGATTTATATATCTGTAATTACTATTATTTTAAAATGCAAATCCAATAACCATTTCCTTTTGTTCTATAGTGATTGATATCTCGGATAGTAACACTAGAAACTATTTTATTGGGGAAATTGTCAACTTTTAGAAAGAATTAGCATAAAGTTTCAACATGGTTTGAGATTTGTGTTCAGGTCTGACGAAATGTTATCTATCCGCCTTAGCCCTAGAATGATAAAACAAACATATCTTTTTTTCAGTCAATTTTTGTTTTATATAAATGCTTCTGTAAATCAAAAATTCTTTAAATGAAAAAAAATTCTGATAGGGCTAAATTCTGGAACTTTAGGCACATAATTTTTTAGTATGGATTAAAATCAAATGAAAAGTTTTTTCAAATTGTAAATTTTATTGAATAAGTATCACAATTAGATAGACCTAAGCTCTTTGAATGGTTAATTTATTTTAAGTGCCTATCAAATCTCCCCTTCTCACCTGATTAAACTTCTTCAAGTATAGGGTTCCACGTTACCAAAGTGGTTAACGTACTCTCCTCTGAACTGGTATGTCCAGGGTTCGATACCCACCTGGCCCTCCATTGATTCACGCGGGAGGTGAATAAATCTGAGCACGTCGTCCCTCGGTCCCGATCCTATGCGATGTCTGGTATTCGTTAAAGATCCGTACTCTAAATACAGTCGAGTTAGGTTAATTTAGGACTTTCAATGTAGAATAATCAACAGGTAATGTGACTCGCCCGTTGCTAAAACGGGTGCCAAATAATAAATGAGCCAAATTTCCGCCCTAGAATAGCACTAAAAGGTGTAAGCTCTATAAGTGACGCTATATGAGTGTTTCTCAATCCTCTGTCTTACTTCAGGAACTAAACAATTTTCGAGTCGCACTTCTTTTTAGTAAAAGTTGAAATAAATATGTATTTTTTTTATAGTCGCAGTAGATAAAATATGATATCATATGTATTATCAATATGATAAGAAGCAGCTGTTTATGAAATTCAACACTTTTGTTTATAATCATAAGAGCTGTTTATCAAACATGACGGTCCACGGATGGAGAAAAACTGATGTATAAATGAGACCCCTAATTTTTGAAAAAAAAAAAATTAGTTCTTCGCGATATGTTAGTTATTTTTAAACATGATATGTATATAAAGGTAATTAGTTTTACGCGCGTTAATTATTAAACTGAAATTGCTGGGACTCCGGAATCTCGTCGTTCTGGAGTTAAGAAGAAGCTGGTGCGATTGTGGATTCCTTCTTTCGTTCAAACGGTTATCTTCTTTTCAATCAATCACTAGGTTAGGTTGCAGTGGTAGTCCCACAAGGGAACACACGTAAGCCGAGCATTGGCCCTTTGTAATAACACAATGAAGATTGATTCTGCAGTGGGAGTCCTAAATTTTGCCCTAACTCAAGTGTATTTAGAGTAGGGATCTTTAACGAGTACCTGACATCGTGCAGGGTACAGACTGAGGGATGACGTGCTCAGATTTATTCAGCTCCCGCATGAATAAATCGAGGGCCAGGTGGGGAACGAACCCCGGTCCTATCATTTCAGAGGCGAGTACGTTAACCACTGAGCTAGCCTGGCCACTCAATCAATCACTAAGGAAGAGAAAATAATAATAATAATCATTAATACAGATAATATGATCATTTTATTAAGCCTTTCCACTCTATCTTGGATTATGAGATGAACGTGGAAGTTATACTGAAAAATACCACTTTTTCAAGCGAAGACTGTTGTTTCTTTCCTCTTTATCAGCGTTTCAAGATGATTTCGTTTTTAACTGACAATAGTGGCTCTTTAGGCATGAGTTGAAGACCTCTAAAGTAGAGTATTTAGTGAACTTTTCAATCCATGTCCAGCTGTAAGTTGGGCACAGCCATATGGTGTATATTAGGCATGGATAGAGGGCCTCTCAGCTTAATGCCTTGTCGTACTGTGACATGTCTACAGTATACGTCAAATTGCTCAATTTTTTGCTTACAATATTACGCACAATTACTGGAAACATATTCAGGAAGTAATTGTAGTTAATACTACAGAACAGGCAGTACTATACTTGAACAAAAACTCAATCAGAAAAATATTATAGTCCTTTTTGAATGAACAGAATACGATTTGATTTATAAATTTCAATTTTTGATAGCAACAATTTTGTTTTCAAAATTTGATTTCTAATATTTTATAAAATTTTATTATTATTAGTTTTGAAAAAAATTATAGCTGTTTGAATAACTTTGTATTTTTAAAAAGAATATACTTGTTCAGATCTGATTATTAATACGCGCACTCTTATCAGAACTCTATATGTTAATTTATTTAAAATAATGTGAAATCTGAACACCGATCAAGACAGTAAAACTAAATTTGGCTGGCATGGAAATATAGCTTTCCATATGGAATAGAACTGACTATATGAAAATATAGTCAGTTGATATTCCATATCATTCAATTTGTTATGTTTCAACATATGAATGTTGAATGAATTAGTATTCAAATACTCTTTCTCGTATGCTTATAATTTTTTTTTTTTATTAAGTATATACAAGATAGAAGCTTTCTTACATTTACAAAAATTTGCTGAATTGCATGAATTGCAACAAAATGATTTTTTTTAAAAAAAAACCACTTTACTATAAGCACATTTTTTAAAAAAAAAATTACTTATTTAATTTACCTTCGTTAGCTTGATAATATTTTTATCATATTAGCAATTTAAAAACAACACATATCCGTTTTTTTTTAAAAAAAATGGAAACTTAAATTAGGCTTTATTTTGATATATACATTGAAATTAATTTTCAATCCTAATAGGAATAGGAAAAATTTAGTTCTTATTTAAACAATGCTATTTTATAAAATAAATGACAACTAATTTAAGAAAGCAATGACAGAACTCGGAAGGCTCTAAGCCGGTGCTGTGTGGTGGTGTCCGTTAGAAACAAAACACTTCTAAACATATTTTGTTCAAATTTTATTTGAACTTACTTTCTAGCATAACCCAAAAACTTAAGCTTTATAAATTATCTTCTTTACAGTTACATGTTACAGTATATGTACATTGTATATTTCCATTGTAGTTGAATTACTTTAAATAAAAAACTTAATTGCTATTTACCTCATCATTAATCTTATTTTAACTAACAATGAAACTAGATGTTAGTTAATATAACAAATAAAGCTGCATGAAACAGTAATTACTTTAGTTTCTTAGTAATGGTGGCTGAGTCAAATAAACTCTTAACTTTTCCTATATTAATATTCGCAGTTCAATAAACTGTAATCTTGGTAAAAAGGGTAGATAACTCTAAAATTAATTATTATTATTATTTATAAAACACATAATTACTAATCTCATTACGTAGTGATATTTACATAATTATTGATTTTATATTAATTTAAAAATATAAAATTAATTTATATGAATTATTTTAAAAAAATATTTTATTTAGTTGTTTTATAATATTGTATGATTAATTTATTGAAATGATATTAATTTAAAGATATAAGCAGTAGGAGTATTATGTTTTATAAGTTTTAAGTGGTACTGTTAAATAAAGTAGTTTGATTAGGACATGGATTTGAGTCTTGAAATAGTAAGCTAGATATAATGCACTGTTCAGTGATCAATGCCTCTGATATTTTCCTTCTTATTTATTCTTGTGTGATTTCTCTGATTTGGAGTCTGTGCTTTTTTTTGAAAATTTCTGCGCATATATATATATACATATATCTTTCACTCAAAATCGAAAAAAACGATCCAAACTGGACGCAAATGAGCTAAAAACGAAAAAAGCAACACACAGAGAAAGAGACACACTTACAGACTCAAATTTTCGGATGATCCGTCTTCAGGAAAAAATTTGAGTTTGTAAGTGGTCTCTTTCTCTGTGTGTTGCTTTTCTTCGTTTTTGAGCTGATATATACATATATATATATATATGTTGTAATGTGTTTGATTTTGGGTCAGTATTATTGAATGTTGAAATATAAGTTGCTTCACTTGTTCAAATGAATGGACAATGCATGCTGAGCCAAAGTAGTTACTTAAGGGGCTTTCACACTCCCAGTTTTACTGTGTAGTTGACAAGTTTAAAAAAAAAAAATTCTGTAAGTAAACTATGAGATGATATCAACTCAAAAGGTGGTCAAATATATCAATTTTACTTAATAGTTTCGTGGTTCAAGTGAATAGAAATAATATATGACAGAAATTGACTCAAATTGTCAAAGCAGGTTATTGTCAACCCCAAAAAGGCAGACACGCACGCGGGTGATTCTTTTTAGCGAATCCTAAAATTTTCTATAAACAAGTTTATTTCGAAGATTTGTAGGAATTTAAAGACATTGTGTTGTATATGGACTTTGCGTCTTCTCTGAGAACCCAAGATTTTTTTTTTAATTTCTTATGTTAAAGAAATATGTGGCCTGGAAGAAGGTTAGAACTTGGGGTCTCTAATCGTAGCGACAATCAGCTTTACCTGATAAAGAGTCAAAAAAAAAAACTTTTAATTACCTGAAGAAACTCTGCAAGTTATCATTGACTTAACTAGGCTTTGCACGCACTTTCAAACAAGACATTACTTAAGCAAAACTCACATTAAAACTGTGATTGTGTGCCCAATAAAGAAAATATGTTTTCCTCTTAGTATCTATGAATATTTCAACATTAAATTGATTAAGTTTAATGATGCTCTGTCCTATGCTTTTATCAATTTAATCTACTAGCAACGCCAGTCTTCTGAGCTTCTAAATATTTAAACCAATAAGTCAATGCTTATACCAAGTTTCTTGTTTCATCAGTGGTAGTTCTCGCTTTACGAGTTTTTATTGTGAAAAGTTATATTTAATTTTTTATTTTAAGTTGTATTTTTAATCTTGTTAAAATGAGTAATATTTGATAACGTGATAACATGATATTCAGTAACTTTACAGCTAGATTAAATATTGTAAAATACAAATCCATAAATCCCTCTTGCCTAGTAATTATTGTGGTAGTCCGCATTATTTCGAATGCATATGCAAATCGAAAAACTAGCCTTAATTCTTCGGCATGGATACAATCAAAACCGGTAGAGCTCATCAAATGAGGAGATGAAATCATTTGTAACACACATACTAACTTACATCGAGCCCATAACGTTTTTTTTTTTCTATTAAATATATGAACCCAAAAATACTCGTTTGGCAATTTTAATAATTCTTTAAATCTTATTTTCAGTTATACAACCACTTAAAGTATTATTAGTAAAAACTTATAATATTTTTTGCTGTTTTATTTCTGAAAACAAATTCCTGAATAGGATGATTTTGAAAGTGTTCACTTCCTCCAGTCCATCTCCTTACAAGACTTACATGTAATTCGTAGAGCTGAGAACTATCTGTTTATGTGTTTCAAATTCTCTCCTTGCTTATGCTTTTACTATAATTAATTTATCTTTTTAATCAATATTTTATTATATTCTTTAAAAAAGTATGCTTTTTTTCTGTTAGTTTCATTTAATATAATTTAATATATATTGCAACATAATTTAATTTTAAGAATATACGTTATTATATTGTTTGGGTAGGGAGAGGGGGGATTGTTACAGTTGAGTCTTAGTCTTACATTGGGTTGCAGCAACAAATTGTGCACTTCATTTCAACTGTACCAATTTATCAGGAATCTTGCAGTTTCTCTGATGTGAACCTGGAAAACTGACTGATTGCTGGTCAATATTATATATTTATAGGGGTTTCACAATAAGCATTTGTTAAAAAATTAATGAATAATAAAACACTAAGTATCATTTAAAAATGGAACTAAGATGTTTCGACTAGTAACTGTCTTGTCAGTCCTAAACGGATTAGTTACTGGTGGAAAGAGCTTAGTCCTAATTTGAAGTTCATATTACTGTTTGTATGAAATAAGAATCAATGATCAAACAACAATATGGAATGGGGAAAAAAAGACCTAAGATCTTTCAACCGTAACAAGCGGTCTCGTCAGAGTCAAAAACCCAACTGAGCTGGGATTTGACTCTGACGAGGATCGCTTGATTCGGTTGAAAAATCTTAGTCTTTTTTCCCATTTCATATTGTGGTTTGATTATATATATATATATATATATATATCATGATTTGTTTTCTTGACCCAATATTTATATGATGTATTTTTTTTTTTTTTTTTTGAGGTTTGAGGTCGAATGATTTTAAACTAGTCCTTTTGCCGACGTTTCGACATATATTTATGTCATCTTCAGGGCTACAATATGATTGTTTTCCAATTAGCACTACTATTACTAATATTTGGTAATTTATTACATTTTAATATGTACAGTAACAAACAGGAATTTATTGATAAATCAGTTATTACGACTATGGATTATTTTGTTTTACATTGTTATAGTCGTAATAACTGATTTATCAATAAATTCCTGTTTGTTACTGTACATATTAAAATGTAATAAATTACCAAATATTAGTAATAGTAGTGCTAATTGTAAAACAATCATGTTGTAGCCCTGAAGATGACATAAATATATGTCGAAACGTCGGCAAAAGGACTAGTTTAAAATCATTCGACCTCAAACCTCAAAAAAAAATTACATCATATATATATATATATATAATATATATATATATATATATACTTTTAAAACAAAAAGAAACGCGAATGAAATTATACTCTTGGACTTACTTTCAATATTTCAAGCAATTTAACGGTAAGGAAATAATCAAATGATCAACTCTTTCCTGAGGAAAGGAAGTGGTATGGTGAGAAGACAAAACTCTCACAGGGTGACCTGTAACCATGTAGAGGCAAATCAACTTAACCCGAGCGTCTGCAATCGATTTCTCTGACAAGTTCAAAACTTGATAAAATCTTTAAAGATGTGTATTACATTAAAACCAGAATTTTGAATGTTCAAGCTAAAGCTTCTTAAATCTTTTGTGAGGAGGAAGTCGAGTATCCGCAGTTTAGACATATCGCCGTTACGTTGCAATATTTTAGTTTCAGAAATAGTTCTGGAGTACTTGGTATCTCTCTAGATAGTTCAATTCCGTAGGATTGCTCAGTATCCTTCTTGAGGTTTCAGAAGACAGAATCGGCGCATCGACAGTTCGGTTGTAGTCATTTCATAGTATGTACATAGAAGGAAACACTGTGTAGTCCTCTGTAGTGTAGGTATATTTGTACACTAAATAGGTCCACTAGAGCTCCATAGGAATTTTTTAAAGTTCCTCTTTGATTAGATGGCCAGTCCTCCTTATCAAACCTTTTTTGGAATATTTATTCTGAAAGCTTCATTTGTTCGGTTAATGACTATTGTTATTAACTCAAGGTCAAATTGTAAGAAAATGAGTGGAAATAAACAAAAGAATGCCAATATAGAACCTACTACTAATTGTAACACTATATACATAACATATACATAATATAAAACTATAAAGAGAAAGCACCGATAATACAAAAACTCACTACAATATTTTACATACGTCGTCATTAGGAGGTGAAATGAAGCTTCATCATTAGAAATGACTGTTTTCCTCTCCTAATGAAGATCATGGTAGGATTTTGTTTTTTCTTTGTGATTTTATTTCATTTGGTTGGTTGAATCGATAAGACTTTCATAGAAAATGCAACTATGAAGTCTATTAGATGAAATACGGTTTTGATGCGTTAAGGTAATTTGATGTGTTTTAAAAATAAGTGCATTATTTAAAGCGGATATTGATTTCAAAAATCAGTTAAATGGACTTCAAAGGAACATAATCTAGGCTCCTTGTAGCATTACTAACAATTTTTGTGCTACTAACAATTATTCTGCAATAATATTTGAGTTGTATATAATCGTGTATATTTATAAATATCTTAGTTATCCTGTTTCTCTAACAATATTCCAGTGATGTCAACAATCTAACACAAATGCCAATGTTTAAATTTGCATTTATACAACAATAATTTTCATTTATAACAAACAATTATTTACCATTATTTACTTGATGTTACTAATGGAAAAAATGATAATTGGAAGAATACTAATCATAAAAATAATAGTGAAATAAGAAAACAAGTAATATAGTATAGAAACCAGAAAATAACGGAAATAATCCTGGAACAAAGTATCGTAAATATTGAAAAGATAAATCTGACTAAATAAACAGAATTACAAATACGAACAAACTCATTAAAAATGTATGTGACCCAATCAAGGCCTGGAACTCATCGAACATTGATTGGACGAATAAGGGCTTGGTCTAAGATCTTAAATTAGTGATATCACTTGTGAGCATCAGTCTGAGGAGTAGAAAGTAATACTGCAGAGGAAAAGAGTTTGTTATGTATTGATATGAATGCCAGTTTTAAGATCGCTGAGAAGTAAGCAATAACTTTACTCCCGAACCCAAAAAGTCGGGGCTTTGACCCCTCTACATAGCTTAACAATTTGGTGAAGGTAACGTAACTCGGGCAAAAGCTCTAGGCACTGATCTGAGTGATTGTACTGAAACATCCGATCAAATGAAAAGATCTTAAGGGCTGACGTTTTTGACTCGCAAGGGGTTCGTTTCTCAAAAACAAAAAATCTGGAGTGGCCTACACTCTACTTTACTATAAGTAACTTAATGTCAAATTTCTTGAGTATATAAAACATAACGTCTCATTTAAGCATAACGTAAACATCTAAATGGGATATAATTATTAGCCTGTCATTCCTGAGGTAGTACAGATAGTGATTGAAGGACATATCAATTTATAAGCTTATTTTTGTACATCACAAATAATTTATTATTTACAAATAATTTCATTAGTATAACTACAGCAGTAATAACATTTTTGAAAAACCAAAGTGAACATTTCTTGAAACGAAATAGTATCCTACAAGAGAACATGGCTATTGTTCAAATGGCCAGTAGATTTCTTACATCGTTTACTTGACATCCTTCTACATTGAATATTAATGTAAAATTTTCAAATTTGAAACAGTAAAATACTCTTTTTTTCTCTGAAAAACTTCTTAAACAGCGAAGAAAATGTTGTTTTAAGGTGATTTGTTAATTAAAGATGTACGATAATTACAGTTATTAATCTCTAAACGAAAGATTTCAATTTTGAATTATCTTTTACATTTTTGGTTTTTAACAGAATTATTATACTGGGAATTTTATGGCTTCTTAGTATTTAATAAGATCATTTTCCTTCCCCTTTGTCAAATAACATATATACGAATTTTTTTTAATGAGTGTTATCATTTACCTGCACAATATTATTCCTCTTACATCTCTTATAAGTCAATAATATATTTTCATTTTTCCATTAGAAACATCAATTTT
The DNA here is from genome assembly GCA_026182355.1 of Hermatobates lingyangjiaoensis. Classification (NCBI taxonomy): domain Eukaryota; kingdom Metazoa; phylum Arthropoda; class Insecta; order Hemiptera; family Hermatobatidae; genus Hermatobates; species Hermatobates lingyangjiaoensis. The sequence goes on along the minus strand of JAPFBL010000034.1, from coordinate 494,644 downwards.
ATCTCAGTGGATTCGCTCAAAAAATTTCTAAGTCAATGTAAACAATGTAAAAAAATACAAAAAATTCGACAAGTATAGCAGGTGATCTCTTAGTCTAGAATAAACAAACAGTTTTTATATCGTTATTGCTCTTTCCCGTAATTGAAACTTTATGAATTTTTTTTTGTGAATTGCTAATTTTTTGTTCCATTTTTGGTCAAATTTTCATTTTTTTTTAACGAGCCGTTTAGCGTCAAAAAATCATTTTCTGAAAACACAAATCGTACTGTAACGCCCCTATAGCGAATGTAATTTCAAAAAAAAATATCTCAACTCATTTGCCATATAATGTTCTATTTGTAGGCATAGTTTCATTCTTGTCCGTCAAACAGTATGGCTTGTATCGCTCTCACAAGGTTTGAGATTGAATTATAAGTCAAAATTTTTACATTTTATTGAAAAAAAAATATTTCCTGTTGTCTTAAAATACTGAATATATTTTTCGTTTGTTGCATTTGTAAGTTCAAAGATAATGTCAAAATTTCAAAACTCTAGGGTTATCAGTTTAGGAGAAATAAATGTTTTAAGAAAAACGGTTTTTGGCAAAAAAAGTGACTTTCCCATGATGCATAATTCTTCCCAAACAATAGGGATCTTTGTCTAAATGGGGCCCATTTTTGTGTAAAATATCAACTTGATCCATCAAAGATTCTGGACCGTAGCGTGGTAACAAGCAATGCTAACACACGCACGCACCCACCCACCCACCCACACACACACAGACATCATCGTAAAAACGTCATAAAACGACTTCTGGTACCTCAAAACATGTAATTCCGTCAAAATCTCGAGATCGAATTTTTTCACGATCACTATACTTTACTTATAGTAAAGTAAAAAAAGAAAAAAGCTAAACTTACCTTAAAAAGAGATTTCTCTTGGCGTTATTCAGGCAACCTCACGGGAAAGTACTGTTATTTACATCTTTCTTGAAATAGGAGTATGCCGTCTAAGGGTCATCACGAACCCAATTCAATGATATGGCATATGTGGGATTCCAAAGAAAACACATAGGTTCCCCCATATCGTTGTCAATTACTTTAAATCTATTCCGATGACTCTCCTAGCAGATGCCCTACTCGGTTTGCCTATGGTATGAGGTCAGGTCCCATTGGTTCTGAATTATTACTCAATATAATAAGCATATTGGTTGTATTCCAACATGATATGAGAAGTCAATGGCGGTGGCGAATAAATTGGTTGTTAGTTCTAGCAGTAACTGAGCTAGGCTCTCAGTTATCTGAGCTGCAGCCTATAGTGGTGAACAATACATAAACAATAATAATAACAGCACCAAAAGGATGCTGTCTGTAACATTCGTCTTGAAAAGAATATCGTCTGACCACACTATTTCAATTCAACTCAACTCCTATTCAGCAATATACATTAGTTATTTTCTTTCACAAATTTCAGTGACATAGAAAACCTACACTCATCTCAATAGTGTCCAATTCTATTGGAATTAGCAATCAAAGTCATTACTAATAGACAACAATTATTTACCTATACCCTCCTAGTTCTTCATCCTACTGTTAAACACATTTTTGCTAAAATTTTCAACTTAAAACTTAAGTTGATTATATTGGTTTGTAAGATTTACATCTTCACAATAGTGAATAAGTAAACTACAGGCCAATGGGATAGTCCATCTTAAGTTACTTGATGTGTACTTTGTAGATATCACTGCATAACCGATAACAAATGCTGTTTAAAGCAAAATAAAAAGCATTTGTCTTCATTAAAGCAAGTCACGTGTTACATTAATTAATTGTTTGTTTAATACTCTATGAAATCACTACAATTATGTATTTATTTACAAATAAAATATTATAGAAAAATAGTAAATACTATTTAGGAATAGTAATTACAAAAAATTACTTATTATTTTGCATTCTATTTATTATATACAGGGTGTCCACAAAGTCCATGTGCAGTTTAAAAAAATTATAACTTTATTCGTATTTACGATAGAAATAATCTGTAAAAAAGATTAGAAGGAAGTAAACCTACACTTTTTAAGGTTTTATTCTAAAAATAATTTTTAGTTTCCATAGTTCTCCATCATTAGCAATATAGAGGGTAATACGCTTTTCCAGTTTACGGAAAACATGCGCCAACTCATTTACAATAATCCGTAAAATCTTATTAGTTATTTTAGCTTTCAAATCTTCAAATTAACAATATTTAGATGCATAATACACAGTTGTTTTCACATACCTCCCATAAGAAAATTCTAATGGAGTCAAGTCTGGCGAATGTGAAGATGAATGAAATGGTTCACCTCTTCCGATTCATCTGTTAGGAAATTCGTGATTTATCTGTATGGAAGAGGTTACTACATGATGGAGGATAAGTGGATACAATTTCAAGAAAACATTAAAAAATATAGATTTACTTCTTTCTAATCCTTTTTACAGATCATTTCTATCCCAGGTACAAATAAGGATATATTTTTTTTAAAACGCACACGGACTTTATGGACACCCTGTATATACATATATATATATTAACTTTTAGTGTCCCGCAAAATTCAAGGTAGTGTTTGTGCCAAGAAAATTTGGCACACGTTAGTTATTGGTAAGAAACGATTACTGACCGCTGGTACACATAATAGTCAAACATTAAGACTATTATGGAATAATTTAAAAAAAAAATATTTCATACGAAATCCCCCTGCCAAGTTTCAATAAAGATAATAAAAAACATAAGTTTTTCAATTAAATGTGATATTAAATTATATTTAATTGAATTAAATAATAAATTGAAATAGCGGGGTGAGGATTCTTTGAATTAGTCAGGAAAAGAACTAGTAGTTTTGGAGGTTGCTCCTGTGAATGCAGTAATTTATATGTCCTTCTTTATTTCTTGTAATGAAGAAATCTCAAACATAAAGTTTTATTTTGTTTTAATCAATTTATTTTTAAGTCTATTTAATATTAATTGAAATAATTTAATCACTGAACGTATTTATTTAATTTTAACTGAAATAAAATTTAATAGCTTTATTGATTGATTGTAAGTGATGTGTTTGTTTACTTGATTAGGTGGTATCCTGATTGATTCCATCGAGAGGAGTCACAGTGCCATTACAATGCCCAGGAACCAGAGTGCTGGAGACATTCCCAATATTGAACTTATTCGGGTAAGCCCGCCTTGAACTTCAAGGTATTCGCTTAATTTATACATCAGTCTATAGTTTATACAAGTGATTTGATGAGTATTTGGAATCAAGAATAGGAAATATCCGAACTTTTATCAGATATTGGAACAGGGAATGGGAATGGCACAATTTTAATCGAATTTCCTATTCTGGAAACGATTCTTTGAAATTTGTATGTTTGAAATTTTATTTTTGACTCCTGGTAGTAATAATAAAAATACATGCATCTTATTATTACCACTGAGGTTAGTATGATTTATACTATTAATACGGCAAACCGTCATCGCAACTAACCTAGCGATTGAAGATGGATAACGTCCGAAAGCACTCCAACGACTCCAAGATCATCGTACGAGGTATGACGGTTTGCCGTATTAATCTTCTTCTATATATATAAAAATGAATGTATGTCTGTCTGTTTTACTCGATAGATTCAAAAACCATACATCCAATCGCCGTTAAAATTTAGGAAATTATTAGGTATATCCCCGGGAAGGTTTATGTGGAGTTTTTTAAAAATCGGAGTTCTAGTTCAGGTAATATCCCAAAAATATTATAATAGATAAGGTTTGCTGTACAACCTCTCTGTTTACATTTTGACTTTAATTGGTAATGGCGGCCGCAGGTAGGTTATTCTTTATGATAATATTTCAACATGCTTTGTTTAATTGGAAATAACCAGGTACCAGACATTTTATTATTGTTTTCAGATTGATTTAAAGACAATTATTGTAATTTAATATGGGTTTCTTATTAACTTTAACAAAGCTTTAGTTATTATCAATAGTTTACAATTTACTTTTCATATCTAATTGGTTTAACTTGCTTTAAGCATTAAAGAAAGTTATGCGTTAAATAATAACTTATTAACTTTAAGTATGCATGATAGTGTTACGAATAATAATGATAGTATTTGAACCATTAATTCTAATCTTAAAAGAATAGTTAAAGTATTTTGTTTTAGTTTAATAATTGTAAGGCTTCTTTATTTATTCCTGATAGATTAATTCGTTTGTTTAAAATATTTAATTATTAGTAATTAGTGTCCGGCTCTACTCCTTATAGGCAAAATGATAAGTTATTATATATATCGATGATATCTAACTAGAAGACGTTTATGAATGTCTAAATCAGTAAAACTTATAACCGAATATATACAACATAAAAAATGGATGAAGAAATATTCAAATCAATATGTACATATATAAAACTTAATCATTGTATGTATTTGTGTGTATAAATACAGTTCTTAACATAACTCTTAACATTACATAATGAAAAATATATTTAGAATTTAACATTTAGAACGCAATTGACACTTTTCAATACAATGCTTCTTCATAAACAAATAATATTTTATCAAAATATTGTTATTCAAACTTTTAAGAGACATTTTTGTTTATTGATATAATTTTAATTAAACATTTAAAACTGTGTGAATCTTCAAATTGAAATTATTGAATGAAATGTAATGTGATATGGCTTAGCCTCTTTAACTAACTGGCTCCTAACTGAAACGATTTGTGGGTTTAAAATTCGTATCATTATATTTAACAAATAAGACATATCACATTTAATGAGGTAAGACTTCTTTCAACATTCCTTGATGTATTGTTCGGCAAAAAATATTCTTGTTATTATTTGTTTAATCTAATATATCAACTACCAATGTGTAGTTGTATTAGACTAATAATGATTGTATTAGACAATGTGTGCAATTTATAATCAGTGTTAGATTATATCTTTTTTGCTTAATCTATAATTGTAATTCTATATTAATTTTGTTTATCTCAAAAAAGTTAAGTGTAACGGAACTATAAAAAAATTAAATTGTTTTCGTTATATGCAATTTATTATTAGAGTTGTAATTAAATTGTTTCCTAGTAAAGCCGGGTAGACAGCTAGTAATAAACTAATAAGAAGCTAACATTTATATTTGACAAGTTAAAGTATCAGTATAAGCTATAGATCTTAATATCTCAAGTATAGTTATATCTAAAGAAGAAGTTGAGAACATTTACAGAAGAAAGAAATTGCTTCTTTTTTTTTATGGCTGAGGGACTGTCGAAGTCTGCCCCTCCAATGCTGGGGGAATTCCTTGACGGGATGATGGTTGTTTTGTTTTGTTTTTGTTTTTTTAAAGCGACAAAATAATTAGAGACTGGATGAAATTGATACTTGTTTAAAACGGACTTCATTCTTATAATCAACGGCTGTTGTCCAGCTGGATTTTTTGTTTATATTACTTCTTAGGTAGTGAAATTTGTAATACCACAATAAGAAATGGGAAAACAAGACTAAGATCTTTCAACCGTAACAAGCGATCTTCGTCAGAGTCAAAAACCCAACAGAAACACCAAACTCTGACGAAGACCGCTTGTTACGGTTGAAAGATCTTAGTCTTGTTTTTCCCATTTCTTTTTGTGGTTTGATCATTGATTGTTATTTCACGTGTTTATGTGAAATCTTTATATATATATATATACAATTAAAAGAAACGGTCCAGCGGACTTTTTTAAATAAAATAAATTCAAAACGAAGGAAACACACAGAAAGACACAGACATAACTCACATCGATATTTCAACCATCGAAAAAATATCGATGTGAGTTATGTCTGTGTCTTTCCTTCGTTTTAAATTTATTATATATATATATATATATATATATATATAATATATATATATATATATAGTAAAATATAGTATATATTTAAAAGTATAGTTTTAAATAAAATATATATATAAAATATATATATAAAACTTTTAATATATATATATATATGAATTAAATACCACAATAAACAAATATATATTAATTAAATGCTCTAAGGCCTTTCGTTACAACATCAACATCAATTTGTAACGAAAGGTCTTAGAGCATTTTTATTAATATATATTTGTCTATTGTGGTATTTAATTCATATATTATATCAAGAGTCATTTGTTGATTATTAATTTATATATATATATATATAACAGTTCAAGATTGAGGATAGGTAGCACACAAAGTAAAGAAACACACTTACAAACTCAAATTTTACGTAGAAGTCTTCCGTAGAAGGATAACACACACTATAAAGAAACATAAGAAAAAAGAGAGGGAGACATAGGACGCCGGAGACTTTAATAATAAATAATTATTTATGGTAATATTAGTTTATATGTTTTTTAAAAAAATAAATAATAATTTTTGTTTAGGGAAACTTGAACTTTATGAGGAAGATCCCTCCAGGAGCCGAGGCGTCCAATATACTCGTTGGAGAAGTCGAGTTCCTTGAAAAGCCTGTTTCCCTGTTTGTCAGACTGCAGCAAGGAACATTTTTTGGAGATCTTACAGAGGTTCCTGTGCCCACAAGATTTCTGTTTCTCCTTCTTGGACCCATGGTAAGTGTTAAATGAAATTATTTTCTCCCAACATTGATTGTACTGTTTTTAAATTATCAAAGATACATTCAAACATGTTTAAAAAAATGTTATTCTCTCAAATGAAATTGATTTTAGAATTATGGTTTCCAAGCGTCCATTAAAAAAAATGATCACATTGATGATGATTAAAAACACTTCCGTAAAAACTTGAATTGTAGAAGTTCATTTTACACAAGCAATTTTTTTCAACACTTACAATGTATGATTTCCTCTCAGGAAATCTGCCTGGAATTTCAATTTTTAAAATTGTTTTTGATTTGTAGCCCCCCGTTTGAGGGGACTGTCGTTATTTTTTGCAGTTGCCATACGTAAGCGTATTGTTGGTCTTCAAATGTAGCGTTTTATTAATGTATTAATTGTTTCAAGACTAACAGTTCTATGGAGCTTAATATATATATAAAGTGAAGCAGATTTTGCCTTCACGATCTTTTTCAATCATTGCTCTTTTTTTTCTAACCACTTTTTTTTTAAAGGCAGGTATACATCACAGAAAAGAATAATGTCCTGGTGTCTTAATAAATTAAGAACATAACTTTTCAGAGGACATAATGCAATAAAAAAAATGGAATTTTTATCATTCAATATTGAACAAAATCTATAGGGAACATCTATTAAGGCTACCATTACACTTCCACCCCGGCAAACATCAAAACAATTTCAAAAATAAACGCACGGAGTGGCATACATATGAATCCGCCAAAATTTCCAAATAGATTTTTTCATAATTAATGTATTACTAGTAAATTCATATGTTACTATTGTTTCCAGTATTTATAGTAGTATTGAAAAAATAAAATACTTGAGCGACTCATTAAAAAAAAATTATAATTAAATACAGTTTCAGTTTCATAGAGCATAGCACCAATCCATATCATTTAATGATTTTAATTACTTAAAAATCTAATAACCATTGTTATAATTTTTTTACTATTTTATCTTATAGTGGATTATTGATTACTTTTTATTACTTTACTATAAGTAAAGTATAGTGATCGTGAAAAAATTCGATCTCGAGATTTTGACGGAATTACATGTTTTGAGGTCCCAGAAGTCGTTTTATGAAGTTTTTTCGATGATGTCTGTGTCTGTGGGGGGGGGGGGGGGGGGGGTGAGTGAGTGTGTTAGCATTACTTGTTACCACGCTACGGTCCAGAATCTTTGATAGATCAAGTTGATATTTTACACAAAAATGGGCCCCATAGGGAAGAAGATCCCTATTGTTTGGGAAGAATTATGCATGACGTGAAAGTCACTTTTTTTGCCAAAAACCGTTTTTTAAAAAACTTTTTTTTTTCCTAACTGATAACGCTAGAGTTTTGAAATTTTGACATTATCTTTGAGGTAACAAATTGAACAAACGAAAAATATATTGAGAATTTTAAAACAAAGGAAAATATTTATTAACCAACAAAATTGAAATCTTTTGTTTGAAGATTAATAAGTTTAATTATCGTACATCCTTAGTTATAAATTATCTTAAAACATTTTTTCTTCGATGTTTGTGATGTTTTTCAGAGAAAATAAGAGTATTTTCCTGTTTTAAATTTGAAAATATCACTTAAATATTCAATGAAGAAGGAGGTGAAGAAATCCACTGGCTATTTCAACAAAGGCTATGTTCTCTTGTAGGAGATTATTTCGTATCAAGAAATTTTCACTTTGGCTTTTCAAAAATGTTATTACTGTTGTAGTTATACTAATGAAATTATTTGCATCAGCTGTGTGATGTACAAAAATAAGCTTATACTCGTATATGCGATGTAAGAAGAATAAAATTTGTATATGTAAAAAGTCATCAACAATTGAGCATATGAAACATACAATTTCTGATCCTTTTTATAGTATGATGGTTTTGTCTAACAAATTGTCCTAATCAATCTATATGTTGCACAATTCTACAAAGCTTAATTTCAGATGCTGATTTTTTTACGTTTATGAATAACATTATTATGGGGTAATATTGAAGTTTTGGAATGAACTTTTATGTCCTACAGAAGGGTTTCTTTGTTTTTGTCTAATTTCCAGTTCTTTCACTATTCTAGTCTAATAGTTCATACCATTATTTTTAAAAATTTCAAGTTTCCAGCTTTTAAATTTAAAATTATACAGAGAAGTCAGCTTTGAACTTCATTTAAGAATGCAAAAGTGGCTAATTACCAATGTATATTTTTTTAAATATACATTTACAGCAAACTTATATCAGAGTACAGCACCTGAGAAAAAATAACATTCGCTCAGGGTAAATTGGTTTTTTATGACTTTTTACAAAGGGAATTAAAAGTGAGTTTTTAAAAAAGTCTAGCATGCAGTAAAATTCCCAGTATAATAATTTGATAAAAGACTAAAAATGTAGAACAGTATTTAAATTAAATTTTTTTTTAAAAATAATAAATTAAATTATCCTACATCTTAAATTAAAAATTACCTGAAAGCAACAATTTTGTCGCAAATTCAATTTGCAGTCAAATAGCTGGTATAGAGGACATGGTAATTGATGTAATATAAATTTATTTTCAAAGGAATTATTTTCATTTTTCAAAGAAAATTATCCATAAGTGCATTCTCACTTAACATCGTTTTAAACTGTTATTACAAAAACGTTTTGGAAATAATGTAATAAATAATCGTTTGAAAATAACATTTCATAAGATAACAACATTTAAAGTATAATTGATATTAAAGTATTACTGGGATTAAAAAAAAAGTGGGGATTCTTATCCTGGACTAATCGATCACCAGCTATATTTGCCAGATTCGTTTTTCATTTATTTACATTGATTTGGAAAATAGGAATATTTTTATGTTTTAAATGGAAACTTTGTCTTAAGTCTTAAATCTTCAATGTAGAAGAAGATCAGATAAATTATGTAAATGATCCAATAGCTATTGAAACAGACGTCATGTTCTCCTGTAAGAGATTTTTTGTAACACAAAATCTTCAATTTCGCTTTTCAAAAATGTTATTACGGCGGTTGTTATTGTGATATATAAAAGTAAGTGTGTATATTGATAAGTGGATAAGTCACTATCAGTACTAACTACAAGATTGAAAGACTAATAAACCTTTTCCATTTACACATTTATATTATGCCTAAATGAGACATTATAAATTATATACCCAAGAAGTTTTATATTAAGTTTACTTCTAGTAAAGTTGAGTGTAGGCCACTCCAGATTTTTTTTTATTTTAATAATATTTTATTAATTTCTATGAATCACAGTAGAAGGGGAAATGTTGCTTGCTGTTTGTTTGTTTATTAGATCAAAGGACCCATGAGAGAAGGCATGTGACATTTATTTTTCACAGAGTTCTGTTTTTATTGATTTGAAAGGGAGGAATCGCAAGTTACCACGAGACAGGTCGAGCAATGGCTACTCTTTTATCTGATGAAGTTTTCCACGAGGTGGCATATAAAGCGAAAAACAGGAACCACTTACTGGCAGCACTTGATGAATTTTTAGACGCTGTTACTGTCCTACCTCCAGGTGAATGGGACCCAGCTATAAGGATAGAACCTCCTGCAGCCATTCCTTCACAGGTACTTTTTTTTCTTCATACTTTAAATTTTTTTTCATCAATAACAAAAAACGGTCACATGTTTAATTGAATTAATTTTTAATTTAAATAAACCGTTCAATTGTATACTGACTTATTTGGGGACTAATTATTCTAATTTATATTCCATAATTGTAAGTAAATTCTAAATATAATTTAAAGTACTTGAAAAAGCAAACATTTTATGAAACAACCCACTATGTTACTGACATTGTATAAATTAATTCTAATTTTTTATATCTACATGTTGGCTGCATTGTTTTTATGATTATTAGAGAGATAAAATTTTCTTGCCTTCTGATTGTTATCACTAGTAATTTGAGGCAGTTATTTAAAAAAAATCTTATAAAATTATAATTCTAAGGTAAATAATTATAATTTAACGTTCAAAATCACTCGTAATTATAATTTGACTTGGCACTTCAGTAAATCTATTGTTACCTGATTTTTAAATTTTCACTCCACTAAATGCAACATTAAAACTTAATTTCCTTTTTAAAAAATCAAACTATGCTCTGATGGAACAAATGGAATATTGGTTAACACTAAACCTTTTTAAAATCTTCATATCTTTTTATTCATCATAAGAGAAAATAATTAAAATTATGTCAAACATTACGGTTCTGAAATGTGAAAATGTATATATGTTTTTATTTTTATTAAAGTGAATTACAGCCTCGTCATTCATGATCTGACTGATTCGATCAATTTCTTTCTATCAGGAGTTAATCGAAATAGGAGTTGTCCAAGAGACATATATCATGTGGTTAAAAATAGTCTATAATACATATTATATATTCATATTTCATCTATAAATATATATAAATTATATGAGAGGTAAAATAAGCAATAAAACAACAAGGTTAAAAAAGGTATGTAAGAAAATAGATGAAGGTTGAATAAGATTTAAAGACTAAAGGAATGGTTAAATATGATTTATAGTCTAATGTAAAAGATCAAAGGGTTATAAGATAAAACGAGAAGATTAAATAATGTTGAAGGCGAAAATAATAAGAGGTAAAGATTTAATTAGCTTACGAAATTGGTTCATTATGTTGAATTTCTCAGTCTCAAGATCGTAAATGCTGAGACTGGGGTTCACTTCAACGAAACATGTCTTAAGGAATATATGCTATCTATCTCCAGTAATATATATAAAAAGATTTCACATAAACAAGTGAAATAGCAATCAATGATAAAACCACAATATGAAATGGGAAAACAAGACCAAGACCTTTTAACCGTAACAAGCGGTCTTCGTCAGAGTCAAAAACCCAACAGTTGGGTTTTTGACTCTGACGATGACAGCTTGTTACGGTTAAAAGGTCTTGGTCTTGTTTTCCCATTTCATATTGTGGTTTGATTATTGACAGTAATATATATATATATATATGTATATTTTATTGAAATGCACAGCAGCCTCTGAATTAACGACTTTAAAGCTGGTCTGCTCCAGTTTCCTCACAACCTTGCGGTGGGCTAGCATTAAATACAATATCAATTGCCCAAGAGACATCTTAACTTAGCATGAACAGATGTAAAAAGAAAATCACAATTTTCAGACGAAAAACGAAACTTTATAATGCGAAAAAAAATTCAAGAGAAAAACAATTTCGTGAATAAAACAAATGCAGTGAATGAAAACAATTACAGTGAAAAAAACAGTAATTACAAGAATTAAAATGTGCACGAAACAAGCTTTCGACTTCCACGCAAGTCATCGTCGGGTTAATGTTATGAAAAAAAAAACGAAGGAAATTGATCAAAAAAGAAAAATGATCCTGTAATTTGAGTGGCTTGTATTTTTAATGTACACATGCTGATTGGACAGCAATTTCTTCGTTTTTGTTATATATATAAATATATATATCACTCAAAATTCGAAAAAACGATCCAAAATGGACACAAATCAACTCAAAAACGAAGAAAAGCAACACACAGAGAAAAAGATACACTACAAACTCAAATCTTCGGATGATCCATCTTCAGGAGAAAATTTGAATTTGTAAGTGTGTCTCTTTCTCTGTGTGTTACTTTTCTTCGTTTTTGATTTTATATATATATATATATATATATATATATATTATTTATAAAAGGTTTTTAATAACATTAACCCGACGATGAGTTGTATGAAAGTAGAAAGCTTGATCGTGCACATTTTAATTCTTGTAAGCACTGTTTTTTTCACTGTATTTGTTTTTCTTCACTGTAATTGTTGTTTTTTCTCTTGAATTTTGTGTCGCATTATAAAGTTTCGTTTTTCGTCTGAAAATTGTGATTTTCTTTTTACATCTGTTCATGCTAAGTTAAGATGTCTCTTGGGCATTTAACACCAACCCACCGCAAAGTTGTGACGAAATTGGAGCAGACCAGCTTTAAAGTCGTTAACGCAGAGTCTGCTATGCATTTTAATGAAATATACTTACGTGAAGAATTGCTGCCCTCTTACACAAGTATACATATATATAAATAATCACTATAAAATTGGAAAGACGATCTAAACTGGACACAATATAAATTCAAAAACGAAAGAAGGGTAACACACAGAGTAAAGAAACACAATTAAAAACTCAAGTTTTCGGGCTGTCCGTCTTCAGTAAAAAGAGAGAGGGAGACCAAGTACACTGTAGACGCAACGGCAAGTAGTGGGTTACTTGCCATTGCTTCTACAGTGTGCTTGGTCTCCCTCTCTCTTTTGTCTCGCAGACGGACTACCCGAAAATTTGAGTTCGTAAGTGTTTTTCTTTACTTAGTGTGTTACTCCTCTTCGATTTTGAAGTCTTAATATATTATATATATATGTATAATAATATATATTGTAAACAGGAAAACGATCCAGAAGGACAACAAACGTTTCACGGTAAATCACTATCTTACTTGTGGATTTTTCCAACATGTTTTATTTCGAATAATAATTTTGCTATTATTGTTGGTTTCAAAATAGGTTATTAATATTGTATATATGTTTTTTTTACTTTGTTTTAGGACCCAAGGAAAAGACCTAATGACAAAAAACCAACAGAAGAGATAGATCATGAAAAGGAGGAACAAAAATTAAGAGAAGAATCAGGATTATCTAGAACGGGAATATTATTCGGTGGCCTGATGAATGACATCAAAAGAAAGAAGAAATGGTACTTGGAATTTATCTTAAGAAATCCCAAAAAAATATTAAATTTACTAATTCAGATATGACATTTAAAGTTAACGGTTTTGTATTTGTAAATTTTTCAAACCTGTTATTAGGCATGGGACTTCTGTACCGTGGTTTCTAACCTTTAACATGAGAGGACAGGAGTATTCATATGAGATAACGCATAATGTCCATATGTCTATATGTCCATATAGATGATATGTAAGCGGGTATTCATATGGGAGATAATGCATACTATTTATATAAATAATATGCGTCCATTCATATTGGAAATCATACGTATATTTATATAGAGAATATGGAAGGTCATGTATAGTCGAGTGGTATAATGTATTTATATAGTAAATAATGCATACTATTCATATAGAGAATACGGAAGGTCTTGGGTGGTCTGGTAGTCAAATGTATTTATATCGGAAATAATGCATACTATTCATATAGAGAATATTGAAGGTCGTGCGTGGTCTAGTAGTCTAAAGTATTTATATAGGAATTAATGCATACTATTCATATAGAGAATATGGAAGGTCGTGTGTGATTGTGTGAGGTCATAGTTGATAGCGTGCATTCATATGGGAGCTAATGCATTCTATTCATATAGAGAATATAAAAGGTCACGCGTGGTTTAGTGGTATCTTTGACTGAAGATTATACTGAAGTCAAACATTTGGATTGAAGATTTGGATATTTGAAACCAAGAACATAACTTTTTTTTTTCCTTTTTTGTGGAAGATGGACAATAACTACGTAGTCCCCTGTATAGGACGTAAACGGTCTGCCCTAGGATGTACTATTATTAAGAAACTTGTTAAAGATACCTTCTCTAATATAAAAGAACAACGTGAAATTTGGGTTCCCAACTGCTGTGGGTCATTGAAAAGGAGCTTTAGCAGGTACATTTATCCTGTTCCAAGAACTAGGTATGGAACTAAATATTTTTAAATATATGCATATTGTTAATACCATACATAATCATACTGAGGTTAGTATGATTTATATTAGAAATAGGTAAAACCGTCATACCTCGTCATACCAAGATCATCTTACGAGGTATGACGGTTTTACCTATTTCTAATATAAATATTTTTAGTTACTGCATACTGACTATAGTTGGGAAGCTTTATTTAATATGATTTTAAGCATTTCTTGACTTTTTCCCCCTTTTTCAGGTACTGGTCGGATTTCAAAGATGCCATGGCTGTTCAATGTGTCGCTTCCTGGATCTTCCTTTACTTTGCTTGTCTTTCCCCTATCATTACATTTGGAGGTTTGCTGGGAGAAGCGACTGGTCGAAACATGGCCGCCATGGAGTCCTTGGTTTCTGGCTTTGTTTGCGGTATTGGCTATGGTTTCTTCTCAGGTCAACCACTTACGATTCTTGGATCAACTGGTCCAGTTCTTGTCTTTGAGTCCATTGTCTTCGATGTTTGCAAGTATATATTCGTCAGCTAACAGATATCCATTCATCATTTTCATATGTCTTGTGATCTTAAATTAACAATTTATTGTTAACACTTATCATTTGTTAGTAAGTATTTCTAAAAAAAGAAAAAAGGATATATCATGAAAATATTAAATACTAATTTTATCATCTTATTATTATAAATGGAGTGAATTTAAATAATCATATTTCTGAGTCGCTAGAGAGTAGAGGTAAGATCGGGTTTATAAAATCTGGCCCGACCCATATATATATATATATATATATATTATGTAATAATCGATAAGAAAATATATTAATAAAATAAAAACGAAGGAAACACACAGAAAGACACAGACATAACTCACATTCGATATTTCGACAATCGCGTCATCAGGAGGTGCGAAGAGAGCGAAGAGTCCGCAGGAAGACAGGGCGGTACTCAGTATATAGTTGTAACCAATTAAATGAAACGGTTCCACGAACTAAAGGAACAATATTAACAAAACTTCAAAAGTAAATATTGTTTTTTTATTGCAATCTTTCCTTTTATAGAGTACCCCTGTCTTTCTGCGGGACTATTCGCTATTTGAATTATCCTGATGACGATTGTTCGAATGTCGATTTGAGTATTCTATGTCTTTCTGTGTGTCATCCTTCGTTTTTTATTTTATTGTAAAAAAGTCCGCTGCCTTCTCTTGAATTTTAGATTCTGTCTACTTTACTTTAGTAGAAGTACGGGCGGTTATAGCTCAACATATTTACTTTTGAATTTTTATTTGTTCATTTAGTCCGAAACGGACAAATATAGTTCAATGTAGACATATATATACGGGTAATGAAGTTCACATCTTACAGTCTCAGTAAATCGGTTTATCGTTTCATCAGAATATAGGAAACCAAATCACTTAGTTAATAACGGTTGGAGATCACAAAAGTACCTTGTCATTATAATTTTATCATAATTTCGTTATATGAAACCTACTTTTTTATTAATAATTTCATTTTTTATTATTTAGTCTTTAGTTCTTTAACTATTATTAGTTTATTATCTTTTATTAAAATTTAACATAGTTGAGCACGGATCTTTTTTGACGTACCATTTCATGTTCATCCATCAATTTATGTTTATTTATTTATTGTTTTCATACCAAGCCTGTGGAATATTTTAGATTCCTGTATACTTTACTTTGTGAAGCAATTACGGGAGATGCAATAATGCTAATTCTTACTTGAAGTTCTTGTTAATATTGTTCCTTTGATTCGAGTAACCGTTTCATTTTAGTCCTTACATCTATATATCGAGAATGAGTTGGAGTTCATTCGTCACTCCAAGTAATTCGGTCATTGATTTTATCTAAATTATTATTTTGAACAATGTCCTTAGTATAATATTCACACATCGTTTTAGTACACATAGTATATAAGTATATATTTATTAGAAAAGAGTTAGCGAGAGAGAAGCCCGAACCGATCCGACCCGAACGTAATAATTGACATTATGGGCTCGGGCTTAGGATCTTACCTCGATTAGATAGTTAATTACCAAAATTAAAAACTTAACGGTTGACACAGGAAGTTTCTTTTGACCGTAATCAATGACAGTGTCCATAATCAATGGATCAATATTTGATTTTCTTTAATTGAACCAAAGCCTTATTGATTTTTAAACTCTAGTAGTAATAATTTTTTTTAATTATATTATTTTTTAAAAATGAATAAATAATCGTTTAATTCTGCCGGCACTCTGCATAATAATATTGGTTGTGATCACTAAATATATCATTTTGTCCTCTCTCTCTTTTTTCAAGAGAATACGAGTGGGATTACATGTCGTTTCGGTTGTGGATTGGAATCTGGATTTTCATTATTCTGATAATCCTGGTTGCTGTGGACGCCAGTGCTTTGGTTTGCTATATCACTAGATTTACTGAAGAGAACTTCGCCACCCTCATAGCATTCATCTTTATTTATAAGGTAAATAATTTTTTTTTATTTTTTTTTTAATTTTTTTTTTTTTTTAATGACACTTTGGTTGGATAGTACAAACGAGTTGTTGAGTAATGAAACTGGTGTTTTAGGCGATTGAAAATGTATTGTCGATCAGAAACAGGTTTCCCCTGACTGGAGGTATTGATGATGTCTGTAATTGCTCATTGCCTGCAAATACTTTATTGGTTAACGTCAGCTCTTCTTCAATCAATAGACAAACTTGTGAGGTATGTCTTTTTCAAAAATCTAAAAGTCAAGTGTCTTGTTTGTGTCTGCTCGAACTATAGGAATGCCCAAATAACATCCAATTTGAAGGAGAGGGGTACATTTTCTTGAACGTTCCCCGGTCGAGTTGAAATAGAAGGAAAATTTTAAACAAAATAGTTTTATATCTAATATTATTCTATAAGAAGTGGTTTTTTTTATTGTTTTTATAACTTTAACGAGCCGTACTCCCTGTTCTACGCTATTAATGGAATAAACAATTATCGGTAATAACATTTCGACGAGCTTTATATGTTACTAGCAAACGTACCCGTCTTTGACGGAGTCACGAATTCGATTATACATGGTATTCTAAATTATCATTAGAAATTATAGAATAGTAGAAAATATCATTATTAGTACAGGGTTAAGCAAATGCCTCTGCCTCTTTAAACGTCCATAACTTCGTTCTTACGTTGAATTTCCAATAAATGTAGAACCTATATTTTAAGTTAGACATACAGGAATCTACTGTCAAATTTTCAGCTTTCTATGTCTTATGGTGACTGAGTTTACTTGTGACAAAATTTTGCGGACAAACCGACAGAAATCTTTCTAATGGTGGATTCGGTTTCTTTAATCTAAGAAATGTAAAGAAAACTTGAAATGAGTCAGTTCTAAGCAATGTACAGACAAAATCATTCTTTTATTTATATAGCTGTAGAAGTTTTCAGATAGTGTCACCATGTAAATATGTTAAAAAAAAATAAACGTTCCACCAAAATTTATATCAAAATTCTAAGGTAGTACAATCAGTTATTACGTAGTATTTACCCAAAAAAAGTTAATGTTAAAAGTTAATAAAACAAAGACAATCACCCTTTGTTTTTTACAAAGAGGAACCCTACGTGTTCGAAACATGTTGTTTATATTATTCAACTTCTATATGTGGAGACTGTTTCATTAATTTTTTTTATTTCTTACCCTTCAATCATATCAAAATATTTTTCAAACGAATGACTTTAGAGAAAAATTTGAAAACAAAGTCGATTACTACTGTGGTTGTCTAAAAATTTTTTTTTTTGGGACATAGTTTTCTGTATCCCCAAAATCTTACAAAATGTAAAATTATTTCTTCTTCTTATTATTATAAGTGGAGCTTGAAACTCTAGGATTTAACCAGAATATTGAAGTACTCCACAACTTATTATCTCAACAAAGAATTATTTTTTGTTCACTATTGGGAAAATGATATAGGTTGCTTACTCCGTATAACTTAAGCAATGACAGCAGTCTAGCGTCTTCCAGTTTACCCGTGTAGTATCTTCCGCACCTGTAGGTGCCAGCACCCTTGTACTTGGAGACATGTGAATTGGTAACAAATTGATGCAGCCGCAGGTGTGATAGTCGACGGTGAAAGTGATAAATGAGTTTTTCAAAAGGGAAAATGATATTTTCCATCATCTAAATGAACTGAACACACAAATGCAAGGCTAAAATGAAAACCTGCTGACAAGTACGGATAAAAAGAAATGGGTTCCGTTCAAAGGTGGAATTATGACAGCAGAATGTGGAATATGGGATCTTAAAAGGTTTAGTAAATGCAGGATGTCAATACTGTTGCGATGTGTCTAACGAAACTTTTGAGAAGATTACTTTATTTCTCTTCAGTTCCCACAAAAATGAAAACCTATGGAATACTTTTTTATTTATTTGATTCTTATTTAAGATGTCATATAATACGTCATTTTCTATGTTAAAAAAAGAAGCTTATACAGCATAACACTTGTATTGGTTATATAAGCTTTTTATTTATATTTTCAACTTGTGGTGGTGCCGCGAGATATTTTGAATGAAAGGAATGAGCCTTGGCTTGGAAAAGGTTGAAAAAGACTGCTCTAAGCTATACTTGAAATTAAATGCTACCTACAAGCAAAACGATATCAGTAGATAATCAACTTTGTAGAAAACCTGCCAAACTTTATGAAATTTAAACTACGTTTACTCGACCTATCTTCTAGAACCCAATGAAAATTTAAAAAAAAACATACTTTAGAATTTAGACTGCAATAAGAGGTAATTGATCGTCAATTCCATTTGCGATAACTATTTCGGATAGAGGTCCAATTATAAATGTAAATTTAGTTGCGTTAGAAATTCCCTCACGCTCGGCTCTAAACACCAGAAGTTTGTAGGTCTTTCAAAAGATAATATAACCAAGAACAAGATTCACCTGCGGGAAATGCTACGGTAATAAATCAATATTACCATAAGTAAATTAATTTTTGTCGTTGAAGTATCGCCTGGTTCATCTTCTTGCATGAGTATATTTACAATATATTGTTCTGTTACAGCAATTCGATGGGCAAGTTGTTTGCGAATCATTGTCTGGTTATCCCGATGTATTTCTAATGTCCCTGATGCTATTCTTCGGAACTTTCCTCATTTCAGTACATCTTAAAGATTTCAAGAATGCTTTGTTTTTCCCGACTAAGGTATATAATAAATTGATAAAAACTTTAATAGATAGGAAAGATGATTTGTGCTACTTAAGGACTGCTTTGTAATATTTAAATTTTCAGATTCGTCAGTTTATTAGTGATTTTGCTGTGATAATTGCCATATTGAGTATGAGTATTTTAGATTATACTGTTGGAATCGGAACACCAAAATTAGAGGTTTGAATTTATTTTTGAAATGGTTAAATTTTGTTTTGACTTGTTCATGTAAGTAAGAGTAATGTTTGATTTGTAGGTGCCCAGTGAATTTAAACCTACTCTTTCTGATCGTGGTTGGTTGATTGCTCCTCTCGCCAATCCTGTTTGGACTATTCCTCTGGCGATTCTCCCTGCCCTCCTAGGGACTATTCTTATTTTTATGGATCAACAAATAACTGCTGTTATCGTCAACAGAAAAGAAAATAAATTAAATGTTAATATGACATTAAATTATTTCACTTAGTTAGTTTATCTTTTATGTTTAATGTGGATAAATATAAACTTCACAGATTTGGTCAACAAAAAATGTCGGGTCATTTGAGTTGTAGATGATGATAAAAGAATCGCTGTGGCAAGCAAATTTAAAAAAAAATTGAGGCAATAAACACTAAGACAAAATAATCTATAAACATACATTGATTATTGTCATAATCATGTCACATAAAAATTCTTACAAGGTTCATTTATTAAGTGGAAACCTTCTGGAAACGTGTTTGGTTTTTTTATAACTTGTCAATAAAGCTGACTTTTATAAAAAATAAAACAACACTGCTTTAGCAAAAAATTAAAGTTTGTTTAAAATCTTCTAAGTTCTGCAACAGGTGTTTGTTGCGTCATTTTTCAATTAAATCTTAGTTAAAAGTGTATTAGGTTATTTTATAATAATAATCGTAACAGTTCTGCAAACATCTTTTTAGAGCCTTGTGAGGCTGATTCACTGGTTTAAGATCCGACCTTTTTAGTGAAATGAGTTTGTTTGTCTTATTAATTTGTAGTAAAAAGGAGTTATGTGGAGTAATCTTTCTAAACTTGAAACCAGTATTAGTAACAATACCTCACTTTTTAAAGCATAACTGACGCTTGTTGCGGTAAAAGTACGAGTATTAAGTTTTTATATGTGGTACAAAAAACGATTGAGAGAACAGAATAATACTGTGTGAGGTTGATAGGTGATGTAGAGCAAAGGATTAGTGATAAAAATAAACGAATGCCAGTGGTCATTATAAATTGTCATGCATATTGTTAGTACCACTGAAGATATTGTGATTAATATTAGAAATAGAACAAACCTCATACCTCGTAAAGAGTTCCTTTCGAAGATGGGTAGCGCTCGAAACAGGTCAGACTACTCCAGCAGTATTGTACGAGGTATGATGGTTTGTTCTATTTCTAAAATTAATTGTAAATTTAAGAAACACTCTCGAACCAGCTTAGCATTTTATAAAATGTTCACACAAAGTTGAACTTGTTTCCTCCTAAATTAATTATGGAATTATGTTTTTTTTGTACAGAAAGGCTGTGGATATCACCTTGACTTATTCATTCTTTCCTTTTTAATCTTAATATGTTCTATCATGGGTCTACCTTGGTTTGTAGCTGCCACTGTTTTGTCAATTAATCATGTCAATTCCCTTAAACTAGAGTCGGAATGTGCAGCTCCTGGTGAAAAACCACAATTCCTCGGAGTAAGGTAACTTTACCATCAACTACCTCTTTTTTTTAAAAAATTAAATTAAAAGAAAGATTTTAGAAACAATATACATTCGACCCGTTGAATTTCCGTACTAATAAAGACTGAGATAGGTTCGGAAACCGAAAAGTCGGGAAATTGGTAACACTGGGATAATGGTGAGAAGAGTAGGCTATGTGGTTGACAGCATGACAAGACCTCACCTCACTAAAACTTTCTAGAAGGGCTAGGCTATCTCAATTTAATTTATTTTAGCACACTACACATTAAGTTTAAATAAACATTATTATTAATAAGTAATAAACTTTATAATGAACAAAAAAAAATGATATAGTTTGCCTAGACTACTCGGTGTCACTCTGCCCTTATTGAAAATTACTTTACCCGGATAATAATTTATGTTAATTCGGAAGGCAACAAAAGTACGTATAGACAATGAGTATATTTCTTGAAATATATACAATCGAGGGTCGAATGTATTTCAAACATCCATATAGCAACCATTGTGGAATAAACTTTGAGAATGCTCATAAAATTAAGATTAGTAATCACAGAACCAACAAACAAAGCCAATCGTTTTCAGTATAAACAACTAGTGTACAAAGCTGTTATAAAAAAAACTGCCCATTATCTACCAAAGAAGGTAAAAGACTGTTAGAAATCCAAATGTTCACAAAATATCGGTTAATTTACTTCCTCACCAATTCATAGCAAATAAGGAGAACCGCAAAATCCTTCCGATAATTCAAAGTTGTGATTTCAAATAAATGTTATTCTTGAATTATGTTTACAATTATATATATTATATTCTTTTGAATTTAAAACATTCTTTTACATTTAGTGTATTATATCCTTTTAGCGCTCTGAAATAAAGAATCAATAATTATTAATAGAAAAGAATCATTAAATGTTGATTTTTTAAAATATACTGAAAATACTGTTTCATAAATACTATTTTATTGGTTACTGTTTTCCTGTTGCTGATAATATATTGTTAATTAATTATTCATTTCTTTGAAAGTCGAGTTCAACCGTTTATTAGTTTTTGAAGTGAAGACATAGTCATTTTATAAGGAAAGGATTAATATTAAATATTTATTTGCTCATTATTACAAGTCATTAAAAATGTTTAAATAAAAACATGATCAAACCACAATTAAGAAAAGAGAAAACAAGACTAAGATCTTTCAACCGTAACAAGCGGTCTTCGTCAGAGTCAAAAACCCAACTGAAACACTAGATGCAGAGAAGATCTGGTGAGGGGTTGAGAAGAGTGGGAGGGAAGAGTGGTATTTTAAAAGGGTAAAAGCACAGGAAAGGACTAATGTCCAGAAAGAGATGTTTGAGGAAACAAAGGAGTAGAGTAAGAAAGAGTAAAAAAACTATCCGCTAGCTGTTAACCCTCTTTGAAGAGGCTATTGCCCTCGTAACGAAAGTATCCAGTTTGAAGAGACCGTTACTAATGTTTATAATATTTGATCTATTAATTTTATATATATATTTGATCTATTATATATATATTATATATATATATATATATAATAATAAATCAACAATAACTCTTGATATAATTTATGAATTAAATACCACTATAATAATTAATTAATTTATATTGGTTATTGTGGTATTTAATTCATATATATATATTAGTGAAGGTAGCAATACTATTGCAAACATGTTTCTAAAAATTTTATGCCAATTTAATGTTTGGTTACCTTTTTAGAGAATTTCTCTAATGTTCTGTAGGCTCTCCTGAATTGCTCGGGGAATAAAAAAACCAACTGGCCCAAACTTTTTCTTTCATGTATATACATTTACACTATTTATATCTAACACTATTTAATAACTAACTAAGTATTATTTTAATTAAAACAACATGTTTCGGTCTCGTAGACCATATATAAACCTAACTGCAGTTGGGTTTTTGACTCTGACGAAGACCGTTTGTTACGATTGAAAGATCTTAGTCTTGTTTTCCCATTTTCTTATTGTGGTTTGATCATTGATTGTTATTTCACGTGTTTATGTGAAATCTTTACATATATATATATTAAAAATTATGCCAATTTTAACTTTTGTTCTTTTCCGAGTTAATTTTTCAAGTTTTCTCACTATGGATTTCCACCTTTCTGGTAAAATATAAAGTAATTCACCAAAAGATTTATTTATTTATCTTTTGGTGAATTACTTTATATTTTACCAGAAAGGTGGAAATCCATAGTGAGAAAACTTGAAAAATTAACTCGGAAAAGAACAAAAGTTAAAATTGGCATAATTTTTAATAAAACATGTTTGATTGAAGGTCTGCTCCCAAAATATATATATATATATATATATATATGTGTGTGTGTGTGTGTGTGTGTGTGTGTGTATAATATATTAATACATATCATAAATTAATATTGCTTAATTTGTGTACAGTATTTAATAGAAGATATCGTTTACTTTGTAAATTTGCATTTCAAAATAGCTCATTCGAAGTTGATTGTGTGTATCGTTGATCAAAGAAAAAATCACCGAGTAAAACTGGTTTTATGAAAACGACGTGCTGTTCTTTCTTATACTGGATGTGTTTACCGGAAAAGGATGAGATTTTTTTTTACTTATTATGGTTTATTAATTTCAATTTCCTTCACTGTTGTAATAACAATGGTTTACTTAATTTGGCTTCCATATTTTCATTTTTGCTTGGTTATTTTAAGAAAAACTTTATTGTACATATACCCATGTTATTTTTTTTAAGTAGCGTCAGTATATATATTTTTAATAATCATTTTATTCCTTGATTATTTTACTCATAGGACTCACGTCACGCATAAGTAACTTGACAAAGAACACCACATATTGTTTTTTTCATAGAACTAATTTTATGTATAAAATTTTTATTTGATTATTCAATATGAGTACCTAAATGTTACCTTGGAATTTAATGCAACACCAAGAAAGAAAATGTAATAAGACTTGTTACTTTAAAGATACTATAATTTTCACATTCTAACAATTACATTTTTTTAAAATTGTAAATTTATAATAGAATAAAATTTAATTTAAAAAATATATTTTTAAAATGAAGTATAATTTCATTTAAATAAATGCGATATTTCTTTTTGTTTTTTTAGAGAACAACGTGTGACTCATATTCTTATTTTCTTGACAATTGGGATATCGGTGCTCATAACTCCAGTTTTATGTCACATACCAATGCCTGTTTTATTTGGAGTATTTCTTTACATGGGAGTTGCTTCCCTTAAAGGATTGCAATTCTTTGACAGGATACTAATTATTTTCATGCCTGCAAAGTACCAGCCAGACTACATGTTCTTAAGACAGGTAAGCAAGTTGAAGCAGTAGTTTTAAATTGGAGTAAAAAATGACTATTAAACTGATAAACCATGTGTTTCTTAAGTGTATTTGTTTTAATAAGAACAGCATTTGCAAATTCATTGGATTCATTATTATTACAATGAATTCATCAACTCGGTAAGAATGAATTCATCAGGTCGGTAAGTTTGTTTCCCTATTCGACCAGTTTCATATCACTTTCACCTTCAGGAGTCTACTATCGATTTATCAGTCAGCAGCTTCTCAAAGTTGGAGATATTCTCAAAACCTGCCAAATGAGGATATAAAGAAATATTGGGTGAACACTCTAAGAAAAACATATTATTTTGTAAAATTATTATAGATGTTAGTTAATGAAATAATTGAAGCTTATCTGAAAGCCGGAGTTTTCCAAAGATTTCCAGAAGTGATTTTTTTCATTGAGTTTTGGTTATTCAAAGATCGACTTGTTCGTAACAATAGTTGATTAATAGGCTTTTGTAATTGAGTCAGAAGGTAATCAGTTTAAACATTGGGCATGCCCGTCATCTTAACACTTCAAGTCTACCAATCTGTAATTCCCTTACTCTGTTTGTAGAATCAACTACAAAATACAACTACCAATCTGTAATTCCCTTGTTCTCATTGTAGAATCAACCTGCTCTTCTGGTTTCTCCTAATTCTTGATTGTTGTATCGTCAAGATTATGTTCCACATGACTTTATACCATTTTAATCATAGTACATATATATATATTCAGTAAATAAAAATGTCTTATATATATTTCATTTAATATTTATAAAATCTCTTTATATTTACTATAAGACCATACTATCAGATGTTTTATTCATGAATTTTCTTTTTTCTTCAAATAATAAAATTCATGAAGAAAAATAATATATATAATGATTGAATCTTATATATATTTCTTGAATTTTTGAAAAACTAAAAACTAATTTTTCGCAGGTTCCACTGACGAGAGTCCATTTGTTTACCATTATTCAACTTGCTTGCCTCATCATGTTATGGTGTATCAAATCTTTCAAAAAGATATCCATTCTATTCCCGTTGATGGTAAAGTGTTTCTGTTTCCTTAATTTTCTCTTTAAATAATAAAATATTGAATTTTGTTTAATAGTTTGATTGAATGGTGCATTAGAACTAAACTATATTTATTTATTGCTCTCTCAGCAGTTTAATTATCGTTATTGTTTAAGATACCTCTAAGTGTTTGGTTTAAGATATATTTAACTTTGAATTATTTTCAAATAGTTTTTGTTTTTATTTATACAATTTTGAATAGAATTTTACTCTGAACTTTAAGAGGAAATTTTCTTAGAGTAAAATAAATAAGTATTGGTAATGAAAAGTCGTTTATTATACTTTTTAATTTTGCAATTTTATTTATTTATATATAAAATGTCCTTTATTAAACTAGCACTTCATTAGAAACTTCCTGAATTTTATGTTGTACAGGAAATAAGAATGGCATTGTAGATTATGAAATCGTTGGAGGGGGGGGGGGGGGGGAGCCCAGTGGCAACATGCTCGTCTCTGGACAGTAGGTCTGGGGTTCAATACCCGCTCTGTGTCTCGATTTATTCATATTTCAGGGACCAGGTAAACTACTGGTTAACGTAATAACCTCTTACTGGTATGTCTGGGGTTCGATACTCACCCGGTGCTAGATTTATTGACGTTTGGGGTGAATAAATCTGAGCACATCCCTTGTAGTGGACGTTAAGCCGTCAGTCCCGAGTCTGTACGATGCCAGGTACTCGTTAAAGATCCCTGTTCTAAATACTTTGAGTTAGGCAAAATTTATGACTCCCAACGTATTAGAATATTCATTGTATTGTATCACAAAGGGCCAATGTTCGGGTTATGTGTGTTCCCTTGTGAGACTGTCACTGCAGTCTGACCTAACCTAACCTTACCTTATGAAATCTTTAATCGATAAATACAATTGTTTGGACAACGGTTATTGCATTTACTGTTATGTTAAGAATCTGAGGGTGTTGTTAGTAACATTGATTGAGTCAAACATCCAAGGGAACAACCCCTTCCTGCCCTATTTGGGAGCTTATAAAATATAAACCTGCTCACTACTCTATAAGTTATCTTTTCTCTTCCCAGCTCCATGCAAGCTTTACTTCTTTTGGTCTTTATATAATGGCCGAAAACACCCTTTTATAAAAACTTATGTGTGAACTAAATAACTCTAGTTCATCGCCCTTGGTGTCACCCATTCCAAGTTTTGACTACGTCCAATGTTGCTTTTCTTTGGTGATCTCACTAGAACCGGTTTATTCAACATGCCAATGTCTGTTGATCCCATTCTTCCTATATGTGTCTTATTAGTCTCACAAGTTTCCTCATTACCCCCAAACCTAATTTGGTTATCATAAATCATTATATGAAATAATTATTACATTTCTTTCCACAAAAATATTATTATTATTAATTTTTTTAGCAGTAATATAATTTTCTCAGTTCCTATCACGGTGTACATAACTGGGACTAAATAAGTAAATGTTTAAAAGCAAGCTAATTCAGTTCTTTTATGTTTCAGCCCTTCAGGTTTTTATAAATGAGTACTGAAGTTGACTGTTTAAATGATGAACTGTTTGACTGTTTAACTATATTATATTAGTAAACGTGAGTAAAAGACTCGTAGAATAATACAGTAAAAAGTAAAGCAATAAAAAAGGAGACGTACTAGGAATGGGAGGTCTTCAGTTCAATTCGCTGTATACATTAACCCTTTCGTGGTCCACCAAGCAAAACTCGCCGTGCACAAAAGTGACAGACGTCTATATCCGTCCTTTTCTTAGCCTGCATAAAATGACCCAGATGTGTCATGCCGTCGTGTTTCAATGCTATTTAGGGCGAAGATATTAAAGGTGTGTATGTTGTGCACTGCTTTAGCCCACTCAGTGGGATTTTTGTACAAATTTCAGTATCAAATATGTAAATTTCTCCTAAACGCTTAGATGTGCGCCCCGTATGAACCTCTGTTGTTGTTTCACAAGAAGTAACCCGGTTTATCGTCTGAATTTTGACGTATACATTTTAAATTACTAATTTCTTTCTATATTGTACGTCTTTTATCAATTATAAACCTAGAATAATGGCTAAAAGAAGTCTAAATGATACAGAAATTAGTGAAATGTTATTGCAATTATCAGATGTAGACGCCTCAGACATTGGTAAAACTTTTGAGCCAAAAGAGAGTAGCAGTGACAGCACTGATGTATCAGAGGATTATTAATTTGTTAAATTAATTATTGATATTAATTAGTTTATCAATGTGACAAAAAACTACTTTGCGCCTGTTATAAATACATGTAATGAAGTGACATCAATTGTGCAAAATCGTGACGACGGTTATAGCCGTCATGGACCGCGAAAGGGTTAATAAGCCAGATCGCTTTATACGTATCGTTGATGTTTCTAATATGATAATAATAACATCGTTTTATTCACACATAATAATAATGTTTACTAATCAAAAATAAAAATAATTACATCTTTTTTTGATAAAATAAGTATTTACATATTTGGAAATAAAATATTTCCCATTTTCAAAACTAGGCCCAATACTGGTTATCGGCTTCTCCCAACTCTATTGTCGCTAATATATCCAATGATTGTAGACTACACCAAATTATTATAGTCAGCACACTTTGTGATATTAGGCCTTGATAAATTCATCACTTATATACGAAGTACATCAAAATATTTTGCTGATAAAATTTATATTACTTCACCAAATTCATATTATATTCATAATATATTGATCTTTCATATTATATTGATTTCTACTTTACGATGTGTAAAGTAGAATACATTGATGTTTGATTCTTGTACATGTACTTAGCTCAATGAAGGGAGATAGTTCAAAAAATTACTTTTATTCCAAAAGGGATGCTTTGTTTTCAAGATACCGTCAAGTTTACTATTAAAAGTATAAGTGTCAAACACATTTCTAAGTGTGGGTACAGAAACCTGTTTAGGGTCTAAAACCAAACTGTACACTCATCCCCGCCACTCCTCCTCCACACATCATGGTGATGGGATCACTTCGACTTTTTTTTAAAGAAACGTTATATTTTACTTTTATTTAAGTAAATAGAAATAACTTCTAATTAAGTTTTTTTTAAATAAAAGTTTATTTTACATACCCTATTATAATTTTTAAATACATTCCTGAATTGTTATTCTGAAAACTCGAAGTTACCCTTTTTTACCCTGTATTTATCAATTAGTACCCGAAATGATTTCCTTCATGTTTGGAATATAGATATACTCATATATACTAAATAATCACAATAAACACGTGATGAAAATTAATGAACGTATAAGCCACAAGGAAAAAGTAAAAAACACAGAGAATATACTCTAAGGCCTTTCAATTATATGTCATCAGAGAGCCAAATGTCGCTCTCTGATGACGTATAATTGAAAGGCCTTAGAGCATATTCTCTGTGTTTTTTACTTTTTCCTTGTGGCTTATACGTTCATATACTCATATATATGTCAATAGAAAGATGACATGAAGGCTGTTACCTTCATGGTTAATCGCCAGGATGGAAATATGTTAAGAGAATATGTATGTAATAGTTTTTAGTTAAAATTTTTGTAAATCTGAAAATTTTTATTGAAAAAAATGAAGAATGTTTAGACTTCGTTGAAATCATGCACCCAGACATCCCTGTACCTATGCCATAAATTTCTAATGGAATGGTTCTTCTTATAATGTTTATTCCAAATAAGACTATGGTTTTTTAAATTTATTTTAAATGAAACACTAATCGCTTTAGTGGCATAATTGATAAGGTCTCTTTTGCTTGCCTGACAGTCGTGATTTGGAACCTTTTGTCGTTTGTATTGTCTTGATTCCATGGCTCTTTTGAAATGATCTTTAATGAATATCGATATTGATGAGCCTATTAAAAAAACATTGAAGTATTCATAATTTTGTGCATATATGTTACAAATAACATTTTTTTTTTATTATTATGCTTGTGAGTCATTTTTGTGGTCAACATAGTTTTACATTCGAATGGTAGAAAATTGAATGACTCTAATTATATTGTATTAAATATGTTTTTTTTTGTTTTCAAATGTGAGGATGCAGGTATTGAATTTATTATTAAGTAGTTGTATTTTTCACAAAATAAAATGCATAAGGAAGGGAGTTTTGACACGTTGTCATAGTATGTACATGATTCCATGAACAACTCCATCATGCAATTCCACTGCATTTGGATAGAGCTTGTACAGGTATGACTCTTGGGACAGACTTAGAGCACCCATCTAGAGCGATCTTAAAAACCTCATGAGCATCATTGGGTCATGTTTCAAGTTTTGTCCTTGTACTTCTCATGCTTTAAATATTACACAATCCTGCTATATAATTAATAAAGTAAAACACATGCTAAAATGATTTATGTTAACAACATAAATTACAAAAATGTCTAGTGTTTTTTTTATATTTTCACAAAATAAATGTTTCATGCCATGAAACTCATTTCATTAAGTTCATCTTTACTTAATATAATAATAATTGTATTGGAATGGGAAGTACATTGACAAAAACAACTCATTAAAATAGTTTATATATTTTCAATAAATCTCGTCCGGTATTCGAAAAGAGTACAATAATTTGATACTGTATGTGATGAATGAGAGGTGTGTGGAGTTAATACTGTGAGATTGCCTTTTACAAAAATGAACTATATATACAACAGTTCAAAATTGAAGATAGGTACCACAGAAAGTAAAAGAAACACACTTACAGACTCAAATTTTCGGGTAATCCGTCTTCAGGAGAAAAGAGAAAGGTAGACCAAGCACATTGTAGACGCAACGGCTAGTAACCCAGTTAACAATTGCGTCTACAATGTGCTTGGTCTCCCTTTCTCTTTTCTCCTGAAGACGAATTACCCGAAAATTTGAGTCTGTAAGTGTGTTTCTTTTACTTTCTGTGCTACCTATATTCAATTTTGAACTGTTATTGTGTCCAGTTTGGATCGTCTTTCCGTTTATCAAGTGAATATATATAAAATAAATTCAAAACGAAGGAAACACACAGAAAGACACAGACATAACTCACATCGATATTATGAGTTATTATAATAACATCAATCAATAACATCAATATCGATGTGAGTTATGTCGTGTCTTGATATAGCTTCTCGACCACTGATTTTTTAAGAACCCCTTCGGTGAACTTTTATATATATATATATATATATATATATATATATATTGGTGTATAGTGGCAGCAAGTCTTCTTTTAAATAAATGTTATTGAAAAGCACAGCAGCTTCCGTATTAATTATCTTCCTAGAAATATGTTGTTTTTGCCTTATAATTTTCTTGTAATCTACTAGTAGCTCATAAATTAATCTACCTATTGCTATAACGAGAATAGGAAAAACAATCTTAAAGAAAACTAGTGAAACAAACTAGATTTGTACCCCACACTGAACTCTCAAATCAGTGACATGTTCGTCATCCCAAGTTCTAGGACCTTCGAACACAGAATAAAATTTGTTCGGAAAGCTGTTGTGACCTGTTGTAGGCGTGAACTGCTGGGGTGATTCAACTGTCTAACGTGTGGGTGTGCCCATGTAGTACTACTTTGAAAGTTGGAGCTGCCATTATTTGAATTGAGCAAATTTATATCATTGCTTACTTTTTGTTAATGTTTTAATTGTTTCGTTTATTTGTTTACCAATTACCTGATGATGACCAATGTGATCGAAAGCTTGTATCTCTTTAGTTTTTTAACTCAGTTTGTGTTTCTTTAGTTTTTAATATAGTTTATTTCACTAGTTTTCTTTAAGGTTGTTTTTGCTATTCTCGTTATGGCATTAGGTAGATTAATTTATGAGCTACCAGTGGATTATAAGAAAATTATAAGGCAAAAACAACATTTTTCTAAGAAGGTAATTAATGCAGAAGCAGCTGTGCTTTTCAATAATTTATATATATATATATAAGATTTCAGATAAACACGTTAAATAATAATCAATGATCAAACCACAATATGAAATTGGAAAACAAGACTAAGATCTTTCAACCGTAACAAGCGGTCTTCGTCAGAGTTGGGTTTTTGACTCTGACGAAGACCGCTTGTTACGGTCAAAAGATCTTAGTCTTGTTTTCCCATTTCATATTGTGGTTTGATCATTCATATATACGAGGGTCGTCCAGAAAATAAGTTCCGTTTTGGTCTGTAGGGCGGTAGGAGTGGTTTTTGCCAAATCCGGCAACACCGCTCGAAAGAGGAGAGGTAGGGGAATAGAATGAGAGGTGGGGGACCTCAGTCGGTCAATTACCAACGTCAGGGCAGGTAGTTGAAATGGAGCCCTTCATGTCACGTCCCGCCACCTCGATCCCGTTCCCTCTCGAGTTGTTTTGCGCGGAGTGATTCAATTTCTTTATGCACAGGGTTTCAAATCAGCTCAAATTCACGAACAGCTCATTTCTGTTTATGGAGAAGGTGTAATGAGTAAATCAATGGTGAGGAGATGGGTACGTGAATTTAAGGCGGGAAGACATTCAGCTCTCTAGGGACCCACCGGGCGGAAACTTTCCGAAAGTCAAGTTTTTCCGAGACGATCTCATGGATGAGGGATCGTGAGATGTCTGGGAAACTCA
This sequence comes from Hermatobates lingyangjiaoensis, assembly GCA_026182355.1. Taxonomy (NCBI): domain Eukaryota; kingdom Metazoa; phylum Arthropoda; class Insecta; order Hemiptera; family Hermatobatidae; genus Hermatobates; species Hermatobates lingyangjiaoensis. The sequence continues at coordinate 462,512 of JAPFBL010000034.1, read as the reverse complement.
GGTGGAGTTCATCCAGGGTTGAACGACGATCTTTGCGAATTGCATTGTCGATTTCTGCGACAATTTCGTCCGTCACAACTGAGGGTCTGCCTCTCCCACTTTCATCCTCAAGTGAATGTCTTCCCGCTTTAAATTCACGTACCCATCTCCTCACCATTGATTGACTCATTACACCTTCTCCATAAACAGAAATGAGCTGTTCGTGAATTTGAACTGATTTGAAACCCTGTGCATAAAGAAATTGAATCACTCCGCGCAAAACAACTCGAGAGGGAACGGGATCGAGGTGGCGGGACGTGACATGAAGGGCTCCATTTCAACTACCTGCCCTGACGTTGGTAATTGACCGACTGAGGTCCCCCACCTCTCATTCTATTCCCCTACCTCTCCTCTTTCGAGCGGTGTTGCCGGATTTGGCAAAAACCACTCCTACCGCCCTACAGACCTAAACGGAACTTATTTTCTGGACGACCCTCGTATATAATATATATATATATATATATATATATATATATATATATATATATATATATATATATATATCAGGATTTTCTTCCTAGAAGTGAATTTTAAATAAGACTTGTTTTACTATTCAGTAAATTTTGAATAAATTATTCGACATTTATTTGAATTTGCCCTTGCTATTTCAGTCATTCTCATAACATATCATAAACATATAATATATGGTAGAAGTGTTCATCTTATTTTTTTATTTGCTTTTTTTCAGTTTTATAAAATCCTGGCAGTGATACTGTTTGATTTGGTTCAATTTAAATACATAACATACAGCTTGACACTTGTAGCGGTTGACATTAATTTAGATCTTCAGATCCTATTCTTTGATTCATTAATCTTTATTGTTATTTATTAGTATGTATAGTCACGTTCCCTCTATCTTTTTCCATGGGTGAGAATATGTTTTATGAAAAAACAAGTAACTTTATTCTCTAGTAAGGTGTTATTAAACAATTATAATAAACACATAATTGGTTTGATAATTTTAAAACTTTAATCTTTCTTACTTGTGTAGATATTTTATTAATAGTTATACTTCAAAATTAGGAATCGGTTTTCTTCCGATTTAGTCTTGTGAACTAGACATCACACCGATGTCTACTTTATTGTGTGCAAATAAAATTTATGTTTTTATTATTAATTTAACAAATTCAATTGAATGAAGTGAAGTATCCCACTTTTTTTTTTCAATTTTAATTTTGGTTTTATATTTAAACTGCTGAAAGCCCACCTTTGTTTAAATAGGAGTCACAATTAGAAGGAAAAATCATTGAAAGGAAATATTCTTCTTGTACTAGGATCAATAATTTAGTCAATTTTATATTTTTAAATCTGGATTTAAATATATTGTGGTAAGTCAACTCTATAAAATTCTTCCACAGAAGAAAATTTAGGTCAAGTACTGTAAGAAGTGTTTTGGGTATGCAAAATTCATCTAAAACTAGACTTGTTTGATCACAGTTCAATAAAAATGAAACTTGTTTATAGTAGTAATTTTTCTTGGGTCTCTTTAAACACTTCTCAGCTTTGAATGGTTTCGTGGCACACGCTTAGGAATCACCATATTTCAATGAACATTACTCGTATTAATGATTTTTCAGTGGTATTATACACGCAGATGCGACTAGATCCGACCAGATTAAATACCATCATTTTTCTCTTAGATGCATATCACGTTTACTTTCATATCAAACCATTAGTCAGTGCATTAGTTTTTCCATTCAGAAAATAGTTTCCTATGTTTAAAGTTTAGAGGGAACAAAACACTTCAGTTTAAATCTGTTATTCTTATAATATAGTCGTAACTTCATACCTATATTATTTACGAATAAAAATGTAAAGAAAATTAGCTGCATGCAATTTTTTAAATATTTTGTCATGTCTGTAAAAAACCAAATATTTTTTATTGAACCGAAATATGTTAATGGTGCTGCAATGGTGAGTATAATCTGGAAAGTTATTTACTTATAAAGTGTATTAAAAACTCTTAAGTTATCTCTTTTCTGTTTTTTATAATAATAAATAGTATTTTTATATATTTAATGAATAAAATATATCCATTTGTCAATAGACTGAGGAAGAAGTTAAAATTATTTGTTATATATTTTTTTTTAGCTTTATATTATTCCAAAATATATTACCGAATTATTACTTAATGGTAGTAAAGGAATGAATACTGTGTTTAGTTTTAGTGATCTGATAGACAAAGCTGCCTTTTCCTTGCTGATTCATCTCTCTCTCTCTCTCTCTCTCTCTCTCAATCAATCAATCAATCAATGTACTATTTCTAATTTCAGTTGGTTGTCATGATTGGAATAAGGAAACTATTAGACTTCGTTTTCTCACAAAGGGAATTAATGATTTTGGATGACATCATGCCTGACACTCTAAAACGTACAGAAGCCGATGAAGAAACCGATGAAGAACTGGCAGACAGTGGAGGCGTAAGTAGTGAATGTTTCCATTTTTGGTTCAAGGAAATAGTTTTTTTTTTTTTGGTCTTAGCTGTAAACTTTATCATTACAATGTATTAACCCAGTACCAGTATTAAGTTAACAGGAAGTCAGTTAGCTGGTGATTGTTTCATTTCAAAACCATGTATCATTGAGCTCATTTCATTTGTAGATGAATATTTGATTAGTTAGGAATTAACTATTTTTATAAAAGTTTCTTATATATGTTTATAACGTAGGTAAACAAGACACTAATTCTAACCTAGTATTCATCGGTAGTTACAAAAAATTGATATCACTAATTCAACATTCGTCATCATTTGAAAAGTTACATCTGTAACTAAGCTTAAAGTAAGATTTCTTGAAAATTATGGTCATGTTTGTCCGTGTTTACAATTAATCTCTTATATAAATTGTAAATAATGTTTGTGTTTGAAGAAAATTCATTTTTATAAAACTAATTTTTTTTAAAAAAAAACTAACATCTCCGAGTATGAAAAACTCTGGACAACGTTAGATATCTACTGGTAAAAACACACGCAGACTTATGACTAATGCAATGCTGGTTTTTTTCATTTACTTCTTGTCTTTGGAAATCACAGTTTATAAGTTGTTCAAAATAGTGTTATACAAATTTTCTCTCTTAATCAAAATTTCATATCAGTATGAGTATAAATGTTAATAGTTCAAAATTGAGGATAGGTAGCACACAAAGTAAAGAAAGACACTTACAAACTCAAATTTTCGGGCAATCCGTCTTCAGGAGAAAAGAGAAAGGGAGACCAAGCACGTTGTAGATGCAACGGCTAGTAACCGACACGGCAAAATAAATAGTTGATAGTGTAATACCTGCCAGTCATATAAGCCATTAATTTGAAAACTAATATTCCCGAAAATTTTGAAAATAAAAATTATCTTACGATTTATTTAAAAAAATAGAAAAAATATTTTAAACAAAATTTTCTAAACAAATTTTCAATTCTTCTCGAAAAGTTTATATTTTCACTGATCTTATTTCCTTGTACTTATCAATGAAAAATTAGTTATTTTTCTTTTTGAAATTGATAGCAGGCTATTGTCAAAAATTTTTTTATAAAATATTCAAAAATTATTTATAAAATTTATACCCACCTTTCTCACTCTTTTTTATTATAAATTACTTATTAACTTAATATTTTTCAGTTATTTTTATTAATAAGTATAAAAAATGTTCATTTATTACATATTTATTTTGTAGTTTTTCATTTTGACTCAAATAAAATTTTTTTTAATTGTGCTTTGACCAATGTAATGGGAAATCTTTTGTTAGCTATAGCATCCCTATTTACTTGGAGCCGAGATAATGAATTTAAAAAAAAAAACTTTACAATTCGTTATAAGAAAGTATTTTTTTTGTCTCATAGTTATTTATCTTTTTAAATTCCTTTTTATTCATAAACAAATAAAATATGTAGTATGACGTTGCAGTGACGTTTTTTTATTAAGTGTGTCGGGTTGATAAAAGTTGGTGCGTCACGGTTCTAATAGTTCAGGATAATTTGATTGTTTACTTCTCTGTCAGGATTTCTTTTTACTGAGTAAAAAGATTTTGCTGGTCTTTGAATGTAATTTAAATTATTTTTGATCATTGAACCATGTAAACAAGTTATTTAATGATGATTTGAAAGGAAAAGTTAAATAATTTCTTAATTTAAAATACATCGAATGGAGTATTAACTTTATTTTTACTTTGAATTAAAACAATTAATATATCATATCGTTTTCATTTATCATAATTTAATATATATATATATATATATATATATATATATATATAATATATTAAATATTTGTAAAATTTGGGAGCAGTCCTTCATTTAAGCATATTTCATTGAACAACTGACCGTATTTCAATGATGTCATTTTCTTCACCAGTTTTCTTCACATTGGTGAAGAAAATGACATCAGTGAAATACGGTCAGTTCTTCAATGATATATATATATATATACATGGATCGTGTTTCGTTTTATTAAGTGAAAATATATATAGTAAACAGGAAAACGTCCAAAAGGACAAAAAAAGTTTCACGGTAAATCACAAACACAGAACAAAGGAACAAACACACTTACTGTCTCTTAATTTTCGGTTGAACCGTCATCAGGAGAGTTGAGATAGGGACACCACGCGCAAAAAAGGTCGTTGGTCTCCAACCGTCGCTTCACAAGTGCGCTTGGTGTCCCTATCTCAACTCTCCTGATGATGGTTCAACCGAAAATTAGAGACAGTAAGGCTGTTTGTTCCTTTGTTCTGTGTTTGTGATTTACCGTGAAACGTATATATATACCCAATTAAATGAAACGATTCCACGAACAAAATAAACAATATTGATACAAAGAACACTCAGAAATGAAACAGAAACCCACTACTATATTACGACGTCCTCGTCATCAGGAAGATAGAAACGAGTCGCTCTGCAGGCAGACAACGACTCCTGTGTTGTCGCTGTCTGCGAGTCGTCTGCCTGCGGAGCGACTCGTTTCTATCTTCCTGATGACGAGGACGTCGAAATATAGTAGTGAGTTTCTGTTTCATTTCTGAGTGTTCATTGTGTCAATATTGTTTATATATACATACAATTAAAAGAATCGGTCCAGCGGACTTTTTTAAATAAAATAAATTCAAAACGAAGGAAACACACAGAAAGACACAGACATAACTCACATCGATATTCGATGGTCGAAATATCGATGTGAGTTATGTCTGTATCTTTCTGTGTGTTTCCTTCGTTTTTAATTTATTTATATATATATATATATATATATATATATATATATATATATATTTCATTAAAAATTGTTGAACCCTTGTTCTCATCTCCTGTCTCTTTAAGTTTTCTAATTTCCTAATCAGTGTTCTAAGGTTCTCCGGGATATGAAATAATAATTTTCCAAAAGTTTTATCTTCACAACTCATTGTTAACTATATTCACGTTTACACTAGTCACCAACGTTTCAGTCATCGTTGACTATCTTCAGGGTGTTTTTAACTTCACTTGCTAATACTAGAAATGGAAACTCTATATAACTATATAATAACTAAGTATAAATGCTTTACAAAAAACAATAACGCAGTCGACATGCATGATATATAAATAAGGGAGATTACGGTAAAGCTATGCTAACTTGGAGGTTACAGTTTAGACAACCAAGTTAGCATAGCTTTACCGCAGCGGTTCCCAACCTTTCAAATATAGCGACCCATTTTAGAACAAGCAATCAGGAAGCGACCCCAATCGTTAAAATATCTTTTATACATTTATTTTTTCTATAAGAAACTGGCATATATTGCAATTTATTAGTGAAGTAACTGTATATTCCTTAAATATATGATTAATATAGTATTTATTCATTAATTTCAAAGCTCCTACAAAACATTAATTAATTGCAAATCAATTTCAAAGTATTCAAACAAACAAATTTCATACCGTTATGTAACTTTACTAAAGTATGTTTATGAACTGACCTTAATGAGACGGCTGATATTGTAGCCTTTGGAGACCTCTGATGTTGATCCTCAAAAAAGCATGAATCACTAATAACTGGACTAGTCTATAGGTTTTTTTTTCGTGGAAACTCAACATATTTTAGAAATCGGCAAACAGTATGTTTGTCGAAAATGTATTAAAATATTAGTAGATCCAAATTAAGAAAACGTGATTTTTTTCGTGGAAACACAAAATATTTTAGAAATTACAAACAATATGTTTGTCGATAATGAATTAAAATATTAGTAGATCAAATTTAAGAAAACATGTGATATGGATACAAACATACAATTTGACATTTTGCTTTCAACATTTTGTCGGTCTGCAGTTTAATCAGATATTTTTTTCGATCTATTGTCTACATTGGTGTTTAACATCAAAAGAGTGCGTAATATTTCTAGCACAACTAGATCATGCTTGTATATTTTTGCATAACTTTTTAAATAGTGTTTTTTTTACGTCCAAACCACATAAAAGAGAAAGAAGACTAAGGTCTTTCAAGTGAAACGAAACATGTTCAATACATGTCTCAGACGTTATGTTCAGTGACTTAATGAACTGTTACATTTAGTTTCATAGTGTGAATTTATATAATTGTCTTAATTTTATTTTATAATGTTATTTATTTAACTGTCTTCTGTTTTTACCGTGTTTTATATAAATTCACGTTCGGGTCAAAATCAATTGGCGACCCCATGGCATTGGTGTCACGACCCCGTTTGGGGTCGCGACCCACAGGTTGGGAACCACTGCTTTACCGTAACCTCCCTTATTTATATATCATGCTTGTCGACTGCGTTATTGTTTTTTGTAAAGTATTTATACTTAGTTATTATACAGTTATATAGATGTTTAAATTTCTAGTATTAGCAAGTGAAGTTAAAAACACCCTGAAGATGGTCAACGATGACTGAAACGTTGGTGACTAGTGTAAACGTGAATATAGTTAACAATGAGTTGTGAAGATAAAACTTTTGGAGAATTATTATTTCATATCCCGGAAAACCTTAGAACACTGATTAGGAAATTAGAAAACTTAAAGAGAAAAGAGATGAGAACAAGGGTTCAACAATTGTTTAATGAAATTTGTATCAACGAAAATCTGCTCCCAAATTACACACACACACACACACACATATATATATATATATATATATATATATATATATATTATATTTATAATAATTGTTAATTTGCAGCAGCTTCTGCACTCACTAACTTTAAGCTGGTGGCCTCGATCCTTCGGGAGATTTTTCTTTCTTCTGGCTGCAGTTGTCATAGCATCTGTCCTAGAGACATCTTCAATATTATACGAGCTTTCGACCATAGGAACATTGGTCATCTTCAGGTAGAGCATGCCTTGTAGTAAACAGCTTAAATGCCAATCAGGTTGACTAATTCGAACCAATCAGAGCGCAGGGTTAAGGCTGCTGCTCTGATTGGACCTAATGCTCGGCTCCAGGTCTCCCAATGTTAGCAGTTGGCAACTAGAGTTTAAACTCTAGTATAGATAAGTAAAAATCACCCGAAGAGATAACGAGGCGACATGCATGACTATAAAGTAAGTGAGTTACAGAAGCTGTGCGTAACTTTTGAACGAACTATTATGTTTACGAGAAAACCTGCTGCAACTGTTATTGCTTAAAGTATAATATAGTTATATACAGTTATATAATGTTATAAATTTTACATTTAGAATTGAAATTAAACAACGCCAAATGGTACAAATAATTAAAGTTACTAGTGCAAGTGAACTACTAATAAAAAGTTGGACGATACACTTGACGAATTCATTATTTCTGGCTCATTGAACACTCTTCAGGAATTAGAAATTAAAGAGAATAAGAATAGAACAGGAGTTCAAAGTAATGAATTTGTACAACGTAAATCGTCCACAGAGTTACATCGGCAACCATACTCACCAGTTCTATCATTCTATTTCCTTTATTGTACTTCGGTCAGTCCTTCTTTCTACTTCATGAGTTGGCAACGACGCCGAAATAATCGAGATCGTGAGTGTTCGTCCAACTTTTCAGTCTGCAACTGAAATGTTGAGAGAAGATCTAGCTGCTAATCTTTAATATATATATATATATATATATATATATATATTATTGATTGAATATTGGTATTACTCCCAATCAATTAAGTTCTGTTTCAAAAATAAGCCTTTAAGAAATAAGTCATTTTGAACCCAAGATCATGATTCAATCATTATCAGAATAATAAACGACAACTCTGGGACGTTTTTCTACTTGCCCGACCTGTTTCGGATCCATAACTGTGAATGGATGGGATCCAGAAATGGACTTGATCCAACACTATTCGGGTGAGAAAAAACATAGAGAATATGATTTTTTTATTACCATAAATAAGTTATTTTTAAATAGTCATTGTTGTTAGTTACAGTAATTTTTGAATGTGCTTATCTTTGTTATTAAAGCTATTACAAACTTAATGATGAGAAAATATATTGAAATGTTATAAACTTATTTATTATTGTTATATGATAGCAATAATTTTGTAAATAATATTATTTTTAATACTGCAGAGGTTGTTGTAACTCTGATTCATATCATTTGTGTTTCTTGTTTTCAAAAAACCAAAAGCATTGGAGCTTAGGAAAACAGATGCGTAGTTCGAAGATTTGAGGTTCTTCATACGGAAGTCAATTCTCGTTAATGTTATTATTTTTTTTATTAATCTGTGTAGAGAGATTAGGATCATGAAGATTATGTGAGACATTTACATATTATAGCTATTTCGACTAGTGATATAATGAGTTTTTGATTGTTGCATGATGAACACTAAATATAAGTCAGAGAACATCAGACATTAATGCCTTAAAGTCAGGTAACACTAGGAACTTATAAAACCAAACCACTGAAGGCAGTGAAGATATAGCCTACTTAAAGCATTAATTATATTTATAATTATTTTTATTTTTACTATAAAAAAAATGAGATTAGTACTTACTCGTATTTCATGAGACAGGTACTTTATAGTGCTGTATGCCAACCATACAAACATACAATTTTTGTCCACTCTTCTATTCAGTTTAGAACATTAAAATATTGCATTGAAGACCAGCACAACTAGTTTTGTTGGAAACAAATTGAATATAATCAGGCGGCACATGCCAGGGAGCGGCATTTTGAGAGCGTAAAAGTAGAAAAAAATTAAAATAACAAAAAGCTAAAAAAGAATCTAAAATTTGATACCAAAATAAGGTCTTAAAGGTATGCTTTTATCTTTTATTTGTTTCAAAGTGTTTTTAAGCGGTTTTCCAACTGTAATATTTGCAAATCAAAAATAAATTTATTTTAAATTTTTCAAAACTAGTTTTTTAAAGGGGTTGAAAGTTTATTATATTTGTTTGAGTAGCCAGTTAATGTAATGTAACATTTTTTTTATGATTTGAATTATATGTTTTTGTTTTGAAAAAAAATTTTTTGTTCTTTGATGACGATTGTATGTGTACACGAGTACTATAATGAGATGAAAGTCTGGGTCCACCAACAGCAGTCTCGTGATTGTAATTCCATGTAAATAAATATTTTGAAGACTTTCTGGAATTTTGAAGGTTAACGGTTTATTAACGACCAAGGAGGGGGGGGGGGCCTGGCGGCAAAAATAGTTGCTACAACACTGAATACATTTTGACTATTAAGATAAGCTATTCTTTAACTTAGGTTTGTTCTGCCTGTCGAGTATTCGTTTTGTCTTTAAGCCAGAAGGTGTTTAAAACAGTGATAGTAAACCTTACCTCACAGCAGCTGTAACTCACAGAAGTATTTACTGCTCACTCATACTGGATGACTGTTCAAAATATTATTGGAACATAGATTATATGTTCGTATGTCCTGCAAGAGTATTTTTTTAATTACTTTTGATGAACACAGTTTCTTCAATGTTATATTAGACAGTGCTACAGCACAACAATCAGTAAAGATAGTTGATGTTTTCATTTTAAATGCCTTATCCAAGCTGCTTCGTACATACTGCATAGGAATCTGCCAAAATGCTCAATAGTAATGTTTATATTAGTATCATATATAAAATGATTTCACATGAACACATGAAATAACAATCAATGATCAAACCACAATATGAAATGAGAAAACAACACTAAGATCTTTCAACCGTAACAAGCGGTCTTCGTCAGAGTCAGTTGGGTTTCTGACTCTGACAAAGACCGCATGTTACGGTTGAAAGATCTTAGTCTTGTTTTCCTAATTTCAAATTGTGGTTTGATCATTTAGAATCATATATATTAAATCTCATAAATTGGGTAGAATTTGTGTTGAAATAAAATAAAACTATTTTAGTGTTAAAAAGTATAAAATCCATTAGGCATTTAAAAGTATATGGATTTTAAATAATAATAATTTTTTTGAATAATAATTATTTTCTCATGAAACAGCTTTAAACTGTATAAATATGAAGTTATAAAGCTGTTTTTTTTCTGATTCACCAATAATTGGTATAGATTGTGCAACTTTAAGTAAACTATATAATTTCACATATATTAATATTGATGAATCATCAAAATAATTTAAAAAAAAATATTTTTTAAAATATTTTGAAGTAAATATTCAGCATGTTTGGGATAAAAGTTATTTAAAATTTAAGAAAATGAAGACTGGTAATCATGTTTACTAAACGAGTCTTTTGAAAATGATTGGCAGAGGGCGACTGAGTAGTATTTGTAAGTTATAGTCATTAAAGAGCGCAGTCATTTCTGATTTGTCATTTAAAGCCTGCAATTAAAAGTGAATCAGTGTTCAAAAGAATATTTTAGCGGTTAGTTTCTCTACAGATAGAGATCTCTTTCATTCAACTCTAGTCCCCTTGGAATATTTGTCGAGTATCTGATTATGTCTCGCTCCCTAGGAAAAGGATAACAGCGACATGCAGATCCCATTGGCAAATGGGAATGTCATTAAAATACCTTTAACGTCTATTAATATTTCTGAGGAAATGAATAAAACAGGAATTTGGAAGCATGTCAACAGTGATAAAGAAGCCAAGGAAAAGGAAAAAGAGAAGAAAAAGAGTCCCGGAAAGCACAAGTGAGTACTTGATCTAACTGTACTAAAATAGTAGTTTTAAGAATGTCATTTGAAAGTAATTGCATTTCCTAATTTGATTCATACTGTAGATTGCATATTTTGAAAAAGGTATTTTGAACTAACATCACCGTAGCATGTGTTCTACTGCTCATTTCAATGTAGTTCATTTAGTATTACTCGTTACTTTGTAAGTGAATCTCAGTTCTTTGGTAACGGAGGTGAGTACATCTGACACGTAGTTAGAAATTATTTCAATTGTAGTTTGAAAAGGCACCTAGAGTAATTATAAATATGAAATTTTAAAACAAAAAAAATCAATACAGAAATGTTTCCAACATATTATTGGGTTCTGAGAAATTGATGACTGTTTTAATCCTATGCTAACGTTTACAGAGTTACTTTAGTGCTGCCTTTTGTGTGATAGTGTATTTCGCATTTGTTAATTGACTCCTATTGTAATATGAAATATCAATATTACTTGAAGATCAACAGTTCCGAAGTTTATACATACAAATGTGTTGGTCTACATCGGAAGTTCTAAGTTTTGCCACATTCAATTTAATTACCTGGCTGATATACAGAGGATTCTAATTTTTTTCCGTATTCAAGTTTCTTTCTGTGCTTATTATATTCTTCTAAATTTTTGCTTATTTTGCTTACTAAGTTTTTGCTGTACTGAACTATATTCACAGTCCTAAAGTTCCACCTCAGATTTTATTACCATGTTGATCTATAATCCAAAGTCCTATTGAAGTTTATTACCATGCTTTTTTATGACATATGGTAATATGTGACAATACGTCACATATTAACATATGCATTACCATATGTGACGTATTGTCACATTCAAGTTTAATTAGTGTGTAAGAGTGCCTATATTTAAAGAGTGCCTGATATCGTACAAATTCACTACCAGTGGTAAACACAATATTTTTTTTTGTGAATAAAATCAATCAAGAAGTTTGTGGTACTAGTTGCAATCTCGCCAACTGTTAGCTCACCCACACTCTTGAGAAATTTTCCTTGCCATATTAAACAAAATAAAATTTTTACTCGTAATATGATTTCTAGTTTTGATGGATTTCGTTGCTTTTTTTAAGAATTCTTCTTTTCATATTTTCATGATACTGTTTTGTATGGATGGTTGTTCTTCAAAATGTTAGTGAACATAATAAATATTATGGACCATAATAAATTACAACTTATAAATAGTCTTTGGTTATTTAAAAAAAAAGAAAAAAACCTATATTGTCCTTAAACAATATCGAATCATGGAAAGTTGTTTTATAACAATACTGAAACCTTTTTTTTGTTTCAAACTGTGGATCATTTAAGGATGAAACTTAATATTTTAAATAGGCGTCCCCATAATAATGGTGTGTTAAACATTTTAGATCATAGAAAGATGCGGGATTAGACTAAGTAACTAGCGTTAAAGTAGAAAAATAAAACACCTTGTGTATGTCTTCATAAGCCACCATTCTTGTTAGTTTGATTTATAAAAAATATAAATAAAAACTGGTGATAATATAATTTTAATTTTTTTTAATAAAATTTTTTAATAATAAATAATTTTTTTTTATTTAACATTTATTTATTATTTTATTTTATCTAATTTATTTATTTTATTTATTTTTATTCCTATTTTTTAAATTGCTTTAATTATTTATTTATTTTATATTATTACTTTTATTTTTAATTGTTCTTATCCTTGTATTTTCATTTGTTTCTCATCGCCTTACCAACTTTGTTATCTTCCTTTTTCATGCTTTTAGGTATTTTCACGGTATTCCTTTTATATACTTCATTTATCTTCCTGCTGTTTATTTTACCTTCAATCAACCAGAACTGCTTTTCTTAATTCTTAATTTTAATTTTAATATTAATTTTCTTCTGATCGTCTCTACTTCATTACTTCCTGAACCGGGCGCGCGTGGCAGCACGGTCGGTTGCCGGGACGGTTTCCTGCCGTTGTGTTTCCGGCGTGCTTGGTCGCCCTTTCTCTCTTTTCTCCTGAAGACGGATCATCCGAAAATTTGAGTTTGTAAGTGTGTCTCTTTCTCTGTGTGTTGCTTTTCTTCGTTTGTGAACTGATTTGCGTCCAGTTTGGATCGTTTTTTCGATTTTTAAGTGGATATATATATATATATATTTTTCTATGGGTTGTCCGGGGAAAGGAATATGATTCGATGCGATGTTGACCAATGGAGTAGAGTTACAGGTCCAAGCGTAAGTCCCAGTTGCCCGCTGCTCAGCAAAAGCCTTTGCGTTCTGCCAATAGGTATAGAGGTTGCACAGTCCCTCTGTGTTAAATGATGTTTGGCAGAAAACATTAGCCTCACTTTACAGTGAACTCCTGTTCCTTTCTATTTTTGATTTTTGTGGTGTTGGGTGTTGTTGTTGTTTACTATTTTCTGTTACGGATATTGCTGGATATTTAAATGATACTCTCGGTTGTTTACTGCGAAAAGCCGCCTTCATCTTCATGCCAACAGGGGTAGAGGTTGCACAGTCCCTCTTGATTATTAAGAGATGTTGACACTGGAATCCAACTTCTTCTCGTAGAAACATCTTCAAGTTGTAGGTTTTGTATATTGTTCTCTTCGGTTTCTTATGTTCATGTTTTTTCTTCAGTTTAATGTTATTGCTGCTATTGATGGGTGGCTGGTAGGTGATGAAAAGTTCTGCACTGTTGACCTGGTGGTACCAGGTACTGGTGGTAGGATCCTTTCATGACTGGTAGGGGGGGGATACTTAAATCAGGTATTTCAAGAGCCAAAACCATTTAACGTGCATTGATTAAGATCATTAAAATTGGTTCCAACCCAAAGTAAGCATCAATGGATTAATTTTATTAATTATCCACAAGTTTTAATTAGTTAATCTGTAGTTTTAATTTGTAATTTGTCAATTAAGTTTAAACAAATCCTAGTTAATGAGAAAAATATTTATTGTTGATTTAAAATATGTTTAAAACATATTTTGACTAATTGTATAATTGGATTTAAATTATAGAATGCGAATGATGAAAAGAGGGTCTAAAAGAGATGCCATGAATGAAGATGAAAAGACAAGACTTTCAACAATGGCAGAGGAAGATGAAACGGAAGCAGTCACCATTAGCATCAAAGTGGGAACACCACCTCCAACTCCAGTTTAAATTTATTTTCTTCGCTTCCTAACGCTAAACAGGTTTTGAAAAAACCCCCCTCTTTAAGTCAATGCTCATTCAGAGTTTAATTCAGACATAAGAAAACAGCAAGTACAATTCCATAATTCTAGTTTTAAAGTTTATTTCATGGAAATCATCCTAGAACTTAAAACAATCTTAAATGATTTTCATTTGGTTATAAAGATATTATAATTACTTTCGTTAAAACTTAATTCATTAAATTAAAGAATGTGATACAAAGTTTACCTGTTATATTATATGACTTTTGTATAGTTTGATTTTAAATTCAAAAGACGAGAGTGTTACCTACTACATAAAGTCTATTTGTTTTTATCGACTTCAAACTCTAATAGGTATGTTTTATTAATTTGTTTTAAACTTGGGAAGAACTTGGTTGAAATTCTTTTCATGCAACGAACAAAAATTCAGTTACATCATTTCTATATGAAATATTTCATAAGACAAACTGAAATTGTCCAATTTTAATTTGTATTCTATGTACAAATGTGATTTATTGTCAACGTATCGTCATATACATAATGCAAACGTATGTACATGATCGATGCATATTTATTAAGTGAATATGTAGTATTTAAAAGTAATATTCCAATTCTTTGATTTAAACCCTTGTATTCAAATCGTATATGATGATGTAATAACTATTTGATGGTTATTTTAGGAATATCAGCAGTTATCCTGCTTAATTATATGTTAGATAACATATATTTGATGGTAACATAGAAATGTCAACATAAGCATGAACACGGTATGTCAAGATAATTGAATTATTAAAAAAAAAGAAGTCCAATTAAATAAGTGTGATAGTTTAGCCCTTCGTTTTTTTTGTTTTTATATATATTGTATCTAATGTTGAAGTTTATTGTTAAAAAAGAATTTAAAACTTGATTACTTAAGCTACTGAATGTTGGAAAAATAATCAGAACTCTTGTTTGATAACAAAGGAGATAAAGTTACACTTTGAAAAATAAAATCATCATATTTATTTAGAGCGTTATATTTTCGTAAAACAAAAGGACTTGGTAGTGTCAATGATGACGTTCATTAGTTTTTGCCAATTCATTATTAAGGTGTCATGAGTGAATGATCCGCTATTAATGTATGTATTGAAGCATGTGCTTTTGTATTTACCATTGTAATCACCTCCTGAGAGTGGGCGACATTAATTTTGTTGTAGCCTAGTTTGTATTACAAAATCATCCTCGGTAAGTATGATCAAATTTTTTCTGACCTTATTATGGAAATATTATGATCCTTAGTGAATGGAGATTCAATACTGATCAAAAGAAATTACCATTATAATTTCATTAAACTGTTTTCATCTTTTTTTTTTAACTAACTTATTTAATTCTGAACAATTTTTTGGTCTTTTACTTCATGATATAATTACAAATGAGAGGAAAACATTTTGTAATAAATTTGATTAAAATAACTTGACCCCCGGCAATATTAAATTTTTATCACAAAAAGGAAATTATATTTTATAACTGAATAAATTTTACTGTATAGAATAGAAAAAAACATTTCTAAACAAAAATATGGTGATGTATATTTGTTTTAAAAATTATTATATAAAATAAAATGCTTCTGATCATGTTCTTTATTTTTGTTTTACTTTGTTTAAATTACTTTAGAATCTGATTATGGACTCATTATTATTATTGCTAATTCGTATTGACAAAAAAATCTATATTCACTTGATAAACGGAAAGTCGATCTAAACTGGACACAATAACAGTTCAATAAGTTATGTAACAGTTTAACTGTTATGTATATATGAACCGCTTATTTTGAAAGTGGCCTAATTCCATTTATGTTAAAATCGAGATATTTAAGGGTTTGCGTTTTACAAAATTTAAAAATATTGTCATTTTATTTATCAACTAATTTTTGTTATAAAAAAACTTAGTAATTTTAAATAAATTTTGTACAATTTGCTGCAAAAGGTAAAGATAACGTAAAAATGTAATTATTTAAATAGCTAGCTAAATTTTTTGGAAAATGGAATTAGGCCACTTTCAAAATAAACGGCTCATATATACTTGAAGTGGTCCAACAGGACTAACCAGAGGTCGGCGCGAATCAAAACTTGAAACGGTCCAACAGGACAGGCCTTTTTTAGTTATTTTTCTCTCTGTAGTTAGTAGCTTACCTAGGGTGGCCAGCAGAGTGCGTGCGTGTTTTTACGAAAATGGAAAAAAGTGAATTTCGTGTGCTGATTAAGCATTACTTTTTACGTAAAAAAATCCATCACTGAAACTAAGGAAAGATTTAGTGGGGACTAAAAGACTTAG
Organism: Hermatobates lingyangjiaoensis; assembly: GCA_026182355.1. Classification (NCBI taxonomy): domain Eukaryota; kingdom Metazoa; phylum Arthropoda; class Insecta; order Hemiptera; family Hermatobatidae; genus Hermatobates; species Hermatobates lingyangjiaoensis. The sequence goes on along the minus strand of JAPFBL010000034.1, from coordinate 445,964 downwards.
TGTCCGGGGACTCGGCACCATCAATTTCAATGGTTAAAAAGTGGTTTACAGAGTTCCGTTGTGGTCGTACCAGCACTAGTGACGGCGAACGTTCAGGTCGACCAAATGAGATGATCACGCCGGAAATCGTCGATAAAATCCATGAAATGATATTGGATGATGGGAGAATGAAAGTGCGAGAGTCGGCTCATGCTGTAGGCATCTCAACTTAACGGGTATCATATTTTACACGAATATTTGGACATAAAAAAACTCTTCGAGAGATGGGTGCCGCGATTGCTCACACTTGACCATAAGCGCAATCGTGTGACTACTTCAAAAGAGTGTTTAGCGATGTTCAGCCACGAATTTTTGCGCCGTTTTGTTACTGTGGACGAAACATGGATCCATCACAACACGCCAGAGACTAAGGAACAATCCAAACAATCGGTTGCTGTGGGCGAACGTGGACCAAAGAAAGCCAAACAGAGTCTGTCAGCCAACAAGGTCATGGCCACAGTTTTTTGGGATGCACGTGGTGTCATTCACATCGATTACCTCGAGAAAGGTAAAATGATCACCGGCGAATATTATTCAAAGCTTTTGAACAGATTCGACGTTGATTTGAAGCAAAAACGGCCGCATTTGGCAAAGAAGAAAGTGCTGTTCCATCAAGACAATGCACGTGTGCACACTTGTCTAGTCACAATGGCCAAAATCCACGAATTGGGATACAAACTGCTACCCCATCCAGCATATTCTCCTGATTTAGCCCCCTGCGACTATTTGTGTTTCCAAACCTAAAGAAATGGCTGGGCGGTAAGAGATTTGAGTCTAATGAACAAGTCATTACCGAAACAAACGCGTATTTTGAGAGCTTTGAGAAAACGTATTATTTGGAGGGAATAACAAAATTAGAAAAACGCTGGACTAAATGTATCGAGCTAAAAGGTGACTATGTAGAAAAATAAAATGTTTCTTTGCCGAAAAAATTTTGTTTTATTCAAAAAGTCACGGACTTATCAAACCGCCCTCGTATTTGGTGGTAAACATTTGCTAACATACATTTATTTCTCAAAAAGTATGCAACATTTCTAATAATATTACTGAATAAAAAAAAAATTGTTAACTGTAGATGTTAACATTAACTTCTGGTGCTTACGCGTTTACTGCGAAAACTAAAACATATTTCTATAAGAAAAAAAGTCATTTATTATTAAAAAATCTTTAAAAAGTTTGAGAAATATTCTTGTTATGAAGGTTTCAAACCACAGTAAGAAGGTCATAAATGTCTCTAAGATGTTTGACCAAGTAGTAATAAAAAGGTTTTAGTCTCATTTTTTATTTCAATTGTAGTTTAGATGCTTATTTTATAAACTGATTATTTTGTAAAACTTTGAATAGCACACAAAAGTTTGTTCATTTCAATTTATTATTAAGCATTGGAAATAACACTGAATGCATTGATCAGGTAGAGTACTGCTTATCGCATTATCATGAGTTGAGATAAAGATAGCATATCTTTTAGTGAAATAAGAAAGGTTTGAATAATGCAAAGAACAAAGTTATCTAACATCACAAACTAGTTTATGAGTAGGCTTGTCCTCGAGATTATTACCTTGTTCAATAGTTAATGAACTTTTTTAAATTGAGAAACAACAATGTTTGATATTTTCTTACCAAATAAAGTTATAAGCAAAAGCGACAAACCATTCGTAAAGAAATTAGAATGGTATTTCTAGTTACCTCGTTTTAGTAGCATTGTTTAATTTGAAGAAATTTAATACATAAATGAACTAAAAAAGATGTATATTTATGTTTTATATGTTTATCTTCAACTAATTTAACACCCTATAAAAGTGTATTAATATAATACAAGTAAAATCAAGTGTTTTGTCTGACCTTGTGTTCCTTCATACCATAGAAATTGGTTGAATAACATACAATTTGAATGTGGTCTTTTTTGAATATATTCCTGGTATAAAAAGTCGTGTTTTGGAACTTTTCCCCATCAACTTAACCAGGCTCGTTTCAACTGTCTGCATAAAGTTCAAATTTACCTAGCATTCATTTTGGTAAACTCATAGATATTCATTTTTAATTAATAAAGGTAAATTTAAAGTTGATATACATTGTTTAAGATTATAGTTGTCAATATCTTTGTTGACGACTAAAGTCTTATTATTTAACCCCAGCAAGATATTTCTCGCAAAAATAACTAAATTATTAAAAGTTTTTTAATCTTCAACTTACTAAGAGAGTCGCAGACATAGTCAATGTACGAGTAGTATGATCTTTGGTTATAACTATCTGCTAAACCATGTCACAGTCTGGCTTTTACCCTTGGCCATTGTTATTAACTATTATATTAACCTTTAGTACGGTTCTAGGAAAGAAAAAATGTGGCTCATTTGATATTGGGAACCAATTTTAGGTATAGACGAACGGTACCCACAATGCTGGCTTGATCTATATCTCCCGATGTAGATTTTACTTTATTAAAAAAAAGAGATCTTTAACAAGCTCGGGACGGACAGCTTTCCTTCGTCTCTGATGAATGGTATGCACCAGATTTTCTACCACAAACTTGAAGAATGTATAGTTACGGTCAAGGTTCGAACTTCCAATTTTCACTGCTGAAGGCAAGCGCCCTGACACTAGGCCACACATGTCCACTGTGATTTCCTTAAGCTTATTGTTGGTTTCATAAGATCATGTATTTATTTCAATAAATAGGTATACATCTGTTGCAGTTCTATGGATGCCAAAACCATGGTACACAATACGTGTTTAGAATATTTGTCTGACTTATCTTCGTGTTGTAACTTCTGTCGACTAAAGTATTTTTCTAAACCTTATAGTCTTGAATCTCTTTCAAGGATTGTTACAAACAGTTAGATAACTTATATTAATTTAGAGAAATATTCACGTTAAACTTTTATGGTGAAAAAAGAAAAGGTAAATTAAGAAATAGATAAGCTGTCTTACCTGTAATATTGGAGTAGAAGTCGTTGGAGAGGAAACACAGACATGCTGGGACACTATCAAAAATTGCTCAAATGATCAGATTTCGTGGTAAGTACGTACATTTATTTCTTAATTTTACAGTATAGATTTAGATAATATAATGTTGAAAGATCAAAAAATACACTTTATTTCTATTTGAGTGTTTGACTTAAGCCATTAATACTATTTCAAAATCAGTTCACTTTTCTAAAATGTGTGAGAGCAAAATTTTAATTCCCTGAAGTGGGATACAGGATGAAAAAGGGTAAAAAAACTTTGAAAATAGATTAAATATGTGTATTTGAAGAACCATGTCATTAAAAAAAACTGATCATATAAAAGATTTATAAATACCAGGTGTTCTTACCCCTAAGAGAGACTCAGCGGCTTTGTATTAAACCCCCTGGTGCTCTACCCTTCAGTTACCAACATCGCTGAATAAGAAATGAGAAACTTGTAAAATCCTTTATTTAGATTTATATGATTCATTCTCTCTCCTTCCTTCATCTCTCTATCCCCTTCTCTCCTTCTGCTCAACCCCACCATCCTTTCTCTTTCACTTAAAATCAGTACATTTAAAGGTGAAAGTACAAGAAGAATATTCTTAAATAGATAAAATTAATTATCCCTACTTCCTTCAACTATTTAGGCCATGTTGGCTTCCTTTCTTTCGACCAAACTTGTCAACACTGAAAATTATTTTGTATAATAAAAGGATTAATTTCAATATTTTACCTATCTAAGCAGTTATAACTATACCTGGATATGAGTAATTAGAAACAGAAAATAAAATGCAACCAAACTTAATTATAAATAATGGTCACTGAACAAATGTAATGGTTAAATGAAGGAAGTAATTATTCCTATTGACAATGATGATGTCCAATTAGGCCACACCTACTCCATCTATTGACCAACCAGGGGCTGAATAATTATCCAAACTAATAACTATTCTACATAATAAAAATTCACAAAAACTATTGCTTCAGTAAAAAAGTAGTAAGCAGACATATTTTTTAACTACTCCATAGGTTAGTTGGTAGTACGGGAACACTTGAATCCTGAGGCAATAGAATCTATATTAAGAGCGATTTGGCTGGACACGAATTTATTAGATGTGGGTTTGTTTAACCTGTCGCTGTACAACAACATTGACAGATACGGAGTTTATTTGAAAAATAAAAGTAAATAACAAAGAAGACAATCCATACATTGAACTGCAAACAATGCTGTTAGTTAAAACAAATCATTGTTCTGAACATAAAATCTGAAGGTATTTTTACTGAGGCAAATTTGCAAGAAGTTCGAATTGGCCTCTACTTATTAAAACAATCTTCGATTATTGATCAAATCTACATCAATTTAAATTTATACCATCCGGTCAATTATTGCGAAACATACTACGTCATTTTGGTGTGGTGTTTGTGTAACTACCGTCCACAGAGATGGTAATGTTCTCTTTATCCAGAATTGATCATGAATTAGTTTATGTTTCTCCAGTTTATTAAAAACATTTTATGTCACATCTAAATTTAAATTTTTTACATTCTACTGTGTAAAAATTGAAAGTAATTTACTTGCTTATATTTTAGTTTAGTATTGGTTTGTTTATTTTTCTATGATAGTAAATTTTTTACGAAATAAAAATACCTATGTTGTCACTGTCGTTCAATTTGAATTTTGTTTATTTTTGCATTTCGGTTTTATACAATTTTTCTTTCGCATAATAAATACATTTCTTTATGTGAGAAGGCATCCATATTTATAGGAAACATTTTAATGAACATTGTATATATTTATATACTCAAATTTTTCGCTCAGAAATTGACAAAAGGCGAACTGAGGTATGAGGTGAATTTCTGAAGTATGTAGGCTTCAGTGTTCAAACAAAAATTTAGTTTAGTCTGCAGTATTATTGATTTATCATTTACCAGTACCTATATACTATTTTATAGTAATTTTAATTTGACAATATTATAAGAAGTTATGAATTTATTAAATTAGTGAACAATTAGTAATATGAAACAAGACGGTTGGTGGCAACACTTCTTCCTATCCAGTCTTATCTTAATTATGTGTTATCGAAGTTATCTATCATAATTATATTCAGTATTGATTGCTAGCAGGTACTGAAACCATTTTTCTTAAAATGCTATGGCAACGTCAGTAGTTTATTTTTAAAATTATGTTTTCATAAGCAGGTATAATTCTTGCTCTGTCTACATTTACAGGTTCAAGGAGTGGTTTTCCAGCTAAAAAAGTAAGAATGAGTATCTGTACTAAATTATTTAGATTTCCAAAGCACCAAAAACTTTTTGTGAGAGCTTGTAGTAAAGACGTTAAACCTCCAAAACCTGAAAATAAGCTTAAGCCAAATGAATGTGAGGAGAAGAGTAAAAAGGATGGGCCAAAGGATGATCCCAAAAAGGGAGGTGGTATGCCTAAATTGCCGGTACCAGTTCTGGATGAAACATTAGAGAAGTTCTTAAAGTGAGTTTATAAATTATAATTGAGTTACTTTTACTTGTACAGTGTATGTCGTCAAACTCGTTTATTTATGTCTGATTTAATATATATATAATTTTTTTTGTTTAATTATAAGAAAACCAGTCCTAGATTTAAAATAGAGAAATCTTAATTTGCTTTTTGTTCCTTTATTTAAACGCTATATTAATATCATTGGCTTGAACTCTAAGCATCAACAATTTCGGAATTTCTTCCTTAATATTCGAAATTTAATATTTAAATAATAATAATTTCGAAATATTAAAAGGACACAGCGCTTATTTATTTTTACTCTTAGATAATTTGTATTATTTCATGAATGGTTGTAGGTACACACTAATTGCAGTACAATAAGGCAATATACCTGAAGAAGTACATATCAAACTATTAATGTGGGTCAGGTTTTCCAAAGCTTTTTTTTCTTTGCCCAGTGTTTTATGGAATCGCATATTGCAGTATCCAATTTCACCATATGTAAAAGTGTATCATTTACCAAGTCCTTTTGATATTTAAATTTTTACGGTAGATTGTCGAATTAACTTTAACATAAATAACTAAATTAACTTTGTAACATAGATATTTGTCTTCTGGACCGGGCTTAAAAAGATCGAAATTGGCATGGTCTAAGAGGCTATTATTATGTTGAATTCACACTTTTATATGGTTGCATGTTGCAATTCATTGTTTCATTTTATATATATTATACATACTCAAAATTACCAGAGCACGGATTAAAGCTTAGTGTGTGCTCTTTGTAATTATAGTTTCTGAAGTCCAGGTGAATAACATTTTCAATTTTGATATCAAAGTTCAAACCACAATAAGAAATGGGTGGAAAAAAGAAAAAGATATTTCAACCGTAAGAAGCAGTCATCGATAGAGTCAAAACCAAACTGACGAAGTACTGGAAAAAAAATGATACTGTTATTTTCTTTTTACAGATCTTCGAGGCCTTTTCTTAGCAGTAATGAATTTTCAAAATCGGAGAAGGTTGTCAAGGAATTCGGTATGCCTGGAGGAATGGGGGAAGTTTTACAGGATAAACTTAAAGAGAGAGGGGAGAAAATGGAGAACTGGGTAAAAAGAATTGATGTTAAATGATAAAAAAATAAACAACTGAATATTGTTGATTTGTTAGTATTAAAACGTTTATATTTTAGTTGGAAGACTTTTGGCTAAAAACAGCCTATTTAGGTTTTCGACATCCTGTCGTTGTTTACTCCAGCCCAGCCCAGGTGTTTCCTCGCCAAGAGTTCCTTTGTGAAGAAGATTATATAATGTGTGCAGCGAAGGTGATTTCGGGTGCTATGGAATACAAGGAAATGGCTGAAGGGTGAGCTTATATTAACATTTTATATATAATATTGATAATCTTAAAATGAGTTTTCAAAGGTATGTCTATTAAGTTTCCCTAAATGGATGGCCATTAGTGGTAGTTATTGTACCCTTATATGAACTTCACAAGAGTCTGGGAAATATCCCCTTCCCTCAATTGACAAACAGACTCATTTATCATATATATATATATATATATATATATATATATATATATATATGAATTCAAAATTCAAGAAGAGTAACACACAGAGTAAGGAAACACACTTACAGATTAAAATTTTCGGGTAATCCGTCTTCAGGAGAAAAGAGAAAGGGAGACCAAGCACGTTTTAGACGCAACGGCAAGTAACCCGTTTCGAGGTGAACCATGAAAACACTTAAATAAACCACTTTTTGAAAAAACTATTTTAATTACTAAATAATAAAATTTAAATAAAATAATACAAGCTTCCGGCTGTCATTCGCCATCCGCAGGTACATTAATTCGATCTATGTAGAATTATTCGTTTTTCGAAACTATTTTCCCCATAAAAGATAAAGTATAGAACCCAATAATGCGTTCCCAAACATTCATGTAATTCTTATTAAATGAAAAAAATATGTTAACAAATTCCATCAATTGGAAACATTCAATAAAAAAAAATTTATTTACTGCATTTTTAAATTTTATTCCTCATTTATTTTTGTTCTTATTTATTTTTTCTTGTTCCCTCCCTCCTTAAGTTGGTTACATAGTTAAGTACCTCTTGAACGAGAAAGATTTCTGTCCTCACTTGTCTTCGTAACGGCGCATATCTATCTACAATGAGTCGTCATGTAGTCGAAATATCTAGTCAAATTGGACTGCAATAACAGTAACATGAAAATAACTAAATTTTCTTAACTTCATTTTGCTGTATAAACGTTGATCTGTTTTAAATTTAATTAATTTTAATGGAAATTTCGTCCACTTAGGGAATGGAACATATGTTCCTTGTGATTGAAAGCTAGGCACTCAAACCGCATGATGGTAAAATATTGTTATTTGTCTGTATAAAATTTTCCTTGAATCGTTCTTCTTTATTGGAGGCATGTTAATTTTGTAACACTACTTATTCATTTCAGAGGTAAAATAGAACCTGAAAAGGCTGGAGACGCTCTCTTGGACATGGAACAATACTCGAAAGTGTTTGGAACCAATAGAAACCCAGTTTGTCCTTTAGATGTTCTTACTTTCAAGAAAGATTCTAAACATATTATAGTAGCTCACAACAACCATTTCTTTAAAATGGATTTAAGTAAAAAGCTTGAAATCCCCGAATTGTTTTTCCAAATTCAGACCATGATGAAAAATTCTCAATGCATGGCACCTCCTGTTGGACTTTTGACTGCAGAATGCAGGGATTCTTGGGCAGAAGTGTATATTGAACTCTCCTGTGGTTAGTATGTTATAATTGACTTGTTTATGATTAGTTTAGAATGAATTTCATTGCTTCCATGAAATAATGTTGCTTTCCCATGAAAACATGTCAACGCTACATCTGATGTTTGTCTTTCATTTGTTATTTTTATTTCTAACCACTTTTTTATTATTTCTTTTATAAAACTTTCTTTATTTCTTACATGTAAAACAAATTATTTCTCATTTTTCCTACTTTTCATTTTTTATACGTGATTGTATTATTGTAATCTAATTTAATGGTTCTGTATGTTGTTTATGATTATTGTTGATGTACTACAATTGCGTCTTTATATAACCGTCTTCTCTTAATTCAACTTTTTCGTTTATAATTTTCTGTCACTCATTTTATTCTATGTTTATTCTACTTTTATCACTTCTCTTTTCCTCACCTGTCATCTTAATTATACTTTTAATTAAACCTACCTTCTTTCTGATCGGACGCCTTTATGGCTGATTCGTCAGTTGTCTACTGTCGTTCTGCTGGGGTACTATGTTTTTCCTCTTTTCTGTCTCCTGATGTCAGTTAAACCGGAAAATTCGAAAATTTTTGACTGTAAGTGTGCGTCTAAATGTAAACTTATTATATTTGTTTATTTAGTTTCCTTTTTGGAACTTTAAGCAGTTGGCTTTTGTCTTCTCGCCGCTCAACTTCCTTAACTGAGGACGACCGTTAAAAAGTTTGAAATATTGAACGTCAGTCCTAGTGTCTGTTTTCTATAGTGTCTTAGTGCAGGAATTGTGTCTATCTGTGTTTTGCTTTCATAATAATTTATTATGTGTATATTGCGGACTAACTTTCTTCGTTGTATCCATAAACAAAACTTTGAACTGTTATTGAGGTGGTTTTTTTTATTATTTCTTCTTTTACTTAGGTTATCATTAGTTATAAACCCTCATACATATTTACTGAAGAACTACCACCTCAAGAGTATTGTCTCCCAAACTTTCTACATTACTAGGAGGTTGGAACATGTTGCTGTATTTGTCATCATCAGTCTATATTCTATTTGAGTTACTTTAGTTCCATGTTTTAAAAGTTGTAGTGTTATCATTTAAAAGTTTTAAAATCTACTAATTGTTTGGTTCAGTTATATAAGAACACTTAATGTTAAATGTTTGATTCATGCATATTGTTGATACCGCTGAGGTTAGTATGATTAATAATAGAAATAGAATAAATCGTTTTACCTCTCATACTGTTTTGATATTAGAACGTGTACCCAGCCTTTCAGCCATATCACGTATAATAGCAACACAGATTGATGCCTTTTAGCGTGAAAGCTCTTTCGCCGCATCTCGGGAGCACCAAGCTCTATCCGAGGATAGGGCAACCAGCCTCCGAGATACGCCCAAGGTGGACCACGCGGAGGCGAGCTTCCACTACCCTACATCACAAACATCACCATAAACACCACTAGACCAAGTCCAAGACCAAGACAAGCCAACCAAGACCTCAACCAAAGTCAGAAAAACACAAAGAAAGATAATCCTCCAGTAAAAACAGAAAACACTGTAGAACTAAAAGAAAACCGACAACCACTGTGAGTAAATAAAAACTCAAAAAGAAAAGAAAAAACCCTCTACATAAGGCCACGAAGCACTAAATACCCGCACAACGGCACTTAAACCTAAAACACGTTAGGCGGTGTGGCTCCCGGTGTCTTACATAGTCTTCTTATAGAATAAACGAACTTAAAAAACTCCTTCCGACCTCCTGTGAGGGCTCTTCGGTATGTCTCAGCTACGAACTTCCCAATAGACATCTCATAAATAAACCTCTCGCTAGCATATCTTGGGCACTCTTCCTGTTTTGATATTAAAACGTTTACCCAGCTTTTCAGCCATATCACGGATAACAGCAGAACAGATCGATGCTTTTTAGCGTGAAAGCTCTTTGGCAGCATCTCGGGGGCACCAAGCTCCTTCCTAGGAATAGAGACTATCTAAGCCTCCGAGATACGCCCGAGGTGGACCACGCGGAGGCGAGCTTCTACGACCCTACATCACTCGCGTCATGCCATAAAAAACATAATACCATAACCAAAGCAAAAACAAACAAGCCAAATGGGCACTCTTCCTGCTGCTGGATCCACATATGCTGACAACGACTCCTTTGATAAGTTCCTTTCGAAGATAGGTGACGCCCGAAACCGGTCGGATAGCTCCAGTAGATATAAACGAGGCAAGACGGTTTATTTTATTTCTATTAAAAATTTTATTTAATATTAGAACTTAGAGTCAATACTATGGAATATTTTTTGTTGAAACAGACTGTAAAACAAAAGAAAGTTTGAAGGCAATAGAAGAAGCTGCTTTCATTGTATGCTTGGACACAGTCTGCCCGTCTCCTGGCATGAACAACATGACAACGACAGGTCTGCAAGTACTTCATGGTGGAGGGCCGGCTATGAACTCTGGCAATCGTTGGTTTGACAAAACCATACAGGTTTGTTTGAATTTCCTCGCAATTCATTTTACTTTAGTGCGTTTGATAACTGTAATCATAAAGATCATAACTTATTGAATATTAATTTTTCGGTAGTGATATGTATTGAGTGATAATTTCACAATAAATGTATTGTTGTAATTGAACCCACACATATTTGGCTATAATGTCTAAACCTTTTTTTCAGTTTGTTATTTCCCGTGATGGAGGAGTTGGAATTTGCTATGAACACAGTCCTGCAGAGGGTGGGGTAATTGCCAACCTTATGGATCACATTGTTCCTCAACTGTGAGTTATTTATTTTTTTTTTTTTAAAAAAAGAATATAATTATGATAAAGATATTATACTTATTGGTTTTCTTTTTTTACTTCTTAGGGAGAAAAAGATTCCGTATGCAGAACCTGGGAAACCTTATGAACCATGTGAATTGACTTTTAATTTGAACGAGAACGTTAAGGAAGCCATTACAAGGGCTGAGGTCAATGTAGATGCGTAAGTTCAACTTAATTATTTATTTGGGTTTTTTCTGAAGTCATGATTAACACTTAACGATTTTCCTTAAAGAGAATGTAAATGACTTTAGTAATGATTTAAAGATGACTACATTAAATGTAATTATTTGCATTAACATTATTTTTCTTTGTTAATAAAATAAAGGAAAATATTTTAACAAAATATTTTGTTACAAATATTTAACAAACATTATCCTGCGTCAAACATTTCTCAAAAAAAAAAAAAAAAAAAAAAACCAAACACATTTAATCCAACGTTTCGTCTATATTTCTAGACATGAATAAATTAAATTTTTTCATGATATTGAAATTAATTCTGTATTCATGTAGACCTAAAGATGTTTAGAAATATAAGGAAAATGTTGGGTTAAAGGTTTTTTTTAAAGAAACATTAAAAAATAAATTACATTATTTTTGCATGTTATTGCAATTAATTTGTATTCATGTAGACCTGAAAATGTCTAAAAATATAGACGAAACGTTGGATGAAAGGTGTATTATTTGGAATTGTTTGACGCTTGACTTAACATGGACATTAATTAGTTAGTCTTAATGTGCTTATAGGAATAGTTTCGACTCCTTTAGCCCTTGGTATAGTATCTAGCATTGATACGGCTAACTTGGTCTGATGTTGATAACTCTATTTAAAAACGATAACAACGGGACAGGTTTAATAGTTACTGATATACAGAAGCTAACATGGTTTAAATAAGTTCTAATCTGTTTATAAAGTAACTCTTCACCGAACGTGACGCCACTTTCCGTTACTCCTTTATTACTATAAAATCCCATGATCGAGTCTTGTAAAACTCGTTGATTATCACTATATATTAGTATAAAAAAAAAAGAAGTATATTATATGGAAGTTATCCTTTTGTTTTTCATAAAAACATGAATTTTACGTTAGAAGAAATGAAAATTCAAAGTTTTCTAATATTTAATATGTTAGGCTAGGTTTCAATGGCCAGAAGACAACCTACATAGACAATAAGCTGGTCCCTTGTAATACCGAAATTGAAGAAAAGGGTTATTTCCCTTTGTATCTGGTCTACTTGAACTATCTTGAGAGAACAATAAACACATGATTTAGGTCCCTGACACCAGTGAATGCTAGGTTCTCAAGATTATCAAAGTACTCATTTCTCTATCATATAAAATCATCGAACAATCCTTTCTGTAAAGACTGTAACAAAGGAGAAATTGACAACCCATTTCATCTACTATTCTTCTGCAGCAAATACAATGGTATCAGATTTAATTTTCATTTACAACTACAATCCCTTGGAAGCTGACCATGGCCACCAGAGCCCCATAAACTGCTGAAATCAGAAAAAATACTAAAATGTTTCAAGAAATTTGCGACAACACTAATCCTGAAAAGACTAAAATCAGACTATGGTAACATCAACCCTTACCACCGTAACTTATTTCTAGAGCTATCACTAAACTCAGAAAATGAATCTTCAGAAGATTAATCATTATTTATTAATTCTTTAGAGCTCATTACATTAAACATTATCTTACTTCAGAGCAAGATTAACTTTCTGAATGTGAATCTTCCGAAGATTGATTTTCATATTCCAAGGGCCACTGACCCACACAGCTGCCAATAGCTGTTCAGTAGGACTTAGGTCCGGAGTTCCACCCGAGAGCTCTTAAAATATTTTCGGTACCACGGGGACGAGGCTCCAAGCCCATGAGTGATTTTCATATTATTTTATTAATTTTACTTTTCACCTTATCTATCTCTTCGAACTATCAGGTTGTCACTCATGCCTCGTCATGCGGTCGGACTCGTGGTGGCTGTGGTTCCTTACTCAGGTAGAGTAGACACAAATGATCGTATGTGATGTGTCGCTGTGTGAGAAGCAGTATCTTCTCGGGTGGGTGTCTGCATAACACCAAGGAGGAGCTAGACCTCCGGCCCTCACCAGTGGGTGGGAGCATTTATTGGCAAATGCTCCTATACTGGTACTCATTCTTAATGAGCCCTGGCCCGGGGGAACGGGTACTTCCCTCTTCGGAGGGGGACGACTGAGCCCATATGGGCACTAAGTAGTCCTAAAACTGAGGACCTTGTAGGGGGTCGCCATCTAATTTGTGATTATAGAATTAATAGTAATTTTAAAATGTATTAAATAAGATTTGTATGAGACGATGTTTACTACTCAACATGGGAAATAAACATTTTATTTTCTGTTACAGTCTTGTGACCAACCTTGACATGTGTTGCTTTAATTTCCTTCAGTTTGGAAAAGATCTGCTGAAAGAATTGAAAGTGAGTCCAGATGCTTTCATTCAGATTGCAATTCAAATGGCTTTTAGCAGGTAAATTATTGCTGATTTTTGTATTAAAACCTGTAAGACAGAATGTCAAATTTAGGAAGTATAGAGGTAGTATATAGTGTGTGAAAGAAAAATCTAATAGAGTTTTAAATTGATGAGATAACTGATATTAACCGTGTGTGGTTTAACTGCTTCTTCTTAACTAGAAATAATTGCATTCTGTTTTTACATACATAATTTGCATATTATGAAATTTGATTTGTTTCCTTTACTGGGTTTTATTCGAAACTTTGTAAGATATATATATAGATATTTTTTATACCTTGATTATTTGATTTCTTATTTTAAGGTTTTTAGTTTTGTTTCTTATTTGAAGGGTACCATGTACGGCTAGGGATTTTTATTTTTTAAATAAAAAATTGTTACAACAAAAGTAATACAGAGGTAGGAACAGGTATAACAGTTATGCTTGTTTCTATCTCTGTGTGACCTTTGTTTTAATTCTTTTTTATTTAATTTAATTTTTAAAAAATATTTCAAATAAATTACTTTCCTTTAATATTGGTTTTCCTGGAATGATGAAGGAGATTATAAAGTTATAAAAAGCATCAACTTTAAAATGAATTAATTAATATACAATTTTTTTATGAAGTTAGATTAAAATTCTGAGTGTAACGAAGAATTAAATATTCCTATCTTGCCTCAGTTGAATCTGCGCCATATTTGTTAGCAGTAACTTTATTAGAATCATTTTTCAAAGTTTTATATTTCCAATATGAAACTAGGAGATACCTAGAAATAGAAAACTATACCTAGAAAACTATATATTTCAGGTAAGTTTTTTTTTTTTTTTTTTTTTGAAGAAGTATATTGTAAGAGATAATTTTGCATAAAGAAAGTCTTTTATCGTAATTCCTCTTATTTCAATTTTGATTAAACTAAAAATACAGTTACTGTTGTACGAAGGGCACTCCTAAAATTTCTACTGTTAGATTATTAAAATACCTGTTAAGGGAAGAGACTGCTCTCTAATCAGGTGATCATAACTTTCTGGAAAATTGATGTTCACCGAGTAGAATCAATCAGTTTATCCAATTTAAATTGTAAAACACAACAGATTGTTTTTATGGCTTTATGGCACCTGTAAAATGTTCATGATATATATACGAGTACCTCTAAAGTTTCGTTACCCGATTTTTACATTTTCAGGTCACTGATTCACACCCCCTTCAGTTGTATATCTGAATTCAATAACAGTAAATAATTATAAATAATTGGTATAATAAACAATTATTAACAAAAACTTTGTTAAAACTACAAACATACGGTTTGGGTTGCTCGAAGTAAGAATGTCAACTGTATGGTCAGTAGAGTGTAATGTAAAACTAGGAATGGATTAATATCTTTGTACAGAATGTAGGAATAGCAATGGCTTTTTTGTTATTGTGTGTGTATATTATTGAACTAACATAATTAATGTCATTAGTACATTTTGATTTTATGATTGAGCCTGGAAATTCTTGTGTTTTAACTAATCACAATATAAACATTTTAATTGCTGTTACAGTGATAACTGTACTTTAAGGTTTAGTATATGTAGGGTAAAACTGTAATTATTACTGTAATTAATTATTATAGTTTTAGACTCCGATTCATAGTAATTTCTATTAATACCGCCCTCTGAGTCCCGGTATTTAAGTAATTAAAAACTAGATATTTTAGCAGTATGTAATTGGAAAGAATAATTAATTGTCATTCACACTGCAGTAGGGGAAGTCTGCACTACAGCAAACTGTCATCTGGGATACATTTTCATGACACACAGGGTTGTTAGACATAGTCAGTTTTGATGGAATCTGAGGAAATGTTTTTGAAAACGTTTATTTGTAGTAATCGTTTGTTTTTTCAATTGTCGTTTCAAAACTAGTCATGAATTTTTGTCTAATTTTGTTTAGTTTAAGCAATTATAAATATTACATAAAAAAATCGTTACAAATTATAGTATTAATACAAGTGTTCATACTATCGTTGAATTGTCACATTTGAAACAGCAGTGGATTACGTATCTCTAAATGAATACAGTAATTGAGAAGGCCGTACCAATTTTCAAGCAAATAAAGAACATTTAGTTCATAAAATTGAAACTACTGTTTTATCGTTTGTATGACTAACACCAACAGGGGATCCCGAGTTTAAAGTAACTTCATTTTTTGCTACACTGTTATTATTATAAACGAAGTTGTTTGTAAAATGTCCTTTAAATTTCTATAGATATGAGTCTATGGTTTCAGATTTCGACTTCAGAGTTCCGGTATTTAAGTAATTAAAAACTAAATTTTTTAGCAGTATGTAAGTGAAAATAATAATTGTCATTCATACTGCAAGAGTGTATTTAATTAGGGATTATTATCATTAGTTTTGTTTTAAACATTATTGTTAAAATGTTTTGAAATGGTTTCAGAATGCATGATGTTCCCGGAGCGCAATACGAGACTGGTAGCTTAAGGAAGTTTATAAGAGGAAGGACTGAAACGATTAGATCGTGCAATGAAATGTCTTTGCGAGCAGTTCAGGCCATGGCAGATCCTTGCGTGCCAGATTTAAGTAAAGGGAAAGCACTTCGACAAGCCATCGACAATCACAAAAAAATGACTGAGGAGGTATGGTAATAGTACTGCAGTATCAATGAGTAAACCTTAATTAACATTTCTGTTTTTTTTCTAATTTTGGCGAGGTCTTGGTTTATTCATTTTGTGCTACACTTAAATATTGTTTGTGATGTATGGTCGCGGAAGCTCGCCTCCGCGCAGCCCACCTCGGGGGCGTTTCTCGGAGGCTAACATTGATTCTATTCTCGGCTAGAGCTTGGTGCCGCCGAGATGCTGCGAAAGAGCTTTCACTCTAAAAGCATCGATCTGTTCTGCTATTATTCGTAATGGGTGAAAAAGCCGGGCGCACGTCCTAATATCAAAACAGGTTAATGCATAAACAAGTACAGTTGTAAAAATACGATGATACAAAGTTTCAACTGGTGTTGAATAATTAAAATATGTACTGGATATATATTTCAATCCAGGAGTTTTTCAGATTTGTAAACATAAGACAATAGTGGAAGATGCGGGACCAATCTAGAATAAAAATTTTAATTCCTACTCATCTTCCTGGCATTTCATTTTATTTATCGTATTTTTTGTGTTTTACATAATTAACATATCTTTCTCGTATACTTTATTTGACCTATGTTATTGTTAGATTTATTTGTTTATTTATTTTATTATTTATCTTTGGAGAATATCCCAGTACCACCGGGACTTTCTTAAGTTACACAAAAGTATTTACAGATAAGTAGGTTAGTATATCGAAGAGTAGAATATTGAGTACTTCTAATAAATTTTATCCACGAGGACATTATACTAACTTTTAGCTTCAATATTTTTTTAATCTTAAGTTTCCTCAAATGGTATTTTCTGTTTAACCCTTGGTGGGTTTGTTTTTTTTAATTTAAAAAACCTTTAAAGTTTTTTATGATGAGTCATGCTAACACGATCCACGTGTTCCAATGGTTAGAAATTTATAATTTCTCCGGGACGGTGTGAAGAACCTTTCACGTAGAAAGGCCTACTCTGTTTTGAAATATTATCCAGTATGGTCACAATCCAGAGTATAGGACCAAATCAGATATTGTAGTTAATATCTATCTTATCATTACTTAAGAAAGTTTGGGGTTAGAATTGTGGTAAATACTCTACATTTCTTGTTTGGGATATGTAGACAAGATAGAAAATCTTCTCCAGAAGTCTTACTGGGAGGACGAAACTGCATGGATTCCGTTCCTTTATAAGTAGGAGTAACGGGACCCATTGGTCAAATATGTGTTTTTTCCAACTGTGGACTACCAACACATCCTTATGGGATATAAACTACCTTTTACATATCATCATCCCCACATTATACTTCAATTATTAATAACGGTACTTGATTAATAATTGCTTAAATCAATAATTACTGAATTTTAAACGTTCTATATAGATCATGGAAGACCATTGCCTCAGCGACTCAACTAGAAACTGGGTGTAAGAAAAAATATTATTATAATGTATTTTTCCTTTATTGTGTAAATTTTTTCAGGCTATGAATATGAAAGGGATCGATAGACATCTGTTAGGGTTACGCCTGATTGCTGAAGAATGCAACCTGGGCAAGCCAGATATTTACTGTGATGCAGCCTTTACCAAAAGCACCCATTTCAGACTCTCAACGAGTCAGGTAAGCATCATGAATGCAATATCATTACATATTTTTCATGTGGCCAACATTCAGTATTATAATAACTGTCGTGCTATTTTTTATTTCAAACAAAACCACCATAATACAAGTTCCTGCAGTTGTTCCTTATTTTTATTTATTTTATTTTCATTATTTGAGGGTGACTATAGCACTGCGTCTTAAAAAAAAAAACTATTGTGCTTCCCCTCTTCTGTACTTAAGTACCCCAGTAGTTAGCTTCAACGCCTCCAAGAAGCTCAGCACTTTTGCTGGTCCCAGCGATAAAAGTTTTTCTATGGTTTGTTGAGTGTCCAGAAGCACGTACCTCTGTGCAGCAAGTCACCTTACAGTCAGTCAGCAGGTGCAACGGTGTTTGTTTCTGTTTGCAGAATCTGCACAAACCATCATTGATAATGTCCATTCAGGCTCCCTACGTTTCGGGAGAAAGTAACTTCCTTTCTTCTTCTTCTTCTTCGGGTCCTCAGGTGCACATGTGGGAGGTTCCCACTAGTTAGCACCTTTGGACCCTTTGCGCTTCCGGAGGATGGTCTCCGGACTTCCTTCTCCTTACAGGGGAAAATCTCTGAAGCTCTATCGGTGGTATTTTGTCCGCCCCGGCAGAGCACCGCACACCGGAGTAAGGCTATATACTCAAGGGGGTCACCTGGTGCCCTTGAGGCTCCGTTCATAATACAGAAACCCCTTTATCATCCATCCTTCGTCACGGATCGCATAACACCTTAGATTGGGGCTGGGATAAAAGGAGGGGATTTGAGATTAGGAAGGATGGGAAACGAAGGTGGTCAGGCCCAGTCCCTGATCACTTTCTCCTCCTCTTTCGTTTGTCCCTGCATATAGCAGCTTAACAGGGTATCCTCGTGAAGGCCGAAAGTCGGAGTTGAGTATTAGAGGCTATTAGTGGCGCTTAATCACTCCATTACTACCCAAGTTGTTCCTTAAAGGATAACTCAATTTGGTGAAAGGTCTTTAGTGCTACCATAGGTGCAAGTAGAAAAGTGTGTAATAAAGATGAAAGTATATTCTGACATATTTAGGTCTAAGTATTGTGGAAGTTCAGTATGATATATCAGATGGTGTGCTTGCCGCTATCACTAAAGGTTCAAATACAAATCTGGCAAGATTTTTTTCTTGTGTGAAAATATCTTGCCCGATCCTTGTAGACTTGTTAGCTTTTCTTTAAACAACATCAAAAAGTTTATTAAACATTCTATTACTTTACTTTCTCGCAAATCATAAATTTCTTTCACTTTTAATTGTTTACTGTCTCAGACTTCTACGTACGTCTATTGCCTGTCCCTTCGTCTTTTTCCTAACATCAAGTTATGAACCTGATAATATGGAGAACTCGATGGACTTACTACAATCAAAGACCAAAACTGATAATAATAGAAGCTTTAAACATATTTAGACGTAAAAAAGGTTCATAAGATGAGTAAATGAACAAACTAACTAGACGACAATTGACTGATTTAAACCACTGGTATAATCACGGGTATTAGCAAAAAGACAAAAGAGACAGTTAAGAAAAAGTTATGAAAGTTAAAAAATATATGATTTCCACCATAGATTTTCTAATTGGTGGAAAAGTAAAGTAAGCATGCAACAGATAGGTCATAAAATAGTAAAAATCTATTTAGAGCTATACAGATAAAGGATAACTCACTGAAAATTGAGTTTTACTCCGGAAGATGGACAGTATCCGAAACTGCTTGTTAAATGTGTGAGTTTTATGACCGATTATTGTAATATAATAGGTTTGTGTTTTGCCCAGGTACCCTCGAAGCAAGATGGTTTCATGGTCTACGGCCCTATCACTGAAGATGGTTACGGTTGTTGCTATAATCCAAGGGATTGCAACATCAACTTTGGTGTTACTGCCTATAATTCGAGTCCAGAAACAAACCCTGTCACATTTAAGGAAACACTTGAAGAATGTCTTGATAAATTAAAAGATGTACTTTGTGTCAGCCTTCCGGCCAAGCTTTAAACGCTCCATGTCAAATCAAGTTAACGAACTTATAAATAAAGTATGTTGTATCGTAAACAAATTTTTTTTTTTTTGAAAAATCGAATTAAATTGTATGAAGTAAGTGACGTGATATATTATTGTGACATTTATTGTGTAAATTTGGAATTCATTTCTATGAGTGCCTTACCTATTAATTCAGGCTGTTAAAATAACTTCTCTTTTAGTATGCCAATTTCTTGACTGACTAATTTTTACGATCGAAAGACCTATATATTTTATACAACAAAAGTTTTAAGTTTGACTGCAATAACAAGTCTGATGTTTTCTTTCTCTCTATATTTAAACATAATTTAATCTTGTTCTGAACATTAAATTATGATAATTACACTTAGACAAGGTAACAATAAATAAAATGTACAAGCCTTTATGAACGTATACCATATAGGAGTAAATAAATGTATGTAGTTATTTTTAAAAAATATATATTTTTTAGTAAAAAATTGTTATCTTACTTATTAATTAAAATACTGTTTTGCTGCAAGTACTTTTTTTCTCTCCTTATTGTTAAACTTTTACTTTACTATAAGTCTATAAAAGCGGTTGTCAAAAAATTTGATCTCCCGATTTTGACGGAATTACATATTTTGAAGTCCCAGGATTCCCTTTATGAAGTTTTTTCGATGATGTCTATGAGTGTGTGGGTGGGTTGAGTGGTTTATTGATTTAATAGTTTGGTTTATTGGTTGATTGCTTGTCAATTGGTAGTACCTTGTCAACTGCGTTTCAGTTTTTAATTTTTTTTTCATAAGTGGACTAAAAGTACGATATGATTGACGAATGGTAGTAACTAATCTACTTGGATTCATTTTTTTGTATAAATGTGGTTAAAGTACTGTATGATGGAAGAGAGGTTGTGACTAGTCACTTTAGTTTAATTTTTCCAACTTTTTGTATAAGTGGACTAAAAGTACGATATAGTTGAAGGCAAGTTGTGACTAGTCAACTCGGTTTCATATTTTCAACATTTTGCATTAGTGTGCTAAAAGTGCGATTTGATTGAGGACAGGCTTCAACTAGTCAACTTCGTTTCATTTTTTAAATTTTAGTATAAGTCGACTAAAAGTTCGACATAATTGACGACAGGTAGTTACTTGTCATCTTACTTCATTTTTTCAGCTTTTTGCATAAGTGAACTAAACGTACGATATGATTGACGAAATGTAGAAACTTGTCAACATGGCTTCATTTTATCAACTTTTTGTATATGTTTGCTAAATATTCGATATGATTGATTACCGATCGTGACTAGTCAACTTGGTTTCATTTTTCAACTTTTTGCATTCGTGGACAAAATGTACGATATGATTGACGACAGGTAGTTAACCTGTCAACTTGGCTTCATTTTTAACTTTTTGTATAATTGAACTAAAAGTACTATATGATTGACGACAGGTAGTAACTTGTCAACTTGGCTTCATTTTTTCAATTTTTTGTAAAAGTGGAATAAGAGTACGATATGATTGACGGCAAGTAGTAACTAATCAACTTGGATTCATTTTTTTAACATTTTGTATAAAGGTGCTAAACTTGCTATATTTTTGAAGATAGGTTGTGACTGAAAATAGGTTGAATCATCAAAAAATAAAACTTTGTTTTATTTTTTCAACTTTTTGTATAATTGTGCTAAAAGTACGATAGTTTGTGTAATTAAAATATTGAACTTCAATAGTGATGTCATGATGATAATGTTTATGACTCGAATATCTAGTTTTAGTAATTCAATTCATTACTCGATCTTCAAGTGATGTCAACTCATTCTAGTTTGAGTAATTTGAATATTGAACTTCAATAGTGATGTCATGACTCGACTAGTGAACACATTTATGACTCGAACAACTAGTTTAAGTAATTTGAGTATTGAACTTCAAAAGGGATGTCGAGTAGTGACTCAAACATCTAGTTTGAGTAATTTTAGTATTGAACTTCTTATGTGATGTCGAGTGGATTGAAAACACATTTATGACTGCATCATTTGTTTATGTAATTTCTAGTATTGAACTTTATTACTAATGTCAAGATTATTGTAAACACATTTATGACTGAAACATCTATTTTGAGTAATTTGTTTATTCAACTTTAAAAGTGATGTCGAGAAGTTCTGAACACATTTATGACGAAAAGCTCTACTTTGAGTTATTGAATTATTGAACTTCAAAACTGATGTCGAGACGATTGTGCACAAATTTCTCAGTGAATGATCTAGTTTGAGTAATTTGATTATTGAACCTTATGAGTCATGTCGACGTGAATGTGAAGAATTTGAAGACAATAGAATGAACTATAGTTCAGGAAGAAATTTAATCTGAAAATATTCCTGTTTTCAGATTAAATCTTATTAAAATGATAAATTGCATAAGCGGGAATTATAAGGGCTGCGAACTTTATGTTTTGATCTCGGAATTAGATTGAGTAGCAAGGAATTAGTTTTATAAAAAAAGCAAGTGAGTTTTATGTTTAAGGTAGAATTACTATAGGGGATTATCTTCACAACGAAAAACAAAAAAACAACTATATTATTTATGTTAACATTCATAGCAACAAAAACATTACCGGATGTCTTGTAACTCCACTTAAACATAATTTAGAAAAATAAAAACTCATTGTTTCCCACTTAATAAAATGAGCTAATACAGAATTTTTGTTTTCAAGTATTCTAATAAGCGAACCGAACATTGAACTATATATATCATACATTTTACTTCAGTAATTACTAATAAATATAATTACAATTATATACCATAAACAAAAATGTACACCTTTTATCTTTGACACTTGACATACAGCACATTAAAATAAAATCACACAGATTTTCAGATAATTTCGTTATTTATTCTAAAAACTGAAACATGTCTTTCTTCTTTTTCTTTCTCTTCTAAGTTGCCTTTTTTCTGTCGTTCTTTGACCTAAAACAAATTTATGTAAAAATAATATGCATTTAACTCAATAAATATTTGTTAGTTCCACAAAAATCATTATATATATTTTACAAAAACATCCTTTCAACTCTTTAAAAGATAATTTAAAAAAAAATAACAAGTTATGTTTGTCACAGAACTCTTCCCAGTTATTAACTTGGGATGTTAATAATATAATAAGTGTTCTATTAACAGAAATAACATGTTTCAAAAGTTTGTTGTGATATATTATTAAATTTTTAACCAAAATATTTAATGTTCATATGCCAAAAAACAGTAATAACGTTTTAAATTGTCAATTTTCGGTTGTTTTAATTCATAATTTCAATCCACACCTTTAGTAATTCATTTATGAATATCTGTTAGTACTTTCTTGGGAAATACCTTTCTTTTCTATTGTATTAGTCCATAGAAATATTCCAAATTAGCCTTAGAGAGAGCATGCAAAAGTAGAACTTGCAACAAAAAAAATTGGCCACTGAATTTTTACTAAATGGATGTAATTATCAAATATTTATACTTAAAGTAAAAAAGGACTTTAATTATATCCTAAATGCTTAAGAATTCTTAAGAGTACTTTACTGCTGATAATTTCTAAATGTATTAGTTGAGTTTATTTAAATTAGTTCTTTTTCCTTTACTTGATCAAGAGAATTTAGTTCAAAAATGTTGATAAAACTGAGCATGTGTAAAAGAAAAAAATCTGGCTTTCTTTTTAAGAATTATAATATTCAAAGCAGCATTAAATTAAACATCATACCTTCTTGTCCATGTAAAACGCTTACATAGCTGTCACATTTCCTGCTTGAAAGTTCATTGGTTTACGAGACAAAGGTAGTTCTGCTCTTATAAACTGCCACCTACTCGGTGGCCAAACAATAGCTTGTGCTTTAGCTGTAATAAGACCAACAGCTATCGGACCAAAAATATTAGAATCCAGGGAATTTTTTGAATTATCACCTTCTACCCAACAGTGACCTTGAGGTACAATAACCACGGATTGTCTATAACTCAGAGTATTCACTATATCACCTTCCAAAGCAATAATTCTTTTAATAAGCTTCTGACTAGGATTTTTGGGGGAAGAAAAGGAAACTATTTCACCCCTACAAACCTCATTGGTTCTTAAAGCAAATTTGTTTAAAAACACGTAATCCGTTTTTCCATTTGGGTTGAAAACTGGTTGCATTGACTGTCCATCCACTCGAGCTACATATCCAAACACATCCAAAATTGTTACTCCAATAGGGATTCCTATCACAACTGTTTTCAAAAAGTCGGCCAAAGTCATGGAGAGTGAGAGAGAGAAAGAAGAGCGAAAAAGTATTACCGAAAATTTTGCAAAGAAATTACATTATTCGTTTTTGAGTGAAAGTTTACATGTAAATGATGAACCGAAAAATGGAAAAATAAAACAACCTGTACTTTGATTAGGAAACCCTTCTTAACCTCGCTGTTATCAAACCTGTGTTATCAACGGCAAAAAGGAAACAATATCGAAGGTTCTATATCACTAAATTGTTAAATTAGTGACTGTTTGGAGAATTTTTAACACATTGATGTAATATTCATAAATAAAAATTTTTATATCATTGACTGGAAATGATCTTTCAAGGAGCAAGAAAAGGATAATAATAATATAGAGCGACTAATAACCAATGGCAGTGAGCATTGATATCCGTGTTAAAAAAGCTAATAAGATTTACAGAGAAGATGTAAGTTATTGCAGATATAATTTATCCATGTATTGCTGTTAAATAGTACATATCATCCGTCACTGAATTGCATGAAGTACTTTTTTACTATTTGTTTTCCTGAAAAAATAATTCACTTGAAAGATTTTTATAATATAATTGATTGTAAATAGAAGCTGTTAGGCTCAGGTGGAAAATCATACTGTTTAAAATTTTACACTTTTCAAAAAGAATTTTCTAGTTAGGGTGTGAAGTAATTTTTCTAAGGATACATTTAGAGAGAGTATTTCGAAATGATATAATTTGTTCAACCGTTTCATTAACTAACAGAAAGTTGAAATGCTATCAACTTTAGCATTGTCAACGTAGTATGACTCCAAACTACAGGATGGAATAAAAAAATTGTCAAAACACTTAATTTGACATGAAATTCCGTCCTTTCGCATAGAGACACAAAATTTTCCTTTAGTTCTTGAAATAATGATTATTTATATATTTTGGAATAAGTTGTGTAGACGTAAAATGGTTAACATAAATTTATGATTTTCAAAAAATGCTAATACTTATAACACTAAATGTTTTTCTTTATAAGTATTTCATACTAAAAAGTATAGTTATAAAAAGTAAAACAGTGTAGAATCATTTTAATTGTTAAATAGAATTATATTGAATGAAAGTAGTTGTGGTCATTAAGGAAATCTATATTCAACCCAAAAAAAAAAAAATCTTTCTTAAGTTATCCTCATGCAAAAAAAATTTTTTAATTACGTTTATTCCAGTGCAGATTTGTTGGTCCTGTCATATATACATATATATAAAAGTTAGTGAATATTGAACGTTGTGCATTGTACGTTTACAAATTATATTTTTATAGGCATTGTATGCTTGCAAATTACAAGTTTTTTTTTATACAATGTACAATGCATTATAAGTTTGCGAAAAAAGGACTTCGTTTTTCTTAATGTTTCAAAATATTAAAATTACTGGGATCAATTTTCTGGGTAAAAATTCAATATTTCATTGTAACAGTAAATTGTAAATATTGTATGTAATAAGATATACTATTAATGTACAGAATGTCACATGAGCTGCCGGATGTCCAATTAATTTACTGAATAAATTGATAACCCATAAGTTCACTTTGATTAATATCTATCTTAATATTAATTATTGATTCATATATTCTTTTGGCTAAAAGGAAATATCCATGTATTAAAATCCATCAAGAGCCGAACAGTCGAATAATTACATTTTATTCCTCATGTAATCATTTTTATGTGATTATTCTCAGGCTGTATTGATATATATGTGTCTATTTTTTCACCTTTCAAAATTATAATCCTATAACCACAGAATTTTATTGCGGCAAATGAGTATAATACTAATTCATTTTTTTGTATCTATTTAATTTTTTGATTTTTTTTATCATTATATTAATAAAATATTTAATATACGTTTATGTTTCGTTATTAGAATTTTAGGATGGATATAAATATATATTTTGTAGCTTCGAAATAAAAGTTGAATACTTAGTTCTTCTGTTTATACTTATCTTAATAAAGCTTCTTATAATTAATAATTATTAAATAATGGAAATATTTTATGTTTTAGTTATTAATAACTGGTACTGTGGTAGTAGAATCACCAACTGAATTAAAACATGAAGGTATTATCCTTACGATGGAAGGAATCGTTAACCTGCAACTCAGTTCAAAAAATGTCGGGATCTTTGAAGCATTTTACAACACTGTTAAGGTTATTCTAAATATAAGCATTAATCTTTCACAGTTGCATATAAATAATCGTTATTTTATGTTGTCTCAATTTCTGTAAATGAACCAAAACTTGTTAAGGCTTAGACTTAGATTTTAGACTTTCAGATTAATGTTTGATCTTTATTAATCTTAGATCCCAGTTATTATTATACAGGCATGTTAATTTTTTTTTTTTTTTTTTTGAGCTCCTTTATGATAGGATGAGTGTAGTAGTTTTTATTTGGAAACCAGCAATGAATTGGGGGTGGGGTTTACCATGACACTACGGATGTCATCTCAAATGTTGCACCAAGTTCTCATTAAAATGGAATAAATTTAGCTTCTATCTATTTTGGTGGATTCAGCAAAATCTGAGACATGCCCGTTATGTAAATAATTTTAAGAGTGTTTTTTGAACTTAACGATTGTTGAAATAAAAGGTTGGAGCCCCTGAATGATTGATTATATCTATTATCTTCTACGGGTTATTCATTAGGCCCTTCTTGTCCTATGTATGATAGATTCTATCATCCTCTTTTTTGTATCATTTATCTATCCTGATTTGTATGTATCATTAAAACAGAATCCAAAAATAAAAATAAAATCTATCCAATAATACATTTTATATTTGATAAACATATCCAGTTATATTCAATACTAATGCTATTAATACTACTAATAAGCGTTCTTTTAACTTAAAAGCGTCTCATTGTTAAACCTTTTAACAAGTACGAAAAATATATTCCTTGTGAACAAAGTAACAATGCATCAGATATTTGGACTGGTTTTGCTAGATATTTATGTTAATTTCTGATAAAGCTTATCGACCATGACTCATTCTTTTATCATTTTCTTATACAACTAGGTCAGTATTAGTTAATAATAAAGAGATGTATCGTTATATTAAGGGTGTAATGAAGTTTGTTTTGTAAGTATTGTACACCCCCTCAATTTCGACTCCGGAAAATAAAATGAAGTCAGTTATTTAATTAAATGAGAAAATAACATTATTTGTTTTCCTCGTGTACTTTACACTTCTTCCAAAAATTCCCCCCCAAAAAACTCAAACAAAAGAAAAATACCCCCCCCCCCCCGCCCAAATGATTATATGTTGTATATAAATTGTCATGTCTAGTTCTTAAATCACCATTAAATAAGTTTTGTTTTAGTGCTTTAGTTTTTGTAACTAAATTCTAATCATTCAGTTTCATGTAAAAAAAGTTTTTTTTTTATGAATACTCAATAAATAAGTAAGATCATATGTTTTGGTTTTGTTTTTTTTTTGTAACATCATAAAACGATAATTTTGTTTTAATTTTTCTTTCATTCATAGAAGTTTTTAGCAGTTTGGTAATATCTTTTTATCTGCTTTTACTTGATATACTTTTAAATTTTTTTTGAATATATTATTTTCATGTTTGTATATGAATTTGGATTATGTATTAACATGAAACTTGCCTCAACATAAAAAACAAATAAAAACATGTGTCAACAACATTTTGACTTATATGTTTTGTATTAGTTTTTATTCGAATTTTGAAGCATACAATTTTTTTTTATTCTACATTTATATTGTTCATGAAAAAATAATTAATTTTTAATAAACAAATGTAGAATTATTTTGATGGGGGTTATTTGATGAAAATAAGAAATGATGTAAACATTTTAGTATATAAGATTTTTCTTACTCTTTTTAGCCTCAACAGCTTTGTAACGCTATAATAGAAATGTGTCAACCAGGTAAACTTCCATCTGGTCAAACTGAAATTCCCTTTGAAATTCCTCTTACACCACGGCCAAATAAAGTCATTTACGAAACATATCATGGAGTCTTTATAAATATACAGTACACCTTGAAATGCGAACTAAAAAGAGGCTTTCTTTCCAAGGACATTAGCAAAGTGGCTGAGTTTATCGTCGAATACAAGGTTTGTTCCTTTGTTTTGATTACATATTGTTTCTTAGATTAATATTTGATATGTAGGCATTCAATTCATAATAAGGAAGCAATTTTCGAAACATATTATCGAAATATTATTAGAATAAACTCATTATTCTCCCTAATTTTTTTTTATACTCGATCGATTTTTGAATAATAAACGTATCCGAACAGCTATTTCTGATCTTTTTTCACTTTCTGAAGCTGATTGACTACTGAAAAACATATACAAGAAATAATGGATATTGCGAACGAAATTTTAAGATTTAAAATTAAAGAAATATTCTCCTAGTGTTTCTCAGTTGAATTCAACTTAACATTAATTTTTAAATTTTCCATAAATTATTTTATTTTATTTATTATTATGTACTTAACTAATTTTAGATACTAAGAAATAAAATAATATAGCAACAATAAAAATAATATGCTTGATCGTAGTGTTTTAACCTAAATTAAAAGAGATCGAATTTTTAAATTAATGCTTGTGATAACTTATATTTGGAAAACCAAAACCAAACTAAAGGTTTTTAAGAACCTTTTTTAATTTTCAGCTTTATTTATTCAACACCTGTAAAGTTACTACAGAAACTTGTTATTTATTATATATTGATTTATTGATTTAGAATCCATGATTTATGTTTTTTTTTTCAGCTAAATTTTGATATTATTTATATTTGTAAATTATCATGACATGATAATAGTTTTAGAAGTTCTGAATAGGTAATTTCTTTCTAAATATTCCATTTCTGATTTTTTACTTTAATACAACTTCAAACTCCTTAATGAGATTATTTGCTAGTACAATATTAGTTTTTAATGTATCAAGTGTTATCATTTTATCATCCAACTGTTATGATTAAATGTTCTTTCATTTTTTTTTTAGCATTTATTACTTAAGTATGCTGCACGAATGTGTAGAAAGCTTTTAATTACCTGAAGTGCCAAAATAATATGAAAAATGTACACCTTATAAAATTAATTTATTGAAATTTAATTAACTGAATTTAATTGAATTATGCAAAAACAAAATTTTAACTATATTAATAATAAATTCAAATATTTATATATTTATTTAGCTTATAATCTTAACAAAATGTAATTCAATGTACAAGAATTTAAAATAAATTCTAAATTAAATTTAGATGTAAATGAAGTACATGTCAAAACCATAAACAAATATAAGTTAAAGATGCAATAATTTTCTATTAATTAACTCCGAGCATTTTGGACTGATTTTTCTGATAGGAAATTGAATACATTGAATTTCTTTGGCCCTTTAAATAATCAGACTTCAGTTCCGTCTTCCCATAAAATTATATAAAAATCTTCCAAAGTAGATGTTGAGGTATTCTTTCTATATTGTTGGCTGACAACTATATTCAAATTTTATTGGTATAAAATTAATATGTTTTTTGAAACTATTTGGATTTATCATGCTATTGCTGCAAATTATAAATCATTACCTTTGTTCAACCTCTGTTTAAAGGTTCAAAAAAAATCGTAAAAACTACTTTAATAAATAAAAAGCAAATAAAAATAGAACGAGTAACAACTGATCTTATTTTTCTATTTCTTATCCTTTCTATACTATCTCTTTGATATTAAATACGAAATTTCAAGTATATAAAAGTGTGGTACATGAGTGAAAACATGTAATTTTTTTTTAAGTTTTAAGCATTTACGTTAAGTGCTTTTAATCAGAAGTTTTTTCGTAGATATTTTTCACATGGGTAATCGTTCAATGTTGATTTTTCATTATTACTTTACTTAAAATGTATGTTTAAATATTTTAAATTTAAAATAATTAACTATTATTAGTTTAATAATTATTTATAATAATTAATATTTAAATAATAATATTTAAATAATTAAAATAATAAATAATAATTATTTTAATAATAATAATTAACTAAAATGATTTAATTCTCAAAAGTTTTGAAAAACATACAATTCTGTTTTAGAGAATTATGTTTAATAATATTGTTATTATGTTTTAGCCAGAAAAGTGTGAAAAGGCTGTTTGCAAACCCGTTAATTTTATTATAAATCCGGAATCATTGAAAGGTTCTCATGTCGCTGGTGTCATTCCAAGGTTCATGATCAGTGGTAAAATTGATTCTCTTTCATGCAACATCCAGCATCCTTTCTCGGGACAGGTCTTAACTTATCTCATATAATATCCTATATAGCTTATTTATTTCTAACGTAGTGCAATCAGTTATTATGTGGTATTTACTTATTGTAGGCTGAAAAGCTAATGAAATGGTCTCCACATATAAAAATTTAATGGTATAAACAACGCGTTTCGAACACGTAGTGTTCTTCCTCAGGAATTAACTAAAAAATACAATGTCACAAGAGAGTTATCTATAGTACAAAGTAAATATAGTACAAAATAAAAATAAAATTAAGAAGAGAGTACGAACCTAAGGGTGAATGTCTGTGGTACAACTGACTGTCAGTAGTTAATCCTGAGGAAGAACATTACGTGTTCGAAACGCGTTGTTTATACCATTAAATTTTTATATGTGGAGACCATTTTATTAACTTTTTACCCTGCAATGAAAAAAGATATATTGGCTTTAAGCAGTAGACCAAATTAAATATATATCTAAATGAGTGCAAAGTAGTGATTTTGAACACCATGCCTAGCTTTAAGATTTTTGTTAGTAGTTATGCAAGGGAAGAGAGGAGGTGAATGGACCCCAGGTAGAGTCAGCCGATCCTGCCGCCACACACACACACACACACAATATATATATATATATATATATATATATATATATATATATATATATACTAAACTATACACCGTATATCACATATCCGTACTATCACAAGATTTATGAATAGACATGTGTAGTAAAAATTAGCGTCTAAACTATAGTAAGAAATTAGAAAAATAATAAGATCTTTCAACCAAACAAGTGATCTTCGTCAGTATCAGTTGGATTCTGATGAAGACCACTTGTTTTGGTTGAAAAATCTTAGTAATTTTTCTGATTTCTTATTGTGGCTTAGATATATAGATATACATACTATACATATAAGTTCTCAACAGTAAACTAAATAATCACACACAATAGGATCTATCACATACTTAGTTTCAAATTTAAGTTTTAACCTAATTAGAAGGAAGGGAAGGAAGAAACAAAACAGTTATCATTAGCTACAATATAAGGTAGGTTGCTGGTGAAATAATGTTCCGCGTTAAGAAGTGGACAGGTTAAACAACTTTGGCATCCATAAAGTTTTGCTCCCACAAAATAATAAAGTGAATCTGTGAAAGCAAATCTTCAAGTTCACTACTTGAAATCAAGTTCCCATGGTAACTGATTATTTTTGTGGAAGAAATTGCCAAAACAGAAACTAATCCTATTGAATGGGCTTATTTAATTGTTTCTGGGAACTTTAGTTGTCCGTTTTGGATCGATTTTCGATTATTGAAGAGTATATCAGCAAACCACAGTAAGAAATCAGAAAAAAGACCGTAACAAGCGGTCTTTGTTAAGAGTTAAAACTGACGCTGTTTTTTTTTACCGCTTGTTACTGTTGAAGGATTTTAGTCTTTTTTCTGATTTCTTACTGCGGTTTGGACGTTAATTTTTATCTTAAATGTTTATTGTGAAATCTTGTTATTGAAGAGCACATACATACAGTAAAAAAAAAGGCTTCTAAAAATATTTTTAGTACCACTGATTTTTTTCCTTTTGTTTTAGTTGAAAATTGAGTATAGTGAGTTAGCTATAAAATCTATCGAACTACAATTGGTGAGAGTTGAAACTTGCGGATGTGCTGAAGGATTCGCTAAAGATGGTATTGTCATTAAGTTACAGTTCACTGATTTATCAACTTAACTATATATTTATCACTGAAGTTCATACCCATGCCTAAGACTTCAATTTAGACTATACTTCTTTATAATAAAACTTCTTAACTATTTTGTTCACTACTGTTTTAACATATTCGTGAATAACCATAATTATTTTAATATTGGTTACTCTTTCGTGGTAGGCGGCATCAACTACCCATAATTTAATATTTAGTGCCAGCAATATCCATACTAAAGGCATTTACGTATGAAAATGACTAATTGATTTAATAATATGAGCGCGTGGGTACGAAGTAAGCGTACATATTATTATTAGTAGTAGTACTAAACATGTTTATTAACGTACAGCATTCGCTAATAAAACATGTTTTGATTTCAGCTCAACCAAAGGTTCTTTGAAAAAAAAACCCTCTACTTTAATTTTTATTTCTGACTTAACGATGTTAATATTTACAGTAATCATAACGAAGAAACACCTAGTTGAAGTAAATATTAACGATTTATTATTAAGATCATAATACTGAATATGCAGCAATATTAAAATATTATTTTTAGTGTAACATAATTTTACATTTGCATAGAAATTCTAAGGTAGTGCAATCAGTTATTATGTGGAATTTACTCATTGTAGGGTAAAAAGCAAATGCAATAGTCTCCATATATAAAAGAGGAAGAACACTACGTGTTCGAAACGCGTTGTTTATTCGATTAAATTTTTATATGTGGAGACCATTTCATTAGCTTTTTATCCTATAATGTATAGAAATTGCTTTGAAAGAATATTTTATTACGTAAAATTGATACTTCTGTTATTGTTTTAAGAATTTTTGTTTAAGAACTTGAACAATTTTGTCAATTCAATACTTGATATTAACCATTTATTATCGAAACTACCATCCTTACCGACATGACCAACTATTAATAAATTTACAAAATAAGATTTTTTAAATTGTTTTTTTTTTTAAATAAGCAAATCAAATTTATGCTTATTAACATTATCTACAGTTAATTGTGTAAAATCAAGAGTCTAGATCAGGGGTGGGCAATTATTTTGACTCGCGGGCCATATTGATTTAAAAATCTGACAGGTGGACCATTTCAGTGCAAAACACAATATAAAACATAGCATTAGTTAACAGTAAGTATTAAACAAAAACAAAAAAAGTTATTGAAGTATAAACATACTCTTTTAATGAGAACAGTGTTGTTGATCACAAATTTTAAATATAGCATCGAAGTCTGAGGCAATTCTCAGAATAGATCTAAGATATTCATCACCCATCTGAGATCTTTACGTTTTTGTTAATATTTATCACACTTAAATAATCTGACCAGCAAAAGAAGAACGATAGCTGAAAGTGTGATACTGCACCACCTGATGTTGAAATGCACTTCACTGCGAGTCAAAATAAAATTGATACAATCATTTACATCAAACCTAAATCATGTAACAATCTTCCGTGGGCCGGATTCAAAAGACCAAAGGGCCGGCTGTGGCCCGTAGTTTGCCCACCCCTGGTCTAAATTTTATATAATTTAATAAATAAAATTTACATAGTTTATGTTGTATAGATTCTAGACAAGACAAATAGTGAAAGGTTTGAGGAATTCAAACCCCACCTTATTGATATGATTTCAAAGGGAAATGACCTTATTGATTGAAACAATTTTTGTCACCTCATGATTATCATGAATAAACACCACCCAATGAAGCATATCCCACTCGTAGCTTGCGGGTATACTCGTTAACATAACTAGTGTTTACGATCCACTAATCTATCAACAGCAACTCTTTTTCACTGAGCACACTCAATAGACTTATTACATAATACCAGTCTTGTAAGTATACAAGAATAATTGAACAAAGTTATTGAAGAGAGTGTTTTCTTCTTACTAACTACATATCAACTGCTAATTTAATGATCTACCAGTGACATGTTCAGTATGTTTTCTAAATGTATTTAAAATTCCACAGGTGCCATATTTTATTAATAGAGTTTCACTAGCTAAATTCATGTTGAAAACTCTCATATATTGAATGACTTACTTATTTTTCTCGAGTTATCGTAATACTGAATGATGACTAATCACAAAAACGTTTCAAATGAAAGTTCCCTTTTTTGTCATCTAGTTATAAAATATCCCTTGTTACATAAACAAATTTTTGTAAGAACTGATAATTAAGCTTATCAGATTACTTGTGTGATCAGTTTAGGTATGTTATTTGCTTGTCATGGGAAAAATAAAGAGCCAAGTCACCATACAAAAGATATATGAAAAGTTTTGATTTAGTATTCTTCCTCAGGTTATATCTAGAAAACAAATCATAATCGTCATAACCATGACGTCACTTGTACAGTAACTTCTGGACCTCACTGGACTGTAACGTCATTAGAAGTTCCTCATTATTAGAGTAATAATAATTAATATATTAATTTTTTGGGAAACCTCCACCTTTGCAAATTTGTACAGTAATTTTATAATTACAAATATTTCTTCTTAGTAATTTGGTTTACTCTAATTCACATAAACAAATAAGCTCTTTGGAGAAGTGGTTATTTAAAAAATAATTTGTATTTAGATGTAACTTAAGTAAGAACACTTAAGAGTAAATTATTAATATGGCAAACCGTCATACCTCGTAAGATGATCTCGAAGTCGTTAGAGCGCTTTCGGAAGTTGTCATCTTCGATCGCAACTAACCTCGTTAGTTGTTAAAACTATCTAACTCGGTTAGTTTTTATTATTTTTAACCTCCATGGTAATAATAATATGCATGTACTAAGAGTAAAATAATGCGTCATTGTTTTCGTAAACCTTCTTTTGAGTGAAG
Organism: Hermatobates lingyangjiaoensis; assembly: GCA_026182355.1. Taxonomy (NCBI): domain Eukaryota; kingdom Metazoa; phylum Arthropoda; class Insecta; order Hemiptera; family Hermatobatidae; genus Hermatobates; species Hermatobates lingyangjiaoensis. Next base: position 411,167 of record JAPFBL010000034.1, on the reverse strand, counting down.
ACTTATGCTATCAGTTCTTGTAGCTTTCTTCATAATTTCCATCCGTTGTAACAATCACGTTTATGATACAGCGCTTGCGTGATGAGGACCAGTACCCGCCCTTGTGTCATTCTTATCAAGGCTGCACACAAACATGAAAATAATGATAATTTCGCTTTATTCATTACCAGATACTGATAAGCAAAACACTTTTGCCCCTTCTTCAGTACAAAAGGTGTTAAACCTTTATAAGGGTCGAAGTTGAAAAAAAAAAACTTCCTGTTCTAAGGAAATGTATCGTTCTGATATTCTTTTAATAACACTCATTTGTGCAATAATACGACAAAAACCTCCTCACTTCATTTTTTAAATAAAATTATTATTAAGTTAAATTTATCGTTGAACTTTTTATACTAGTATTGTATAATGAATAATTCAGTTAATTGTTTATGAATATGGGAGACCAGGATAGCCCAGTGACAACATGTTCGTCTCTGGATATGTAGGTCCGGGGTTCAATACCCACTCTGGCCCTCGATTTATTCATGGGGGAGGTGAATAAATCTGTGCGTCGTCCCTTGGAGAGGACTTAAGCTGTCGGTCCCGATCCTGTACAATATCAGGTACTCGTTAAAGATCCTTACTCTAAGCACACTTGAGTTAGGCAAAATTTACGACTCCCATTGTAGTAGAAATCTTCATTGTTTAGTATTGCCAACGTCTGTTCCTTGTGGGACTGCCACTGCAACCTCACATAACCTGCTTAATAATATTAATTTATATTAAAACTGGTTTATTAATTTTTTTTTTGTAATATAGTTACAGAAATCCAAAATATCCAGATAGGAGAAGGAAACGTATGCTGTGGTATTGATATTCCCATTTACATGGTATTTCCGAGGCTATTCACCTGTCCTTCTCTCTCCACTACAAATTTCAATATCGGTAAAAATAAAACAAAATATGCTCCAAATTATTTATAAGAAACATAATATTCTTCAGGAAAAATAAAAAAAATAATTTTCAGGATTCGAAGTCAACTTGGTGATTGTTTTTGAAAATGATCATCTTGTATCTGAAAATTTTCCAATAACATTGACAAGAGCTTAATCTCATATATGGAAACAGTCAGTTCACCATCACAACCATACTTTTATATATTTACAATTTTGATATCAATAAATATTTTTATAAAAAAAAAGGAAATACTTCTTTTAAGCCTGTTCAATGTAATTGTTTCAGTTGAGAGCGATTTCCCACTCTTTAGCTATATTGACTCCTGGTTTCCTAATAGTCAGGCTTGTCTTGGCAACATTGTATTTAACAAGAAGTTCAGTCTTAATTGCGCCTGAAACAAAATAAATAGAAATTAAATTTATAATACTAAAACATTATATGGACAAGCAGGAACATTTTCAAAGGAAGAGTTACCGATCTATCAGCACCAACCATTTCAAAGACTGGATGAAAAACTGACTTTGGGCCAAATATACTTTCATCAACTAACAAAATATAAACTAATAATTTAATACTTTAAAGGTTATCCTTAGCTATTATTAGGATAAATATTGTTATTATATTATTATAATTAGCTACCATTCATCGTACATCTTAGTTGCACGATAGGTTTCGGAAAACCTTGAGTTAAAAAGTTAATTAATTTAAAACTTAGGTTGTCAATCAATCAGTTCTCTGTCACTGTTATCAATAATTTATTATTTCATTATTTTATTTCTATTTTTTATGACTTTTTTTTTATTTCTGTCCCACTCAAGCAACTGTCTTTTAAATATTTTCAAAGTTGGAAGGGGTTTAGAAAGTTTCTTTTGGCACTTTTTATTGAAAAGTTTCTTGTAAACTAAAAAATAACTAATGATTTTAACAATGGTCAATTTTGATTCTCTATAAAGAAAATGCATATAGGGTTTTTTTTGTCCTTTTGGTAAATGTCTTAATAATGATAGCCATTGTTCTTAACTGCTCAAGCAATGAAAAAGTAATTTAGCAACATATCAAAGTAGCTATGATGGTTATTAACACGATTTTCACACGACTATTTCCTTGGTTTCCAAGTTCGCCACACTGTCAATCAGTTACGTTTCCGTAAACTGTAAAATGATATTAATGATGATGGACAATAAGAAACATAAGAAATATGCATTAAAACAACAAAAAAAGATCTATCTTAGTTCTAATACTCGTATTTTTAAACATATTGAAAAAATACTTACAACAATTTGATCTTTGTACAGTTAACAGGAACTTTATGAACAGCTAATATTGTAAGACTAACGAACCACCAATACACGAACTCTTAAAATTCATTAATCGAGCAATCAGTCACTCCGTGGTGTTTACTTATTATTGGAAATCCATAGAACAAATTTCCAAAGAAACTAGTTTTATTAACAAAAGGCGCGTTTCGAAAACGTTGTGATCTTCTGTAGGTTTATTAATCTATGCAGAAACTTGTTTAAAATTGACAACAATGAACTCTTTAAACTTTAAGAATATTTAGAAATCAACAAATAAAGAAACTTAGTATGAGCAAAAATAATAAAAATATGAAGTAATTGAAATTTAAATAATATAAAATTAATAAGTGATTGGTAACATTAATTAACAACTTAATTAGTGGAGATGTTTCATTATAGAAGGAATAAAACATAAAGTCCTAATTTTGCATTCTTATTGTGCTAACAGCAACCTCTTGGTACTGGCAATAATTGTAATATGTTTATAATAAGTTAGCTAGCTCGTAAAGATAAGCGCGTCCGGAAGCCGTTATCAGTCCGCAAACTGATTAGATACAACAGGTTTGATTGTTTACCCTAATTATTTAAAACTTATTAAAAATTAATCGTAAGTGGAATAAACTCATTATTTAATAAAAATAAATGATCAAACAACAAATGAAATGGGAAAACAAGACTAAGATCTTTCAACCGCAACAAGCGGTCTTGTTGGTTTTTGACTCTGACGAAGACCGCTTGTTGCGGTTGAAAACAAGCGGTCTCCGCTTGAAATATATCAAGATCTTAGTTTTGTTTTCCCATTTCATTTGTTTGATCATTGATTGTTATTTTACGTGTTTATGTGAAATCTTTTTATTAATAAAAATAAAGTACACACTTAAACGGGATAGATTTATTTCTTTGCACATAGAATACGTTACAAAATTCATCTAAAATTAAAATAGTCAAAATAAGATGTTTTGATAAAGTTTTTTGAATATAAAGGACTATTATAATTAATTTTTTCATATTAAATCAAATTAATTCTTAGGAAATACAACTAAATAAAAAGAATGTAATATACTAAAGATAAGTAATTTTACCATCTGTTAATGTGGCTCCTTTGATACCCGTTTTAGGCCCAAGTATTATAACTCTTTCTAGCCAAGAAGGTGTCTGAAAGCGACTCTTTCCTAAAAATCTGAAACAGAAATAAGTCTCAATCCATAAGCCCATTTATGTTTCTAAATCTAAAAATAAACGGAATGTTTAAAATACTTGGATGATAGAATTCGACCATCGAATTCATAGTGAATCATAACAGAGCTGTCATCCCTCTGCATGAACCTGTGCGAAACACCATCATCAATGTAGAGGAACCCACTGGCTTTTCCCTGAAATACATCAAAAGTTTAAGAAAACTAGCCTCCTTTGCAAATCACAAAACATTACTAGAGGTAATATTTAACAAAGCATACCAAAAAATATACCAAACATATTTTAGTAAAAGCATACCAAAGTTTTATCAAAAATATATATATAGTAATATTCTAACGTAGTGCAATCAGTTATTATGTGTTATTTACTCATTGTAGGGTAAAAAGCTAATGAAATGGTCTCCACATATAAAAATTTAATCGTATAAACAACACGTTTGGAACACGTAGTGTTCTTCCTCAGGCATTAACTAAAAAATACAATGACACCAGAGAGTTATCTATAGTAAAAAATAAAAATAAAATAAAATACGGAAGAGAGTACGAACCTAAGGATGAGTGTCAGTTATACCACAGACACTCACCCTTAGGTTCGTCCTCTCTTCCTTATTTTATTTTATTTTTATTTTTTATTATAGATAACTCTCTGGTGTCATTGTATTTTTTAGTTAATGCCTGAGGAAGAACACTACGTGTTCCAAACGTGTTCTTTATACGATTAAATTTTTATATGTGGAGACCATTTCATTAGTTTTTTACCCTACAATGTACAAATAAATAATAGTCTAATAAGAAATATAAAAGAGAATAAATATAAGAAAGACGATATGAGAAATATTTAAGAACGACGGTTCCCTAATACATATTATTTAAAACAGTTTTAATTTCCTAGGATGTCTTCTGTGCTCTGTCGGTTTAGGACTATGTTAATCATTATAGTACTTGCTCTGTATCTGGTCAGAGTTTGAAAGCGTTCAAGAGCAGAAGACACACGAATTAAGAATGTTTCAAATAATTATGATTTAACAAGTACTAATAATTATTATTATGTAATAACAAGAAATGTATACTTAACATACTGTAAGCAAGTTCAAGAGCAATAGGTGATAATGAATTAAAAGATTGCAACCTCAAGCAAGAGAAGAAAATTTTTTTTTTTTTTTTTTTAATTTTATTTTACATAGTCACAACAATGCAAATGTACATTACCAGTGACAATGATGAAGGAAATATATACATTACACATGGAGGCAGGAGGGAAGAAATAATTCAGTAATTATACTTCCTGGCGTGAGAAATATGTTATGAAACTTAGATTAAATTTACAAGTCACTAGAGTAATTCACACTAATAAGTCTCTTGGCCAGTTTCTCTTCAGGCGCCTTTGGGGATTTCCTGGAATATTTGTTGAGGAGATGTTTTGGACTAAGGGATTGCTATTGCTACAAAGATTTTTATGGAAGGCTTTGTATCGACATATTGCTACTTGATGAACTGTTGAAATCCTGAGGTCTGAATAGATTGTTTGATTTGGTATGTAAAAGGGACAATGAAGAATTTTTCTAAGAATTTTTGACTGAAGAGCTTGTATCCTCTGGGCATTGCTAGATTTTGTTGCTCCCCATATTTCAATTCCGTAAGTCCAAATAGGCATAATCATAGATTTATATAGTAATAGTTTATTGACAGTAGTTAATTTTGAACGATTATCAAGTAAGTGAATTAAAAGTCTATATCGTCTGTTTAGTTCTGTTCTTTTCATTTTGGTATGGGGAGCCCAAGTAAGACGTCTGTCAAGGTGCAGTCCTAAGTATTTGGTGGTTGTAGCTTGAGGGATCGGAATATGGTTAAGGAAGACTGGAGAACGAGAAGAAAATGAAATCTTTTTTCAGTTTGCTTTCATACCTATTGAATTCAATTTGTGTTTGCCTTTTCAATTAGAAAACTACCTTCATTTTTAAAATAAATTAATGTTTACAAGTTCAAGTCAAGTTTTTCTGATAAAAAATTAAATAAACTCATGCATATTGTCAGTACCACTAACAATATGCATGAGTCAGTAAAGTATTTATATTAGCATGATTTATATTACAAAAAGAAAAACCCGTCACACCTCCTATAATGCTGTTGGAGTTGTCTGATCGGTTGAGTTCCATTCAAAGATCGGTAACACCCAAAACAGGTCAGACAACTCAACAATATTATACGAGGAATGACGATTTTTTCTATTTCTAATATAAAACTAAAATAAACAATAAATTACAATTTGAAGTCCTTTTTTTATTGAAAACTCTCAACTAAGGGCTTTTTCTTTCAGTGTTATTCTAGCATGGTTCAATTGTTAAATGTAACTCCTTAAAATATAAGTCCACACCAACTGTGATTATTACACGTCATTTATTAAGTATTGTGTTTTCATAAAACTTCTTCTGTTTTTTGAATATTAATTTCTTTCATTAATTCATTATATTTAATTTAGTTTATCAGAATGAAACTTTGCAGTAAGCACAATAAAAATAAAATAGTTAGCAACTTATATAAAAATCATTTTAAACTGATGAAGTAAATAATAAATTAAAACTACTAACTGGAATAGTAGGGTATATATGACCTGAAAGAAACACAACTATCATGATTCTTAAAAATACTATGGCAAAGGAACATACCGTTTTGTCAACAGCAATAACCAAAGTATATGGATCATTTTTCATCAGCGTTATTGACCTCCTGACTCGTTGTTTCTTAGGAACTATCGTACCTCCTCTTTGGAAGACTGGGACCTACACATAACCATATTAAATTTTAGTTCTAAGTCAATATTTCCTTACTGACAAAAAGATAATTCAATAAAAGATCCATATTTAACAAAATGTTCTTAAAATCAGCTTTAATACTAAGGTTGTTTTCACTGGACCAACCCTTCAGCACCACACACATCCTTGGTGTCTTCCTGATGATGATGAGCACAAAGTGTTCGAAATGCGTCGTTGTTGTTGAATAAAACTTCATTTGTATGGAGACTTTTGTTTGTTTATTCATTTTACCCTAGAATACTAAGTTTGTCTCTCTAAAAATCAATGTTAAATGAACAACAGGTATAAGCAGACGGTTAACTCTATTGTCAAATCTGCAGTCGATTCAATGTAGACTAGTTTAAATCGCAGCATGATTCCTCAAAAATTACATAAGATATTACAGTTATGTTACTGCAAACTTAATGGCCATCTGCAGAAAATGGGCATTAGCAATGATGGTTTATGCAGGCTCTGCAAAATTGAGAAGAAACACCGCTTCATCTGCTGGCTGATTGTCAAGCCACTGTGCTGCACAGAGGCAGGTGCTTCGGGACACTAAACAAAACCATAGAAGAACTTTTAACGTTGGACCCAGCAAAAGTGCTGTGCTTCTTGGAGGCGTTTAAGCTAACTAGGGGTACTATAGTACAGAAGGGGGGACAGTACAATAGTTCTTAGGAAGCAGTACTACAATCACCCTGAACAAATAAATAAATAAAAATACAGTTACGTTATGGAAGTATTCTCATCAGGAAGGAATTCCATGAATAAAGGCCTTATAACTGGATCTCCACTGAGGCTCATTTTGAAAATATTATACCAAGGGGGATGATTAGAATATCGGACCCTGATATTCTAACGAATCAGTGAAGCTACCTCTCAAAGAAATATTCAAGCAACTACCATTTTAAATACTAAGTTCAAAAGGTATAATTATTTAGAAAATTAATAAACGATTTAAATCACAACTAACAGAATTTTCAAGGCAGTATAATTCAGCTTTTCGAACAGGTATTGAAATAAAATGGAAGCTGCATTGAATTTAGCTTATCATATCTCGCTTACTTGTCAAAATCATGTTTCTTTAACAGTAAGTAAATTGCAACTAATCTTTGGTCATCTAATTTAATTATCATTCAACAGGTTATTTACCAAATGAATATTTACTTATTCTAGGAAATTAATAGTGTCCACGTACAAATATTTTTATAATGAACGCGTTTTAAAAGTACGTTTTCAAAACGCATTGTTTATATATGATTTGTATATGAAAGTAATAACTTCCATGTATAACAAAATACATTATGATATTAATCGCTGTGCCAGTCTAATTCATTCTTGTTTGTGAAAAATGCACGAATGGTACCAAAAAAAGAAAATCGAGAAAGATTATGTTTAAAATTTCTTTCTGACTCAAAATCAACTAAGCTTCCCGAAAAAGAAACATTGCAAATCATGCAACTATAAAATTTCTCTCTTTTTTAGGGGTAACTAAAATAAAAATAAAAAATTATATTCAACCCAAAATGATATATAATTCCCTAATATATAGAAAAAGATTGTATTCTATGAAATTTCTTGCCAATATAATATAAACTTTTACTGTAAATATAATTTCAGGGGTAACTATATTATGTTCAAAGAAATTATTTTTCAAAAAAATTACGAAATAATCAAAATCTATTCAAATATGAGCTATTACAACTACAAACATTTTGGATAGACTCGTTGACTGTTTTCTTTATATACAAAATAATGACAATTGTGAAATTGAATCATGTTATAAGGGTAATAAAAATAAATCTAAAAATTTTCGAAATAAAAAACATATTGAATAACAAAAAGTTCAGGAATTCTTACTGAATCACTTATTGAACGATAAGTCGCAAATTTGCGATTTTCGCAGCGAAAGGGTTAATTTAATTTGATATTAATATTAGAATTAGAAAAAACCGTCATACCTCGTAAGTTGATATCGGAGATGTTGGAGCGCTTTCGGATCTGGTCCATCTTCATTCGCAACTAATCTATGGGGCTATTGTCGAGAGGTTTTATAGTCGTGTCCACTGCTATCTAGATATTGTTATTTCAAATTATGGCGTTATTTTTGAATTTATTTAATTATTATTATTTTTATTTTATTTATTAATTATTTAATTATTAAGTATGCGACCATTAAAAGCAAAGACATGACTTACGCTGGACAAAAGACCATTAGACAGGCACAGACAATAATTAAATAAATTCAAAAATAACGCCATAATTTGAAATAACAATATCTAGATAGCAGTGGACACGACTATAAAACCTCTCGACAATAGCCCCATAGATTAGTTGCGAATGAAGATGGACCAGATCCGAAAGCGCTCCAACATCTCCGATATCAACTTACGAGGTATGACGGTTTTTTCTAATTCTAATATTAATCTTACTAACCTCAGTGGTAATAACAATATGCATGTATTTAATTTGATATGACCTCCGTCATGTTATATCGTTGAGTGAAAATGACATAATTTTTTTTTTTTTCATTATTGAAGACAACTTACCTTCGCTAAATTAACTTCTATTTTTGAAAAACCCTTGGAATAACTTTTGTAGTCTTCAACGTCATACCATAGTGTGGAATCGCCAGGAAAGTAGACTGATTGTTGGGTTGCACCAGCATCTGTGACTGGCTTAACCATAAGAGCATCACCTGGGAAAAAAATCAGTCAAGAGTACACGGAAAAAAATGATCTATAATGTTATTATCAATCTATACCGGCAATGAGCTGATCTCCAATATTGAAAGTATTTTCATCAGTAGGGAATTCCATGAATAGAGGCCTTATAACGGGGTCTCCAGTAAGGTTCATTTGTCGGAAAAGTGTGTACCAAAGGGGATGATAAGAATATCGGACTCTGATAGTGTCACGAATCAGAGATGTGACCTCTTCACCAAACAACCAAGGTTCTCGTCTCTTTGTGTCTATATGAGCATGAGCCCTGAAGAACGGTAACCACGCTCCAGTCTATGGAAGCCAAACATAGCATTATCATAGTGACAGTTATATAAAACTAAGTTAAAAAGATTTCACATAAACACGTGAAATAACAATCAATGATCAAACCACAATATGAAATGGGAAAGATAACGATTACGAGGGCAATAGCCTCTTTTAAGAGGGTTGACCAGCTAGAGGATAGTTTTTTACTCTTTCTTACTGTACTCTTTTGTTTCCCAAACATCCCTTTCTGAACATTTGTCTTTTCCTGCGCTTTCGCTATTTTAAAATACCACTCTTCTCAACCCCTCACCAGATCTTTTCTGCATCTAGTGTTTCAGTTTTTGACTCTGATGAAGACCGCTTGTTACGGTTGAAAGATCTTAGTCTTGTTTTACTATTTCATACTGTGGTTTGATAATCTAACTAAGTAACTACCAAACTGAATACACGATGTAGGATATACAGATCACTCGGTTTTGAAGTCTAAATCTGTTTATGAAACACAACAGTCGGGATAAGTTTGACCATCTGGACGTATCAGTAGTTTGAGATAGTGCAATAGCAAAATGTATATTCAAAAACCTGAAGGCCAAATACAGCTTTGATTAATACCTTAAACGAATTATAAAAGTAACATTCATAATTGAAAATCTACTATAATCAAGTTACAGTGCATCAAACACTTCTAAAGTTTACAAGATTGACCATATATATACTTAATCTAGGAATGTATGCCTGGAATATATGTCTCGTTCACGTTTTATACGTGCTAGTTGCTTAATGACATCAAACACCACATTTTTTATAATTCAATTTTTCGTGAAATTTTCCAAACCGTAAACAAATGGCAAATGATCACTTTAACAAACCACAATTTATCTAACTCTCAGTGGAAGTTGGTAATAAAAGAAATAGGTATAATTAACTAAAAATAGATCTCGATAGGAAGAAGTTATTTAAAGATAAAAATATATAAAATATTGGTAATACAATATGCATATTGAAATATTTTAAATCATATTACTTGAGAGTAAATCTGAAAAGATATAGTCCATTATAAATTTCTAGACCACAAGTTTTATTTGAAATATTTTCTATTTATTTTGAAACTTAGGACTGAAATTTGTTTTACTCGTATTTGAAGAGGACTATATTCCTTTTTTAAGGATTCAATTTCCAACTCAGTTACCATTTGCTATGGCTATTCATTTAGGTAAAAGCAGTATTGCAACATGGCCAATTACTTGTTGCTATTAGTAGTCATTTAGAGTTTATCTTCATTTACGTGAACATGATTGCATTAAAAAGGAAGGTGATGGATGACCTAACACGTCACGGATAGTCTAGTATGAATAATAAAAATGCATGCAAGATATAATCATGTTTTATTAATCTAGTAAACTTGAAATGGAGATTATCTAAGCATGAGGAAGACGGTCAGTCGTATTACGAATTTTTACCAGATGCACTAGACAAAAATTCTTACGAATGGCTGCTTGAAATGCACTCGTACTACGAGATCTACTGTATTTTATATTAATTTTTCTTCTGATAATATTTCATTCGTTTGCGTTTCCTTTCATACTCCCTAAACCAGCATTTTTCATTAGAAAACTAAAGTTAAGCAATGCTGGGCGTGACTAATATTTGGGTGGGTGACATCACTAGCCATTGTCTACCAGGAAATGTAGCTTTCGTAAATATTTAATGGGTGTCAAAATAAGGAAAAGTAGTCACATTTCAGCCATTTTGTAAAGTCAAAAAGGAGCTAAGCCTAAATCAGGATGAACATTGGTATAAAATATCACTTACTTGATACCAGCGTACTAACAGCTCTGATTGAGGGTTATTAAAGAATCCTCCAACGTCGGCTCCACAAAACGAAAAACCGCCGAGAGCCAAAGAAAGGCACATAGGTATTGACGCTTTGAGATGTGACCATTCGGCAGCATTATCACCTGTCCAGATAGCAGCATATCTCTGAGAGCCAGAAAATACAGACCGAGAAAGTATAAAAGGACGCCTCCTGTCTTCCAAAGCTACCGAAGAATTTCTATTTAACATTCCTTGATAGGTGCCCATAACCTAAAAATAGGGTCAAGGATTAGTTATTACACATTATACACAATAAAGAACTTTAATATACCTTATAAGTACTTGCAGTTAGTAAAATTTATTTTACTCAAGTATAATTGAGTGAAATTATGACAATAAAGTTACTAGTAAATTTTAAAAAACAATATTTTTAACAATTTCACTAATTCATGATGATTTTCTTGAAGATAAATTATGTGAATAACATAAGATTATTCAAGAATAGTCAAATAAAAAAAGTAATAATCGTTTATTCTAACATATGGATGTATATGCAACATTATCAGGGCTACAAAAAAGTGTAAAAACACAGGTAAACATAAAAATGCAATCCTAGACAACTAAGCATTGGAAATATTTGATAATACCAATAATGGTTTTGGTTTTTCTTGGAATCCAGATGTATTTGAGTTATCTATACATTAAAAGTAAAAAAACAAAATAATTTTCAAATTAATAATAACTAATGTTCTATTTAGTTATTACTAGCTTTTATATTCAAATAACTGAAGTATATCCATATTTTGAGGTATGGTAAAGCCTTTATTGATATTACTAGACATTGTTTGTAAAGAAAATAATAATAAATTTGCAAATACATTTGTAAATCCTTATCAGTTTGATTTAAATTTATCTTATATAGTTTGCTCTTAAAAATTAAAGGAAGATATATATATAGAAACTGGGCTGTAACAATCGGGCGTTGTGCCAAAACCTACAAATGTCCGATATATTGTTACAATATGATAACTTTAAAGTTTATTCAATCAATCTGTAAACTTTAAAAGATCTTAGTTTTTTTTTTACATACCTGATAAAGTCCATAGAGATTGTGAACTTCTCTGTGCTCCCAACCGCCATAATGAAGATTATCTTTTGGCATTGTCACTTCAGGTCCATTAAAGACAGATGGTTCATTCATGTCGTTCCAAAGGAAAAGATCTTCAGTTGAGCCTTTATACTTGTCGAGATGATAACGCGAAATATAGTATTCTTCAGCATCCGGATTCATTAGATCTAAGTAAGAAGAGCTACCTGGCCAACACCATCCTGAAAGACATCCATATTGTTAGGACCACACAGGTTAAGTACAGTTGACATTAACCATTTCACATCGCATTTTGAGATGTTGGAGTTATTCAACCGGTTTCGGACGTTGTATACTTTCAAAAACTCCTGAATAATTCTTCAAATAGTTCTATTTGAGATCTACAAAGTTTGAAACTGGTCGAACGACTCCAACACCAGCATACGAAGCAAAACGGTTAATTCATCTCTCAATACAAACCATCATGAAAGATCAAAAATAGACCATGTTTTAACCCATTTTTCTAAACCTGTGGCCAAAATAGGCCACTAGCGAGCAACCAAAATCCCCCCCCCCCCCCCATTTCTACTGGGAAATAACCACAGAATGTTTTCTTCACTTCGGAAACGCAAATTAGTTATTTTCAACTCTTAGGTCTATAGAACAATTAAAATGTATAAAACATTCGATTTAAAATTAAATTATACAGGTCTTGTCTTAACTTGTTCAGAATAAACTAAGTCTACCCCGGTTACAAGGAAGCTATTGGTTCCAGGATAATACATTCTTTTATGCGGAAAATCCATTAGACTTGAAAGTTTTATAATGTTAAAAGATAGTGCTGACATGCAGTTTTCTATACAAGTGTCATAGAGTGAATTCCAGTTGGGGCATGCCAGATATGTTTTACAAGGATGCTTGACTTGATTCGACATTATTAGTCTGCACCTTTATTAAATATGTAATATGAAAAACATTTATTCAACTATAATAATTTTATTATTATAGTGTTTTTTTAATAAGAGAAGAATTCTGAATTAAGTGAGACAAGTACCATAAAAGGATGGAACGGAACCTTTTCCTGTTTGAACCCCCTCCCTGTTTGAACACATTCACAGTGTTTTGGACTTTGCAATTTACTATATTTCTAAGTGATTACCTTCATAATCAGAACCGTCTTTGTTCTTGACATAGTAACCATTGGCTGTGGCATCATCATGTAGGAAATACCCATCCTGCCTTTTTATATGCGGATCTACAATAACCACTAATTTCCTTCCTCTGGCTGTTAAGTTATGCTGCATATCAATTGGGTCAGAGAATTTATAAGGGTCCCAGGTAAAGTATCTAAAACATAATAATTTTAACGAACCGTATAGTTAAGTTTTATTAATCATTTGGCTATACCATAATAATAATCATAATAATAACCGATAACAAATATAACAGCTACCCATACAAAAGCCACAACAACAAAGTCAGTTAAACAATTAGTATAACACTGGCTTTCTGTGAGAGACGAACAGATCGTTTATTTCACCTTCTTCCACCCTACGTCTAACATTCCTACATCCATTTTAGTTATTAATATTTAGACTTGCACTAGTATGCAGTACTACACTTTTATATATCATTTTTAATTTATATTTATATAATTTACTAGCAGAAGGGCCAGTCTTTGACGGATATTTTACAAACATTCAAAGATGATAGGTGGTATTTCAAAATATTATTAGAAAAATTATACTATAGGAAAAAATATATTTATTAGCACAGTATTAAGTAAGTGCCTTTGCATACACCACATTAACTGTCTGTCCTTCAAGTGCATGGAAGAACAGAGAGTCGGAACCTCTGACTCTTAAGCAAGCAACATACAGTTGACCATGTGAGAAACACTTGGTCTCACTTACTTCAATTCCTGCTGTAGACAGAGTTTGACCTTGCGACTCATTTACCGTCATTGAGAAACAGACTCTGACATTGAACTTGTTTGTTGATTCTTCCTGCTGCTCATTTGTAGGAGTGAGAATGGCTCGCTCATAAATCCAGTTATTCTGAATAGATGATAGATCTTGAACTTCGGGAAGCACCTTGTCAATTATCTCTTGCTGGGAGCTTAGATGTAAATGAAATTTAAATCAACTAACAATATCTACTTGCTGTATCTGTATATTTTCAAAATAAACATGTCTGCCAAAAACAGCTTAAAAGTCGATAACTTCACTTCTACTTTGAATTTTCAATCCATCCAAAACTTACGATTTTAAGTTAGACATATACACGCATACTTTCAAAGTTTCATGTGAGAAACTCCCTTATGCTTCTGATGTGACAGAGTTTACCTTGCGACTCAATTTATGCATTAAACAGACTTGACATAACTTCGCTTCTACATTGATATTTCCATCTATTTGCAAAGAGCTCTATAAATCATTATGTCTAGGCATACAAAATCTACTTACAGAAGTCAGCTTGATATGTTCTATGATGGCTGAGTTAGACTTGTATGAAAGTTTTACGTAACAATACTCGACTGAAAGTTCTCTATATGTTCATGAAACAGTGAAAGATAACTTAAAATGAGTCGAATTCTAAGCTTAATGTAACAGCAAAACCTTATGATTTTAAGTTACATCAGATTTCAAAGTACCTGATGATAACCTATGTGTAGGATGAAAGCTTGTTATATTAGTTTTAGTGATTAAAAAAAAATAGTTACAGAATTTAAAATTCTGTTCAATTGTTAAAAATATAGTCTTTTAGGAAATTCGACCCCTATATTTGGCTTACAATGTTTTGTGACTGACTTGTGAATGTCTTTGATCAGCTTAATATGGACATTACAGCTAACCAGCGTGAAGTTGAGGCAACCAGGCAAAAGGACAGTTTTATATATATAAAATTTCACTCACTAAAAACTTATTGCAATGAATGTAAACAAATATTATAATGATTATTATTCAGCTGTGAAGTATCTATAAGAAAAATGACTACATAGATAACCTACTTTTTACCATCTGTATGTTCGATATCAAGCCACATTACGTCCATTGGTATATCATATTTGTCGAAATTGTGATGTACTTCATTAACATCGTCTTGACTATTATAATTCCACCGACTCTGATGATAACCCAACGAAAATATCTAAAACAAATATCACCTCAAAGTAATCTAGAAAGAGGAAACATACTAAACAAATGACATTTTCTATTTAAAAAAAATAAATAAATTTCCAGCTAAGTAATAAACTGATTCATTTTTAAAGAAGATACTAGAGTAGTTTATAAACATTATTCATTATTTCATCATTATTTCTGATAGCAATAATAAGTCAACAAAAACTGTGACTATAGATATAGTTATGAACAAATGAAGAATAAACTAAAAATCATATGACTGAAAATAATTGCACAAATAGTTATAAATATTCTTCTTACACAATTAATTTTACTCATTCTGAGGTAAAATGGATAAACAAACAAAAATCTCCACACAACTGAAGTTTTATTCAACAACAACAACGCGTTTCGAACACTTTGTGTTCATCATCAGGAAGACACCAGCAAGCATCAGCACCACATCCTTGGTGTCTTCCTGATGATGATGAGCACAAAGTGTTCGAAACGCGTTGTTGTTGTTGAATAAAACTTCAGTTGTGTGGAGACTTATGTTTGTTTATCCATTTTACCTCAGAATGAGTACAATACAATACAGAATTGAGTAAATACCACACAATTACGGATTGTACAACTAATGAATTAATTTTACTTATGAATTACCAAAGATAAAGACTCTCTCAGCAAATTGACCTTTTTTAAATTTAGAACATATAAGTTTTCAAAAAATATACGAGTACATAATGGATTCTTTGAATATTTCAGAATGATTGCAACGTATAAAAGGAAACTAAATAAACTAGAAATTAGAATATGCTCAACATTTTTGTTTTCGTTTAAAAGTTACATTAAATAGGTGGGGATAAATGAACCCTTTTTTCTAACCCCAATATCTACTATTACATGTAGATGTAATAGACTAACGCACAATTATCTGTGCAGGGGTTAAAACAGGGGTTTTCATCCTTTTCTAGTGTTTTGTTAAAACAGGGGTTTTCGTCCTTTTCTAGTGTTTTCTTAAAACAGGGGTTTTTCTTTGTCATCTTTTTCAAGTGTTTTGTTAAAACAGGGGTGGGTTTTCGTCCTTTTCTAGTGTTTTCTTAAAACAGGGGTTTTCGTCCTTTTCTAGTGTTTTCTTAAAACAGGGGTTTTTCTTTGTGATCTTTTTCAAGCGTTTTGTTAAAACAGGGGTTTTCATCCTTTTCTAGTGTTTTGTTAAAACAGGGGTTTTCACCCTTTGCTAGTGTTTTGTCAAAACAGGGGTTTTCAACCTTTTCTAGTGTTTTGTTAAAACAGGGGTTTTCATCCTTTTCTAGTGTTTTGTTAAAACAGGGGTTTTCATCCTTTTCTAGTGTTTTGTTAAAACAGGGGTTTTCGTCCTTTTCTAGTGTTCGTCTCACTTATCTGGTTGATAATCAGATGATAACGGGATCGGGAAGTGTTCACGAGCAGTGCTTCGGAAACAGACACGGTATGAAAGCTTACAGTGAAGACGGCAATTAGAATTACAAATTCAGGAAATGAAACCTAATTTGGATTGTTTTCGTTAAATAATCATTAGAATTTTCTGGCTCTAAAAATACATGCTTTTTAACGGAATTACGTTTACATCCAAAAATACAAGATTTTTAAAATTTCACTGTGAGCATTGTCAATCTTTCACTGCTTTGTGGATTTGAAAAAAACTCATTCTGAGGTAAAATGGATAAACAAACCAAAGTGTCCACACAAATGAAATTTTATTCAACAACAACAACGCGTTTCGAAAATTTTGTGTTCATCATCAGGAAGACACCAAGGATGTGGCGCTGAAGGGTTGGTCCAGTTGAAACAACTGTGAAGAGTTCTTTTCATTGGATCAACCCTTCAGCACCACATCCTTAGTGTCTTCCTGACGATGAACACAAAGTTTTCGAAAGGCTTGTTGTTGTTGAATGAAATTATTTTGTAGATTTTTTTTTTTTTTTACATAGAATGAGTTATGATTGACAACTAATGATTTGAAAAAAAAAATTGGAGTGGCCTACACTCTACTTTACTATAAGAATCAATGTCAAATTTTTGAGTATATAAAACATAAGTATCATTTAAGCATAACATAAATATCTAAATGGGATATAATTATTAGCATTGCATTCGTGGGCAGTAAGATAGTGATTGAAGGACATATCAATTTATAACCTTATTTTTGTACATCAAAATAATTTATTATTTGCAAATAATTATTAGTATAATACAGCAGTAATAACATTTTTGAAAAACCAATGTGAACATTTCTTGAAACGAAATATTATCCTACAAGAGAACATGGTTATTGTTCAAATAGCCAGTAGATTTCTTACATCGTTTACTTGACATCCTTCTACATTGAATATTACTGTAAAATTTTCAAATTTGAAACAGTAAAATACCCTTTTTTTCTCTGAAAAACTTCTTAAACAGCGAAGAAAATGTTGTTTTAAGGTGATTTGTTAATTAAAGATGTACGATAATTACAGTTATTAATCTCTAAACCAAGGAATTATATTTTGAATTATCTTTTACATTTTTGGTTTTTAACAGAATTATTATACTGGGAATTTTATGGCTTCTTAGTATTTAATAAGATCATTTTCCTTCCCCTTTGTCAAATAACATATATACGAATTTTTTTTTAATGAGTGTTATCATTTACCTGCACAATATTATTCCTCTTACATCTCTTATAAGTCAATAATATATTTTCATTTTTCCATTAGAAACATCAATTTTATCTCAGTGGATTCGCTCAAAAAATTTCTAAGTCAATGTAAACAATGTAAAAAAATACAAAAAATTCGACAAGTATAGCAGGTGATCTCTTAGTCTAGGATAAACAAAGAGTTTTTATATTGTTATTGCTCTTTCCCGTAATTGAAACTTCATGATTTTTTTTTCTTGAATTGCTAATTTTTTGTTCCATTTTTGGTCAAATTTTCATTATTTTTTAATGAGCCGTTTAGCGTCAAAAAAACATTTTCTGAAAACACAAATCGTACTGTAACGCCCCTTTAGCGAATGTAATTTTAGAAAAAAATATCTCAACTCATTCTCCATATAATGTTCTATTTATAGGCATAGTTTTATTCTTGTCCGTCAAACAGTATGGCTTGTATCGCTCTCACAAGGTTTGAGATTGAATTATAAGTCAAAATTTTTACATTTTATTGAAAAAAAAATATTTTCCGTTGTTTTAAAATTCTGAATATATTTTTCGTTTGTTGCATTTGAAACCTCAAAGATAATGGCAAAATTTCAAAACTCTAGGGTTATCAGTTTAGGAGAAGTAAATGTTTTAAAAAAAACGGTTTTTGGCAAAAAAAGTGACTTTCCCATCATGCATAATTCTTCCCAAACAATAGGGATCTTCGTCTTTATGAGGCCCATTTTTGTGTAAAATATCAACTTGATCCATCAAAGATTCTGGACCGTAGCGTGGTAACAAGCAATGCTAACACACTCACCCACCCACACACACACAGACATCATCGTAAAAACGTCATAAAACGACTTCTGGGACCTCAAAACATGTAATTCCGTCAAAATCTCGAGATCGAATTTTTTCACGATCACTATACTTTACTTATAGTAAAGTAAAAAACTGTAGAACTGGCAAACAAATATGAAATAATTTTCTTTATAAAACACGGAATGAAGAACTCACCGGAGGTAGAAATGGCATTCCGACAAGAGAAATGTACTGTCGAACAACATCGATTGGGGCTGGTCCAAGAAGAAGGAAGACATCGATGTTGCCTGATTCAGACATAAAATGAGAAACTACGCTCGACTGTCCCATTGGGGATCCCGACACCAGACTCACTATCGAGTTGACCACTGTAGAACTGTCTGTCGTCACGTCAACCCAAGTCTCCGATGGATTTAACCAGAAAACTCCTGCAGTGTGCTTCCCACTGAAATTGTTTTATCAAAAATATTTTACATTTCAAACTGCTATAAACATTTTGGAGATTTTGTTTTTGCTATTGCTACTTAATATGAACACCAAACCACCGACCACAACCTATTGAATGACCTAGTTTTCAATAGTTCAGAGAAATCAAACAGCATTGGACGTGACTACAACTTGGATGTGCTATTGGCGGCCCTCTCTAATGTGATTCACCCTTTATCAAAGCCGAATCATAAAATGTTCCCATTGGATAGCATAAAAGGTGTAATGAATATAACTATTGAATGCAAAAATACCCAATTATTGAGAGAATTAAAATTTTGGAACCTTAGTAAAAAGAACTGCACTTAAATATTTGCATATATATATAAGTAATCAAGTATACAGAATAGAAAGTAACAAAAAAACCGTCTAAAATTTGCACACTTTCTTCAAACCATTCTGGCATCTCTCATAATTAAATTAAAAGACAACAAATAACTCAAAAGAACTTTTGAACACATCAGTCGCATAAGCTGCAGTGGACTTCGGCTATTGACGCTTCAAAATTTCATTTTTCATTCAAATTTTTTTAAGAATATTTTCAAAAAATAACAAAAGATATTATATATTTCTTAAAGATCAATTTTTTGCTAAAATTAACGCTAATTAATTGATGCAGACGATAACTTTGGACTGGCAGTGCTTTGAAAACAGACACTACTACACTGCATGAAAGTCTGGAGTTAACACAGCAATAAGAGTTATAAGTTCAGGAAATGAAACCTGAAATAACAAGATTAGCAAAAACAAACAGAAGTGCTTGACTTAAAATTCAAAAAACACAAAATTGTTCAATTTTCTATTCTCGTACTTCAAACTAATAACTAACTCTAGAAATCTAAATACATATTTTAGGTTTCTAACCTAATATAGCAGTCCTTCCTATATACAAATATAGTTGAAAATAACACCATATTTGCCTGAAACTTCCTTTTTTATAAGTTTCTCCAGTTTCTAAATAACGATCTTGTTATACCATCCATTGAATGTAATAATATTTCCAATAGATATGTTAAATGAGTACATGTTTCTATTATCTTCAGCCATTATCAAGATATATAATATTATAAAAAAAAAACTAATTATCACAAATTTAGTTCACATTTTTTAATATCATATCATGTCCGTATGAAGTTGTAAAAAAATGGAACTTATTTCTATTTCTTATGGATATCCAGCAAAGTTAATAAAGACAGAAATAGTTTATCTCAAAATATAACCTGTGAGCAATAAGCAAAGGAACTGAGCCATAAAGGGCCATAGGACTGTCCAATTCATACTCAAAGACATCGAGATTGTAGAATCGATAAGGTTCTCCACCATCACTGGAAAAGAAAACAGCCAATTACATAAGTTCATTAAAACTTTTAAAGTTTTTAAGAAAAAATGTTAAGAAAATACGTGGTTGTGCGAAGACTTAGGGAGTCTGCGTGTTCAGGAAGTCCATAGGCCACCTTCGCTCCAGGAAAGGAGACATCCATGGCTGTTGCCGTCGGACCATTCGGCTTGGAGTCATGATGAGAACTGAAATTCTCCTCCCACATTCCAGACTCTTGTTCCTCTTTCAACATTTCTGCTTCTTCTCCCTCCCCGGATCTATTCAATTAATTACATTAATTCATTTAAAACTAAACCCTTTTTTTTCAAAAAGAAAAAAAAAGTAAAAATCACATACGGTTTTGTTCGAGTCTCTTCGAATCGGAAAAGACCTCTCGAATTTAATGCTATGATAACTTCTTTCTGATCATAAACACTTATTGAGAATGGACTTGATACAAGCAAAACCTTGAAACCAAGATATTCTATTTCTGCAGAATTTTCAGACTTTGAAACCAAAGTTAACCTAGAATTAAAAACATTCATTTAACGGAAATAACAACAATAAAAACGACCATTGTAGGGTAAAAAGTTAATGAAATGGTCTCCACATATAAAAATTTAATGGTATAAACAACGCGTTTCGAACACGTAGTGTTCTTCCTCAGGCAACGTGTTCGAAACGCGTTGTTTATACCATTAAATTTTTATATGTGGAGACCATTTCATTAACTTTTTACCCTACAATGAGTAAATACCACATAATAAGTGATTGCACTACGTTAGAATTAAAAACGACTATGTTTAATCATACTTACTTTTGGGCTTTTGGTTCACCATCCAATACAACGGAAGGATAAAACCGATGCCTCAAAGGTGTAGCCTCAGATACTTGAACTCTGATAATTCTTTCAGGCAAACCAGATAAAACTAGATTGAATTTCACTCCACTATCTGTATTAGTTAACACTGTTGATATAGATTCATTTATAACCTGAACGTCATCTAAATCAAGTTCAAATGCCGATTTTCCAGGATCCATTTTACGGCATCGCCTAAATATAAAATTCATAAAAGAATTGTTATATAGTTGAAATTTATTAATGAATTAAAAATGAAGTTAACAATTACCTGCAAAAACTGCTCTGTTCACATGTTTTGAACTTTGTTTTATCAACGGAATTAACTCCACTTATTAGTAAACAAACCCAAAAAAAGTAAACGCTGAAACTGAAGTCAAATATTATAAGAACATATATATTAACATTTTTAAATTGGCTCACTTAATTTAAATTCCCCACTTATTTCCATTATTTGCTACGAAAAAATAATTAAATTAATGAAAAGAAAAAAAAGTAAATCCTTTTAAAGAACCCCCCCTCAAAACCTCTTAGCAATATTTTACATTTACAAATTACTAAAATAAATTAAAAATTCACAAAAAAAATGCTTGATATACTTAAAATATATTAATGAATTCAGAATGAAGTTGCAGAACCTCTAATATTTTGCTGAACACCTGATTTCAGCGGATACACTTGGGAACTGAGAAACACAGTCCTTTTAGACTCGTCTTTATTTCCTACATTGTATATAGAGCAGAAAATGAAGACATTTTCGAGGGATTAGGATGACGTCACGGATAAAAATATTTCAAATAAGAGTTGTAGATAATAAATTTGTAATCAACTATGTTTCCAGATTAACCTTGAATGCCTGTATTAGTAAAATATATTGATTTGAATCCATTAATAACACAGGAGTAAAGCTTGTTAAAGTGGCCGAAAAAGTGTCTCAAATGCGATAAATTCTTATAAATTAACACCCTTTTAAATTATGAATTTTTGTTCCATATACCAAAACTGATGGTGACAATTAGTAAGGAATTGAAAACCTTCAAATTGAACATTTGGGTATTCCATAGTGGGAAGATCACAGACAGACATCTGATTTATATCTAATTAATATAATGTATCTAGTATATTTATCTAATATTATTCTTATAATAATATATATCTAATATACGGTACTGTTTTCTGAGGATACGGTACTGAGCAGAGGATGTCTTGAAATAAAGACGAAACGTTGGCAAAAAGGTGATTCCATATATTTACCCTGACCAAACTCCGAGAAAAAGAAAAAGTGTTTGTTATATCTAATATATTTAATATAATATATCTGATTAATATCTAAACAAGTGATAGTTCAAATAAATCCTTATTAGGATTCCTGGTGTTTAGAATTCATTAAACTCCGATTTTCTCTTACCTTCCACTTACATTATTTCTTTTTCATATAAAGTGCAGTGATTATATGAACTAAAACCTATATCGATGTATTAGTGACTCTATGTAAATATTGTAAAAAAATAATAGAGGCTATACAAATTTTCTCTTAAAACACCGAACTGTTTAAGACAATCCTCATTGATGCTTTTTTTCAGTACTTTTGGGTAGCGAACGAATGACTTTTTTCTTCAACATCGGTTCAAATCCATTTTGTTAAATTTCGAACAATGTAAAATCAAATCTAAATCCAAAATTCGCTCAAATACAAAAAATCCATTTATTTTTACAACAAATGAATGAATAACGGCTAGAGTTACTTGTACGAGCTCCACCGTTTAAAATTATTTATAATTTTTTTTTCTTTTATGTTTTAATTCAAAATTAAGTGGTACTTGAACATGCTCCTTCAACCCTGGATATACCAGTTAGACAATACATCTTTCCGATAATACAATAACTTAACTTTTCATAAACAGCCATACATTCGATTTTACTTCAAGAATAGTCAGTAAAGCTTACATTGAATAAAAGATCATCTTTAGTTCTAATTGCAAACATATATCTACAATAGTGGTAATCTAGTGGCTAATAGTTATATTAAAAAATAAAGCTTAGGAAATTAACTTCTCTACAATACAAAATGCCATGATTTAATAATTTTCGTCACATACAATATGTGATGACGTATTGCATTGTTCATATTACCTATGAGATGCCCTTGAACACACAATTTAATTAGGACCATTAAATCAACATAAAGAAGCAAAAGACTGACTGAAAACTGTATACATACAATACAGTATAACTCATATACAATTAGTCATAACAAAAATCATATTATCAGAAATGGAACTGAAGTAACATATTTTGAATGTACTTGGGGTTCCATACTTGAACTTATATTCTATTTAAAAGTTTTGAAGTTTTAAACTGGTTAAATATGAAAAATTATCACTACTTAAAAATTAATGGTTTTAAAAAATCATGAATAATAAAGATTGTCTGCGTACCGAGTATATATAAATAACATTATAAATGTCTAACAACTGACTAAAAGAACACATTAACTACTATAACATTTAGTAAATTGCAGAGATAAAAAATAGAGATAATGACACTTGCTGCATCTGCACTTGTTAACCGGTGAATTCAGAAAAATCAATGTTACCAAGGTTTTCAAAATATGTCTGTTATGACATATTCTTCATTTTGCTATATTTTTCAAAGTGGATGATCTCACTAATAATTTTATTTTAAAAATTATTGTTTACAAAATATTTCAAATTTAAAGAATTAATAATCATTTGAACTTCTAGTGCTAACCTGCAGGTTATGCTTCTGCAGTACTGCATGATGGTCGTTAGGTGGAATTGTTAAGGATGACAAGTTTCTGTTCTAACTACTAGTTTTAAATAATTGTGACAATGGTTGTTTCGAAAACTGCACTCGGATTAGCAGTGGGTATATGTGGTACAATATTAGTTGGTTATTGTGTATATTTTGACAGAAAAAGGAGGAATGATCCGAACTTCAAGAAAAAATTGCGTGAGCGTGAGTCATTCATGTGATATTAAAACAATAAATTCAATTATGTATGTACCACCCCCTGTTTAACGGTTTGTAATTGGAATTTCAGGAAGAAAAGCCAACAAGGCAACTAAATCAGCTGAAAAAGTTACCAAGTTTCCAGATTTGACAGATAGAGAAGCTGTACATTCATTTTTCCTTCATGAGGTATTAGTTGTGGATTTAACCATAGAAATATTTAACCAGGAACCGTTTTATACTATTACCATATAGTATAAATTGTTAAATTCTAGATATTTATAGCCTAATTTTAATGCATAGCTTAAAAGAATGCATCATTCAACTTTATGCCTCAGGTTCAACTGGGTGAAGAGCTATATGAGCAAGGGGATATTGATGGTGGAGTGGATCACTTGAGTAATGCAGTAGCAGTGTGTGGTCAGCCAAATGACTTACTACGGATTTTTCAGCAAACTTTACCACCTCATATTTATCAACTTTTACTGCAAAAACTATCATTCCTCTCACAGGTAATTTAAATGTTATTTCTTTATAGTAGTATCATTTTGAAAATATACAAACATCTCAAATTTTAAAATCATTCGCTATGAACATATTTGTGTGCCAATTGCTTTTATTAACTGGTAGCTAGGTATTTATTTTGACGTTGGTTATCCATAACAAATATAATTTGTTATCTAATAATTATTTATTACTGTTTGTTATCAGATTGATTAATTAAACCAAAATCCCTTAGTGGACGCAATTTTGGTAACTGATTCAATTTAGTGGTAAACTACCAACTTATATACAGATAATATGATTGATGTTATTAATTTGAACTGACTTAAGATGTACAGGGTTCGAAACCGGTAGAGATAAGATACTAAGTTAAGATCCAATTAATTCATTTGGAATAAATAAATAAGTTCTATATTTTACTTATAGTAAAATTCTATTGCAATAAAATCCTTCATTCTGTTTTATGTGCCTATAATTTCTAAGTTACTACTTTAAGTGTTCTATTTTACTGAACGTAATTCAAGCAATATAAATAAACAGTTATTTTTAACCTATGCAGTCATTTAATCTTATTACCCTGAAATAAAACTTATATTATTCTAATTTATTCATATTTCATATATTATGTATATTTGTAATAGGACTTCTGGTTTGATTATGGCAATTCATTAAGTAATTTTGATGGAAAAGAAACTTGAATATCAGGTTATAAATGAAATAATTGATATTTATTAGCTTGATTTCCCGAATATATACTTCAATATTTAACACAATATACAAGGTTTTTATGCATATAAGGCAGATTTTCGGGTCGTTGCTAGCGTTTTCCCGATTTACTTTTAGATTTTTCAATTATGGCAATTTCAAATATTGCTTTCAATGAATACGAACAAAAATTGTCATTATATATATCCTTACTTTAAAATTCGAAATAGAATTCAAAGATTCTTCAAACTGAACGACAAAATTCAATTTCCACTAAATCGAAAAAAAGCACCAACACAGAGAAAGAGACACACTTACAAACAAATCAAATTTTCGGAATGATCCATTCAATTCAATTTGGAGCTGAAAAGAGAGAAAGGGCGACCAAGCACGCCGGAAACACAACGGCAGGAAACCGTCCCGGCAAACACATCCTCAAGGACCTGTTCCCCATCCTATCCTCTTCTCCTTCCACTTCTGCCATTTTCCCTAACCAACCCCGCCTATCCTACAGACGTCCCCCTAACCTCGGCGACCTCTTCTTCCACATAGACCTGGTACCCAGGAGAGTTTACCGCTCACCTGTGGGTGCGAGGGGCTGTGATCGTCGAGGTTGCCGGACCTGCCCGCTTCTCAACCCCATCCCTCACTTCACTTCACCTTCTTGCAACCAGTCCTATCCTGTTGCTAGGGACTGCTCTTGTACCTTCAAAAACTGTGTATACCAGCTGGAGTGTACCCGCTGTGATGCGTTCTACGTAGGCTTATCATCTAACATGCTCAGCCTCCGTATGAACGGTCATAGAGCATCCGTTAGCAACAACCAAAATTTACCTGTTGCCATCCACGTTAACTCCCACGGTCTCACCTGTAATGAATGCTTCAGAGTACAGATCCTGCGACAGATTCCTCCTGATGACTATACTGTAACCCTCAGAGCATCCGAGGAGGCACATATTTGCTTGCTCAAGGCACGTTCCAAACCCGGATTAAACCTTAAGCGATAAATATATTTTATCTTTATTTTATTTATTTATATATATATACTATTTTTATTTTAGTTAATATTTATTTATTATTTTTCTTTTATCTAATTTATTTTATTTATTTTTATTCCTATTTTTTAAATTGCTTTAATTATTTATTTTATATTATTACTTTTATTTGTAATTGTTCTTATCCTTGTATTTTTATTTGTTTCTCATCGCCTTACCAACTCTGTTATCTTCCTTTTTCATGCTTTTAGGTATTTTTCACGGTATTCCTTTTTATACTTCATTTATCTTCCTGCTGTTTATTTTACCTTCAATCAACCAGAACTGCTTTTCTTAATTCATAATTTTAATTTTAATATTAATTTTCTTCTGATCGTCTCTACTTCATTACTTCCTGAACCGGGCGCGCGTGGCAGCACGGTCGGTTGCCGGGACGGTTTCCTGCCGTTGTGTTTCCGGCGTGCTTGATCGCCCTTTCTCTCTTTTCTCCTGAAGACGGATCATCCGAAAATTTGAGTTTGTAAGTGTGTCTCTTTCTCTGTGTGTTGCTTTTTTTCATTTGTGAACTGATATATATATATATATATATAACTTTAAATTACACAAAGCACGACACAGAAAAGAGAATACAAAGAAAACTTACAGAATTCAATATTTCTAACTGTTTTTCGTCATCAGGAGAGTAGACTAGAAGAGAGGACGAAGTGAGAGAGATCTCCCCACGTCGAAGAACGGAGCGCGAATGAAGAAATAAAGAGTCAACCGAAGAGAGCAGCACTAGCGTAAAAGAGGAGCTAGGCACTAAACGTCGGAGAACGGAGAAAGCAAAAACAATAGATAAAATTATAAAATTAAAAATTATAAAAAAAGGAAATAATAAAAAAAAATAAAAAAATATTATTATAATAAAAAATGGAAAAAAAATAATAAAATAAAAAAAATATATATATGAATAAGAATATATAAGTTAAAAATAAAAGGAAATACAAATAAAAGTTAACGCTTCTGATTTAAACCGGGATCTGATCGGGCCCCCAATAACCGTATGTGGGCCTCCTCAGACGCTCTTAATGTCAAACTACGGTCATCAGTGGGCACTAGCTTAATGATTTGAACAGTAAAGCAGTCATTAAAAGAAAGGTTGTGGCTGTTGGCATGGATAGCTACAGGAAGCTGTTTGCGCTGACCGACCGAAGCTCGGTATATATATATATATATATGTGTAACCAAATAGATGAAACGATTCTTCGAACTAAATAAACTAGAATTTTCAAAAGAACACACAGAAAAGAAATCACTGAACTCACTACTACATTTGGATGTCTTCGTCATCATGAATAGATGTGAATCGCTCCAAAAGCTGATAACCACTGGCTTGGCGTTCAAACAGAAGCACTCAGACAGTGCAGCCAACTTTCGGAGGAAGAGCAGACAAGAAAGATAAAGAAGTAAAAGCCAAATAAAAATTAAGTGAATTAAAACGCTTACATAAAATTAAAATTAAAAACCAATAACAACTTGTAGAAAAAATAAATAAATATATATGAAAAAAAATTAAATTAACAAAAAAATAAATAAAAGAACAATTAACGATTGAGGTTAAGCCCAGGAGCAGATCTACCACCCAGAAGACTTCATATGGAAAGTATTTTCGACTTTATAGTGAACTAGCAAACGTACCCGTCTTTGACGGAATCAAAAATGCCATTATACTTGGTATTCCAAAATACCATGGAATATATACCAATTATGGTATTATGCTAATACTATAATTAGAAATTATAGATTAGTAGAAAATATCATTATTAGTACAGTGTTAAACAAAAGCCTCTGTATACACTAAATTTGCTGTCTGTCCTTCCGGTTCATGGAAAAACAAACAGTTGGAACCTCTAACTCTTGAGCAAGTAAACTCATAATAAGGGCTGAGAATTGCTCGTTTACAAAACTATTCTTAATAGATAGTGCATCTTGAACTCTGGGAAACCTTTTCAATGATGTCAAATACGCTATATATTTATATGCTCCAATGAAATTAAAATCAACTAACAATACTTACTTGCCAAACCTGTTTATTTTCAAAACAAACTTGCCTGTGAAGTTAGGAAAATACAGCTTAAAGCCCCATAACTTTGTTTCTGTACTGAATTATCAATCTATTTAGAGCCTATATTTTAAGTTAGGCATACACAAATCCAGTGTCAAAGTTTCAGCTCGCTATGTCTTATGGTGGCTAAGTTTACTTGTGACAAACGTTTTTGCTTTAAACGTCCATAACTTCATTTCAACGTTGAATTTCCAATCAATTCAGAGCATATATTTTAAGTTAGACCTACACAAATCTACTGTAAAAGTTTCAGCTTGATATGTCTTATGGTGGCTGAGTTTACTTGTGACAAAATTTTGCGGACAAACTGACAAACCGACAGAAATGTTTCTAAGGGTGGATTCGGTTTCTCCAATGTATGAAACATAAAAAAAACTTGAGATGAGTCACTTCTAAGCAATGTACAGACAAAATCATTATTTTATTTACATAGATATATATATCATTGAAAATAACAATAACAATACCTGTTTCTAAGTAAGCTTCCTTATTTTTCCTAATAACACTCTGGTTGCTATGTATAGCATATTTCTTTATATAAACCAAAGTTTGAGTGTATAATGAAAAAAGTTGAATTAGAAATGTTATATGACTCAATTCATTCTCTATTAATTTGTTGGTTGTGTATAAGATATATTGAAATATCATTGAGTTATGATGTTGAGAAAACATACTGCACTCATTCTTGTAGATCTGAATAACATATGTATAAGAAACACATAATAGTTAAACATATATTGTATATTATATGTAACCATGTTGTATATTATATTTAATTATTTGTTTCAGAGGATAAGGTTATCTCCCTCTGGCCCTGTGATGGAAGAGGATGTTGAATAGCCCTTTTTTTTTTTTAGCTTTGTTAGAAATATTTATTTCTAATGTAATTCCTTTGTTTAAAAAACCATATTGGTTATTCTGAAAGTGTAGTCTGTTGATAGGTATTTAACCTGACACTATTAAAGTATGATTTTCAGTGACAGATTTCAGTATATTCCTGAATAAAAGTGTCGAGTTTTTAACTGAAGTTAGTGCTGGTTCGGTATTTTAGGATAATTTACAAATTTATATGGTTATTAGTACAACAGAGGTTGAATATATTTTTTGGAATATAAGTACTGAAATCGGCCGATTTCAGAAAGTGTCAGTTATCAAGAACCACATGTATAAGAAAATGTGTAAATTAATTAATTAGTAGCACTCTGAAAAAAAAATTGTGAACTAACTTAACTGAACACATTCAGTAGGGTTTTGATGGTAGAAACATTTTGAAACTGGTCGAATAGGGAAGAAATTAACAAAGAATAATGTAATTAATATTTTAACAATAGATTTACGAATTG
Organism: Hermatobates lingyangjiaoensis; assembly: GCA_026182355.1. Taxonomy (NCBI): domain Eukaryota; kingdom Metazoa; phylum Arthropoda; class Insecta; order Hemiptera; family Hermatobatidae; genus Hermatobates; species Hermatobates lingyangjiaoensis. The sequence continues at coordinate 381,151 of JAPFBL010000034.1, read as the reverse complement.
TTGTTGTAATAAAGAACTGAAATGCAAATGTGAAAGATTTGTACATATTATTTTAATTTTGAGCAATCATTTATTATTTAAAATTAGTTAATTTAATCTCAAGTCTCCCCGTTGTCTTATATCCAGTTGATTTTTTTTTTATCAGCAATTATTTCCTTCCTGAATATGTACGTTAAATAATATACCCCAAAATGTTGGAAATCATAAAAACATGTGAGTTAGAAAATCAAGGATGCAAACACAACCGAAATTATTATTTCGTTGATCCAGAGGGGGGCATTAAAGCACAATAAGGACTTGCCATACGGTTAACCCTAAACTCTGAACTAGTTCGTTTTCGGGAATCCTTCTCTACATCTGCTATGCCTCAAGTTGGGAAACACTGATTAGACCATCATTCTGGAGTGAAAACTTGTTCAGTTATCACAGTTTTTACAATATTGTTTTTTTTTTTTTAAATGAATGGTTACAGGAATGTAAGATGCAATGTTTAGAAAGTAGATTTGTTTACTTTTACAGAGGTAATGTTTTCAGACTTGTAAAGGACAATCGTTGAAAAACTAATGTTAGTTGCAACACGTTATAGTAAGAGTTTCAAGTAAACAATTTCTTATGTTTCGTAGGATTAATACGGTCTTGCCATTAGTAATTATATTTTCAAAATGTGTTAAAAACCTTTTTACTTTTTGTTTGTATTTTAATATCAAATTAACAAAATTATTATATATTCTTATTTTTTTTGTTTTGTTTTATAAAGTGCTTATATTATATTCCTACTGTTGCGCTTCTTAAAGTGAAAATAATGTATAATTATATTTCTCTATTAGAAAAATAAATGAACCACCTATAGTATTTCATAAAAGTTAAATTTGGTTTTCCCTTGGTATTTCTTTTTTATTTCCTAAAATTCCTAAAGCTTTTTCTAGTTTAAATTTTGAAAGGGGATGAAATACTGTAAATAGTTTTTTAACGTCCCCACGGGTAAAACAGAACAACGTTCCGAGTTGTGTGAAATCTAAGCGGTTAGGAGGCTTTTCCTCCGAACAAAAACTAAGAAGAAAGATTTTTTATCTTGATGAAACGTCCTCACACCACGATGTTCGTAAAGGAATTTACAATTATTTTATTTCAATGCTAGAAAATGTACCCGTCTTTAACGGAATCAAAAATTCGATTATACATTCCAAAATATCATTAGAAATTGTAGAATAGTAGAAAATATCATTATTAGTACAGTGTTAAGCAAATACCTCTGTATACACCACATTAGCTGTCTGTCCTTCAGTTTCATGGAAGAACAAAGAGTTGGAACCACTGAATCTTCAGAAGGCAAACTACAGTTGACCATGTGAGAAAAACTTGGTCTCACTCACTTCAGTTCTGCGGTAGATAGTTTCCTCTTCCGACTTAGTTACCGTCATTGCAAAACAGGCGCTGATGGAACATTGCAATCGTTTGAATGGAAACGGATAGTGGCTCGGAATCAGTGGTACGCGTGGTATACACACAGACTTCCAGTACCACACCCAGTCATAATGTCCACCTCTATGTTGTATCTGTGCAGAACACGAACTTAAAGTCGAGTCCCGTTGCGCATATTTGGGGCAGTCGCGTCTTGTAATATGAAATTTGTTACTGCTACTAAAACAGCATCATGATTGGTGCTCCTGCTTGAGGTTTTACTCATGAGCAGGCAGTCATGGAGCTAAGAAATTCAGTTGGCTGATGAACTGCTTCCTCATCACTAATCACTCTGTTTAATGACCTGTAGGTTGTTTCCTCTACTTGATTTAGCGTAAGAACCTGTTTGTTCATTTTTCTTGCCTGTTCATTAGTAAGGTCTGAGAATTGCTCCTTCACAAATTCATTTATTCTGAATAGATAGTACATCTTGAACTCTAGTATAGTACATCTTGAACTTTACTATAAGTAAACTTAAATAAAACTTCTTGGGTATATAATATATACTGTCTCATTTAAGCATAATATAATAGTCTAAATGGGAGATGTTCATTAGTCTTTCATTCCTGAGGTAGAACAGATAGTGATTGATCCACTATCAACTATCCACTATTGAGTTGAATGGGGTTCAACCCCATTCCTCATTTCACTTCACCTTCTTGCAACTAGTCCTATCCTGTTGCTAAGGACTGCTCTTGTACCTCCAAAAACGGTGTATACCAACTGGAGTGTACTTGCTGTGATGCGTCCTACGTAGGCTTATCATCTAAAATGCTCAGCCTCATAGTGGCTGACACAGCGATCATAGAGCATCCGTTAGCAACAACCAAAATTTACCTGTTGCCATCCACGCTAACTCCCACGGTCTCACCTTTAATGAATGCTTCAGAGTACAGATCCCTCCTGATGACTATACAGTAACTCTTAGAGTATCCGAGGAGGCCCACATCTGCTTGCTCAAGGCACGTACCAAACCCGGATTAAACGTTAAGCGATAAATATATTTTATCTTTATTTTATTTATTTATATATATATTTTTTTATTTATTTATTGTTTTATTTATTTTTATTTTTTAAATTGCTTTAATTATTTATTTATTTTTAATTGATCTTATCCTTGTATTTTCAATTGTTTCTCATCTCCTTACCAACTCTGTTATCTTCCTTTTAGGTATTTTCACGGTATTCCTTTTCATACTTCATTTATCTTCCTGTTGTTTATTTTACTTTCAATCAACCAGAACTCCTTTTCTTAATTTTAATTTTCTTCTGTTCGTCTCTACTTCATTACTTCCTGAACCGGGCGCGCGTGGCAGCACGGTCGGTTGCCGGGACGGTTTCCGGCCGTTGTGTTTCCGGCGTGCTTGGTCGCCCATTCTCTTTTCTCCTAAAGATGGATCATTCGATAATTTGAGTTTGTAAGTGTGTCTCTTTGTCTGTGTGTTGGTTTTCTTCATTTTTGAACTGATATATATATATATATATATATATATATATATATATAAGCAATTCATTAAAACCATTCCACAAACTAAATTTAGAAATAGCATGTATAAAGGCGATCCAAAAACTCTACTCTATTTCGGTTGCCTCGTTATCAGGTAAAAAATATATCACTACGAAAACAAGTGACGACTAAAGTGAAGTCTCATTGAAGAGGCACTGAATCAGTGTAGTTAACTTACAGAGGGAGATGAGACAAGAATAATAGGGAAAGTGAAGAAAACCAACCATTTTAATAAATAAACAAAAATTTGAAAAACCAGTAAAAAAACTAACTATAAAGGAAAAATAAATAAGTAAACAAAATTTAATAAGACTAATAATAATAAAGAAATGTTAACGACTGAGGCCAAATGAGTGCTATTTTGAAGAACTAAAAGTGACATTGGGTTTGGATCAGGATGATTATTCATCCGTAGTCTCAGCTTGGTGGAAGCTAAACCCGAATAGAGAGCATTATAGTGGGTGCAATCCAATCGATAAACAAAAGTTACCAGAAAGAAGTACAGGAGGTTTTCCGAGGAATAAGGATGGTAAGTGTGATTGCTAAGGAAAGAATATAATGATAATAGAAAATGTAAGACAACCACGACGTCCGCATTGAACCATACCACAAGCAGTATAGGGATGCTTTGGAGAAGAGATATGTGAGAGATTGATCTGAGATTAGCGGTCTGCGGTAGAAGACAGAAGGCGCCTCCCTGAAGATACAAGAAGTAATGGACGACGAAGAAAGTTTAGCGAAAAACTCCTAGCCTGTGCCAAGCCAATGAGCACTAGGTAAATAAGTAGTAATGAGAAAAGTGGTTTCACTGCAATCCCTCCTAGGATCATGATACACATCAGCAGGGAATAAAACTAGGAAAACGACGATGGGCAGAAAATTTGTTCTTATATCATGCTTCTCCATGAAGGTTGGCAAGAGAGGGAACCTGATCTGAAGGTAAAAATCACCATCAAACGGAAGGCATTATGACTGAGAACAAAATCAACCAACTGAACAATAAAATTAGTGGATAGAATAAGAGGTTAATCCAATTGAAATGTAAAGGACTGTGACATAAATTGTAACCATGAGAAAGGGATGACAAAGGTTTTCGGAAATGCAAACTGACATAACAATAAAATTATATCTCTTTACACAGTCAATATTATCTGGTGAAGTGGGATTTCAATTTATTTGTAAATTACTGCTGATTACTAAAAATTGTTTTACTTTAATAAAAGTATGAGGAAAACCTCATATACACGAATTACTTGGAGTAATTATATACATACGACAGACTTGAAAAAACAATACTCAATACTTTAGTTTACAAGTTAGGGGGTCAGGCTAGCTCAGTGGTTACGTGCTTGCCTCTAATCTGATAGGACCGGGGTTCAATCCCCACCTGGCCCTCGATTTATTCATGCGGGAGGTGAATAAATGTGGGCACGTCGTCCCTCGGAGAAGGACGTTAAACTGTCGGTCCCGAGCCTGTACGATGTCAGGTACTCGTTAAAAAACCCTACTCTAAATACACTTGAGTTAGGCAAAATTTAGAACTCCCACTGTAGAATCAATCTTCATTGTGTGGTATCACAAAGGGCCAATGCTCGGCCTAAGTGTGTTCCCTTGTGGAACTGCCACTGAAACCTAACCTAACCTAACCTAGTTTACAAATTCCCGTATTAATGTATAATACTATTTTAAAAATGTAATCAATTAAAACCTTTCATTTAAAGCAGGAATACAATATGTTTTAGGGAATGTTTAAATATTTTTCTATAGAAGTCAAAAGCGTATTTTAACATTTAAAACAACATTTTTCATATGGCCAAATAGCAGAGGAGAATACAATATTACAGACATTTCTATTCTGATTCATTTGATGTTTATTGTAGCAGAATCAATAAAAGATGTAATTCACTTTTGAGGAAAAGATATGATTTAGTTAAAACATATTGGATAAGTTAGCAAAGAGAAGGAAAGTTAATTTGTACTAAAAGCGAGAAGCTAATTCAGGCGGAGGAGTCAGCTTCAAGCAAACTACCTTAGGAGTCAAGTTAGATGTTGGATATTGTCTTGTTGTACGGAGATGATCCAAGTTTATTTCCCCTGTATAAATATTACACAGCTGAAAAGGGTTGCCACGAGGCTTGAGATTTCAATACAACTTCTTAATCTACCCCCTTAGTTAACATTTAGAAGGGCTCAATCTAATCAATCTGGTCTGGCAAAGCTGAGAAATCTGTCTCGCTGCCTCCCACCTCCAGCATTCCCACTTAGCCAAAGTGCCGTCCTTTACAATCCGCCAAGCCCAGTTAACGCCATTATAATTAACAACCTTTGTCATTATTTGCAAATTAATTTCAAAACTCAATCTATGTTTAGAAACCTTACTCATTAAGTTTCTAGGAGTGTCGTACAACAAAAATATAATTCTAAAAAATCTGGAGTGGCCTACACTCTACTTTACTATAAGTAACTTAATGTCAAATTTCTTGAGTATATAAAACATAACGTCTCATTTAAGCATAACGTAAACATCTAAATGGGATTAGCCTTTCATTCCTGAGGTAGTACAGATAGTGATTGAAGGACATATCAATTTATAAGCTTATTTTTGTACATCACAAATAATTTATTATTTGCAAATAATTTCATTAGTATAACTACAGCAGTAATAACATTTTTGAAAAACCAAAGTGAACATTTCTTGAAACGATTTATTCTCCTACAAGAGAATGGCTTTCGTTCAAACAGCCAGTGGATTTCTTACATCGTTTACTTGACATCCTTCTACATTGAATATTAAAGTAAAATTTTAAAATTTAAAACAGGAAAATACCCTTTTTTTCTCTGAAAAACACCTTGAACAGCGAAGAAAATGTTATTTTAAGGTGATTTGTTAATTAAAGATGTACGATAATTACATTTATTAATCTCTAAACGAAAGATTCCAATTATGAATTATCATTTACATTTTTGGTCTTTTATAGAATTATTATACTGGGAATTTTAATCTTTAAAATAATAATAATAATAATAAGCTTCTTAGTATTTAATAAGATCATTTTCCTTCCCCTTTGTCAAATAACATATATACGAATTTTTTCTGAGTGAGTGTTATTATTTTCCTGCACAATATTATTCCTCTTACATCTCATATAAGTCAATAAACAATTTAAATTATTCCTTTATAAATATCAATTTTATCTCAGTGGATTTGCTCAAAAAATTTCTAAGTCAATGTAAACAATGTAAAAAAATATAAAAAATTCGACAAGTATAGCAGGTGATCTCTCAGTCTAGGATAAACAAACAGTTTTTATAGCGTTATTGCTCTTTTCCGTAATTGAAACTTCATGAATTTTTTTTTTATGAATTGCTAATTTTTGTTCCATTTTTGGTCAAATTTTCATTATTTTTTAATGAGCCGTTTCGCGTCAAAAAATCATTTTCTGAAAACAGAAATCGTACTGTAACGCCCCTTTAGCGAATGTAATTTTGAAAAAAAATATCTCAATTCATTCTCCACATAATGTTCTATTTTTAGGCATAGTTTCATTGTGATCCGTCTAACAGTATGGCTTGTATCGCTCTCACAAGGTTTTAGATTGAATTAATTATATGTCAAAATTTTTACATTTAATTGAAAAAAAAATATTTCCTGTTGTTTTAAAATTCTGAACATATTTTTCGTTTGTTCCATTTGTAACCTCAAAGATAATGTCAAAATTTCAAAACTCTAGGGTTATCAGTTTAGGAGAAATAAATGTTTTCAAAAAAACGGTTTTTGGCAAAAAAAGTGACTTTCCCATCATGCATAATTCTTCCCAAACAATAGGGATCTTCTTCCCTATGGGGCCCATTTTTGTGTAAAATATCAACTTGATCCATCAAAGATTCTGGACCGTAGCGTGGTAACAAGCAATGCTAACAAACGCACCCACTCACACACACACAGACATCATCGTAAAAACTTGATAAAACGACTTCTGGGACTTCAAAACATGTAATTCCGTCAAAATCTCGAGATCGAATTTTTTCACGATCACTATACTTTACTTATAGTAAAGTAAAAAATAATCGGTTTCTATTATATTAAAATAAAATTACAATATTTACCTTTTCACTGAAAGTAAAATAATTTGTCAGCTTGAGATGTTAAACGTCAAATTTCGGTTTTTACAAATGATATAAATTGTTAATGCGAAAGTGGCATTTTTATTTAAATTCCTCTAAAAATATTGATCTCATCTACCATCCATAAAATTAATCCTAATTAATCTTAAGAATTTAAATGATTTGCGAAGTATTAATTCAAAATAATTTAGCGAAATTTAACTTTTTGAATAATACTATTGTTTTGAGGTGATTTAACTTTATTACAGTGGCAACAATTGTTTCCAACCTGCCTGTGTAAATTTCGTGTTGGAGAAGTCTTCCGTTATTTCAAAAATGGTGAATTCTAGGACTGCTATGGGAATTGCATTCGGAATATGTGGTACAATATTCTTAGGATATTGCTTTTATTTTGATAGGCAAAGAAGGAGTGATCCGAATTTTAAGAAAAAATTGATGGAACGTAAGTACAGTTGATTACACAAAGAATATAAGTGTATATCCAAAAGGAGGTTTTAAATATATTTTTTCTTTAAAGTAATGAAGAAGGAGATTTACAAGGAAATCAAGGGATCTTAGGCACACCCTGATTTATTTGATATTTACCCAATATATCCTTAAAGAATGAGTTTATTCGTTGAGAAAATTAAATTAATTTGTTTCGATGGGAGGTTTCATTGGTTATTAACCTTATTTTCTTAACTTATTTGTAGGGCTTTAGAACATTCAATAATTGGAATAAAGTATTACTGTCGCATTGTAATAACGAGTGGTCATGTAATTGTGCGATTCAGTATTAGTTGCGTTCACACTCTATATATTATATATACTTGTAATTGCAAAATTGTATGCCTATTTCATATTCCAGGAAGAAAAGCTAAGAAAGCAAGTAAAGCATCCGCGAAAGTTGTTAAATTTCCGGACATGTCAGATCATGAAGCTGTTCAGAAATTCTTCCTCAGTCAGGTTATTTATATTCTATCTATATATCTATTCTAAAAAACTTCATTATTGTGATTGCATAACGCCTTACAACAAATAACTGAAGATTAATTATGCACTAATTTAGAAAGAACAAACATTCTGATGATTATTGGAGTCGATTAAATATGTTGCAAGAAATTACTGTGCTGAGTTAAGTTCTATGTTTTTTACCCATTATTTCAATTAATTGACAAATGTTAGTGTTGTGTAAGTAATTTTGATTAGTCTATTTTAGGTGCATGAGATTTGACGCATATAAATTGGTTCCTAGTTAAAATGAATGATATACTAATTGATGTATCAAGCTATCTGTAATGCTTTTTAACTGGTCGTTGTAGAAAATTTAGAACTCAAAATTGATCATTACGTACTATTTCTTATTAATTACAATGAGTGAGAAGGGGGGGAAATTAGCAAGTTTAGTGATAGTATTCTATAAATACTATCTTTATAACCCATTTGATATATATATATATATATATATATATATATATATATATAGCTTTCACATTGTCTTTATGAATATAGGAATTTTTTTTTAATATTTTAGGTTCAGTTAGGTGAAGAATTATTGAGTCAAGGAGATATTGAAGGAGGAGTGGAGCACCTTAGTAATGCTGTGGCCTTTTGTGGACAACCGAATCAATTGCTTCAGGTTCTCCAACAAACTTTACCTCAACAGGCATTCCAGCTTCTATTGATGAAGTTACCTGCAGTAACAGAGGTATTTGTTGCATCAAAGTTACTATTTCACTTCCAGATAATTATGGAAAGCAACAGTTGTATTTAGTAACATTCTGAATTATGGAATACTGTAACTAGCTCTGAAGGGGATTGTTATAACGGAAAATGGGGGCAGGGGTGTGTGTCGACGTCACTCTGTCATCTTTAGAAAGAAGGAAAACTACTCTGACTGAAACTTTCAATAAGGGAAAGTCCAAGTAAAAACAGAGTTTCCGGTCGGCCAAGAAAGGAAAGTTTAGGACGTAGCCATTAAATTGTAACATGCAGTGGATAAAATTAAAAATACAGGTAGTTCTATGGAAAATACTTTAACAAATGGAGAGAATAGGAATTTAGAACTGAACAATTAATAAACAAAAATGCATATCAGTTGTTTCAAAAGAATATGACTTAATTCAATATGGCATATTTGTCCATAATTACCCTTGGTTGTGGTACATCAGTTTATAATAGGCCCATATGCATTGTAAAAGTAATTATTAAGATATTTTCAGAACTTTTTTTCGTTGAGTACTATTATGTTGTACATGGTATTCCAATTAATTAAAATTTTGAAGTTTCTGTCTCATGGTAGATGAGTGAAACTAATGAATGGATAAGGTCATATCTGTTCAAGAAAGGAAGAAACAATTAAGTTAAAAGTGATAATTGGTCCATGTCAGTTTAAAAAGAAAGCTCAGATGATGTCTTTCTGATGAGTGGGTCTTGTCAGATCAAATAAATAATATATACTCGTATTATTAATATGGCAAACCGTCATACCTCGTAAGATGATCTTGGAGTCACTGGAGCGCTTTCGGACGTTGTCCATCTTCGATCGCAACTAACCTACTCCAGACTGGCTGTGTTAAATACATGCATATTATTATTACTACTGAGGTTAGTATGATTTATGTTAGTAGGTTAGTTGTGATCGAAGATGGACAACGTCCGAAAACGCTTCAACGACTCCAAGATCATCTTACGAGGTATGACGGTTTGCCATATTAATAATATAAATCATACTAACCTCAGTAGTAATAATAATATGCATGTATTGAAATAAATAATAACTCTAGGGCTTGTTTTGAACATATAAACGAAATAGTTGTCATATTATATATGAATTACTCTTCTGGATGTGTGATAGATAACATAGATTGATGTATATTTCAAAAAGAAATCTGCAAGTTCACACTGAACTTTTATTGTTTGTAAAGATATTATCAAACTTATCCAAACAGTTTACAAAATGATTCTAGAGATCTAGATCGGCTTTTTATAAGTATGTTCATAAATTAAGATGTACCGCTTCTTTACAATTGGTTATTACTTTACTATAAGTAAAATATAGTGATCGTGAAAAAATTCTATCTCGAGATTTTGACGGAATTATATGTTTTGGGGTCCCAAAAGTCGTTTTATTTGTTTAAAAATTTACATTCACCAATCACTAAATTTTGTCGTAATGGCTCTTCTGAATATGGTGAAGGTTTCCTTTAAGGCTATATTCGATATTGGATTAAATGATACACAAATTACTTTGACTAATAGTTTGTGCATTTTAAGTATTTTGATGTTTTTGCAAATTTCGAAGAAGTACGCAATGGTTAAATGATAATAAATGGGACTGTCATATTAATGGTATGTTTACCCATGAATTGTTTGACCCAATGATTAGTACATCGCTAATTGTTTGTTTCAGAGGATAAGTATGGCTCCCACTGGCCAGATGGTGGAAGAAGACGTTGAATAATTAATTTATACTGGCGCTAGATTTATTAGAAATACATTTTCTAATATTTGTCTAAACTTTTTGAAGCCATATTGGTTTACACTTTACATGTATTTGTAGTTTTGGTTTAGTGTTTTGATTTTTTCTATATTTATTATCTATTTTCTAATTTTTTTATGGTATGACCAAGTCGTACTTATGAATTCAGTCACTAAACTGTACTTAACAGTTACTTTTGTAAGTTTGTTGCTAAATATATATACCTGTTTCAAAGTTTGGAATATTTTAATTTACCTTACAAACTATGAATTTCTTTAATTTTTGAATAGAAGTAGACTTAATAACAATTTTATTAATTGACTAGTGACTAGACTTGGTATTCATGGAAACAGCAACTATTTCAGAAAATATTTACAAGGGTAAACTATGTTTGAAAAACTAACGGAGCTTCATTAACTCCACAGAACAAGTAGGTCAGAGTAGATATCACAAATAGAGCAACTAGCAAAGGTTGGGAAAGTTCCTAAGATCGAAAAATAGGTGGTATGACGAATGATAGCACAACTAGCAGAGCTTTAGAAACTATTCTAAACAGGGAGGCCCTACAAGAAGATATGTAAATAAAACAAAACCCAATAGTGCTTCCGAAACTCCTTAAGACAGGGAAATCTGACTAGAAGAACTGAAAATACAGCCAGAATTAATTAGCAATTAAACGTCGAAAAGTGAAACGATCAAGCGAACATTAAAAAAAGACATTAAACTAGGTCAGTCTGTAATGCGTAATTGAATTATAATCAATAGTTATGAAGGAGAAAAAAAACCGACGTTTCGGGTTTATTTTAAAATCTTTCTCATAGGTAAAAGTAAGAATTTTTTGAAAACTGAATACACTAGGTCGTTCTCAATAAATTTCATAGTTACCAAACTATGGATGTATGATGAAATTAAACATTTTAAAAACATGTTTATTTTTCATTTAATGAAGTAAGGAATATTTAATTTAATGAAATAAAAATCAAGATCCAAACCACAATAAGAAGACGAAGACTGCTTGTTACGGTTGAAAGACCTTAAGTCTTTTTTCTGATTTCGTACTGTGGTTTGCATATTTATATATGTATATATAGTAGTTCACAAAGGAAAGAGAAAAACACAACGATATTTCGATATTCGTCGTTATCAGACAGAAGTAGTCCCATTGAGTAGCTGAAGCCAACTGAACGGATGGTCGAATGCGACGAACATGCACGCACTCTGTTGGCCGCCCTAGGTAAGACTACTAACTATAGAGAGAAAATTATCTACAAAAAAGAACAAGTAAAAATAACAGAAGGAGAAGAATATTAAATGAAGCAATGAGTAATTAAAAAATAAAAAAAAATTAACGGTACAAGTTGAGGCCAGGAGGAGGAGAGCGGGCTTTGAGAAGACGGTACAGGGATCTGATTAAAGACTTGGACACGGAAGCAGTGATTAAGTCCAGATATATATATAAAAGAAATTCAATAATATATCAACTGTTTGATAAAACAGGTGTATTATGTAATCGGGATTCGGTCAATTTGCTAGGTACAAAATCTCGACGCCGACGTATCGGTTTTATTTTGAAATCTTTCCCATAGGCCGAAGGAAGATTTTTTTGAATTATAAAATGAACTTTACATCATTTAAACAAACTAACAATGTTAACTGGTCAAACATTCGACTAGACTAATCAGATAACATTAGAAGTAACCTATTTATATTCAGGTTACTTGAATGTTATCTCATTAGTGTACTCGAAGGTTTTGACCAGTTAAGATTCTTAGTTCGTTTAAATAATATAAATTTCATTTTCTTATCCAAAAAAATTCTTATATCTGACCATAAAAAAAGGTTTTAAAATAAAACCGAAACGTCAGCAACGAGAGTTTGGTTTTTAAATCTAGAAAATTGACCGAATCCCGATTACATAATACACATGAATATATAAGGAAATTATCACTAAAGTAGTCAAAGAAATAGGCAAAAGTTCTTAATAGCTATGATTATTTCTTCTTTTACACGTTTTAGTGGTGATATCCTTGATTAAAGAGTCACGTGTGTGTATAATACATATGACACTTCTGATTATACATACATAGATACATAAAATAAAAGATTTCACTTAAACACGTGAAATAGCAATCAATGATATCAAGGATCTTCCAACCGTAACAAGCGGTCTTCGTCAGAGTCAAAAATCCAACCAAAAACTCAGTTGGGGTTTTTGACACTGACGAAGACCGCTTGTTACGGTTGAAAGATCTTAGTCTTGTTTCCCCATTTCATATTGTGGTTTGATCATTGATAGATACATGAATAAACCCATAGGCAGCGGCATGGATAAGGTTAAATTATGACTATACCCAGCAGGGCTATGCAATTACCATGCAATTTACTATTTGCTCAGTTTTGAGTACAAATCTTTGTTGAGATGTAAAGGTACTATTTTAACTTCGATTAGAAGCATTGTAGTAACTTCAATAATTAGTAACTTCAGCATTGTAGTACCTTAAATTAGAAGGTACAAGTAACTTCGAAGTGAAATATGTAATGACTCACATCGCATTTAAATTTTACTTTACTTATCTTTTTTTTTTACCCTGGGAAGTTCAATTTAATTAAGGAAGCCTTCATTAGGTTGATCTTTCAACCTTGGTTGACTGTTGGTCTTCCACTCATTTGAAATGTCATCTTTATCACAGAACAGTAATCTACACAAAAATAGTCTGATCATTCCTAAGTTTTTTTTTTAAGGATTCTTCCACAAATTCGCGCTGCCGCTGCCACACTGCCATCCAACCTAAACATTTTCATCCATTTGGTAATAAAGTTCCAACTTTCCTTTAGTCTTTCTTTCCTTTATTTAACTTCAAACTTTATACAGTAACAGTAGTTTTCAGTTCAACCAAAGAACGCCGTTTATTTTTCATTAGTTAAAGCCATATGTCGCAAGTGATTCTGAAAAAGAAATATTTTTAAAATAACCAAAAGTTATAACTAGGTACATAAAGCTTTACTTTTTTGAAGATTTCTTGTTAACCAGGAATATTTACAGTTTACAAGTTTTTGAAGTGCACACAGACTTTACATCACAGCCGTTTCCTATATAACTAATTAAACAATGCTTCTAAGACGAAGTTAAATTGGAGCGAAGCACAAAGGAATTAATTTTTGTGCCTTCAGAAAGAAAGAGGAATATTATTGAAAGTGCACTCATAAAGAAGTTCTATGGAAAATTATTGAGCAATAGTCCTGGACTTTACAAACTGGATGAAATATTGATAAAAGATATAAGTAAGACGAAGTTACGAAGGAGTCACTTCGAAGTCACATTTTCACAATGTTTCTAATCGAAGTTTAATGTTCTAACCTTTACATCTCAACAAAGATTTGTACTCAAAACTGAGTAAATAGTAAATTTTATGGTAATAATATGGTTCAAAAAACAATTATTCAGAATAATAAATCTTTATTATAGTCTTTTTTTTTATAAAATAACCAATAACAAAATATTGAGCAGCGAGTGCTCTTTCCTACACCATTGTCACCTGTCCCAAGAAATGGCACTAGCTCGTCAGATTAGAGTGTCTTGCTTTGTCTATAACGTCAAGGGCACCCTTGGTAATCAGTCTGGCGGCGAGGTCACAGCCAAGAGCGTGGGCTGCTGCTAAGCGATCAGCACAGCCGTCCTCAGGCACCGCAAGGCCGCAGTAACGCAGTCCCTTATCACCGCCTCCTTCTTCATTCTTCTTGTCTCTCAAACTTAACAATGACTAATAATAAAGCAAACCTTTTCAAGAGAAACAAATACAATTTTTAAAGAAAGCAGGAAGTAATCAACTTAAGAAGTCATCCTTATATTGAGAACAAGTTTTTCTTTTTGTGAAAGACCCAGTCCTATGTAGATAACATTCAATAATAATGGAGATAAATAGGTCTAGAATAAAGCATATCATTCAATAACAGTAAAACTTTTACACTCAAATTGGCAAACTTGGAAACGTACATGTCTGTTTGATCATAAAGAATACGAACATAATCTGTTTTATTTATTTGAATTTGTCAATTCTACTTGAAGCTTGTATATCGCATTAGTCACGTTCAATAATAAAATGTTTAAAATTCGTAGATGAAAATCGGCAAAAATTTGCTCAAAAACATTGAAAGAGTATGACGGTGAGTGTTCAAAGGTTAGTGACATATGGAAGAGGGCGTTATTTCAAAAAGGGTGGTTCTCTTGCATGACAACGCGCACTTTGAAAGCTGTGATATATTTTGCTACATCTTCATTACATCTCAGATCATCCTACTTTCATTTTTGCCATAGAAAAGACTTCTTAAGCGGTAAGAAGTTCTCCGGCGACGAAATGGTGAAAACAGTACTTAAATGGTTCAAACTAAATTCTGGCAGGCAGAAGGAATTAGTCCAGAAAGTCCAGGGGTCTTAATGTCATTAAACAAATATTATTCGTGTATATTAATTGACATTGCTCACTGTTTAAAGTTTCTCATTATACAGTTAGTAGTTTCCTGTCAATGTATACCACGAGTCTTAAGTTCATCATCCTGCTTTCTAAAATCTGAGCATTTTCTTACCGAAGATCAGAAGGGATTTCATTAAGGTTGACTGAAAGAGAGTCGATGAGCTCCTCCTTACCATCAAGAGTCCACACACCAGCGGTAAGGGTCAGTAAAAGTTCAGTATTCACTTCTGTCGTGACGGCCATGGGAGCAGAGCATCCAGCTCCCAAGCAGGCCATCAGACTACGCTCAGCAACTGCCCTAAGAGTACTGAACTCGTCGCTAAGTCGCCAGTAGAGTTTGCTGTCTGCCAGTCTACACTCAACGCCAAGCGAACCTTGCCCCACAGCGTACAGCATATCATCACATTCCAACACCTAAAAACAGCCTGTTACTCATTCAACCAACTAATCCCAAAATAATAATTAGTCATTTACCTGTGATATTCTGTGGTCCCATCCCATTCGGTTTACGCCAGCAACAGCCAGAATAATACCATCGAATAAACCTTGGTCCAATTTGCGCAGTCTTGTTTGTAGATTCCCTCTTATACTATTTACAACAAGTTGAGGATATTTCCTTCGCAGCTGTGCAGTCCTTCTTAAAGAACTGGTTCCTTGAAATGTTTTTAAAATTAAATAAAAAGAAAAGGAAATTTTATTAAATACTAAATTTAATAAATTAAATGATTACCATTAATTACCATTTCTCCGGCGACGAAATGGTGAAAACAGTTCATAAATGGTTCAAACTAAATACTTTGAACGAAATGGTGAAAACAGTACATAAATTGTTCAAACTAAATACTTTCATAAATATCAACTAAAATTCAATGTATGAATATCCATAAATAAATTTATGGAAATACAATTTTCAAATAACAGATTGGGAAATTCACATCTTTAAAGATAAATTATATTAAATGAAAGAGATAAGTACTCACCAATAACACTACCACTAGGCAGTCTTGATAAACTAAGTCCTCTGTGTTTCGAGTGTAAAATTAATGCATCCCTTGGATCTTCTCGTCTAAAACAAAAATTAAATCAATTTAATGCCATAAATCCTTAACTTTGAAATGTGATTAAAATGAAATGGGTTCCAAACTCTCTAAACTGAAATTATTAACAATGCCTGAGGATTAACAAGATCCGAATGAAGAGAAAGAGCAGAAAGGAAAGGTATTTAGGACCAACAATTCTACATTTATATTATTTTCTTCCAGTATTTTCATAAAAACAAACTTGGTATATGTGAATCTTCAAATTGGTAGTTCAAACAATATAGTATACAAATTACTGCAATCCCTGTAGCAGCATACTGTTCTACACTTACATAGGTTAACTGCACTACACTTACACCTACATGCAAATAAGAAAGTTAAAAATCGAACCACTGAAATCCTTCAAATAATACCTTACTAAGATCATAATAAAAGCACTCGATATAGTTTTCTTTACATCAATTTATCATTCATTACAACGTTCAAATTAGGATAAACTACATCTGGGGCAATTCTACTCAAGTTACGGAATAATATTACAAAAGTAAGATAATTGTTCGATCATATAATGAAACTATATAACCAATATAATAAGCATACAATTATCTAATTTAAAACTCACAGACCAGAATGACCTATAATTTAGACCAAAAAGTTACAAATAATTTAATCAAAATTATGTAAAAAAAAGTATACTTTGAAATAGCTCCAATGACAAGTCCGTCGGGTACACTAGTCGGCATATCTTTCAAGGAATGTACCACAATATCCACCTTATTTTCCAATAATGCTGTCTCCAATTCTTTCGTAAATAAACTTTTTTCACCAATCTTAGGCAGGGGTTTGTCAAGGATTTGGTCACCTAATGTTTCCATAGTCACTAAAAAGTATTGAATATATTAGAAGTTTTACCAATGGTCAAAATAAAATATCATTTGTCGTTAAGTTTTTCATACCAACTTCATACTTCAAATCGGGATATTCCTGTTTAAGACAATCCAGGATGTAATTGGTTTGAATTAAAGCTAGCTAAAATTCAAATAAACCGATTAGATTAAATCAGAAAACTTTCTATTTTTAAAAATAAATATTTTGCATACTTCACTCTTCCTTGAACCAATTTTAACAACTTTGTTCTCCATTATTTAAGTTATTCACTCAAAAAGCCTTCAAACGTCTTAATAAATGCTATTTCTGCATTATTGGAAAAAAATATTGTGTAATACCTAAGCTACAATAAATCTAAAGCACCACAGTTCACATTCTTAAAAATTGTCAGGTTATAATAAGGAAACCTGATAGAAACCAGTTAGCTAGTCATTCGCACTGCAGATTTAGTGATGCATATTGTATTTAATTTGTGGTTAGCATTAATTATATGAGTCTTTTCCCACGATGTGTTAATATTTTCTTCGTTTTAGTGAAATAACTTGTCTTATGTTATCATAATGATACTAACGGTAGCCTTTTTGGTGTTACCGATAAAACATGATTTTTTTTAGAATAAGTACAGCCTTTAAACTAGGTTCTGTCACTTGACAATATATCAACTATTATTATAAGTAATCGTGGCTTTTGGATTTCATATTGATAGCTGCAATTTAAATATTTCTTTTGTGTTGTGTTTCGCCTGTTGTTTCTTTAAATTATTTGTAATGACTGCCTAACGTTAATAAAGAATATAATATTTTAAGAATCATGCTTCGTCAAAGAAAGAAGTTTCATAGTGCTGATATAATTCGGGAATGTGACACTTTCCCAAAGCCGAACCCAAAATATACGAGTGATTCCCATTTTGACAGATCTGGCATAGGTGGAGGAAGTATGTCTTTCTAATTTAGAATTACAGATATATAAGGTTGTTTCTGTTTTAAACTATCTACCCTGTTTTTCAGTCTCAATAGTGGCGTCCTTAGTAATAGCTTTGATATTACTCTCAGAAATACGATCTTATTTGGAAAGCCATTTGATTTTTAAGTTTACTCCTGATGTGAAATTTTCAGACAAATTAAAGCTGAATGTAGACTTTACGGTTGCTATGCCGTGCAGTAGTAAGTAAATCGTGTATTTGTTGTTTTATGTGAATCTAGTTATTTTTGAAATCACAATAATTCCATTAACTCCCAGGTATTGGTGCTGATATTTTGGATTCAACTGACCAGAGTATGTTCATGTTTGGTAATCTAGAGGAACAAGATACTTGGTTTAGACTTAGCCCTGAAGAAGAAGAGCGATTTAATGATACGCGATTTGCCAACTCTTATTTACGTGAGGAATTTCATGCAATACATGAACTATTATGGAAACGAGGGCACAATTTCATGTATTCTGCTAATACTGAAAGGTAATTTTTTTCAAATGTTTTGACTTTTTCCTTTAATAGATAATGATATTTTAGCCGATATTTTGAATTAGTAACAATAAAAACCATAAGCATAATGAAAATCATGTTTATAAGTTTTCAGTATTGTTTGTGAATAATGTAGATATCACATTAATTAGTGGGGATAGTTACATAGAGATATGTAATTTAAATAAGTGCTAAATTTTAATTTTTATTTGAATAGCCTATATTTCTTTGGATTTTTCGGATTCATTTTTTTTACTTTAACATTGAAATGTACATCGTTTTTGCATTCAGAGAGGAAAGACCTTTGGAACCATACGATGCATGTAGATTATTTGGGACCCTTGTGTTAAACAAGGTTGCAGGAAACCTGCATGTGTCAGCAGGAAAAGCCCTCGATCTTCCCAACGGTCATATCCACATTACAGCCTTCACTCAGAATTCTCAGCTCAACTTTTCACACAGGATCCACCATTTCTCTTTTGGAGATTCCAGCACAGGCATTATCCACCCACTAGACAGTGACGAACAAATAACAGATCAGGGTACGTTCTCTTCATTTTTTGTTTTTTAAGATATTATTGAAACTCACCCATTGCTTAATAGATCATATAGTATAAATGAAGCAGGTTTTAATTTTATTGCACATTATCGGTATTTACATCAGATAGAAGAAATCTTTTGACTACATATAAGTACATGATAGCCTATACCACGAATAAATTATACTAATACCAAAAAAGTGTTAATTCTTATTGACCGCTGCCTAACATACTGCTTTTTGCGTTCATGAGGTTCGTATGGTGTTTGCCTTAATCTAACAATAATCATTCGCTTTTCAAGTCAAGTTCAATTTCACATTGTACAAGTGATTTAGTTGTGATGGACTTCTATTCAAGGTTCTCCATTTATTTTTATTAGTTATAAGTTCAATGTGAATATGCATTCATCAATAAGGATGTACTTTATTGTGACCATTCTTGATAAAATCCTTACCAGAGTCAAGTCTTATATTCACCTCTTGTTTCTGAATTCATTGTACTTACCTATCTGCATCCATTATTTATGAATGAATAGTACTTTATTCTTCCTTATTTTGTCAACAAAATGGGTTTTTTGAATTATTGAAGTTTTACTTTTATTAAAAAAGCCCAAGAGTAAATCTGAATTGTTTTTTATGATTGTAGACAGTGTTCAGTACCAATATTTCATTGAAGTGGTTCCCACTGATGTTGAGACGTTCATATCCAAAGTGAGTACGTATCAGTATTCAGTAAAGGACAGTATGAGGATAATTGACCATGACAAAGGGTCACACGGTATTCCTGGTATATTCTTCAAGTATGACATGTCTTCCCTTAGAGTTCATGTTCTTCAAGCTCATGAACCACTTCCTAAATTTCTAATTAGATTGTTTTCTACTTTAGCAGGAATTTTCATTATTGCAGGTAAGATTTTGAAGTACGAAGCAAATATTTAATAAATCATACTGTAATATTTTGCAACTTTTCATCAATCTGCAATCTGATTACTCATATCATTGTTTTACTTTTTTATTGTATGACATAAGAATTGTTATATAGTTTTGAATCTACAGGTTAGGGTACTTTATTTTCTTATTATTTAATGGTGGGGGGGTTAGCTCAGTGGTTAACGTGCACGCCTCTGAACTGATAGGACCGGTATTCGGTCCCCACCTGGTCCTCGATTTATTCATGCGGGAGGTAAATAAATCTGAACACGTCGTCCCTTGGAGAAGGACGTTGAACCGTCGGTCCCGAGCCTGTACGATGTCAGATACTCGTTAGAGATCCCTACTCTACATACACTTGAGTTAGGCAAAATTTAGGACTCCCACTGTAGAATCAATCTTCATTGTGTGGCATCACAAAGGTCCAATGCTCAGCCCATGTGTGTTCCCTGGTGTGACTGCCACTGCAACCTAACCTAACCTATAATTTAATCGACAATGATGAAATATAAGTGTAATGAAATTATGACACTAGTCATTGTTACAAGATACATATATGCCTTATACAAACTTTTAGTAGGAAATTATATAGTCCATCTTTAAGCGCGAAAAATACCTTCAATATTAAAAATAGTTGACTTCATTCAAAAAAGAATTATTTCACCAGTTATATTTTAGTGAAAACCACTAGTCAGTCATTGAAAACAAACTAAACTCATTACAAGAATTCTTAGAACACTTCGAAATTATTCTATAAGTGCAATTTATTAATTTATTTTTTGGAAATAGCTCTAAATTAGGTTTACTTTTCAGGTATTTTACGAGATACTCTCCAAAAATGGTTTAAAAAGAAATTAAGAGTAACAACTGTTAAAACTAGAGGAGAACAAGTTGTGGTAATGCTAAAGTAAATTAGTAATCTCCTAATTGATTGTGATATTAGGATTAATTTCTATTTTTAAGAAGAAAATACGTTGTTTGATCATAAGACAAAGGAATCATGATGAATTAATAACATGACATAATTTCCATAAGTATTTGAACTTTATTATTTAGTCCTACTTGTTATTAGGTGTTTATTTTTGTGAAGTAATAAAAGTTTTGTTGCTGAACAATTCTATGTATGAACTTTCGAGATATAATTTTCATAAATTATAATCTTCTGGGTTTTTTATTATCACTGTATACAAAAAAAAGTTACTGTTTTGGAAATATTTTCAATAAAGTTTTGAGAAAAGTTATCAGTTTTGTTGTGTTTAACTGCCCTTTATTAAAATTGAGCTGAATAATTTGGCTGACACTCCGAATGAACATGGTGGCTTTAGTTACCTTCCCTTTATATATTATTATTTGTTTATCCCTTTATAGTTTTTATAATATATGTAAAAAAAAATAATATAATTAGATATTTTACTATGCTCAATATAGATTTCAATAGCCAATATTTGAATTAAGATAAAAGAGAATTTTAAATATATATATATAAACTTTAACACATAGGAAAGAACACAGAAAGACACTACAGAACTCACTTCGATTTCCACAACCGCTGACATCGAGGTACAAGAGGTCTTGTGAGAGATAGGGTAGGTGTGTTTACTATGGAAAGAGGTAAAGGAAGGAACAGAATTGATGATAGGACAAGTAAGACATCCACGACGTCCACATTGAACCATACCACCAGCAGTTTTTGGAGGCTTAGGGGAAGTGATGTGAGAGAAGATAGATTGAAGATTAGCAGGTTTGCGAAATGGAAGGTGCCTCACTAAAGACTGAAGAAGTACAGGAGGAAGAAGAAAGTATAGGGAAAAACTCCCTGACAACTATATATATATATATATACTAAAATTACACAGAAAAAAGATAAAATGCACACTAAATTCAATATTTCGAAATGTTGTTCATCAGAGAGGACGAAGTGAGAGAGATCTCCCCACGTCGAAGAACGGAACGCGAGTGAAGCAATGAAAAGTCGTCCTATGAGGATAGCAGTGGGTAAAATAAAGGAACTAATATACATATTATAAAGATTAAAAAAAAACGGTCGAAGTGGACAAGACAAACTAATAAATTTAGGAACACTAAAAAAATCCAGAACTATACTTGAATAAGAATAATAAAAAAAGAGTTGAAAAACTGAATGAGTTCAAATACTCACACGCAGTCAAGAGAACTCCACTTCTTTACTCTTGTCTTTTCTATTATTCTTCTGAGGAAGACGGAATGACAAAATAATAAAGTGGTCTAAAGACACAAATATCCCACAAGTAGAATTATGACCATGGAAAAGAGGAAAAATTAAATGAATCTGATAAAATTCATTACTCTTAAACAATTTCAACAAAATCTTCAGATCTAAATCACATTACCTAAATGTCGCCTACGAATTATATTTACTCCAACGGTTACTTCAAAACTTAAAAAAAAAAACAATATATGTTATTCCTTCACTTTCTGTAGTTAAACAGTTTGTCATGTGGGCGGCTGACCAGCTGTGAAATAGAAATATCTGTGTACGAATAGAAAACAATTCTGCCTTACAAGGTAAAACTTATAACATTAAAATACTGGAAGTCTGCTTGAAAAAAATGAACGAACAGATATTGAAGTAACCACTATCAATGTTTACAGAAATTGTCTTCAAAATAAAAAACATTATAAAACATTGGTTTATTAAAATTGTATATAGAAATTTTTCGACTAAACTTCATTTTTAAATCTTCAATATGGCCAATCTTCTATACATTTGTACTGACTTATAATCTACATTCATATTTAAGTTTATATATATTTAAAAAATTAATTACAATTAAATCTTTTCACAAAAATAATGCACCTACAAAAGAAAAAAAACACGTATTCCTTAATTAGTTTTAGTTTTTTTACAACATGAGTACATGATGGCATTATAAGTGTACCAACACAAATACTCTTGACATAAACTTCTGAAATATGGTCAAATCACATAAGTTTTGCTAACATCACACAAGTCTGTGCATTAGTTAAGCTTTCTTTGACGGAGGCCTATAGATTCCTACAACAACTGCATGATCTCTCTCATAAGGTTCTAATGTCAATTGTTCTTGAGGTTTAAATTTTTCTGCCTGCAATTTTTTCACTTCTTCAGCAAAAACTGCTTCCGGAGGTGCAGTAGAATCTATACAATTTGCCTGAAAAACAAATAATATCTAAATAATTTAATAAGTAAATTATGACACATTTTGACTCAACAAACTGAGCTAACATTTTATTTTTAATTAAAATTAGTCAATTGAACTTTATAATAAAATTGATGGACAATCAATGGAATAATGTGAACTCTGAATGATTAATAGATATGTAGTGTCATGGTAAAATTACTATCGTGGTAGAATGAGCATGTCTGCCTTCAAAAGATCGAGTGTACAGCTGTGAAGACCTAAGATTTTCATTGGTTTACTCTTCTTCTTTTTTTTAATATTAATGAGTCATTTAATATCATCATAAGAGTAATATTCGTCTCATAAATGATTTCTGAGTTAAAAGAATTCATATTTTGGTAGGTATTCCCTTAGTTAATAAATAATGTTCCACGGTATACGTTTTATGTTTAAATGTTTCAGTCACAGACAGTTTCTGTACATTTTTGTAATATAACTAAATTTATTACCTATGAAAAATCAATGTTATATTGAATATAACAATAATTATATTATTGAATCGTCTCTAATTAAATTTAATAGATCTAATATTATAAACATTAGTAACGGTCTCTTCAAACTTGATAGTTTCGTCACGAGGGCAATAGCCTCTTAAAAGAGGGTTGACAGCTAGCGGATAGTTTTTTACTTTTTCTTACTGTACTCCTTTGTTTCCCCAAACATCCCTTTCTGGACATTAGTCCTTTCCTGTGCTTTCACTCTTTTAAAATACCACTCTTTCCTCCCACTCTTCTCAACTCCTCACCAGATGTTTTCTGCATCTAGTGTTCAGTTGGGTTTTTGACTCTGACGAAGACCGCTTGTTACGGTTGAAAGATCTTAGTCTTGTTTTCCCATTTCTTATTGTGGTTTGATCATTGATTGTTGTTTCACGTGTTTATGTGAAATCTTTTTATATCAATAGATATATAAATAAATTAGTGTAGCTGTTGATCAACAATTGAGATACTTTGTATATATAAAAATAATCCACCAAATACTGTGACCAGCAGGGTCTTAACAATCTACCACCCATCCCCAAGTGTACAATGTAAAATTTATGCTTACCTAATTGTAAAAAAAAAAATATTTACCTTAATAGAAATTACAAAGTGACCTCCATTTTTGAGGTAATTTTGAGCATTGATGGCAACTATTCTAGCTTGATCTGGTTGTGCCACATCAGCGAAAATAGTGTCTACCATACCAACAACCATCCTGTACTTATGGGGGTGTCTGGCATCTTCTATGATAGGAATGATATTCGTCCTCTTGCTGGCCACTGATAAGAGGTCTCTTCCCGACCTCAGTGAAAACTCAACAGCATATACCAAACCATCCTATGCAATAAAACCTTGGTAATTAATTTAGAATGTCCTATGAAAGTTAAACATAGACAATAAACAACTTACATCACTTAGTCATACCATTAATTAAACAAAAGTTTTATTTCAAGCATGAAAGAAAATAATTATAGTTATCTAGAAAATTTGATATATCTTCATATCTTTTTTGAACTGAGATAAAATACAATTTTTCAACTTTAAAATAGTTTATCAACTTAAGTAAAAGGTAAAACATTTTATATTTTATTAAAACAAATAAATGTTTAATGCAATCATGTTCATATAAATGCAGATAAACTCTAAATTAATTAAATTTTAATAAAGTGGATAATGACACATATTTATGAGACAGTTTATTTTTATTTAATTTTTTGTACTATTTGAATTTTTCAAAAAAAATGTTAATGCCTTCTTTCTGTTTGACACTACTTAGAGTAACATGTAATTCGCCATTTTGAAAGGCTGTTTTACATAAATGAACTAAAAGTTCTTTTAAATTAATTATAAATTAATTAAAGTCGCCTGAACTTCATGTATTTATAAATTCACGCAAGACAAAAATGAAGAAACTATCTTGACTTACCGGTCCGACAATATCGGAGACATGGGAGACTGTGGTTCCAGAAGCTGCTCCTAAGTAAAGAACTTTGCTACCGGGAGGCATATAGATGTTATCAATCCCACCGAGTATTGCTGCCGCTAATTTAGATCGGAATGGATTCCATACTCTATATTCCACTTTCTTCCCCTCTTCAACCTGATCATAAACAATATTCCATTAGTTCAAAAAAAAAAAAAAAAATAAAACATCAAATTTCTAGAGTTATAACAAAGAAGAAATAGTTCGTAGTTGACATGTTTCGAAGTGAAAAGAGAAAGAACTTTTAATTTAAAATTCCAGTAAGATATGAAATTATTTTCTGGATGATTGAAAATAATTCAACTGATTTTGAATACGTAACATCTAAATTAACTA
The DNA here is from genome assembly GCA_026182355.1 of Hermatobates lingyangjiaoensis. Lineage (NCBI taxonomy): Eukaryota > Metazoa > Arthropoda > Insecta > Hemiptera > Hermatobatidae > Hermatobates > Hermatobates lingyangjiaoensis. The sequence continues at coordinate 355,767 of JAPFBL010000034.1, read as the reverse complement.
AAATGTATGTCTGACTTTATCTGAAGTTTAGATCATCAAGCTCCTGCTATTTCATCGCACTATACAATGTCAAGATCGTTTTAAGTTAATTCCTCAAGGAATGTTACAGTTTCCTTTATTATAATATTAAATATTAATAATTCACAAGTGACGTTGGAATGGCATATAATGGAACCTTGTATTTGCTCAATTTTAGTATGAAACCTCTATTTTAATAACTAATTCGAATGTCAATAAAATAAGGATTACTTTATTTATAATGAAGCTTAACATGTGACCAACTAACGAACCCAAAAATTGGCTGGCATACGTTACCTCTACAGCAATCCTTTTCTCTCCGTAAACTGATTCACCCAAAACTAAATTTTTTGTTATAAGAGCATCTTCTTTTCCTCTGGCAATGAAAACACCTGAGTGTCGATGTGGCTCAACAACAACAGAGGAACCTCCTTTCATTCCACCTTTAAGATTAAAAACCATTGCGCATAATTTGATAAACTTATAATAAGATTACTCAAGTAGATTTGATGCACAAACCTCTCTTTCCTCCTCCTCTGCCACCTCCTCCCCGGCCACGACCACCGCCACCACCCCCTCTTCCAAAACTAGGTCTTCCTCCACCTCGACCACCTCCACCACTAAACCTTCCTCCTCCTCCTCCTCCACGTCCGCCGAAGCCGCCGCCTCTTCCACCACCCCTACCGCCACCTCCTCCGAAACTGTTGCGCCCACGGAAATCTAAAAGTAAAAACTTTTATAAACAACAAGAAATTTTACTCACTAAAATTTCATCAAAAATTTCTCAGAGTCAAAAACATATATGGCTATCCTATGTCTCAATAAGTACTTAATGAACAAGGAACTAACAGCCTAATTCAAAGAGTCAATAGGACACAGGTATCAATTTAAACAGTCACATTAAATACATATAACCAATCAATCAATCTATGTTTTGTAAGATGGATGCTCACCAGGTCTTCCCATTGGAATAAATTGAGATCACAGTTTACTGCTTAAACTTTACAACAATTTATAAGTAATAGAGAACTACTATATATAACTAAGCCCTAAAAGAGTGTATACACAGACAAACCATGTGCACAAGCAGTAAAACCTAACAGTAACCATGTGACAACAGTGTTGCTCTTTTTTTTATTATGGTGCCCCTAATATACATTGCGACAAACCTGATTACAACCTTCTCACTAAAATTATCATTATGTTAACTTTATATTCTCTTGCGTTTTGTATGTAGGTTTAAGTAGTTTCAATTATGGGTGATGAAAGTAAAAACTCGACTCTAGATCAGTATTTTAATAAAAGCGCTAACCGTGACAATAATTTCTTTGATCAGCTTCCAGTTTCTGGGGAATCAGCAATGATGTCCAGTGTTATAGCTTCACCTTCTACTCAAGCATTATTTGATGCTGCGTCAGAAACACTTTCAACTTCAGTTTCTACTGGAATAGCTGCTATATCATTAAACCCAGAAGAAGATACTATAGAGCCCATTGTATGTAAAATTTTTGCAGACGAAGAACCGAAGTCACAATCAGACAATAAATCCTTTTTTGATATGCTAGGAGATGCTGGTAGTTCTTCAAATGAACCACCCAACTGGTCTGAACATATTTTTGATAAAAATGTGTCTGAAGGGCCTTTCCCATCACCATTAAAAGGTTTTGAAGACTTAGCTGATGTTATTCATGGATCTGAAACCGATAGAACGAGAGAAGCATGGATACCCTCTGACACTACTAGAAGAGCCCTTATTCAAGCTGCCACATCTCTTCCTGGTGCTTATACCCCAGAACATGACCTAATTACAAAACCAGGTGTTGTTCTAGAAGAGGACTTGGTGGATAATGTTACCCAGTTATTAAGACATCATTTTGGCGAAGAAGAAGCTAAACGTAGAAATGTGTTAACTGTGAATGATGTCTCTAACGATGAAAAAGGCTTAAGGGAACTCATTCAAGCCGAGTGCTTCAGGGCTGCCATAAATTTAACAGGGAAGTTATTAACTATGTATGGGCAAGGCCCGAATAAGCAAGGACACCCAAGTAAACATACAGTTCACTCTATTCAGTTGTGGTTCACTAGACTAACTTTACTAGTTAAACTCGGTTCCTATCAAATAGCAAACGCCGAATCGAGTGTTTGGTGGAACTTAGACCGCCCTGATCTCTATTATCAGTTTTATCCTGAGATATATGGTGGGAAACCGGGCAGTATGGTTCCGTTTCAAATGCGTCTTTTAATAGCAACTATTCCAGCTTATGTCAAAAATTGTTCATTTGCTCTTGAAAGGCTTTATAGCATTTTAGCCATTGTTAGACTTATTTTAAAAAATTTAGAAAGTGGAAAAAGTGAAGATGGTAGTTTGATTGAATTAACAACTAAGAATAGAGAAATCTCTAAGCAAGTTTGGGAGTCGAGAGAGGCTAGAGTCTTGCATTCAATAGCAAATGTTGCTTTAATGTCAAAAGAATATCCTCTTGCTATAGAAATACTGAAAACGCTTATTGAAAATAATAAATCTTTGAATCAAAAGCGATCATTACAATCTGCTTTAGGAAGAGTATACCTGCAATTAGGTAATGTAAAACAAGCAGAAACATGTTTTAATATATGTATGGAATTAAAGCAGCATAATCTAGGGAGTTTAAATTTAAACACTCCAGATATAAGAAATTTAGTTGATAGGGGATTGTTATGTATTGCGAATAATAATTTCACGGATGCATTAGAAATATTTTCAAAAGCATCGTTGTTAGAACCAACAAATTTGATGGTTTTAAATAATATGGCTGTTTGCTACTTATATACTGGTCGATTAAAAAAGGCATTAGAACTTTTAACTTCAGCTATTAAATCTTATCCTTCCTTAGCCCTTCATGAGGCATTGTTAATAAATCTCTGCACTTTATATGAATTGGAAAGTTCCAAATGTGAACAAAATAAGAGAGAGTTACTTAAATTAGTGGCAAATTACAGAGGCGATGCTTTTAATGTAGCTTGTTTGAAATTACATAAATAGCATTTAACTTAGTTAAATATGTGCTACGTGTTACCAAGAGAACGTAATCGAATAGAGAGCATATGCCTAGTCACTATGCGGAAGTCTGAGACTTCTAAATAAATATAAGCATAACATTATTGTAAAAAAAAACTTGTAATTTAATTATTAGTTAATAAGTTTTGTTGTAAATATCTTGTTTTGTAAACTACCGTATTATAATAATAATAATAATGCACTACTCAAAATGTTCTTATATCATGACATTTAAATCCTAGAAGTTTTGTTTTATAATTGTTGAAATATATATTTATTTAATTCAGCGAATATTTATTAACTCCAAAAAAATAGAATAATACGTTACATTATAAATATAATTATTTTGTATAATTTTTTGTATCCCATTAAACTTGTCAAGCTTTGAGGAAATTATTTCACCATTAAATTATTACTCATTTTGTGGGAAATCAATTTTAATAAGCATAAAATTGAACTTATATTAATTTCTAAGTTAATAAAAGAATACTCCAAATGAAAACTAATGATTACTTGCAGATTAATTTGAAAAATGGGGATGTCAATACATAGATTCTGCGGGGTACGTAAGCAAACATATATAGTAGGTAGACAAATTTAATAGTCAAAAGTCCATATAAGTCAGAGTTGCTCATTATTATATTCTTCCTTAATTTTAAATGAAAACAATAAAAGTAAAGACTACAATGAAACTTAATGAATTTCACTGAGCATTATGAATCAATGAGCTTCACTGAATTAAAGCCACTTATACCGTTGCAAGTGACCTAAGTAACAAATAAATCAGAATTCATTCGACTGTGCTATATATATATGTATATATATAATATTGTCCTATACAATTCAACAACTTGTATTCACTTGCTCTCTGACGACGTGAAAACGAAAGGCCTCAGAGCGATTATCCTTCAATCATTTGTGGTGAGTTACCTGAATATATATATATATATCCATGATCAAACCAACAATATGAAATGGGAAAACAAGACTAAGATCTTTCAACCGTAACAAGCGGTCTTCGTCAGAGTCAAAACCCCAACTGAAACACGAGATGTTTTCTGTATCTAGTGTTTCAGTTGGGTTTTTGACCCTGACAAAGACCGGTTGTAAGATCTTAGTCTTGTTTTCCCATTTCATATTGTGGTTTGATCATTGGTTGTTATTTCATGTGTTTATGTGAAGTCTTTATATATATATAAATATTGATAAAAGTATCGACCGTGGAATAGAAACAAAACTATAGTTTATCGGGACTCGGTCAGTTTAGGTTAGATAGCTTCTTTTCTAAATTATATTTAGATTTCATAAATGTCCTTTCTCTGAGCCTGGCCATTGTATCTATATAGTTTCTAACAACAATATCTGGTAATTTTTCATTTGCCTTTTCATTACAATTTCTAATAGTCCTATTAATATTATCAATACGCCAAATTGTAACTTGATTTCAATGTTCAATACACTTTGCTTAAACCGGTTTACCATTGTTCTTATTTCTCTATGAAAAGGACTGTCATTTACAACTAAATCTTCCATTGAATTAGCTAATCACTAATATTTTAGGAAATAAACTTCACCTCGGCATTTTAATAAGAAAATTCTTCGGACTGATTGTCTGGTAACTTAATTATGCAACTACGCTACTTTTTTAAACATTATCATTTCACATTCAAAATGTTCTTCTTATTCTCATAGAAACGCCATTGATTATATTTTCCCAAATTATTAAATATTGAAAAAGTGGAATTGAAACAAAACTATAGTTTTGTTTTCATATAAATAAATTCAAAACGAAGGAAACACTACTAGACATAACTCACATACGATATTTACCTGATTATCAGGAGGTGTGAAACGAAAGCCGAAGAGCAGGGCGGTGACTCAACGAAGGGTGGTTTCCTTCGTTTTGAATTTATTTTATTTAAAAAAATCCGTCTGGACACGTAATTCTTTTCATTGATTAATAATATAATATGTTTAGATAATAAAGTGTAATTAGGTAGCAGACCTTCATTAATAATACACAATTAAATTTCTCGCCAATTTCTCTATGGATGATTTTTCGATTTAGCTTCTCGATTTTCTGATCAACTTCCATTTATTTGGTACTAAGTGTAATAAATCACCAAAAGGAGGTGTGAAGAGCGAAGAATCCCGCAGGAAGGCAGGGCGGTGACTCATTATTTACAAAAGTCCGTTGGACCGTTTCTTTTAATTGTATATATATATATATATATATATATATGTCAGTGACGGGATAAATTTTAGACTGATGTTAATTTTTTTTAATGTCATGCAATCTACAAATATTATATATTGGCTATCGACAGGTAGATCTCAATCAACATATTCAGCACCCCTGGATTTATAGTAATGAACTTTTAATAACAATTAAACTGGAAATATATGAATTCACTTTAGGATGATTTATAAACCAAAAAGATGATTCACAGAGGCTGAGAATGCATTGAGTAATAAAAAAAAATGAGTTATTGATCCATTATAAATTCAGTGAATATTAATTAAGTCTAAAAAAATATTAATAACACTTCAAGTTATATCTCTAAGATTCTTTGTAACATATTAAACTTCTAAAGCTTTGAGAAAATTATTTCACAATAAAATTATATAATAGATGTATAATAATTAATAAAGACGTCTTCACAGGTATATAACAATATGGTATCAGCTGTAGCACGTGAATAATAAAATATTCTGCTAACAGTGAAACTACAGCAAGGGCGGTCCACCTTAGACATAAAAATATTATCATCCGGTACTCTCTTGGATGGGAATAACAAATCCTATGATAAATATAGTTAATGGGCTATATCCAATGATGTTAGCAATATTAGAATTACCGTCTTTTTCCGAAATAAGTCCTAGCATGATTTTTGGGACGTTTTGGACTCCCTCCTCTGAAAATAGACCCTAGTTAAGATAATGTGACAAATATAATTCGTTAAAAAATTGCTGTTGAATGCAGTAGGTATCTCTAGCTGTTGTAATATTTCAGAGAATTCTTTGGAAAAAAATATTCCAATAAATTCCTTTTTTACCTCTGAAGTTCGTTTCAAAGAGGCTACTTAGACAAGAAGTATTAATTTTACCTCTGCTATATTGCAGGACATGAGAGATTCAGACCAACGATTCTTCAGGTAATAGATTTTGGAGGAAAATCAGAACGGAATTCAAAATTTTGATAATTTATGACTTTTGTTCCAGAAGATGACATAACTGTAATCGAATAAATTTAAATTTCTATATAAATATTAATATTAAACAAAAATATGTAAATCTACTAAATTTACTTGAAGCCTTCCCACGATAATAAGCCCTAGAACGGATTTTGAACTAAAAATAAAGTAAGACAGTGTCTTATTTTCGGAAAAAGACGGTAGTAGTAACATTAACTGTCATACGTGTTGCATTGACTGGAGAGCTCGACCAGTTTCGGGTCCTTCTACTTCATATATCAGTTGCTCTTGAAGATAGGGACCATGAAGACTCGAAACCGGGTCAGCTCTTCAGCGAATATACGAGTTACGACGGTTAATATTACTACTAATTCTAAATCCTATGATAGGTTAGATTGCAGTGATAGTCCCATAAGGAAGGAACACACATAGGCCGAACATTGGCCCTTTGTGATACTACACAATGAACATTTTACAACAACTTTGTGAAGTTGTAAATACACTGGTGTGTATTTAGATTAGGGATCTTTAACAAGTAGCAGTATCATATAGGTTTCGGGCAGACGGTTTAACATCCTCTCCAAGGGACGACATGATAGGATTTATTCACCTTCAGCATGAATAAAATCCTATGATACAACGAAAGATTATCAACCTGGGCTGATTTACACCATGGTATGATTGAAAGGTAAAAATAAATTAAACATGCAAATAGTGACAGGTACATCATAGATAGCTCTTCGATTAGTTAATTATGCAATTGCTAATGAAATTAATATACAAAAAAAGAACCGTGAATTACAATAACAAAGAACTGCTGACAATAAATAGTAAATAAAAATTCAGTTATTAAATTGTTATAAATCACATGTTAGTTATCTGAATACTTCACAGAATAAAAAATTTAAATAGTAAATTATGATTTTGAAATACAGACTTAAGTAAAATGAAATGTTAAGAGTTCCAAGATTGAAATATTTATAAATATGAATTTAGTTATATTATGCACAAAATATGGGAAAAATGAACTTTTTTTTTCATCAATTTTTGAAATAAAAACTAACTTATAAAATATTACTTTAAACAAAACTAAGTCTGTGACAAAGCTGCAGTACTCCTTTTCTCAGGCCTAGAACCCAAGAACGGGTAAAAATTATTACATTAACATAAAACTTTTAAAATAACACCAATTTTCAATGTAACAAAATATTTGATGTTCTGTCTACTAATAATTTTTTTATCAATCTTCAGTCAATTATGACTATTAAATTATTCGAAAGTGCATTTCGATTCCATGATGACTTAAATTAGGTACTTCTTAAAAGTAATTAAGAAATTCTATAATTTCATATCAATAAAATAAACAGGAGGTAAAAAAAAAATTTTAATAGTTTTACTGGTTTCAAACAAATTTTATTTACAAAATTACTATTTTGAACAGTTTTATAACTCAAACGAGTTAGAATAAAACTTTTTTTCAAAAGATAACGATTACATAAACGATTTTTTTATATTAACAAAAACAATAATTTACAATTGATGAAAAAAGTGTAATTTCATTTAATTGCATATATGTAAACTAATGAAGAAAGAGTAATTAATATATTAGGGAACAACATTAAAGAATTGAAACCGCTGTTTAGTTTTCAGTAATTTAATTTCATTTGTTGCATCAAGTTTTAATTAACAGTAAGACGTCACTTTCATTATTATAACTACAGTAATTAAAATCTTTCACTTCTTAAAGACTAGAAATAATAGGACTAGAAAATTAAATCTTCCAGTTGTGTGTATAATTTACAATTTGTGCAGTAATTGACTCGTAATCATAATACATGAATCATAATAAATTAATCCACTGGAACAGAACTATGATTTTTATCATAAATACATAATTTAGTGTCACGGACATCAATTATACGCGAAAATGAAAACTAATAGTTATCTGTGTTATGACTTGTCACCTGATAAAGCTTTATTCTCATTTCCTGTTTAGTTCAACTAGAAATGAGTGCTATATTTATTGCAAATGTTCAAGTTCCTTAAAAACATCACCTTACTTATTTAATCTAATTATAAAACGCAAAAAGGAACCTTAATACTTAGTATTCATTGCATTAGCCGTCTTTATGTTTAAATATTAACGCTATGTTTTTTACTAAGTCTTATTTTATAGTTAAAAAAGAAAGATTTTATTTTTTCAAGAGGGCTTTGTATCGTAGCTCAATGTACCCATTCAATCTTATTGGCATTTATTATTATTTCATGAATTCATAATTAATAAATATGTGCAAGCAACGGGATGCAACTCTCCCCACATGGAGGTTGAATGACTTCAGTTCCTCCTTCACACCCCCCCCCTCCCTCCATCTCACTTACGGTTTAATTTAAGTGTGTCCAGTCAGATGGCATGAGTAATCAGTTTTTATTAAACTCCTTTAATGGAGACGATGAAAAATAGGTTTTTTAAAAGTTTGATTAATACATGATTGATGACCGGTCACTGAAATGGATTTCGAATGATAGATCCATTATCAATGCCAGATATTACGAATTAGACAAATACATGGGCTCAATATGACAAAAATAAAATTCTCAACTATTTTAGCGAAGTTTTATTTTTCAATGAAGACTTCTGTAATATTTGAAAGCGTACACATCTATGCATGCATCAGGAAGAACTATTCATTGAATATACATTGAAAAAAATAGACAACATTCTGTATATTGCCGCTCTGGCAGTTAAAATGCAAGAATTATTGCAACTTAAATCATACAAACTAAGGCTCAAGGATTAATACCCTATATTCAATTTAAAATACCTTAAATTTTAAAAATACTAACATTTTAGATGTTTATTATCTTTTTCCTTCTATTCTCTCTCTATTTCCAACACCCCCAAAAAGACATCTCCTGGACACTTGTTGCCAGGAGCAGACTACCCGCTCTGCTACTCCGTTCTCTGCAATACTAACGTATTTAAATATAATAATACTTACGCAGCGCTATTTCGAACAAATTTTGTTATTAAAAAAATACTTATGTCAATAAAAGGAAGATATTTAAACTTTTTTTTTTATAATCAACCTCCTCAAAATTTCTTCTTTCATTTGAATAAAAGTTAACATTTCTTGTTTCAATAGTTTATACATTGTAAAACTGAAAGAAAGGGTAATGAAAAAAACATTACATGAATATAACAATTTAAATTTAGTCTTGAAATGACCAACATTTAAACTGAGTCTTTAAGTTAGTAGTCGGGAGAGAGGAGTTCATATTTTTAAACTATTATAATAATACTTAATTTATGCATAAATATTTGTTTGTACAAAGTAATTAAATTATTAGTGTTAATTAAATTTAAAAGTTCTTTTGAACTGAATACTCAATGTTTGCATACATACTGATGCTTATTTAAGCAAACAACTATGCTGATTTTGTTTTATAAACAATAAATAGTTATTATTACACTTTGAGAGAAACAGAAACAATTGTGATTCAAGCAAAGATAGCCAGCTCTTTATCAAATCCGTAATACTTAATCATTTTTAACAATAATTTTAACCTAGAAAACACAATCCTTAGTCAGGGAGACAATTTAATGTGTTATTCAGGGAGGTTTAAATTAGAATTCTCTCTTATTTGCGATTTAATGTTGCTTCTATCATTCATGACTGCTTTTATTACCTTCTAGTAATTGAATGTGTTACAGGAGGTGGACATAGAAGTCCCCAACTCAAAAACACACAAAATAACTCATGGAAACAACCTATTGTTTATTTAATAATTATTGAAATGAGCCATTTAAATGCAACTGTGTTTTATCAGATGTATATCATGACAGAGATAACTGACTATCGAATACAGGTTACACAACTAGTAAGAAGTTAAAACTTAAAAAAATGTTGTAGGATTGCGTGAGATTTGAACAACTCTATATTAATGTACAATGTAAAGATAAGCACATAATAATTCCTTGTTACTTATTGTTCCCAATAAATACCGTTTGCACTTTTCAAATAATTGTCGAACAAAGAGGGGAACAGATCTAGTTTGGGACACCTATATTTAAATAATAAACTATTTAAAACATAGTTTAGCATAGAATTATGCATAATTCAATACTATGTAATCTATATATATATATATATATATAAATAATATGGAAGAATAGTGGACCATATGCATGACGACCACACTGAGTAAAGCCTCTCATTGGCGGGAACTGTGATAATAACTGCTGAAGGTATATTGAAGTAACCTTATTTATCAATAAATGCTTGCCCATCTCTTGGACACAACTATAATAAGGTGTGTTTATTTTATTTTGTTGTACATAAACAACGCAAATATTGATAATACGAACAATAGTATGTTAAAATTTTCAAAACGATACGGCTACTTTTTCCAACAACTATCTTTTACAATCAAAATGACACAGAATGAAAAGAAATCAATGACACACAGAACTTATTAAACTTTAAGGGTCTCAAAAGCTAGAGAAAAGAAGTTGACCTTTCCACAAAGGTTATCCACTAAGGACTCCAACTACCTTCAAGAAGCACGGTGTACAACGTACGTCTTAAGATGGATTTATGTATTTAAAACTAAAAAAAAAAAAGGAATGTTGACATCCTTATTTAACAAAAGTTCCTCCTTAATATATTTATTAAGGTAATTAATAAATTAATTACCGATTAATGTAATTAATCAATGTTAATTACATTACCTTTATCAAATAGAATGCACAAGTTGTCTTCAAATAAGTGCAAAAACTAATCAGTCAATTCTAGATATAAACTGATTGTTCTTTAAATATTTAACTCCCTTTCAAATAACCCAATTAACTAAGGTAACTAGAATTAATTAACCAGTAAAAAATATTATCCTTTTTTTTAGTAGATGTGCTTCATAGGAACAAAAAAAAACAAAATACAAAAAGCAAAACTAGCGTTACATTTAAAAAAAATAAATATTTATATACAAAATTAAATACACATGGTTGTCGAATGCCGTTTATGATTAGCTGTGATTTACACATAAATCTGAAAAGAAAATTCTTGAAGATTTTATTTCGGAGATCATGTCTGAAATTCGTCTAAGTCTTGAGATAAAACAGGCTAAATGCTATAACTTGGGAATATCTTTGTTGTTTGAACTGTTTCTTAAATTTTGTAGTTCTTCAAATGATTTTTTTGCAACAGTTGAAAATTCATCCATAGACTTTTTTGCTGATGAAGTAATTCCACCAAATGATTTCTTGGTATGAGACAATAATTCGTCTGTACTCTTAACAGCTGTGTTTTTCAATTCTATTACTTCTGAATTAATTTTATCTATTACCCATTCGATCGCCTGTCTGCCCTGAAAATGAAATATTATTAGACTTTATAATTATTTTTGTTATATAACATCAAAAACCTATTTAAAGACAAATGCAAAAAAGTTATTGAAATATTATTTGTTTAAGACAGCAAACTTAATAGTAACAAGAAAGTATCAACATAGAACTTCATGGTCTACTAGGCAAACATTAAAATAATTCATTCTTCACTACTACAAAGCAAATATATATAAAAAAATTCTATAAAATTAAATATATGTAAAATACACTTGACCCTCGAGTTTCCATATTTTTTTTTCCTTCTAATAGCATAAATTATCATCCAGGTATTGCTAATTCACAATGAGGGCAGAGTGATAGCTCCAATTTCGTTATTTTAAGCAAACTATACCTTATTACGCATAACAATCTTTATTACGTATTTCAGTATGTAATAAACATAAACTAATTGTATCCACCTGTCTTTGAAGATTGTGATTTAAGGCAAGGTGAAGCCTAGCAATCCTCCCTTCTCATATGCCTACCCTACCCACCATTAGGCTAGCACTTACTAGTGTTATAAATTTCCCGAACTTTTCTGTTTTTTGACCTGTCGGTCATTATTAGAACGGAAATTCGACGGTCGATTGTGTTCATAAACAGAAATCAACTGGTATTAAATAACAGATATAAAGTTAATCGTTCCATTAATGATGCGAAAACTGGTATGTAAATTCACATCGTTGACTACCAACGAAGAGTTCCATGCACGACAATGCACGTCGTAATTAGCAGTTCCGGACCAGAGGCCCATTACTGCTAATCCTATCTTACTAAAGACCCATCTTGTTTTTTTTTGTTTTGGTCAGTAGGCATTGTCAATACTGGGGACGTTAGTCTGTCAGGGAAAGGAGTCGTATTCGTGGTCGTATGCAGTTTTGCAGTATCTGAGGTACTATATTATTTATAAGTCATTAGGTCGTTTTATATTTAGTTCAGGAAGGGAGCTATTAGGAGTCATGGGATTGAGAAGGGTTGTTTGTTGGATTCAGGTCCCAAACAAGGAGATTTGGATGGGTGGGCAGTTTTTTGTCTTCATTGTTAGCAAGTCGACTAATGTAGCAATTCATTTATTCCCAACTCAAGTCAAGCTGAATATCGACATTTCTAGCATACAATGGAGCCCTAGCTATAAGGCGAGCACATTTATTCTGTACAACTTGGATGCAGTTCTTGTTTGTGGGCGCCGCTCCAAACCAGACTGAGCATCCATATGTCATAGTCTAACGAATGACCGCCTTATAGACAAGGTCCTTCACTGTCTGTGGAGTCCTACTTGATTTGAGGATGGAATAAAGATTGCACATTAGGAATATCCCCAGCTTAGATTTGCTTCGGAGATGTTGCCTGAATGTCAATCTGGAGTTCTAATATAAGTCAATCGTTGACTCTGAAATAAACACTCTTATTGTATCGTTTAGCGCAAGAAGAACTAATGAAATAAGACATTAGTCTATTCATCCCAAAACTTAGATATTCGTGAATAACATATAGATACCATACAAAAATGAAATAATAAAGCAAATATAGTTAATGAACAACAAACTCCATTAAATCTACAAGCGGAAACTGTTATAAGGTAACAAGTTTGTAGCTAGTAAAACAATAGTATCATTCCTTAAGGAAGAAAGCAGTAACAATACAATTTACTATACAAATATTTCTATATTTTATAATAATGAAAATTAAAATGGTCCGGTAATCGAGCCTGATGCGTCCATATCATACTGAGGTAAAATGGATAGACAAACAAAAGTCTCCACACAAATGAAGTTTAGTCAACAACAACGCGTTTCGAACACTTTGTGTTCATCATCACCACATCTTTCGGTGTCTTCCTGATGACGAACACAAAGTGTTCGAAACGCATTGTTGTTGTTGAATAAAACTTCATTTGGTATGGAAACTTTTGTTTGTTTATCCATTTTACCTCAGAATGAGTAAATTACTACACAATTACGGATTGCACAACTAATGAGATTCATATCATACTTTAATCCAAGCTATTATCATAGATATAATCATAAGAGAGATTAAACATTTTCTGCACACTATCCTTAGAAGAGGATGCAAATAGTCAGTTCCAAACCTGTACGATCAGGTACTTCCTAAGACTCCTATTAAGAATCTGAATAAACTTGTGTAAAGCAAAATAGATAACTCTTCATCTATGATCATCCTGATTGTGATTTTCAGGACTGGAAAAATGTTAAAAGTTGTGATTTTGCTTGGTCAATATACAAATTATAAACAAAATTGAAGTGAATTAGAACTTTTTAATTAGTTTTTTTTTCTCTAAAGTAGTTTTGACTCAAAGGTCCTTTAGAAATGAAGACTCCTTTTTGTTTAGTTTTTTTTTGGTTAATTAAAAATTAATGAAGGAGTGAAATGTTTTTAAAACACCGATTAGGTCCCAGCAGGAGGTAACTACCTTGTTGGCATTGCACATAATAGTGTTCGTGAGGAGGTCCTCCATGTAGTTGTGAAGTGGAACTCCAGACACTGTTACGATTGCTTCTTGACGAAGGAGTGTTTTACTGGTGTCTCTTGGATGTGGGTCATAGCTAACCATTTCGTCAACTGCTACATATTTACCGAAAGTAAGCTGTAATCAAGAAAATCCACCGTACTAAGTAAATATTTATTGTAAATCAAAATAACAAAATACAGGTACAACTTTCTTTATATCTCTCAAATAAGTGTTTTCTCATCTCGACCACATACAATTAACACGATTTTTCTTTTTCTATAGAGGTTTAGTTTAGCTTCAAACAATACAAAACCTTTAAGCCCATGTTTCATCTATATTTGTAGACATCTGCAGGACTACATCAATACAAAATTTAATTACCCTAACATGAAAAAAATTTTATAACTTACATTATTTAATTAACATAAATAAGTTACCTTGGTATTTTGTAATTGCGAAGAAATAAATAACATTGTATTCAAATCAACCTATAGTGCTGCTCCTAGCGACAATAACGAACATTCGATATCATACTTTGATAACTCAATTTTTTTTTAAAATTTGAAAACTCATGAAAACTACCCCAAAAAGACTGGAAACTACAAACATATTTTTTAATTACTAATTAATAGGCAATGTATTTGACATAGGTTATCGGTAACCGTTTTTTTGTTAAATGCATTTTTAGTTTTCTGAATGTGAATCATTTTTTTTAATAACCTCTTATTTTTATTATTTTCATAATCTATAATATTTATGTCGTCTAGATTAAAGTTATGCCTATTGTTAATTGAGTGATGGGCATAAAACAATTTTTTTTTATTTATATGTATATTTATGTAGAGCTAACCTCTCAAATATATAAATGCAGTATTTTCAATTAATCAGAGTTATACGCCTCATGGGAAAAGAGCGCCGTACCGTCCTACCACTCTTCGATTGCTTCTATAAAGAAAGCCTTGATTAGTAATTCGTGGTTCAAGTCCAAGGCAGACTGTCTATTTTAATACTAATTAACAGTACACCAAATCTAGTTACTGAGCCAAACAAGTTTAAAAGTTTCCTTATTTCTATTTGTATTGTCTTTCTTTTATATTTATGTACCATTATATAAAAAGATTTAACATAAACACATGAAATAACAATCAATGATCAAACCACAATATGAAATTGGAAAATAAGGCTAAGATCTTTCAACCGTAACAAGCGGTCTTCATCAGAGTCACAAACCCAATCAGTTGGGTTTTTGACTCTGACGAAGACCGCTTATTATGGTTTGATCATAATATTTCCATATGCGTATTTTAATTATAATACAAAGAATCACAGTCGTTTTCTTAAACAATCTTTCATACTTATGTTTATCATAAAGATTTAAAATTAAATCGAAACGCCATCTTTGAAGTGTGATTTGAACTAAGAAAACTGACCAATTACTAATGCAATTGGTTTCTATATAAATATATATATATATAACTAAAAAAGATAAATCGAAATGCAGTCAATATCTTCCACTTCCAATCAAACTCTCATTACCGATGTTTCGATTTTATTCAAAATCTTTTTCAAAGGCAAAAGTAGGAATATTTGAAAAAGATTTTGAATAAAATCGAAACGTCGGCAATGAGAGTTTGATTGGAAGTGGAAGATATTGACCGCATCCCGATTTACCTTTTTTAATTTTATATCTGTCCTGCGGTCGATAATTTATTGTTCTTTATAAATATATATATACTCATAATTCTGAAAAACACATGGAAAAACTTTGACCAAAAACGTCATTTCCATATTTCGACACTCATCGTTATCAGAAGTCTGCTTGAACTCTGACTGAGAGATCAACAACAATTATAAGTCATTGTTTGCCCCTCGAACAAAGTAGCCTTCTTCAACTGATAACGCCGAATGTTAGTCAATACACTGAATTGATCTAACATCAGTTTTCTCTTTTTAAAATCTTCTGCTTTTTGCATGATTCATTCTGCGCACGTGTTTTCTTGTCTCCTCGTTAAAACAACGTAGAGCACTAAACTAAGTGGACCGTCAACACGTTTCGACATCACATTAATCATCGAAATGACTTGAATCAATTAGTAATACTTATATAATATTAATATTATATAATATAAACTTGAGAGTCCGCAATAATACAGAAATAATTATCACAACATTAAAAAAATATGTTAATTATTTATATATCTAACTTGTTTTTTTCTATATTATAGTAATTAATTTTGTATATATATCTAAAGTCATGAAGATGTCTAAAAATATAGACGAAACATTGACTTGAGGTATTTATTTAAGAACTGTTTTAGCCTCGATAAAGAAAAATCGTGTAAGAAAACGTTAATCTTAAAACATAAATTTCAAAAATGTTAAAAGATATTTTATCAAACGGTAGAATATATATTGTTTTATGTGTCTATATTGCTAGTGGCCATAGAAAAAAGAGCATTTTAAAAACAAATAATATCTCAATGACTCCACATATACACAAATCTCTTTTGCTAAATACAACATTAAAATATAATATATAGTTTTCTCGCAAACTGACAAATATAGGTGCGAAATTAAGAAAACAAATCAAAGAAATTAATATGGAAATCGGGAAGTATGACAACTGACACGAAGGCACAGTGAGGTGACATCAAACCAATATAAAATTACGATACATTATAAGAATACAGGGGAAAATAATCCGGGTCGGCATGTTTTCGGACACAAATGGGTGGGACTCAAAAATTAAAGAAATTTGAGGTGACAGAAATGTATTTTCTTTGCTTTTAAAAAAAGAAACAAGCAGAGCTTTATTATAATTCATTATAATAAACAGGAATATTTATTTGAATAACAGTCTTTTCAAAATATTTCCTATCAATTCAATCTTTGTGTAACTACAATGAACGTTTATCAATGCAACTTACACTCCAACTGTACAAACTTACGAATGTGACCAATATAAATCAAAGAAATCTAAATTTACTTTCATCGTAACAAGTTACTTTGAATGATATAAAATAGGTACCTCTCACAAATAATAAAACCGATACACAAGAATTAATTGCAATATATAATAGAGGAAAAAATCATTAAGTAAAATAATAAATATTCGAAATATCTGACCTTGAACATCGTGTATGATGCTCTTGATCTGTGTCGGACGCTGTCTGTTCTCAAGAACATTGATCTAAACGGCTTGCCTTAAATGTTTTTTTAACCTCCTATCAATTTAATACCTTTAGTAAAAGAGGTTTAGAAGTTTGTTGTTCTTGAACATGAACAGTGTCTTAAAACAGATCGATGACACAATGTACGCGATATTTCCTAAATTTTATGATTTAATTTCGACTAACTCCTGTAAAACTAAAATATAGCATTAAGTTTCATATTCGCAATTATTAAAAAGTGGTAATACATTTCTTCTTCAGATGCCAAATTCACCCATAATCTTAACTAAAAGGAAAATGTTGGATATAATCCACTTTACAGATTTGTATCCTTCATTTTCTAAACTGTATTAAAGTAATCTTTAGTTTGTTCAAAGAAATGTGCATCCAGTAAAAACTGCTAATTTTAAAATATTGAATAACAAAGATGTTTAACTGACGCTATCAAATACACATCCCCGAATAATTAAACCTTCCATTTAACTTCCTAAATTTATAATGGAATGTAAAAATAGAAAATACAAATTAAGATAGTTTATGGATTTTTTTTTTTTGTTTATGACAGTGATGACAACGATTAGCATTCAAATGCTAATTTAATAGATATGCCTTCATAAAGAATACTCGTAAGTCCCCTTTATGCATAACTAAAATGAACATGAATTTCTCTATAACAAAATTAACAAAGTGATAATTACCAAAGCAAATAAAATTACACAACAAAGAAAGCTGAGATTAGTAAGAAGAAAATAAAGATATCTTATCTCGTTACAAATAAACTGTGAAATTGTTTCATTTCAATATGAGTAGTTTCAAAACTTACATTTCTGGTCTTCAGAATCATGTGTTTTTTCTCAGGGTTCACTTGGGATAATTCACTAGCATAACAAATATTCGCACTTCCAATTAGCTGAAACAACAGGCGTTCATAACTAACACATGAGATGTAGGAATTATTCTATTGAAACAAAGCAAAAAGGAGAGACTCTGCTACATCTTTTCAGTCTTGGTTATATCCACTACTTTCAATCACTACAGCTGAAACTGAAATTCATAACGAAAATTGTCCAGGAGAACACAATGTCAACCACAACTAGTCAATAATAAAAATACATAGTTACAAAATATTTAGCCCACTTTTCTAATGAGAAAGAAAAATCAGTAAACAGAGTTTTCCATTAATTCTTGGATCATGTATACAAACAGGTAAAATAACCTTACGAGAAAATTTATTTGTAGTTAAATAAATATTTATCACTTTAAATTAATATGTATGTATCACATTAAATAAACAGTTGTTCTTTATTCATTTCAACAATACTTGAAAGGCATAATATCATATACAATTCTTTATACTCACTCGTTGAACCCATTTTGGAAAACCCCATTTTGAGCTGACTAATCTATGGGTGATTAGAACACCATCAACAACTTTTCTGTCTACTACATCAGTTCCTAGTACAGCAGGGTTCATGGGATTTGGATATTTTCGCCATGCAGCTTTAGCAACGGTATCCCAAGGGTGGCTAGAACCAAAATGAAACTGATAATAAGAGGTTTACCAAAAATTACATAATAAAATAATTTTTCACAAACAGAAATTGTAAATATTCAAATTTATATATGTCACCATTCGCTATTCAAACATAAGGATAGCAATAGACAAATTTTTCAAAATTTCCTTTAAACAAATGAGTTCTTATCAATGGTTTCGTACTGTTGCTAAATCATTATTATTCTTGGAAACGTCCTTGGCCATGGCAGACACGGAAATTTAGAATCTAACCTTTACGATTAACATTATGTGAATTAACCACAAAAAATAATAACCAAATGTAAAGTGGGCTAACTAACATTCAATTATTTAACAAATTAATTCGAAAAGAATCTAGCATAAAGAAAATATTACACCATTTCGTCATTCTAGGACAGGACAGTTACTAAATAACTATAACAAAACTCACTTAAAAGTGTGTTCCGATGTCCAAATCTTCATAACTTAAAATCACTAATTTGTCACTTGAAATATATGAACTAAAGTAAACACATAATTCACTAGCCAGGTGGGACTATGTTACAGTACGGCCGACAACCGTAGAAAGGACCGAGTTAGCTCGATAGGTGCGCTATCTGTATTATCATGCGTACGTCATCCATTGATCTTTCCCCCTGAACAGAAATTTTATGAACTCCAACTGACGGAAAGGAACACAGATTACTCTCAGATAATTTCAAAATTGTTGTCACGTCATTGATAGATTCGATTCCTATATAAATATATAAATACTTAAGGGTTTTAAAAATATGTATTCAGCATAATATGTTGAGTATCGTTATTACTAAAACTAATAAGAACGCAAAAAATAATGTCACATAAATATATTTTTCTATATTTTCATAAAAAAAACTATAAAGAAAGTTTACGAAAGTAATTAGTAAAAAAAAATTTTACTGAAACATATTTAGTAATAATATGATTTTACTTACTTTCATTACTGAAAAACTTCACATTTGATGTGAATACAATAAGTGTTGATTTACCGCAGACATTAACATTAGTAGCCGGGTTATTAGTCACGAAATATAAACAGAATTCAGGAACTCAAAAAAATATATATATGTATTATTTAACAAAACATGGAAAATTTCATCGGAAAAAAACAGTCACAAGTGGAAACAAATTACGTATTTTTGTAGTTTCTGTAGATGACTTTTTAGATCATGTCTCTGTCTAAATTTGCTAAAAGTGATAAAATATATAAAAAAATAAATATCAAAATATTCACAATGAAATATTTTTAAAAAAAATTTGCTTTAAACAAAATGTGACCAATTTTTTTAAAACATATTTTATAGTATATTTTGCTTTTTTT
The DNA here is from genome assembly GCA_026182355.1 of Hermatobates lingyangjiaoensis. Classification (NCBI taxonomy): domain Eukaryota; kingdom Metazoa; phylum Arthropoda; class Insecta; order Hemiptera; family Hermatobatidae; genus Hermatobates; species Hermatobates lingyangjiaoensis. The sequence goes on along the minus strand of JAPFBL010000034.1, from coordinate 335,622 downwards.
TTAATTATTAATTTTAAGTAAATCTGGTGGGCAGGGTAGCACAGTGGCCTTGAAAATCGCCTTAGGACTGGTGCAACCTGGGTTCGTCGTTGGCACGTCGTCGTTAAACAAGACGTTAAGCTTGGTTTGATTTCATTATGTATCTGGGTCTTTCGGAAGCTCTTTCACCACCTCATGAGAAACTAACTGCCTCAGAACTAATAGGAGTTCACGAATAGTTCTCATGAACTGTCCAACTAGCAGCTAGCGGAGATGAGCTTCCTGGACCTAAATCAACAAAAAGCCATAAAAATAAGCCTTGTAGTATGTATAAGACTGATGGTTACTTGATGGAAGAGATCATCAAGAATTACAGATGAAAAGGGAAAAACATGAGTAACAGTTAATAGGAAGTTGGGATATAAGAAAAAATAGGTAAGTAAGGGAAGGTATAGGCAGCAGGAAGGAGAAACATTTATGGTGCTTTTTTTCACCACAATGGGTGCTTTTAAGTCCCCCATAACCAAACCAAAGTCCGAATTAATCTTGGGCCTGATAGGCAACCGAAGTTGCCGGATTCTACTGAGGTATATCGTGAACGGTCAGGAAAACCTAAGTTCCCCATAGCCAGCCACAAAGAGCAAAGTCCGAATTAATCTTCGGCCTGAGGCAGGATTCTACTGAGGTATAAGACAAAGTCTTAAGAAGGACAGGTACATGAAAGAAGAGGAGAAAGAAAGGGTTTGGACCCAGCTCCCGAACAAGTGCGCGACTGAGCGGACTTTCCACTCGCGGACACCTGCCCAAGAACGAAGATCTTAATAGAGCAGCTAAAGGCGTTGTTGTACCATCACAGTGAGGAAAAAAAGTCTTCAAAAAGACAGGCGTTTAACGTACGAGACCGAAAGAATGGGCAATCTCATATACTAGGGCGCGCCAAGCAGATGTACCACCCGCAGACCCTGACCCAAGGACATAGTCACCGCAAAGAGAAGACTTGAAAAAGACAGGCATTAACTTCTTCTGACTAATAGAGCAGACTGTCACCCAAGACGCGAACGAACGTACTTTCCACTCCCGAACGCGATCCAGGCTAACCCTCCACTACCTAGTTGAGCCTTTCTTAGTTCACGCCGTGAGGGAACAAACGCCTCCTCACAATTGTACGAGCCTGCACAATATTAGGTACTTGTTAAAAATTCCTATTCTAAATATACTTGAGTTAGGCAAAATTTAGGACTCTCAATGTAGAACAACCCGTAAATGTGGCTTACCCAGTATTAAAGTGGGTGGCAAATTATAGATAAGTCCCACTATCCGCCCTTAGAACAGTATCAGAATGTAAAAGCGCCTATAATTCTGGGAATAAAAAAAAAATTTTTTTTTTTAGTGAAATTTTCAGCACAGTGACTGCGCCTTAATAACGGTAGACAATTTTAAGTTTCATATTTTGTTTAAATTGGTTTGATTGTAATTACTAATTTTATTTGATTTATCGATTTTTACGTATCTAGTCCTTCTATGATTAGTCAAAAGTCTCAAAGGAACAAACACGTGGATGAAAACTGGTTAACTAACTACCTGTCAGGTGGGGTTTTAAATTTATATTACTAAGCAGTGAAATCCTGGCACTGTTCCATGTCCTTATTTGGCTCCTATGTGCGTCATACAAAGGAATTAAAAGCGTCTGAAAGTTCACGGTCAATATTAAAACGAACAGTAGGTGACGCTAATTACGTCCTCTTATCGGCCTAATAGCCAAAATATTCCTAATATCAAGTTTTATAAGTAAAATTAGCATACTCTTTTTTTGTTGAAGCTACTCATATTACTGACTTTTATTGGAATAGAAACTACTTTGTATCGCAAAAGATAACAATTTATTTATTATCAATGATAGTACATGTGTCAAGGATATTGTATATATTGCTTCAAATTTTGTGAAGTCTACTATTCATAAAAATCTACTCATCTATTTTGTGATAAGATTACCCAAGAGACCTTATGGAGAGAAGGAGGGAGACACATTCAGACGTAAATATGTAGCATCAGGCGAGTTGTTATGTTATGTATAGTTATATACTATTATGTTGTGTATAGTTATATTATGTTTGTCATAACCAGCTGCAGCTAACCTCGCCTGAACAAAATCATAACCAAGTTACCTAGTTTCGCTAAGGCTGAAAAATGTCTAAAAAAGAAGGCTGGAACAAGCCAGAAGAAAAAAAATATGACTCGGGGATCCGGTGTTAGAACCAGCGCGCGACTGAGCGGACTTTCCACTAGGGGATACCATCCCAAGACCAGGGAAACTAAGGTAGTAGCTTTAGCTGTTGTGCACACGGTGAATGATATCTACAAAGGAAGACAGCCATCAGGCCACCATGCAGACAGGTAGACGCCGGCCCAAGCTAACACCCCACTCAGGTTGTGCCTTTCTTAGTTTACCCATCATACAGGCATGTTAAGCCCCCCCCCCCCCCACCACCACAAGGTGAAGGCACGTCGGGGGGGATCCCTGATCGCTACCGACCAGGCAAACCTAAGTTCTCCATAACCAGCCACACATATGCTGGTTTTAAATCTTTGACATGATAGGCAATCAAAATTGCCGGATCCCCCTAAGTGGTGAGTAATAGTCTTAAAAAAAGACATTCGCAAGCCGGAAGAAGAAAAGGAGGAGTTTGGGACTCAGTTCTCGAACAGGTGGGCGACTCAGCGGACTTTCCATTCGCGGGTACCAGCCCAAGAACCAGAAGAAATCCCAACTAACCTAAAACCACTGTTGTGCCACCACATTGAGAAAGAACTTCCTAAAAAGACATGTGCTAGCCGCTCGAAGGCCAGGTGAGGATCGAACCCCGGTCCTATCAGTTCAGAGATGAGCACGTAACCACTGAGCTAGCCTGGCCCCTACTCCATTCTACTTTTTGAAATATGCTGTAATATTGTAAACAGAAATAATATATCAGGATCAGCGGTGGAACAAATGGGGCAGGAAGGGGCAGCTGCCTCGAGGTGCAGCGTCATGGGGGCGCAAAGTTGCCCTCTGAATTAAATAAATATTTGCTGTGCCCACTTGGATGGGCACCATTTATAAAGAAAAAGGTGTAAATGAACAACGTTTTAAATATATTTATTGATTTGTATTGAGACTTGTTGAGCAAACCTTGCTGATTAATGTAGGTTCTTCAGGTATCCTGCTGTTTATGTTTTCTATTGGCTTCTTTTTCTTTTCTAGTGTATTTATTTTATGTAGAGTGGAATTTATTAATTAATATTTTTAAAAAATACAAAACTTTTTTCTTTACGAAAAGTTTTTTTTTTAATTGTTTGGACACAAGAATATAATTATGACATATTTTCATTTTAAAACAATTTTCCAGTTTTAAATTCCATATAACAAAGATTTTCCTTCATTTTAACTGAATGTTTTGTTAATGGAGCTACAGGGAGAACAAAAGAAAAAAATAATTCAGTACGGAGAGATGAAAGCGTAGAAAAATATTGCTCGAAGATCTTCGGAAATCCAGTCAAGTTATGACTGAATTTGGGGGGCCAGGTTAGCTCAGTGGTTAACGTACTCGCCTCTGAACTGATAGGACCGGGGTTTGATCCCTATAACATTTATATATATTAAATCTATAACAAAATTTGACAATAGACAATAAAAATGAATAATATCTTTCAAGATGGGCCAGGTTGATTCAATGGTTAACGTACTCACCTCAGAAGTGATAGGACCGGGGTTCGAACCCCACCTGGCCCTCGATTTATTCACGCGGGAGGTGAATAAATCTGAGCACGTTGTCCCTCGGAGAAGGACGTTAAACCGTCGGTCCGAGTCTGTACGATGTCAAATACTCGTTAAAGATCCCTACTCTAAATAGACTTGAATGAGACAAAATTTAGTACTCACACTGTAGAATCAATCTTTATTGTGTGGCATTACAAAGGGCCAATACTCGGCCTACGTGTGTTCCCTTGTGGGACTACCACTGGGACCTAAACTAACCTAGCATAAGACTGAATGTCTAAGAGTGCTACGTCCAGATGGAGACATTGACAATCGAATAGTTTCCCCATTCGTTCGCGCCACTGACAAAACAGACAACATCGGAGGTGGTAAAGTACTTATTGTCTTCAACATTCACTCCTACCACAAAGAGAATATTATTTAATGCATGGACATGGACTGCAAAACAAACTGATTTGCCAGATGTTTCAAGTCTGTGTTCATCTTCGTCAACAAGTTAATTTGATGAACAATTTAGTATGATGAAACTGAATATGCTGTATTAACTAAGAAATTAGCTGGTTACATAAAGTTTGATGTTCAAAGTTATAAAGCAAAAAATCTCTGATTGTCTATGCGTGCGAATGGTGAAAATGAGTACTAAAGCTTTTCAGAACAATGAGGGTCCTTTTAAAGTCACAAATTATCATGAAGGTTAATGGGTTAGTTCCACTGAGGTTAGTAATATTAGAATTAGTAGTAATACTGTCCGTCATACCTCGTAAAGTCTCAGAAAAGCTCGACCGGTTTTGGGTCAGTCAGTTAGTTGCTCTTGAAGATGGGATCCGGACGGACTCGAAACCGGTCGAGCTTTTCTGAGACTTTACGAGGTATGACGGACAGTATTACTACTAATTCTAATATAATCAAAGTATTGAGAGGCAATGTGGCGACGAAACTATCAGAAGGGAAACAAGCGCAAAACGTGTGGGTGTGTGAATCGTAGCATCAGGAAAAAAAACTGCTAAAAATTTAGGTGCGCTATGTCAAATGTTTTGTCCTCCCAGCGCCACCACCTCGGCACGCCACTGATGAGGATTGTTTAAAGGTCGTTAGATGTGGTTAATTTTTTAAAAAAAAATATGATCTCTACAAAACATATTTGGCAAGAAATATCCTGGAAGTTTACAAATACGCTGAGGTGATTATTTGCTAGTTTGAAATCACATTGATGGATAGCTGTGTAGGTGGCGATGATTCATGCTATATGTGCATATAGTACAAGGCCGTTGAAAGAACGAGCGATAGGATAGATAACGCCGGGGCCATAATTAAGCAATTACATTTGCAGTTTTTAAAAAACAAATGTTGATGAGAACAAAAAAAAATATTTTTTCAGTAATTACATCTTGAAATATTTGATAAATGATTGTAGAATTTATGCTTTTTCCAGATGTAACGTTTGTTTCCAACGCCTTCTCTTATTGCCTTTCACCTTTTTAGTGGACGTAAATGTGGCATATAATTTAATTTCGAACCCATTTTGGTTATAGTTGAGACGCATTAACGGTTTGATTCTACCACAAGAGTATTACATATTACTTTAAACTACACAAAGCACGACATAGAAAAAGGAATAAAAAGCAACTTACAGAGTTTTTCAATATTTCGAACTGTTGTTCGTCATCAGGAGTAGACTAGAAGAGAGGACTAAGTGAGAGAGATCTCCCCACATCGAAGAATGGAGGGCGAATGAAGCAATGAAGAGTCGATTGATGAGAGCGGCACTAGCGTAAAAAAGGAACTAAACACTAAAGGTCAGAGAACGGAAAGGGATCAAGGAAACTTAAGGGCTTAACGGAAAGTTCTTACATATTACTTCACAGAAGTTTGCTAGAAAAGGGATATGTACCGAATCTGATATCATAAGGCTAGGAATCAACAGCTCAGCATCCTCTCTGAAGAACGGCGGGTACAGAATTTTCCGAATGCAACATGAAAAAGCTAGGTTCAAAAACGAGATTTGTTCATCTTCTAATCTTCAATACGCAGTCACTAAACCAACATGACCTCAATAAACATTTATAGGCAAAATTTATATTAATATTGACGTTTACTTACCATCCGTCTTTGGCTCCTGTTGTATTTGTTAAACATAAAGTGGAATACGGAATGAGAAGTAAAGGACAATGCCAACTTCAAATAAACCTAACAGAATTAAATATTATTCTTAATATCACTTAAGTTATTAGTAATATCGTTATAGAAATATACTGCTGTAATAATATTACTTCTGATAATGGAAGAGTTCAGAATTGGGTAAAATTTGAAGAGATAGTACGAGATTAGAGGCTGTATTGGTTGAATAAAGCCAATGAGTTTAAAATACCCTTTGAGTCAATTTACGAGTGTAATGGTGATTGAATTATCATTTTATAAAATAAACTAATATAGAGACCTAATATACTTGGTTAGTTTACATTGTACGAACCAGGTTAGCTGAGTGGTCAACGTACTCGTCTCTGAACTGGTAGATCCAGGGTTCGATACTCAGCTGGCCCTCAATTTATTCATCCAGGAGGTGAATAAATCTGAGCGCGTCGTCCCTCGGAGAGGATGTTGAACCGTCAGTCCCAAACTTAAAGAACTGAACGAGTCCTGATAATCTTTTATTTTATTCTCTTTCACGGTCGATACTTTTATCAATATATATATTTTCGTAAAATAAAAGTTTATCAGGACTCGGTCAGTTCTTCAGGTTTGGTCAGAGGTTAGAACCTATAGAACTGACCGAGTCCTGATAAACTATTATTTTGTTTCTATTTCACGGTCGATACTTTTAACAATACATATTTTTATAGATAAACTGGAAGCTATTCTGTTCCAACCAACATCTGTCGTGCGGTTAGTTGTTAGGTATTCTTTTACTTATAACAGCATGAAGTAAAATATATGTTAGAAAATCGCTAGTATAGATGTCCTATTTTAAAACTTAATTTTTTTTTGTATTATTATTTGAGAGTGATTTTAGCACTGCGTCTTAAAGAAAAAAAACTATGTAAATCCCCCTTCAGTACTGAAGTACCCCAGCAGTTGGCTGAGCAAAAGCTCAGCACTTTTGCCGGTTCCAGCAGCAAAAGTTTTTCTATGGTTTTGTTGAGTGTCCCGAAGCACCTACCTCTGTGCAGCAAAGTTACCTTACAGCCAGTCAGCAGGTGCAATGGTGTTTCTTCCTCTTCTTTGCAGAATCTGAATAAACCATCATTGATAATGTCCATTCACGCTCCCTACGTTTTGGGAGAAAGTAACTTCCTTTCTCCTTATTCGGGTCCTTAGGTGCACTTGTGGGAGGTTGGCTCCCACTGGTAGACGCTTTTAGACCCTCTGTGCTTCCGGAGGATGGTCTTCGGACTTCCTTCTGCTTACAGGGGAAAATCCCTGTATCTCTACAGTATTTTGTCCGCTCCGACAAAGCACCGCATATCGGAGTAAGGTTATTTACTCAAGGGTCTGGTACCCTTGAGGCTCCGTCCATAATACAGTAACCCCTGTTCATCCATCCTTCGGCACGGATCGCATAACACCTTGGATTGGGGCTGAGATAAAAGGAGGGGATTTGGGGATTAGGAAGAATGTGAAACGAAGGTGGTCAGACCCAGCCCCTGATCACCTTCTCCTCCTCTTTCATTTGTTCTTGCATATAGCAGGTTAACAGGGTAGCCTCGTGAAGCCCGAAAGTCGGAGTTGAGTATTAGAGGCACTTAATCACACCATTCTACCCCAAAGTGATGCAGTAGTAGGGTATCTATATTTAAAGTTCACTTCTTTGTCAAAACATAGGAACATCTCATTTATATATGAATTGCAAACTGATTCGTTTGAATCAGCTCCAAGTCAATCTGAGCGATAAATGTTCACCTCGCAGGCTGCAGTTTAGAAACAGCAAGGGCCTTTCGAGGTAGCATATCAAATAAAGTGTATTCCCTTATTTAATTTATAATTCAAATATCGTACAGATAAATTTTTTATTGTGAATTTAGATTTATATAAATATATCAATGATCAAACCATAATATGAAATAGGAAAACAAGACTAAGATCTTTCAACCGTAACAAGCGCTCTCCGTCGGGTTTTTTACTCTGACGAAGGACCGCTTGTTACGGTTGAAAGATCTTAGTCTTGTTTTCCCATTTCATATTGTGGTTTGATCATTGTTATTTCACGTGTTTATGTGAAATCTTTTTGTATAAATATATATATCAGAACCCATTATCGGTGTTTCTCTATCAGATTTATTAAATCTACGCTTACCACATACCCGTTAAAACTATCTCTTAATCAATTTTCAAGGTTACTGCCATCCATGTTCTTCTCTCAGACTCTCTGAAAAAGTTCACCATTGCTAGAATGTCTAAATTTCGACATTAAACCAGAGGAACCTGCTAGTGTTGAGCAAGAGGTGACAGAAGCACCTTCCCTTAAATAATATTACCTCTAGTATTTAAATATTTTATTTTTAATATAAAGTACTCATCACGAAATTAAATTGAAGATATTAATATCTACAAATGAAACTTTACGCCAATATAGACATTATTTGATGGCGATTTTTATTTTAAATTCATCATATATAAATCTATTATTTAATTAACAAACAGTATTAAGATTCGATCAACTAAATATCATGGTTAGTTTAACTCAAGATCCTATCTACACGATGCCTTTGAAACTATTAAAAATATTCAGTTTTTCCTTGTAGAACAGTTCTTTTTAGTTTCATTAATAAAAGAACTTTCTATAACACTGTAATTTCCGCTGTACAATTATATAGTATGGAATGAAAATCATATTTGATTATGAAATATGAATAAATGATATCAACATAAAAGAAAGTATTTGTGATTTAGGCAATATATCTGTAGTTTCAAGAACATTTTATTTTTGTAGCAAAAAGGTTACATAAAAAGAGTTTAACAGAGTCTATTAAATTATGAAATAACATGAGCATTTTATGTTTTTTTACGAAAGAGGCCCGTTATAGGATTGCCCTCATATAATTTATTTATTAGGTCGATGAACGTTGTTAGGTTGGAGATATTCATGTTATGCCTAGCCTCCATAAAAAAAAAAACAAAAAAGGTTTACAGTGAATAAAAAACCTGTCAACTGTCAGGAAATTAAGAAAAAATTCTCTTATAATTAAAAATTTATTCATAAATTAAACTTTGATATTTAGACTGTACACATATATATATATATATATATTCAATAATAAATAACTTATCATTAATCCACATGAACACATTAAATGGATTAGAAATAAAAAAGTTATTATCTTTCAAGTATGTGAATAATTTTTATATGTATTTGCATGGAGGATAGGGTCATGACATGGATACGTTTTGTCTCTAGTTGTCACCACAGATCTTTATACAGATGTTTTTACTGTGTCATCCACTTTCAAGTATCCTGTAAAGAAAAAATTGATTTAATATTATAAAGAAAATGAAATATTTTTTTTTTAATGAAGGTGAATAATTTTCAAGATAATTTCTTTTGAAATGACCATTAGTAAAAAGTTTTTCTTTGTCTCCAATAATATTAAAGCGTGACTGACAGCAGTTAGTCATCGTCAAATCAGGTTACTCCATTCCAATTGGATTCAAGGACAATGTTCCTAACTTCAATTCAACAATCAATGCACTGATTTTAACTTGTATCCATTTGCAATACTTATCTGCATATGTTTGTTAATTGGCAATTGAACTACGACTGTTTAACAAACTTATTTAAAGACAATATAATTGAAGAGTGAAAAATCTATTTTATATATTCATTTTAAATGATTTCAAAAATTGACTTTTTAACGACCTAAGAGAATCAAAACTCAAAAAGTACGCAAAATGTTTTAAGAAAATCATTCTTTGTTTTCTTTCATTGTTTTGGTACAACATTCTTTAAATCTTATTCATCTTCACAAATCTATATCAAATACTTGGAGTGACCGACACTCAACTTCACCACAAGAAAATGCCAATTAAATTCGCACACTGTGAAACAGGCCTTGTTGAACTGTGCATCAAGCCCACCTGATGAGTCAAAAGTATGAGTTAGATTTTACGCGCAAAAAAAATTGAAAATTAGATATAGTCAGGATGTTTAATTTTTAAATATACTATAAACTTACCTCATCTATGTATCTATAATGATAATGTTTTTATATGACAAAATTAGGGATATTTACATTTTTTTTCCTGATGTAAAGGCGTAGTAATAAGGAAAAAAATACCCAAAATGAAGTTTGCTACTTCTTACTAAAAAAGTCGTGCATTATTCATTCAGAACTTTCTCAGTTTTTTAAACAAAATTCAAATAAAATGTTTGCTGATTTTAAAAACAATGTTATGCTCTTCTTTTACATGACTATATTTTCCATAATAATATGATGCTGTTTTTTTTTAATTTTTTTTTAAATGAAAAATTATATTTTATTTCCAAATATAATTTTTGTTTGTATTACAGATTTAATTGCTGTTAAATGTTCCCATTTCAAACCAAATACTTATGTAGTCTAGAAAAATTTGCTGTAAAAATTTATTTATTGATGAAAAGGTTTAAATATTATGGTAAATTAAAGGCTGGACAATTCTTGAACTAATAAAAAAAGTTTTCAATCAGTAGAAAAGAAAAATGAATCTGACGAAATGTTTAGTTAACCGCATGTATGTTGTAATCTGTGAAATTTTGATCTAAATATACAGAATTTAAGTGTAATAACAGGAAATAAATTATTCTCCATTTATTTCTAATTCTTTTTTTAAATGAGCATTCATTTTCAAAACTCATCGACACCTCCAAAGTAACTTAAATTCTTTTAACAGATTCTACATAACTTTAAGTTTATTTATTGATTCTTAGATTATGTTTAGAAAAAAAAATCTGATTCGTTCTTCAAATGATTATTTTTAAACTTAATGAAAAACTTCCATTACTAAAGTTACATTCAAAAATTTAAATGTGTCAGAAGTGGACCTAGCTTTGACGTCGATTTCTGAAGTTATTACACAAAGTAAATAATCATTAGACAAATGACTATTACATCTTACACGCTAGATTATTTTAAAAAATCACAATAATATTTAAAGAATATGAAAAATAGCTTAAGATTTTGTCCTAGTCCTTTAGGATGGTGGCGATTCACGTGATTTTTTATTTATAAATATATGAATTAAATACCACAATAAACAAATATATATTAATTAAAATGCTCTAAGGCCTTTCGTTACATCTAAATTAAAAAATATAATGATATTTATATTTTTATTATATTATTATTTATTTATTATCATTATTTATTATATTATATTTTATTATAATGATATTTATATTTTTTGTTTATTTCATTTAGCCCTCTGATGATGTAACGAAAGCCTTAGAGCATTTTAATTAATATAGATTTCTTTATTGTGGTATTTAATTCATATGTTATATCAAGAGTTATTGTTGATTATTAATTTTTATAAATATATATATATCAATGATCAAACCACAATATGACATGGGAAAACAAGACTAAGATCTTTCAACCGTAACCAGCGCTGGTAACTCTGACAAAGAGCGCTTGTTAGGGTTGAAAGATGTTAGTCTTGTTTTCCCATTTCATATTGTGGTTTTATCATTGATTGTTATTTCACGTGTTTATATGAAATCTTTATATATATATGAACTAGATTCACTAAAAGAACATACATAAAAGAAATCGTAGGAACTCGCTACTATATTTCGATTGACTCCTCATAATGAAGATAGATGTCACATGAGTAACTCATATCTATCTTCCTAAAGACAAGGCAATCGAAATATAGTAGTATCTGTGATTTCTTTTATGTGTGCTCTTTTCGTGATTCGGTTTATTAAGTTCGGGAAATCGTTTCATTTAATCGGTTTTATATATATACTAAACTAAAGTTTATCGGGACTCGGTCAGTTAACTGAACAACAACAACAACAATCGACTGACCGAGTCCCGATAAACTTTAATTTTGTTTCTATTCCACCGTGTATATTTTTATTAATATTTATAAATATATTTATATATAGTTTGCTGTATGAGGCGTTTGCACATATGAAAGAATGAGAAAGTCGATATTTATGAAAACATGCTTTGCTACAAATTTTATACAAGAATATAAATCATCAATATTTATAATAATAATTCACAATTAAAATTCCACAATTATTTTATTTGGCAGATTTTTTCAATTTCAAATTTAGATTATTTAGATTATTAGTGGAATCGGTTAACAATTAATGAATTAATTAACTTAATTACATAGTTTATTATGACTTTTAGGTTTTGATTAGGATTCATTTCATCACGTATTAAGTTAAAAAGAAATGCGACATTGCTGGCGAAACTCAAATAATTATTATTATATAAAAAAGAAGTCCTACATCATGGAATATTTGACTTTAATTAAATATGGCCCTTTAGCTCAAAGAGAGTGTTTTCCAAATGCGAGAAACAAATCTTTTATTTATCCAAAATAAATTACAAACGAAAAATTAATTAAAATTATATTTAGGTTAAATTAAACAAGACGCAAAACAATTAAGCAAAACATTTTATGTTGCTTAAATATGATATTGTTTATCAATACAAAGTTCACCAGGAAACAGAATGCTAGTCATTTTCAGCTGAACAACATAATAATTGATACGGAAATTATTTTTTTTTTACTAAGTATTTCCATTCAGGTTCAACTTTCCAATTACGATCTAAAGGAACTTGGATTAATAAACTTCAAAATCATATGTTAGAAACAACTGGAGAATAAATTTATTTCTTGAGTACTATACAAAGCTTGTATAACCATAACTGTGGGTTACAAAAGAAAATTTTCTTCTACAAGACTTTTGATTGAAAAACCCCTTCCAAAAACCTATAATACATTTCCCTATGAAAAAGAAAGGAAGCAAACACTTCAATAAAGTGAGTGGTAGAAATTGACGAAATTTTAAAATAGTAAATACTGAATAATTTACAACCATAATTTTAAAAAAGTGGTTATTCATTCCATATAAACAACAATTTACATCAGGTAATACAAGAAAACAATGTGTAATTATTGGTTTTATATATTTGATACGAAAAAAAAATATAAAAAAATAAAGACCAACTAGGAGTTAGCCAACTTAAAAAGAAACGGTATTATCTAGCGATGCATACAACCTATTATGAACTATATATATAAATATATATTTATATATATTATTTATAACTAATTACATAAATGACAGTTAAACGATTCAGAACAAGTCTAAAGTACAGGTTTATTAATATAAGACCACTTTAAAACTGGGGTATTCCACAATTATAAAATAATTATTATAAAATGAAGGTTCGAGGTTAGAAAACCTCTCACCAGAAATGTCACTGTCAGATAATGAATTAATAGGCACAAAACAGTAGACGTCTGCACAGCCGCTCGCAGCCTTTTGACAATCAATAGGAAAATATCGGAAGAGAGCCTCGAGCAGAGAAAGGACTTCCGATACTCACGCTGAATCTGCTTTGTGTCTTCTGTTGCTAAACGAGATTTTAGATGAGGTCAGCAACAGTGGTCGGCATTTCATCGATGCGAGTGTTGTAGAAAGCTTCTATGTCATGAAGACATTGGGAATCTTCTTCAATGACGAAATTAATAGCAACACCCTTACGACCAAATCGACCTCCTCGACCAATCCTAAAAACAAATCAAATCGTTTTTATTTTATTGCAGTTCACGAAGCAGTACAAAAAAAAAAGTATTACTAAAACAGAACTCTCATCTGTTGAATCAGGTAATGAAGTAACGACAGGATCTTTTTTCATCATACTTATCTTTTAAATAACTAGCCATTGAATACTTAAGCAAACCTGAGGTGTTCAATATTACAATCCAATAGTGGCACAATGAAGTAAGCGAAAAATCACTAAAAAGTACCATTATTCTATATCTACTTCCATCAACTTAAAAGAAGATAATCTATATATGTACATATAAAAATTCCAGTATGTCTGTTTGCTATGCATTCCTAATTTATTATTCTTGATGCAATAATTACTACATATTACTTCAGGTTGGCATTAAGAAAGTAAAAAGATTAAAATCATAGTTACAGTGGAAATGTAAAACTAATTTGCTTTCACTTCACTGTTGTTTAAATTTTGGTATGCACCTGTATTTTAAATGAAAGTATTTTAATAACAAAAATCATATCAAATAAATTCACATGAAGAGCAGAGTATTCAGTAGTGTGTATTTTTTTCAAAATATCAAAATTGCTATAAAATTTAGACAATTCCCCCCCCTCCCTCTTTCGAAGGAGCCCTTAGATCCCATTAAAAGAAATACAGATATTTCACATGAAATCAAAAGGTAGAGAAATGAGGATAACAAACAATAGGGCTGTTTAACTGGTAGAAAAAGAAGGAGGAACAGCAAAGTAAAATAATTACGCGTCAAAAGAAAAAACACTTAATTAAAGTTTTTTATTTTTAAGGCAAGTCATAAACTAACCTATCAAAGCCATGCTGTATACAATTGCTAGTATAAATCTAGTACTCATAAACAAATATAACAAACTATTTCTTAAAGAAAACTGATTTAACTGAAGGATTTTATTTTAATTTTACAATTATCTGTTCACTGTAAACAATTAACTAAGATTTGAAGTTTCCAGAGCTTAAAAAATATTTATCCATAGTTATGATAAAACTACATTTAACACTCATTCTTTTGTACGGCTCTCTTACATTTAATGATTTTCACAGTTTTATGCGTTAGAACTTTCCTTAAAATATGTACTTTTTTTTTCTTAAAAATTATATGGCCGTGCTATATACAGATATAAAAAAGGACGAGTTTCAAAGTGAAATGTTTTATATTCTTAGGAAAATTATCAAAAATATTCTTACCACAGTATAAGATACACAACTCCATTTTATTTTGATATTAATAACTACCTAAAGGGAATATATAAGCAAAGACATAAGTGTTGGAACCTAGAACGAAAGAACTGAGACGCATAACCTTATTCTGCTGTATACTTGAGACGCTAAAAACTACAAAAACATGTTCCACATGTTAAACTATTTATGCCTCCAAATGAATAACTGAGAACAACATATTTTATGACAACTGCATTGATTACGGAGTAAAATAAGTTTCACCTTATTACTGGTTATTACAACCGACTTCGTTTTGATGGATAAGTTGTTATAACTTACAATCGACTAGCACATGCCGACGAAATATTCCATGATGGGTTGCTTCCCTGCATTATTCAGTTTTTGATCAGTAATTGAAGTCTGCTGGTTGGTTATGATATTCTAGTCTACAGTTCCACTATGAAGAATTTCTAAAGCTCTTTTACTTGATATCCTCATGCTACAGCTTATCTTTGGAAGGGGGGGGGGGGGGATTGTTTAAACCTCATAGCATTAACTTTTGGAGATTTGAAAGAGAAAAAAAAAGTGAAATGCAAATATGTGTTGTTTAAATAAAATTGCTTAAATATAATTGTTGTTAAATAACTTCAATTGAGTGATATCAGGTGAGTACCAAAATATACACAAACAACGTGAAGACAAAAAAATGTTACTCTTCACTTGATATTACCACTTACAGGGACCAGGTGAACTAGTGGTTAACGTAATAACCTCATATACTGGTATGTCTGGGGTTCGATACCCACCTCGTCTTGATTTATTCACATGAGAGGTGAATAAATATGAGCACTTCGCCCCTTGGAGAGGACGTTAATAAACCGTCGAGCCCCGAGCCTCATTAAAGATCCCTATTCTAAATACACTTGATATAGGCAAAATTTAGGACTCCTGAATGGAGAATCAACAGGTATATGGCTTCGCACATTGCTTAAAAGGGCGCCAAATAATATATGCGCCACAATTTCCGCACCTAGAACAGGACTAAAAAGGTGAAAGCCTCATAAGAGTGTGGGCGTTGGAAAACAAAACAAAAAAAAACACCACTTTCTTAACCTACAATCAATTTAACCCAAAACCTCCCACGGATTGACTTGAATCAAAATGCAAAATATATAAAATAATGAAGCAATTGTGAATCCATGGCAATCAGGCATCAAACAATTTTACACATATAGTAGTAACAGATTACTAATAAGATATATTGCAGACAAGAACTGTAGCCACCTTCAAGTTAAAACTTGAACAATTTAATAATAATAAAAAAGTCGATAAAAACAAACCATACTACTATAAATTTCACCTGTACAAATTAAACAAAAGATAAATCAACTAGCAATACAGAAAGGTCAACACGCGTTTTGTGAATATTATTAAAACTCTTTATGTTGATAACACTCCATCAAATGATCCATCAACTTGTAGAAAAGCAAAGTATTTTGTTTATTCTTATTTGAACTGTTTCCATCATTCAGCTTGTAAAATAAACTAAAACATTTATAACCTTATCTTTTTTTTTTTCACTTTTATCATATCTGCACTTCCAAAGTTGTGACTTCCTTTTTCATGTATGCTTAGAGAAAGATTTATTTTATAAATAGTAGGTAATTGTAACAAAATTTTACAATTTTATGTAAATTGGAAAGCTGTATCTTTAAAATGGCCACAGAATATGCGGATCACCTCTAGCAAACAAACTGTTTATGGAACTATTGTTCCTCCATTTCTCCGTTTCCTAGTATGCAGCGGCTCAAACTAAACGATGTAGAAAAAAACCCTTATGTTTACTTTTAATTTTCTTTTCAAGTATAATACTGATATCATAAAAGCATAATAGAGAAGAAATTCACAAAAATAAATTAGCAAATACAATCTTTAACCAACAATACTGCAAACTTGTAGATAAATACGTAAATAACTAAGAACATATATTTGGCGATTTTTTCCCTAATAATCTATCTAATTGGGAGGTGAGTCGTAGTAAGATAATGTTGAAAGTCAAAAAAATATTTGCGTTACTAGATAGGTAAGCATGTAATAATCACAGAAATTCACAGACAACCATTTAGAAACTGGTATACGGCAAACAATTGTTTTCCATATTTCAACAAGTATTATTTATTTTATTAAACGTTGAGTTAACTAAACACATGATATCAATTTGAAAGGAAAATACCTGTGTATATAATTTTCTCTGTTCGAAGGCAAATCGTAGTTAATAACTAGAGAAACTTGCTGAACATCAATGCCTCGAGCAAGAAGATCAGTAGTGATTAGAACTCTGCTAGAACCTGAGCGGAACTGTCTCATAATCAAGTCCCTTTCTCTTTGGTCCATGTCTCCGTGCTGAAAAGAAAAAACACATGTAGACAGATAACCTATGTATGTAAAAAATCTGTAGACCTTTAGATCACAAAAGGCCTATCCAACTCTAGGTCGCAGAACAAACCACTTTTACCAATATTACGGGTGCCAAACAAGGATAGCAATTAATAATTCAATTTTTCTAATAAGTGGTTCATTTATAAAAATAAAATTAACAAAAATTTAAATAAAAACTCAATGAGACATTTTGGATGCAATTATTGGGCAACGATTTTATCTACATCCATAGCCATTTTTGTTGTTGTTAGTCAATTATGGTTTTAAGTATAGTATATTTAATAGAGTATCTATACTTTCATTATATTTTTTACCATCGTCATGATGGTAAAGATTAAGATCGATGGTCAAAGTATAGAAGTGAGTTATTCTTGTGTCTATCTGTGTGCGTGCTATCTTCTTTCTAATTGGTTTTTATTTAAAAGTCCGTTGGACTCTTTCTTTTAATTATATATATATATATATATATATATATATATAATTCAATATAAACAAAGAAACATAGAGAAATCAGAAGAACACACTTACAGTCTCTAATTTTCGGTTTGAACCGTCTTCAGGAGAGATAAGAGAGGGAAACCAAGCGCACTGGATCAGAGACGGTTGGAGACCAACAGTGTTGCCGCATGCGCGCCCGTTCACAGAAAATAAGGTAGACAGGAATTAATTTATAATTTATAATTACATTAAATTAATGGAATATGAAAACAATAAATATATAAAAAAGAAAAAATTGTAAAAATAAGGGAAATTGATACATAAACAAAAGTACTGACTAAGCTATGGTAAAATAAAATAAAACTAAGAATACAAATAATAATAACAAATGAAATAAATTATTTAAAAAAAAAAAAAAGTGTGAAAAGGCAAGGAACTTTTAGACAGTATCGCTTTAGATTGAGGCCAGGTGCACTGCGCGCACTTAATAGCCCAAATATGGGCTTATTCGGAGGCTCGTAGTGTGAGATCTTTGCTGTCAGGGGGTATTTGTCGCAGAATCTGTAACCTGTAGCACTCATTAAAAAGGAGACCGTGGCTATTGGCACCTCACAGCTCCTCCCCATAACACCCTCTAACCTGTTGCAACTGACTGCTCGTGTACCTCCAAAAACTGTGTGTACCGTTTGAAGTGTACCAAGTGTGATTCGTTCTACGTAGGCCAAGCATCCACCAAGCTTAGTCTCCGTATGAACAATCACAGAGCTTCAGTCAATAGCCGCTCCCATCTTCCCATTACCATACATGCCAATAGCCACGGTCTCCCTTTTAATGAGTGCTACAGGTTACAGATTCTGCGACAAATACCCCCTGACAGCAAAGATCTCACACTACGAGCCTCCGAAGAACCCCATATTTGGCTATTAAGTGCGCGCAGTGCCTCAATCTAAAGCGATAATGTCTAAAAGTTCCTTGCCTTTTCACTTTTTTTTTTTTTTTTTTTTTTTAAATAATTTATTTCATTTGTTATTATTATTTGTATTCTTAGTTTTATTTTATTTTACCATAGCTTAGTCAGTACTTTTGTTTATGTATCAATTTCTCTGTATCAATTTCCCTTATTTTTTCAATTTTTTCTTTTTTATGTATTTATTGTTTTCATATTCCATTAATTTAATGTAATTATAAATTATAAATTGATTCCTGTCTACCTTATTTTCTGTGAACGGGCGCGCATGCGGCAACACTGTTGGTCTCCAACCGTCTCTGATCCAGTGCGCTTGGTTTCCCTCTCTTATCTCTCCTGAAGACGGTTCAAACCGAAAATTAGAGACTGTAAGTATGTTCTTCTGATTTCTCTATGTTTCTTTGTTTATATTGAACTATATTTGTCCGTTTTGGATCGTATTTCCAACGAAAAAAAGTATGTATATATATATATATATATATATATATATGAGTTTTGACTGTCGTCCCTCCGTCAATTCACTTCTTCTCCTGAGGACGGTCGAAATATTGAAAAGTGAGTCTTTGTTATGTTTTTGTCTATGTGTCATAGTTTAAGTATATATATATATATATATTGTGTTAAACTGAATTGCCTTAATCAAACATACCTTTCTTTTAAAGCAGTTTTTCATATTTTCTAGCTAATTTCAATTCTTCTTGATTCAGCTGGTGAATTATATCAGCAAAACTCCGGTTGGACATCACTATTTATTAACTATTTAGCAAACGGAGTTTTGCTGATATAATTCACCAGTTGAATCAAGAAGAATTGAAATTAGCTAGAAAATATGAAAAACTGCTTAAAAGAAAGGTATGTTTGATTAAGGCAATTCAGTTTAACACAATTTGTATAAAAGAAAGTCTGCTCCCTATTTATACTAATGTATAAATATATTTCATTGAAAATGATCGCAGTTTCTGCATTCACGACCTTTTTGTTAACAGATTCTAACCTCCTGGCTATTTTCCTTATTGTAGTAGGTAAACTATAAATCAGATTCGCCAATGACATTTCCAAGTAAATAGGTCCAATGAACGAAAGAAATTTAATAACATGATCTAAATGTATATTCACCTTACACTAATAAACAAGCTTTCAATATTAATATGTCATCATCAGGTTTAATACATAAATAAACATCAATTAGATAAATAAACTAAACAAAGAAAATTACAAATACTATTAGGTCTAAGTTCCATTGACAACTGAAGGCATGGATGGAGGGATGGGCGGGGGAGGGGGAGAAGAGGTGGAGTGAGTGGGAAAGGAGTAGCTGTTAGCGAATGTATAGTCAGGGTCATAAAATATGACCCGCCATAGAGAATCAACTCAACTACCTGCTATCTTCCACTCCCTTAACAGATTTAAATCTATTATCTATTGTTTTTAAACTAGATACGATAGAAAAGTCACTATTTTGAATATTCAAATTTGGACCTTCATCCTTGATGTAAACGAGCTTCGAGGATACGCAATTTGTTTGCATCACTATTACAATCTAAAATAGTAGTCCCCTCAACTAATGTCTGTCTCGTAAGTGCCGTGCCATGGACCTCCTCTGAGTGATTTTTAGGGGCCCCCATGGTAAGGTGCATGGTTAGGCGTCTCGATAGTCTGGTCGTAGTCATCCCAATTTACCTTGATGGTAGGGTTGCACAGTTCCCTGTAATGCATATGTATTGGTACACCAGGTGACTACGTTGCAGATCATTTGTGGTGAGTGGATGTCTGTTTGAAATTAGGAGGTCCTTAGTTCTCTTAGTTTTGTAAAAGATATTGAGGTCGAGAATATCTTCACTCTTGCAAGTCATAACATGGTTATATACTAATTTCCTCAGCGCCCTTTCTTCTTGTTTGTACTGGCTACACATAAAAGCTTGGTACTGTAGGCGTATACGCTCACCTGAAGTGGGGGTCTTCGGACTATCACTATACCATTTATCAAACTGTGATTTTACCGCCTGCGAGACTTCTCTGTTTGAAAACCCGTTGTTGACTAGGACTTGTGTCAGATTGTCGACCTCTTTATGTAGAAGACTCCAGTCACTACAATGTGAGAATGCCCTTCTTACGTATGCATTGATGGTGGCATTTTTATACCTTTCAGGACATTCACTCTGGCCACTGAGACAAAGACCTGAGTTCGAAGGTTTACGGTAAACAGTAGTATGGAGTCCATGGCGTGATTGTAGAATGAGTATGTCAAGGAAAGGTCGTTTCCCTTCTGTAGCACATTCAGTAGAGAAGTTGAGTCCTGAAATTTGTTCTAGACAAGAACGTAACTGTGAAATCTCTTCTCAACTATCCGCTAACACAAAGATGTCGTCAATGTACCTGGCGTAAATGGTACTAGTACTTTCTATCATTCCTAGTTTAAAAACAATAGATAATAGATTTAAATTTGTTAAGGGAGTGGAAGTTAGCAGGTAGTTGAGTTGATTCTCTATGGCGGGTCATATTTTATGACCCTGACTATACATTCGCTAACAGCTACTCCTTTCCCACTCACTCCACCTCTTCTCCCCTCCCCCGCCCATCCCTCCATCCATGCCTTCAGTTGTCAATGGAACTTAGACCTAATAGTATTTGTAATTTTCTTTGTTTAGTTTATTTATTTAATTGATGTTTATTTATGTATTAAACATGATGACATATGAATGTTGAAAGCTTGTTTATTAGTGTAAGGTGATTATACATTTAGATCATGTTATTAAATTTCTTTCGTTCATTGACTTATTTACTTGGAAATATCATTGGCGAACCTGATTTATAGTTTACCTACTACAATAAGGAAAATAGCCAGGAGGTTAGAATCTGTTAACAAAAAGGTCGTGAACGCAGAAACTGCGATCATTTTCAATAAAATACTCGTATGCTTGAGAGAGGATCTGCTGGCAAAATATACCAATATATATATATAAGTTCAAAATTGAAGATAGGTAACACACACAGTAAAGAAACACACTTACAAACTAAAATTTTCGGGCAATCCGTCTTCAGGAGAAAAGAGAAAGGGAGACCAAGCACGTTGTAGACGCAACGGATAGTAACCGATACGGCAACCTCCAGTGCTGCCCCCCGTACCCGGTCTTGAAGTAATAGAATTAAGAGAAAATATAAACAGAAATTCAGATAAGCAATACAAGTTGGGAAAATATAAATGATTCAGAGAAGATTGAAGAAAATTCAAAAAGAAAAAATAACAATAAAAAAAATAAAAGCAGAAGTCGAAATATCGTAGGGAGTTTTTATGAATTTATTATATGTGCATCTTCATTTTTGTTAACATAACTGGTCGATTTTTTTTTTATCAATTTACTTACATTTATAATTATAGGTCAACTAATATACCATTTTGTTAAAATGAGTTTTATATATTAACATGACAGTTTTAAAGTTCATTATTTTTAAAAAAAAAAAATAAAAAGAATAAAAAGTGTAACATTTACCATGGCGCAAACAGTGAAATCACGATCATGCATGCTTTCAGCAAGCCAATCGACTTTACGCCTCGTGTTGCAGAAAATAACAGCTTGAGTAATACTTAATGTGTCGTACAAGTCACAGAGAGTCTCGAGTTTCCAATCTTCTTTTTCAATATAAATATAGAACTGCTTTATACCTGAAATATGTAACAAAATTCTATTAACGATGATTCAGAAATCAATATTCTTCAATCCTATAAATAAATTGATATTTATTAATGGATTCAACTAAAATTAAAATTGTTAATTAATACTAGGTGGTTCAAATTTAATGGGCATGAAACTGTTCGTAAATTCGATGAAATTTGTTTCTAGCAAAATCTTACTATATTCTAGGTAATACAAATAAAATGGAAAAACTATAATTATCTTAGGCGAGAATGCCATTAAATCCTTTCGCATTTAGTAACCTTTTGAATCTATTCTACCTTCTCTATTTGGAATGCACAAAATTTCTCTTGCCACGAAGGAACAACTAATCGTTAGTACTACCAGAAAGTTCGTTTGATGGATTACAATGATCTGGGTAAATGAAATCTAATACTACTATAGTTCAAGACTGGTATCAATAATTTTTTGTTTACTCATAAAAACAGAGCATATTGTTTTCTGCCAACAAAAGCTACTATTGTTCAACCTTGAATGTAACCGCAAAGATAACCCGGTTTGTTTCATAATTTATATCACTAATATGATTGGTTTTAATTTTAAGAGTAGTACATTTTCTACTTAAAGAATTATTAACGACTTTTCTTTGAATACAAATGCGTATCTCATCTCACGAAGCACATACTTGCGTCCGTTATTCATATCAGTCTGATTTAAGGTAAGATAAACAATAATGGAATGGATTTTACACACACCTTCCAACGTCAATTCTTCTTTCTTTACTAGAATAGTTATAGGATCCCTCATGAAGCACTTGCTAACTTCTAATACTTCAGTAGGCATGGTAGCAGATAACAGAATAACCTGTTAAAACATAGAATATTAAATATTTACATATTAATATACGATATAGTATATTTCTTGAAAACCAAAACAAAAGAACACAAAATATAACTTAAATTCATTAAAGTTATTTAATGAGATGTCATTTTCAAACTTATTATTTATAACGCATGACAGGGGGAATGAAAGCATCTAATATTAGTAATAAGATGTAAGGTAATTTTTTATGTCAAACAAACAGTAAGATGGTGTTTGAGAGTGACGTTTTCTCCAAAACTAGTACCAGATCAGGTTTTTTTTTTAATCATTAAGGAATGAGACCTTATTTTTAATTCCAAGTATACTATTAACCAAATCCCCCGTAATAATTTCCCCCTTTTCAGGCAATCTAGTTAAGAATGCCTAACATTAAGGATGCATCACTTTGCACGTCATAAGATCGTTTTATTCAAGCATTTCCAATCACATCTTACGCATTAATTTACCGTATTTCTTTCGTTAAACTCTCCAGAACTTAATATAACTCCAGTTAAAACCATTAATATATTAATATAGGTGTGTGTGTGTTCTCTAATTGGGATTAGGTCAATTTTCTAGGATAAAAAATCAAACTCTCCTTGCCGACGTTTCGGTTTTATTTAAAACCTTTTTCATAGGCAAAGATTTTTTTCTTTTTAACGAAGAAAATGAAATTTAATTGTTGTTCCCTTAAATAATGTGAATTTAATTTTCTTAGTTAAAAAAAAATATCTTACTTCTGCCTATGAAAAAGGTTTTAAATAAAACCGAAACGTCGGCAAGGAGTTTGATTTTTTATCCTAGAAAATTGACCGAATCCCGATTAGATAACACACCTATTCTATCAAACGGTCGATATATTATTGAATCTGTTGTATATATATATATATAACAAAGTAGTGTTTTTCGAACCTCCAACCAATTAATTCCCATGTAACTTAAATAACCATTAGCACACTTTCCAAGGTAAAACTAATTTCCTTTTATTTGATACTTTGAAATAGATGTGTACTTAACAACTGTGATTATAAAATAACCTTTTGTATGTATCTGTTGGTCTCAATAATTTGTGTTAGTTCTCTATGTGAGTTGTAGATTGTTTTGGTAAATGTTTATAGTTCTTACTCTAATTTTAGCCCTGAAGATGATGTACAAATACATCGTACGTTGGTCTAGGGAGGAGTTTATTTTCTTTTATATGACCTAGCCCTGAATAACAAAACTTACTATATATATATATATAAAGATTTCACATAAACACGTGAAATAACAATCAATGATCAAACCACAATAAGAATTGGGAAATCAAGACTTAAGATCTTTCAACCGTAACAAGCGGTCTTCGTCAGAGTCAAAAACCCAACTTGTCTTGTTTTCCCATTTCTTATTGTGGTTTGATCATTGATATATATATATAATAAATTCAAAACGAAGGAAACATACAGAAAAACACAGACATAACTCACATCAATATTTCGACCATCGTCGTCATCAGGAGGTATGAAGAGCGAAGAGTCCCGCAGGAAGGCGGGGCGGTGACCCTGCGGGACTCTTCGCTTTTCACACCTCCTGATGACGACGATGGTCTAAATATCGATGTGAGTTATGTCTGTGTCTTTCTGTATGTTTCCTTCGTTTTGAATTTATTTTATTTTAAAAAGTCCGCTGGACCGTTTCTTTTAATTATTTATATATATATATATATATATATATATATATATATAAAATTATTGTTTTTTTCTATCAGCATAGGAACATAAAAAACATTAATAATACAAAGTTAAGTCTTTAAAAATAGAAATTCAGAACCAAGACTTCAACAAATATTGTACATACATGAACATGTAAATATTGGAATTAATAAGCTTACATATTGTACTAGATAAATACAGCAAAAAATAGTTTAACACCTCTACAGATCAACTATAATAAATAGTGATCAGATATTTCACTGAATTGGCATTTAAGGGTAAAAGTAACTGTACCGGTATTATTAAGGTGCTTACGTTAGAAGGTGCATTTTAATTTTACAGGATTACAAATGTTTAAAAAAGAGGAATAAAACATGAGATTAAAATGGTTAGGAACTCGAGACATAGATATTAGTTTCTTGTAATCACTTCAATACCTGTTCAACACATTGCTGTCATCTGTTATTATCATATAGCTCTGATGAAGAGCAACTATTGCTTAAAAGTATAGTTAACTTTTAATAAGCTTTAGCAACAATTTAAAGATTACCTTTACAAAAACACTTTCATTCTGTGGTATTAATTAATAGCAAGGAGTACCATCATTTTATGGAATAACCTAATTTTATAGGATGCTTTAATAGAATAACCTGATTTCTCACTTCTGCTTTTAGAGCAACAGTTAATTAAATATTTCGGTTCTAAACTTTTACAAAACTTTGTTAAATACATTTATATCCTCCTATAAACTATGTAAACATTTATATTATCTATACATTTTTAGTTAAAAGATAAAATTTATCATATAATAATAAAGTTATTTAATTTATGACAATAATAAATATATATCTGGACTTTTGGTATAGAAAAGGAAGTTTATCAAACAATTTTGTTAATTTACTAAAACAAGAAATTGAAAGCTTTTTATAAGTATGTAAATATTTGATTTATTTTTCTGATTTCTTGTCCGGTACACTTGCTGAGTACAAATACCACAATTTAATTTACCCAGTTTTTTAAAAATAATACCTTACCGGAAAATAATCACGAAAACTAATTTCATTAATTCAATATTTTTACATTCTAAATAATATTAAATCAATTTTAAAACTATTATGATTATTAGCTGTCAGGCCCTATTCAGTGATTAACTGTATGGACTAAAAGTTATCAATGGTTTGGGACCTGTTTTTCTAGCACACTTTATAGGATAACTAACATAAAACAATGTTTACATTAGTTCGTCTTATGTGCACAATAATTATTTTTTTAACATAATATTTACATTGCATAAGATTAGAAGAACAACAACCGAAATTAATGTATTAATATATAATGTTTAATAGAACTTAAAATAACCTTTTTCAACTATATAAAGAAGCAAAACGGAACATGCAATTTATAAAGCACTTGAACACGGGACTTTCATTACATTCAAACAAAATGGAATATTCTGAGAAAAAAATGGATAAACAAACAAAAGTCTCCAGACAAATGAAGTTTTATTCAACAACAACGCGTTTCCAACACTTTGTGTTCATCATCAGGAAGACAAAGTGTTCGAAACGCGTTGTCGTTGTTGAATAAAACTTCATTCGTGTAGAGACTTTTGTTTGTTTATCCATTTTACCTCAGAATGAGTAAATACCACACAATTACAGATTGTACAACTAAAGATTTAAAATGGAATATGTTTATTAAATACTGACAGCGACTAGACGAAAATGTTGTACAACATTAGAATAGATATCTCACCTACTAGACACTTGATATTTATATTTTAAACTATTTACAGATATCTAATCAAAAATTATAAACATTAGATAATAGTCACAATAGAATTAATTAAAATTGTGGAATCTAATCTGTAGCTTTGTCTTATTGGGAAAAGTAATAGAAGCTTCTACATTTAAATGTTTCATACAAACAATCCCTTTAAAAAAGTGGTTGTTGAGGATCGAATTTTAATCTGAGTATCTTGAAAAGAGCACTTTGTAGACAACATTCCAGTCTTGCCAAATGTAAATACGAGGACAGATTGATAAGTCAGTGACTTATCCCGCGCAGTTACTCCAAATTCAAAGTGCTGCCGTCATCTGTAATCTATTAGTGGACAACTATCTAATTATGATCCAGCTACCACGTGCAATCGGTGTTTGATAGTCATTCAAAGCAGACAACCTCGTGTATTTTTACGAAAATGGAAAAAAGTGAATTTCGTGTGCTAATTAAGCATTACTTTTTACGTAATAAATCCATCACTGAAACTAAGGAAAGACTTAATAAATACTATGGGGACTCAGCACCATCAATTTCAATGGTTAAGAAGTGGTTTACAGAGTTCCGTTGTGGTCGTACCAGCACTAGTGACGCCAAACGTTCAGGTCGACCAAAAGAAGTGATCATGCCGGAAATCGTCGATAAAATCCATGAAATGATATTGGATGATCGGAGAATTAAAGTGCGAGAGTTGGCACTTTCAGATTTATAAGTCATTACCGAAACAAACGCGTATTTTGAGAGCTTTGAGAAAACATATTATTTGGAGGGAATAAAAAAATTAGAAAAAAGCTGGACTAAATGTATCGAGCTAAAAGGTGACTATGTAGAAAAATAAAATGTTTCTTTACCGAAAAAATATTGTTTTATTCAAAAAGTTACGGACTTATCAAACCGCCCTCGTACCTCTCTTCTCAATCTAATCACACCCTATTTATAAGTTATCAAATTCTTTCCCGCGCAGTTACTCCTACTCAATGCTGCCGTCATCTGTAATTTATTAGTGGTCAACTATCTAATTATGATCCAGTTTCTCACGTGCAATCGGTTTTGATAGTCATCAAAGCAGACAACCTCGTGTCATTTTTACGAAAATGGAAAAAAGTGAATTTCGTGTGCTGATTAAGCATTACTTATCTACGTAATGAATCAGGATTTAAACTATGGAATAGTACTCTAATCAAATACTAGGACTCAGCACCTTTATTACACTTTCAATCGATTAGAAGTGGTATTACAGACTGCCGTTGATAGGTAACAGTACCAGCACTAGTGACGCATAAACCTGGCATGGTCGACCAAACTTATGAAGTGGGGCATGCCGGAATCGTCGATAAATTCCATGAGGTGATATTGGATACATACGGAGATTATAAGTGCGAGAGTTGGCACTTTCTATATTATAGATATAGAAATACATGCTGTGCGCTACATTAAACGCGTATTTTGAGAGCTTTGAGAAAACGTATTATTTGGCGGAAATAAAAAAAATAGAAAAACGCTGGACTAAATGTATCGAGCTAAAAGGTGTCTATGTAGAAAAATAAAATGTTTCTTTGCCGAAAAATTTTTGTTTTATTCAAAAAGTCACGGATATATCAAACCGCCCTCGTATCTTAATATTGATAAAAATATTTATATCATACCAAAATAAATAATTTACAGTATTATTTCTCGCTAAACTCTTAACTAAAACTATAACTTTGAAACTTGTTTTATATTTCGAACAGTACTTTATCAAATTGTGAAATTGGATATTCTTCGTCTTCTGGAGCCATTTTAGGATCATAATCTTCTATGGTCTCAAATTTTTTGATTACAGAATTCGAAATTTTAACACATGTTGTACCTTTTCATGCTGTACTACCGTCTTTTTCCAAAAAAAAGATACTGTCTTACTTTCTTTTTAGGTTCAAATTACGTGCTAGGGCTTATTTCGGGGGGAGGGTTTCAAGTACAAAAATAGGTAGTAATCAGACTTGCACACTGAAATGCATAAACTTTGTACCTGCAACCGTCACTCTAAGTAGACTGTTACCATACCAATATTGCATTTCTATGATAAATAATTTATCAACTCCAGGAATTAATTTTGACACGTGCCTCTGCATCGCTTGAAATGGAACTGTAGAGGAAAAGAAGGAATTTCTTAGAATATTCTGTTCTGAACCTACCTACTAAATTCAACAGCATGTTTTAACCAATTATATTGTTTGCATTGTTTTAACAAAAGCTTATTTTTAGGGGAGGACTTACATTCTTAACGTTCCTAAAATCACGCTGGGCTTCCTTTCGGGGATGTCTTAATTTCAGAAAAAGACGGTATCTAACAGTATCTATCTTTCAGTAGCTAAAAGCATTGGAACAAGCATTTTATTTCGTAATTTAATCTTGACTATGTTTATACTGCTGAATGATAGTTGTAATAGCATTCGCATCAAATTTTTCGAGATGTACCAAGTCAAGGTGTGTATGCACAACTTTCTTATGTATATCACTGTAATAAATGACAATGATTCCCAATAACTTGTCAATGGCAATATCATTAGACTCATCAGGTAATAAACTAACTTTTCTCCACCCGACATCAGAAATCAAATCTTGATTGAAAAAAGGACAAAAAATCACATTTTCCACATTTTGTACGATGTATTTTGGCTTTATTCACAGTTTCACTGTCGGATATAGAATTTTTGAACATATCCACCAGATGATAAGATGAATTAAATGATGAGTTAGTAGAGTACATTGTTAAATTTACCTCAAACGTAGATGTTTTATCATTTTTCTTCACAACAAAGTTTTCAAGAGAAGCCCCTTTATGTGGATTAGAAAGCTAATGTTTCTTAGTTTCACAATGGATTCGTAGAAGAGAATATTTTGCTAAGATGCCACATTTACAAAACTCAGTCAGCTTTAAAAGGGTCAGCAGGTACTTCACCAAGCCAGTTCTTTAATATAGGTATATTCAGATTTCACATATGCACGTGAAATAACAATCAATGATCAAACCACAATATGAAAATGGGAAAACAAGCCTAAGATCTTTCAACCGTAACAAGCGGTCTTCGTCAGAGTAAAAACCCAACTGAAACACTAGATGCAGAAAACATCTGGTGAGGGTTGAGGAGAGTGGTATTTTAAAAGGGTGAAAGCTCAGGAAAGGACTAATGTCCAGGGAAACAAAGGAGTACAGTAAGAAAATTCCCTGTTCAAAAATTTTATTTTTGAGTAAATTGAAGTTTACTGAAAACTTCAGTATTACTCATGATTTAAATAGCGGTTGTACTTTTTTCTACAAAATTTTGATAATCAGATCGGATAGAGCACGGAAATTTCACTAAATAAACCACCACATAAATACAAGAAACTAGATTCACAATTTCACAGATCAATAGGCTATGTAGCATTAAGGACAACAGCAATAAGTAATAAGAAGACACCACAATCTTGTTTGAAATTAGTAACTTATTTTGATACATGCTTGAAACCCCGCATCGCCGCTGACCTTTGAGTAATAATTGCTACCATTACATAATGGAATATTTCTTTCAGAAATATGTCAAGCAACGATTTATTTTTTTTCATAAAAAGAATATAAATTTTGAAAATGCCAATAAATGACAGAAAAATGTTAGGTATTCTGTTCTGAGGTTGTTTCTCCTGCTTGATGAAGATTTTTTAGTGCTAAATGACTAATACGAGGGTCGTCCAGAAAATAAGTTCCGTTTTGGTCTGTAGGGCGGTAGGAGTGGTTTTTGCCAAATCCGGCAACACAGCTCGAAAGAGGAGAGGTGGGGGAATAGAATGAGAGGTGGGGGACCTCAGTCGGTCAATTACCAACGTCAGGGCAGGTAGTTGAAATGGAGCCCTCATGTCACGTCCCGCCACCTCGATCCCGTTCCCTCTCGAGTTGTATTGCGCGGAGTGATTCAATTTCTTTATGCACAGGGTTTCAAATCAGTTTCAAATTCACGAACAGCTCATTTCTGTTTATGGAGAAGGTGTAATGAGTGAATCAATGGTGAGGAGATGTACGTGAATTAAGGCGGGAAGACATTCACTTGAGGATGAAAGTGGGAGAGGCAGACCCTCAGTTGTGACGGACGAAATTGTCGCAGAAATCGACAATGCAATTCGCAAAGATCGTCGTTCAAAACCTGGATGAACTCCACCTGAGTTTCCCAGACATCTCACGATCCCTCATCCATGAGATCGTCTCGGAAAAACTTGACTTTCGGAAAGTTTCCGCCCGGTGGGTCCCTAGAGAGCTGAATGTCTTCCCGCCTTAAATTCACGTACCCATCTCCTCTCTATTCTCATTAACACCTTCTCCATAAACAGAAATGAGCTGTTCGTGAATTTGAACTGATTTGAAACCCTGTGCATAAAGAAATTGAATCACTCCGCGCAAAACAACTCGAGAGGGAACGGGCATCGAGGTGGCGGGACGTGACATGGAGGGCTCCATTTCAACAACCTGCCCTGACGTTGGTAATTGACCGACTGAGGTCCCCCACCTCTCATTCTATTCCCCCACCTCTCCTCTTTCGAGCGGTGTTGCCGGATTTGGCAAAAACCACTCCTACCGCCCTACAGACCAAAACGGAACTTATTTTCTGGACGACCCTCGTAAAATGCTAAATGGGCAACACTGCAACATTCCCATTCTGCAGTGGATTCTTTTATTATTTCTCTTTTCCACCACGAGCCATCAGTCATATGTCCCAAATTAAAGAGATCAATAATTCTAAAGGAAAAACGAAACTTCAAAATAGTATATTCTGAAAAAAATTCCTGATGATACCTCATATAAGAAAGGTTTTAATTAAAACCAAATTTATTAATCAATTAATAAATTTTTAATTAATTAAAACCAAATTCAGGCGGTTAATAAAATGTTTTAGGCTTCTAAACATTGAGCATTAATTGAAAACACTGATATGCGCCAGATAAATTCTATTAACAAGTTTTATCAATAAAATGACAAATTCCATAACGAAAGAGCCTTAACATTTAAGAAATAATATACATTCACTTAATAAACGGAAAAACGATCCAAACTGGACACAATAACAGTTCAAAATTGAGGGCAGGTAGCACACAAAGTAAAGAAACACACTTACAAACTCAAATTTTCGGGCAATTCATCTTCAGGAGAAAAGAGAAAGGGAGACCAAGCACGTTGTAGAACGCAACAGCTAGTCAGTTGGTCACAACGTGCTTAGTCTCCCTTTCTCTTTTCTCCTGAATACGGATTGCCCGAAAATTTGAGTTTGTAAGAAATAATATACATGCATACCACACCTAAGTAATATACTCAAGAAGAAAATCTGGTATGAGATGATTAGAAATACTTATTTGAACAAATTATAATTATTTAACAATTATAGCGTAGCCTTTTCTACCTGTTTCTAAATATGTATATGAAATATAAAAAGATTTCACATAAACACGTGAAACAACAATCAAAGATCAAACCACAATAAGAAATGGGAAAACAAGACTAAGATCTTTCAACCGTAACAAGCGGTCTTCGTCAGAGTCAAAAACCCAACTGAACACTAGATGCAGAAAACATCTGGTGAGGAGTTGAGAAGAGTGGAGGGAAGAGTGGTATTTTAAAAGGGTGAAAGCACAGGAAAGGACTAATGTCCAGAAAGGGATGTTTGGGGAAACAAAGGAGTACAGTAAGAAAAAGTAAAAAACTATCCGCAAGCTGTCAACCCTCTTTGAAGAGGCTATTGCCCTCGTGACGAAAGTATCAAGTTTGAAGAGACCGTTACTAATGTTTATAATATTAGATCTATTAAATTTAATTAGAGACGATTCAATAATATTTCTTAACAACATTGATTTTTCATAGGTAATAAATTTAGCTCCTGTCCAATCAATATGATGATTTTCATTTTTTATATGCAAGAATAAGGCACTACTGTTTTCCTGTCTACTTACGTTATATTGGTGTTGTTTTACACGTGTTTTTAATGATTTACCAGTTTGACAAATATAAATTTTATGGCAATTTTTGCACGGAATTTTATAAATACCAGCGGACTCCAATTCGCTTTTATTATCAAATTCTATAGTTTTGCCATACCACGAATCATTGGACCCCCTTCCAAGATTAGCCAAACAACTTGATTTTAATATAGTGTTTTCTAATCGTAATAACGTGGGTAATATGTTAATAAAAAACTCTCCAAGCGAATTGGAGTCCGCTGGTATTTATAAAATTCCTTGCAAAAATTGCCATAAAATTTATATTGGTCAAACTGGTAAATCATTAAAAACACGTGTAAAACAACACCAATATAACGTAAGTAGACAGGAAAACAGTAGTGCCTTATTCTTGCATATAAAAAATGAAAATCATCATATTGATTGGACAGGAGCTAAATTTATTACCTATGAAAAATCAATGTTGTTAAGAAATATTATTGAATCGTCTCTAATTAAATTTAATAGATCTAATATTATAAACATTAGTAACGGTCTCTTCAAACTTGATACTTTCGTCACGAGGGCAATAGCCTCTTCAAAGAGGGTTGACAGCTAGCGGATAGTTTTTTACTTTTTCTTATTGTACTCCTTTGTTTCCCCAAACATCCCTTTCTGGACATTAGTCCTTTCCTGTGCTTTCACCCTTTTAAAATACCACTCTTCCCTCCCACTCTTCTCAACTCCTCACCAGATGTTTTCTGCATCTAGTGTTCAGTTGGGTTTTTGACTCTGACGAAGACCGCTTGTTACGGTTGAAAGATCTTAGTCTTGTTTTCCCATTTCTTATTATGAAATATAAAGATAAACAAACAGGATATATTTGTTTACATTATATTCATCTGTCAATTCGTGAGATTCACGAATCATCACATTACTTAATTGATAATCATAATAAACATGTGATTTAAGATATGTACAGCATACATCTATGCTGTACTGCCGTTTGACGAATATTCCATCAACTTAATTACTCACTTTTCGTTACTTTCAGATTTACGTCATATCAAAGCTGCCCTTACCTCATACACCTCGATTGTAAACTTTACATACATCCATTTATTTCCATGTGGTCTTTCATGCATAATCATTGCTCAGTTTATATCACAGATCAAGTACCGATCACTGATTCATACAAACACTCATTTATTAATGTTACAATTACCAAAACATATAAAAACATTTGTACACATATCTAGGCCCAGTCCACTCATATAACAATTATTGTGAATACACTGGTCATTATTCAATTTTAAACCTGAATTCCTTCAGATATCAATATAAATAATAGTTACAGAAATGTTAATCATAATTTAAATTTTTCATTTTATAAGCACGTATAAATAACAAAAGGAAAGTACTCGAGTTTCACAATGATAAGGAAAGTATTTTAAGAAACAGAGTGGAATCACACTTGGACCTCCACGTTTTTATTACCAAGCAATTGTTTTTGATTATTTTAATACTCCTCCGTTTAATAGTAAAAATAATTAAAAAAACTGATTAATAAAAGAGTTGTTCATCTTGATTCTGATAGTTTTAAAAAAAAGTGAGAATTTAATTTGCTAATTAAATTTTCTTTGCATTTTCAATGGTTTATTAATAGAAAAATATTGCGTTTAAAACCTTCAGGTCATCAATGAAGATCATTATTAATAAGGAAGGGTAAATTTAATAACTCTAAAAATAATATTTCAATGTCACACATAGCACATCACTCACTGCCAGATGAGTTATGTCATAAATAATTACTGTCCATAGCACACATATCACTAACACTCATATTTCCAATCGATTACCCTAAAGTTTTAAATCGTTAACTGTGAAACTTTTAAGCATACTGGGGTCCAAACTTTATCCATATCTACCACAGGTAATATATAGTTATAAGTAGGAAAAAAAAAGACTAAGATGTTTCAACCGTAATCGTAACCCAACTGACTGGGGTTTAACTCTGACGAAGACTGCTTGTTACGGTTAAAAGATCACAGTCTTTTTTATTTCCATTTCTTATTGTGGTTTGAATATTTGATTGCTATTTCACGTGTTTACTGTGAAACCTTGTGATAGTTAAAGTATATTTCACAATGTTTGTAACATATCCTTGACAATAAATATGCGTATTTCATGTAACGGTTTATCGATTTTTTTATTTAAATCAGTATTGTGATATTAATCGGTAGTGGTCACGATTATAAATCTATTTTCAAAAAATACAAACTTTTAAACCACTGAAAAAATCCTACTACCCACAAATATTAACCAATCTCTGAACTGAAACTTGATAGTCTGATAATGCTTTCAGCCTTACTGGTTTTGTTGTGTAACTACCGGAAATGCGCACGCCAATATAGATAATAAGTTTGAAAACGAAAAGCAACTTGTATTGTCTCTGTTTATGGAAAATATATTTATTAATTAAATAGAAAATACCAAGTACATATATGAGTTTTCAGTCCTACAAGTTTTCGCTCGTGATCTTTTTTCACTGTGAAGTACTGCAAACAATCTGAAAAGTTTCAGTGTTCTGTATGCAGGCCAAGGTTACAAATCTAATACTGAGTCCTACATAACAACCAGAGCGTTTTAGCAGTACTCAAATTACGGATGACGGCAGTTGTCACAAAGTTTCAATTTTCAAAGGAGCATCATAATCTATGTTCGATTAAGATCGGTTATTATATTCCAAAATATTCTACCGACACAGAGAGGTAAACTGATCAGTGTATTACAATGAATCCTTTAGTCAAGAAGAAGAAAACTATGTTCTTTCACACCGAAACTTGGATAGTACATGTTTATATGTATGTAGATATCAAAACTTCACCGCAATAATAAAAGGAAAAATTCTGGGACTTGTCCTGTAGTTCGTAGTAAACTCATTCCAGGACCATCGTGCTCAAATACCTGGAAGTACTTTAAACTTTAAGAAGAATTTAAACTTTACCTACGCTTCAAACATTCTTTTTGGGTCGGGCAAACCAATATAAAAAAATCAAAATAACACATTGACCAGCAATAAAAAGTAAAGGTACAGCAAATAAATCCTGTTTTTTAA
This sequence comes from Hermatobates lingyangjiaoensis, assembly GCA_026182355.1. NCBI lineage: Eukaryota > Metazoa > Arthropoda > Insecta > Hemiptera > Hermatobatidae > Hermatobates > Hermatobates lingyangjiaoensis. Next base: position 300,105 of record JAPFBL010000034.1, on the reverse strand, counting down.
ATAAAACCACAAATTATTAAATAAATTCCAATCTTCAGAAATTGCAAAAAAAAAATTAGCGAACTTAAGGTAAATTGCTCCTATGCTTAAAGAAACTCAAAAATATAGTTAACATTAAGAAAAACCATTGTACTTGTATAAATAACTATATCAACGAAATAAGTCAATTATTCTACTCAAAATGTAGGAATTCATTTCGGCTATCGACGTTACAACTACTGAAACACAATGACAAAATATCAAACAATGCACTAACCTGAACCTGTTGAGGTAGGTTCTTGAAAACATCATGGATTTGCTCTTTAAAACCCCTAGACAACATCTCATCAGCTTCATCCAAAACAAATATCCTTATTGTTGATGTTTCTAAAAGTAAATTTTAATCACTGAAACGGGAAAATCAGAGTGATACACAAGATACAAATAACTGGCTTAATAAACCTACTAAGAGCTCTTCGATTGATCATATCAAACACACGCCCCGGGGTTCCCACTAGAACCTGAACACCAACTTCAAGTTTTCTAATGTCATCTCTAACATTGGTGCCTCCAATACAGGCATGACACATAGCACCCATAAAGTCACCCAACGCCAAAACTACCTTTTGAATCTAAAACAGAAAATAAATTTTCAATAGCATCCCCTTATTCACATAGACGTTTCTGTAACGCACCAGAACATTAAAAATGTGGAAATATTTAACAATTCAACACATAATTTACCTGCTGCGCTAATTCTCTTGTAGGAGCGAGTATAAGAGCTTGACATTCTTTAATATTAGGGTCAATTTGTTGTAGAATAGATATTGAAAATGTAGCTGTTTTCCCAGTTCCTGTTCAACAAAATATTGAAGGTTCTCATTCAGTAACAAAGACATAGTATCACTTCTAGCAGAATGGACAAAAACTGTAAGTCAGAATAAATTACCTGACTGAGCTTGAGCAATGACATCTGATCCTTGAACACATGGGATAATAGCTCTTTGTTGAATTGCAGAAGGCTTTTCAAAACCATAAGCGTATATTCCTCTCAGAAGTTCTTCTTTAAGATTCATGTCATCGAAATTCTCGACAATCTGGGAACGGCAAAAATAAAATGATTCTAACATACTGATATGTTTACACTAGCTTTTAAATGTCGATACCTACTTTATCATAATTTGATTCAATAACCCCATTGGGGTCCATTCCTGGTGGTCCATCAAAACTCTGTTCCTTTTCCTTATTAGAATCCGTAGGCAAATCCCTGAGAAAACATATAAATATTAGCACGTTGTAAAATTAGCTAATGCAATAAAAACAACACATTTAAATAGATATGAAACAGGCAATAGATTGAATAATGAATTTACAAATAATTCATTTTAAATTTGTAAACACTTAAAAGAATATGATAGAACATGTGTCATATAACCTAAAAAATTCCGATTGCATATACTTTGCAAAAGGACCTGCTAATACTCAATGCCAAATTACTTGCATTCTTCAAATGCACTTTTCTAAAATCTGTCAATCGATTACGTTTCCTTAAAATATTACACTTCACTTCCCTGAGATTTAAACCACGCCATGTTGGCAATTCGTCAACGACTGCACCTATTATTTTTGAATTTATAGAATTTAATAAACACTACTCATCTTCATTAATTCAATTCACAATTATATAACTATTAAGTGCAAACAATTTAAAACACTAAGAGATATTTCGAATACAAATCCTTATGTACCTTTTATCTGAAGATACTACCGACATTTTCAACTTGAGTATGTGCAGAAGAAATGACTGACTGCAAGGGGATAACTTGAGTCTTTTGTACCCATGCGCCTCCAAGAAAAGTTTATCATGAGAAGTTGTTAAATTAATTTTAACTATTAAACTAAATTTTGATCTTTTTTAAAGTTTTTAAATATTAATTTTTTAACAAAAACAGGTAAAATATGGATAATCGAGTGTGGTTGGTAACTGAATAAGCAGCTTCAAAATCAAGTAGGCTGTGATCGATATAAATTTAAAAGTTTTGAATATTACTAGAATAAAATTGGTAGATATTTATTTGAATAAATAATAGTTCTATTTGAACAAAATACTAATTGTAATATATACGTTTTTAAATTTAAAATTCATTTTATAAATCAGAAAAGACGTGAAAAAACATTTTATTTTCAAATAATTTTTCCTTTAATTATTATTTGTTTTTACAGTTTGACTTACTCTGATTTTTAAATATCAAAAAGAGATAATTTCACCAGTTATCATTTATTTTATTTTTTATCTTTTTGTGTTATATTGTTTTGTTTCAAACTTTATAAATAATTATTCAGCTGATAGTGTTTTGACGTTTGAATTGTTTTGACATAAACGAAAACAATGGATCGTAATCGATTGTACTTTTGTTGATAACAAAAAACTAACTTGATATTTCTAGTTATTTGGTAGTAGTGATCGTGATAAGCAATTATCCATTATATTAACTAATTATATTATATATTGCAAATGGTTAATTTTTTTTATTATTTATGAATAATGACTTATGCTTCAGCTTGAAAGATCAAATGTTTTGTACATTTACTTCAGTTGTTTTAAATGAACTAATTATATTATTATACTATGCATACTTTTTTTTATGCACAGTATTCATTTAGATATTCTGTATATATTTTTAAATCCCTCCTTTGAAGATTTATTTCATTATGAATTTAAGTTCAATTTGAATATTTTTTTTAGTTTATTTTATAAATCTTTTATCTTCTTAGTTCTTAATCTTTCATCAGTTCCATCCTTGAGAATACAGGGGTTTTATTATAAATTTTTCATTCCGTCAGTATACCAGGCAAGAGTCTCTTTCTTGAAATCCGAAAGATTTTAGTACAAGTGATCATTCGTAATCACATCTTCGCCCCCAGAAAATATTTCATGGGAAGCAATGTATCTGGAAACATATGGGCCAAATCATTAATATTTCGTTTTATTACATATTTCAAATTTTATCTCCCATTGAGGCATTTCTAGTATTTTGAACTAGTCTCGAGAGACTGAAAATTATCTCTTTCACGAAATCAAAATCTCATTTAATATGTTTTCCATTTTGGAGGGATGGAAAGAAGTCATTGCTCCTGTAACTCCCAAATATTTTTGTTTGATAATTGTGGTGTGTATGGGTAGGTGTATATCTAAAAGTTGTTGGTTACGCCACAGGTCTCGCCGATTGATGTATCAAATTCAAAAGTTACACAAAAACATCCTCTTTATTGTAGATGCTTCCTACTAAAGAGGATTTTTGAACAATATTTCATCATGGAAAACTTTTTTGGCCAAAATGTGATTTAAGTCATTTTTTTCCCGCTAAACAGATACTTCTAGAGCAGGGGCGTCAAACTCATTTTGTTCAGGGGGCCGAGTACAGCTTAGTTTGATCTCATGTGGGCCGTGCGAACAAGCTAATTACAAAATTACATAGAACTAACAATAATTCTTCCTTTTTCTTTGTATCAGTCTCTAATACTAATAATTATTGCAAAGAAAAATAAGTCAATTATAAAAATCTTTATTAAAATCCGACGCTTTGTATCCACTATTATCCTTTTTGACATAGTTATTTCGCTGGTCAAGGTGCGAGGACAAAGGAAAAGTGGATAATACAGCGCGTACTAAAACACTGGTGGATAATATAAGAACTGCCGATTTTTAAGGAAATTAGAGTAAACTGATTTTATATATATATATATATATAATGCAGATTTATCCCCCGGGCCGGATCAAACCCCCAGGTGGGCCGTAATTTTGACACCTGTGTTCTAGAGCGTTCAAACTTTGGGATTAGCTATAACTCGAAAACACCCCAGATATTTAAACAACCAAAATGGTATTTTTAACAATAAAATGTAAAATATTTGTAATTCTAAAGTAGTGCAATAACTTATTATGTGGTATTTACTCATTGTAGGGTAAAAATATTAATGAAATGGTCTCCACATATAAAAATTTAATGGTATAAACAACGCGTTTCAAACACGTAGTGTTCTTCCTCAGGTATTAACTAAAAAATACAATGACACCAGAGAGTTATCTATAGTATACAGTAAATATAGTACAAAATAAAACTAAAAAATAAAGTTATTAAAAAATAAAAATAATTTTTTTATTTTATGCCTGAGGACGAACACTACGTGTTCTTAATTAACTTTTTAGCCTACAATGAGTAAAATGTTTGACTTATGATTGATTCTGAGAGACAATAGAAGTTACACAATTGGATGGATCAAACTGAAGTTATAAAGGAATATTTTGTTTCCTGAAAATAGCATCTTATATGGGGTTGATGTGTAGATTTTTTTCAAAATTGTGCAAGAGAGGTTTTGGTTCATTTATTACCTCTACTTGCTGTTGATTTTTCATTCTCATAGGTACGTTCTTCCTTGTTATGATACTTATTCATCAAAATGTACTTATGTTACTACTAATTAAACACAATACTTGTAATCGTTAGTGAAGTATCACTCTTCTTATATTGTAAGCTCAGGAAATATTCTCAGTAACACAACAGCTAACATTTTAAGTTTATTGAATTACTAGAGAAGTGTCTTAAAGTTAATAATTGTTTTGATATAAAGAAGAAATAGTACCTTCCTCATGCTTCAATATTACTAAAAGACAATTCGGTTCCAATACAGACGCAGACATCATCGCAAGAACGTAACAATGGGTTTTAAAGACATCAAAACATGCAAATCCAGCAAAATAGCGAAATAGAATATATTACTTATACTAAAGTAACTGCACTGATATAATTCAGTAAAAATTACCAATGTTTTATAATAAACATTTTTTCCTCAACTTATATGTGATTGAATTATATATGTAATAACCCTCTTTAATACATATACATGTAAAGAAGTTCATTATTTAAAATAAAAGTTTCTCATTTTGATGTTTTGATTTAATGTATTAACCATTTTTTCTCAAATATTATGCATGGCCAAAGTTTCAAGTACAAACAGTTCAAGAACTGTCAGGTCGTTTCATATTTCAACTGGAAGTTGTTATCAAAGTAAGAGTACTTAAATTATAGTGTATATAGTATACACGAGTATATTAGTGAAGGCTGGTAGCAGTCCTTCTTGCAAACATATTTTTAAAAATTTTATGCCAACTTCATGCTTGGTTACCTCTATACTTTAGTCGTAAGCTTAGCCTGATGATTGTCTACGAGACCGAAGTCTCGTAGACCATCAATTTTGATGTTTTGGTTTTCACCAAAACATGTTGCAGTTTTGGTGAAAATAATATTTAGTTAGTTTTTAAATAGTGTTAGATATAAATAGTGCCAGAATGTGTATATATGAAAGGAAAAGTTTGGGCCAGTTGATTTTTTATTCCCCGAGCAACTCTAAAGAGCCTTTAGGACATTACAGAAACTCTCTAAAAAGGTAACCAAGCATGAAATTGGCATAACATTTTTAGTAATATGTATATATATATTATTTTATCGTCCACTTTTCACTTTAGACCATAGGTATCGTCAAGGAATACTAGTCAATAGTATATACTGCATTGATTAGCAGTGAGAATTTAGCCAAAATGTTACGGTAAAATACTTGTAATTACAATATATATACTACTAGACCAGGCATTTCCAACTTTGTCCGAGAAGTACGATCAAGGTAATATTACTTGTAATTTCAGTGTATGTACTACGTTTTCCGCGTTTCCTACTCTGTTGTGTGGTCAAAAAGTCATTTTTTTTTGAAAGGAGGTTAAATTCATTCACAGACTAGTGCTGGGATCCCAATTGGGTGTGGTCAATGTAATATATTTGTAATTATAAAGGAATAATATTTGTATTATAGTTTATACACTTTGTATAAACTTTATCAAAGGAGTATTACATTGCTTCATAGTTTAAAATCAAAATGCTAGTATTTTCAAGCCATAATATAATCAATAAAAACGAAATAAATACGAAAATACAACCCCGATTAGAGAACAACCTTATTCTATCAAACGGTCGATATATTATTGAATTTTCTCTTTTATTTATTATTTTATCGTCCACTTTTCACTTTAGACCATAGGTATCGTCAAGGAATACTAGTCAATAGTATATACTACATTGATTGCAGTGAGAATTTAGCCGATATGTGAGGTTACGGTAAAATACTTGTAATTACAATATATATTCTACTAGACCAGCCATTTCCAACTTTGTCCGAGAAGTACGATCAAGGTAATATTACTTGTAATTTCAGTGTACGTACTACTTTCACCGGCCATTTCCTACTCTGCTGTGTGGTCAAAGGGTTTTTTTTTTTTTTTTTTTTGGGAAAGGAGGTGAAATTCATTCACAGACGTAGTGCTGGGATCCCAATTGGGTGTGGTCAATGTAATATTATTTGTAATTAGAATAGAATAATATTTGTATTATAGTTTATACACTTTGTATAAACTTTATGCAAAGGAGTATTACATTGCTTCATAGTTTAAAATTCACGTGCTAGTATTTTCAAGCCATAATATAATCAATAAAAACGAAATAAATAAAAAATAAAACAAATAAAATCTGAAATATACTCATATTTGAACCTTTCTTAAAAGCGTTTTTTTTCTTTTCTTTTCTCCTTTTTATTATTCATTTAAAATAAAAGCTCTAATTTTTAAAATATTTACAAAAAAGTGAAATATATTTGCAGCCTGCCTTTTGTGTACAATTCCTAGGAGAGAGGCAAGGTTGGTTTCATCTGACCACTCGTTATTGAAAAAGCTGTGGGGTAAGAAGGGGCTTCCCTTTGAGGGCCATAGATAGGACATCTCAATACTATATGGGCCAAAGTATATTATTTGTAATTGCTGTATATACATATAACTTTGACCAGCCATTTCTCACTTTGAGCAACAGGTGTAGTTTAAGAAAGGAGAGAGAGACAGGGTAATCCAGTGGCTTGCACGCTCGCCTCTGTAATGGTATATCCGGGTTCAATTCTCACTCTAACCCTCGACTTTTTCAGGTGTTAAGTGAAATTTGAGCGCGACGTTTCTAAAAATAATAAAATGTAGGGTCCCGATGTAGAGTCAACCCAGTAACGTGACTCTGATATAACTGGAGTGGTGCAGAATGATAAATGAGCCACTTTTCCACCCCTATAGTAAGGTCAGCGCTCATTAGTGAAAGGTCCACTCCAACATGTGCTGGCTTGTAGGGGTATCTGTTGCTGCACTCTTTTCTTCTTTCCGTATATTTCTTCGCTTTACAGTAATGGCAACTTTAGTTGCTATCTGGGTGGTGGTTTTTCCTGAGAGGTAACCGCATCTAAAGAGTCTGTGTGGTAGACATTTCTTTGGGACTCATTGTTAAACTGAGGGCTGAAAATGTTTCTTAAGTACCCAGGAGAGAGAGAGAGAGAGGGAGGGGGGAGAAAGAAATAGAGAAAGAGAGTATTGATAGGGGGGGAGGGGGTTGATTTACTCTAAATTATTTAAAAAAATGTATTGCCCATTAATAAATAATGTTTAAACTCGAATATAATGAAACTTTTCAAGGTTTATTTTGCTTTTTGTAATTTTTTACATTTTAATTGATAATGATTCATTATTACCAATGACTGTGAAACTAAAAGCCTTAACTTGGGTTGTTATATACAATTTCTATTAATTTGGATATTTTTCTGTCATGAATTCACACCGGCTCACAACCACTTTCCACTTAGCTATATTTCAGGTGGATAGACTTTTGATGGCCTTGTTCCTTTGGGTTGGCTATTCTAGAGCCAAACTGAAGAGCCCTTTTAGGGAATGTAGCAGCTTCTTTTAGTCCTAATTTCCAGGCTAAGAGTCTCAATAGAAGCTTATCTCCGATCCCTTCGGCAGACTCACTACCCAAGTAACACCTACAACCAATTAATTATTAATTAATTAATCATTTCATTATCAATAATAACTCTGTAAACATCAATGAACACATATTTTTTTGGTTGGACTTATTACCTATAGTTAAGGCACATATCTCCAAAAGAGTTAAACCTTAAATGAATGAAAGCTCTTCAACTTTAACATAAAAATACATACAATCACTCTACACTTATTTATAGGATTCCATAATTGAAAACTGAAATAATAATACGGTGTTTGGTTTTAATCAATGGTTCAAAATAGTGAATGACTAACTATTTACGACTCTTAAACCAGAGCAATTCTTTCACACATAAGGGACTTACTTTTGATTTTTTTCTGTTAAAGGGGGTTGACTTGTGACGCTAATTATACAATACTTTCAACACACATATACGATGACTTATAAGTGTATTGAGAACATATATACCATATATGATAACTCTCATAAAAAATGAAAATATTTTTCGATAAAAATGTGTCACCTCGGCATTTCAGGCATTGTTTTTTTTTTGTCTGTTTCCCCCTATCCACGCTTACAGGTGTTTACTACAAGTAATGTTTCTAAGGACAGAAAGTGTGCGTCAATTTTTTTTTATTCGACTCCTATATAAATTACGGTTTAGTCACATTACCAAATTGATTTTACATCGTAAGTCCTAAAATTGTATAATTTCGAACCTCCTATCTTCAGTAGGTTAGGTTAGGTTACAGTGGCAGTCCCACAAGGGAACACACGTAGGCCGAGCATTAGCCCTTTGTGATACCGCACAATGAACATTGATTCTACAGTGGTAGTCCTAAATTTGGCCTAACTCAAGTATATTTAGAGTAGGGATCTTTAACAAGTACCTGACATCGTACAGGCTCGGGTCCGACGGTTAAACGTCCTTCTCCGAGGGACGACGTGCTCAGATTTATTCACCTCCCGCTTGAAAAAAAATCGAGGGCCAGGTGGGGATCGAACCTCGGTCCTATCAGTTCAGAGGCGAACACCGAAGCACAGAGCTAGCCTGGGCCCTTCCTATCTTCAGTAACAAAGCATGCCTTACAAAGGCATCACCTGAACTCACTGTATTTGAGTATGTATACTGTTCCTTCCATTTAAATGTTCCATGATTGCAATAGAATAATGAAAATGTCACATCAACGTATAAACGATCATTATGCAATTATAAACGGGACTTGTTTGTCCTTAAAAAAATAGAAAAATGACAAAGTGGTCCGAGTCACGGAGTCAAACACAGGTATCAATTTTTTTTATCATTGCACCTCATACCGTCATAGGACTTTTTTTCGTATCAACTCAGATACTAAAATCAAATATTAAAAAAAATAACATTATTTGTTATTTTTCATAATATATAGATTCTATTAAATTAAATAGTACTACATTATTAAAGTATTAGTTATACACAATGAAGGATATTACACAACTGATTTTGTTATTCTAATATGAGTTGTAAAAAAAAATATTTGTCATCATTTCCTTAATTTGCCAAAAGTCAAACAATTTTCAACGTTGGACAGAACACTTACACTCCAGGAACTGCATAGTGAAATTATAGAAATGCTTTTATTCCTGTTATACAATTAAAATTCGGATACGAAATATGATTAATACTTGAATTTCTATTTTTTTTCAAATTATCATTGGATAATATTTATTTACATCAATTTGATACTTTATAATAACTAAAGCCTTTTTTTTGAGTAAAGGTAATTAAATATACATTAAACATGGGTATATTGTTCTATTTTTCATATCCATAGATATGACCTAGCATAGATTCATAAACGCACATGCATGCATAGAAACTACATGTGTATACCATAAAAATGCTTACAAACAGTAAATACTTATATAATATTAAAGTAATTGGTATTTGTAACTTCAACTCTTTATTAACATTGAAAAATGGTATCATCTTTTTACTAGATTTGGATTTCATTCTTAAAAGTTTATTTTAAAAGATACATTAAACAATATTAATTTATGAAGTATATAGTAAATTTTTTACGTTGAAATTAAAACTAAAACCTTTTCCATGGTGGAAGAGAATGAAGGAAAAGAACAAGGGGTTCATGGAGAAATGGTAGACGCGCTGCCAGTCCATGATCGGCCACTGTACGGTTATCTCTTCCAAGATTCCTAGAAGGAATGTTGTCCAGTTGAGACTTAAGTTCATGACCTACAGCGCACCAGCCTCCACTAGTCCAGCTCCGCCGGAGACGTCTATAGCCACCTAAAAGCTCATCTGCTCCCATTCCCATCAAAACGACCTGAAAAATCAACTCTATCAACTCTACAGCTTTAACAAAGAGCTTTTGGAGGCTACAATGTCATCTATTTAAGTTTAAACATATTGAATAAATCGAATTAATATTTATTTGAAAACACTATTTGGTGGTCAGGAAGAGGCCGAGATATAGAACTCTTTCTATATTAACGATAAAATGAAATAAATAGACATGCTAAGTAGTCAAATTTAATCATGGATAAGAATAGATTATCACTAATATTATTATATATATTAGTAAAAAATATACTTATTATTAAAAAAAAATATTATTACCACACTATGGTTACCAACTATGGCCGAAGAGCGAATACTTAACACACTACAACTTACATATATCATAACATTGATAAAAAGATTTCACATAAACACGTGAAATAACAATCAATGATCAAACCACAATATGAAATGGGAAAACAAGACTAAGATCTTTCAGTCGTAACAAGCGGTCTTCGTTAGAGTCAAAAACCCAACTCATGTGGTTTTATCATTGATAACATAACATTATGTAGGAGTAATCATTAATGATACCCATTAAGAAGTTAACTTTAAATGTCTAAATTCAACTTAAATAAAAAGCAATAATTACTTATTATTGTAGTCAAGTACAAAGTTTACACGAATTTAAATACCAACCTCATTTATGAATTTATATAAAATAAATACCATGAAATTTAATGATATTACCAGTAAAAGTTAATGTCGTGCCTATGTGTATATGTGTGATGTTTCTATAGAAGTAAAACATTTTAGCAACATTTTTTTCATGGGAAAAGAACCCTAATCTCTAGGATGTAATTTTTTTTATTTTCTGTAGATTTAAATTTCTAACGTAGTGCAATCAGTTATTATGTGGCATTTACTCATTGTAGGGTAAAAAGCTAATGAAATAGTCTCCACATATAAAACTTTAATTGTATAAACAATGCGTTTCGAACACGTAGTGTTCTTCTTCATGCATTAACTACAGGTGAGTGCCTGTGGTACAACTGACACTCACCTGTAGGTAATGCCTGAAGAACACTATGTGTTCGAAACGCGTTGTTTATACGATTAAATTTTTATATGTGGAGACCATTTCATTAACTTTTTACCCTACAATGATTTAATTTCATCTTCGAATTAATTAATTAATTTCATCTTATTGAATCATTAATAAATCAAAATGATTTTAACTTATTCTTTGATAATATTATATTTTATCCTAACACATTGGCTTGTAGTGTATTAAACAAATAATAATAAAAGAAATACTTTGTTGTTTCAAATGGTAACTAGACTATGAAAAAAACGCCAGTTTATGGCTGTATGGCATGGGTGGGCAATTATTTTGACTCGCGGGCCACATTAACTTTACAATTTGACAGGTGGGCCACATCGATTTAAAAATCTGACAAGTGGGCTATTTCAGCGCAAGATACAATATAAAAAACAGCATCAGTTAACAGTACGTATTAAACAAAAACAAAAAAAAAGTCATTGAAGTATAAACATACTCTTTTAATGAGAACAGTGTTGTTGATCACAAATTTTAAATACAGCATCGAAGTCTGGGACAATTCTCAGAACAGATCATCACCATTCTGGGATCTTTAGGTTTTTTGATAGTATTTATCAAACTTAAATAATCTGACCAGCAAAAGATGAACGAAAGCCTAAAGTGTGATATTGCACCACATGATATTGAAATGCACTTCATTGCGAGTCAAAATAAAATTAATACAATCATTTGCATCAAACCTAAATCATGTACCAATCTTCGGTAGGCCGGATGTGGCCCGCGGGCCGTAGTTTGCCCACCCCTGTTGTATCAAAATAAAAATAAGCACCCTTGATGGTGACTGATATTGCAGCCCTTCCAAAACTCCTTTCCCTCTAGCTGCAAACCACAAAGCACATCCAAGGCTGTCATCCAGAATCGTATCCAATGGGTAAATTAATTTTTTTATCCAGTCATTCCTCTTCAATACTAACTCCTCTTGATTCACATCTATCTAAAATATAAAATACTCGTATAAAATCGTATAGTAATAAGAAGTAAAATTTCATTTTAATCGCTTGACTTCAAGCAAAGGGAGGTGTCTAAAGGTAGCATCATTGACTTTTATGCTGAATATCCAATACTGTCTTTTTCCGAAAATAAGACACTGTTTTACTTTCTTTTTAGGTCCAAAATACGTGCTAGGGCATATTTTCAGGGAAGGGCTTCTAGTACAATAAGTAATAGGTAATAATTCGACTTAACAAGACTGAAATACAAAAGTTGACCTGCACCGTCACTCTATGTACACTGCTGCCTTAGTATACTTTTAAGGTAAATTGTACTTCTTATATTCCAGGAATTAATTTTGACACGTGCCTCTACATTGCTTGAAACGAACTGTACAGTTAAACAAGGAATTTCTCAGAATATTTTGTTTCAAACAATTCTCTGAAATATTAGGGCAACTGGAGATACCTACTAAGTTCAACATTAATCTTTAACGAATTATATTTTTCACATTATTTTAACTAGGGATTATTTTTGGGAGCGGTCTTATATTCTAAAAAGTCACCAAAATCAGGGTAGGCCTAATTTTACTACATATATTTTACTACAAAGATAAAAAGATTGCACATAAACATGTAAAATAACAATCAATGATCAAACTACAATATGAAATGGGAAAACAAGACTAAGATCTTTCAACCGTAACAAGCGGTCTTCGTCAGTTGGGTTTTTGACTCTGGCGAAGACCGCTTGTTACGGTTGAAAGATCGTAGTCTTGTTTTCCCATTTCATATTTTGGTTGATCAAAGATAAATGAATACTAAATGGTGTACGGCAGGCTTTCCGAAAATACGCTAAATGGAACATTAGAGTTCCGCGAAGAGTTATAAGATGTTATGTGATAACAGATCTTGTAGTGTTTACAATAATTGAAATTCTTCCACTTATTCCTTTAAAAATCTAAAAAAAATCAGTCTTTATAATCCTGTGCCAATTGTATAATGTGTAATGTATAAAAAATTTGCATATGCTTTATAATTCCATTTATAAACTTTTACCATTCAGAGGCTGAAAGTTTTGCTGTTTATCTATGCGTCAGAGCTGCACGGGGACTTCAAATTGAGAGTCAGTAACTTTGTTTAAATAAAGTTTTTATAGAGTAGAAATCTTTAATGAGTAACTCCCACCATACAGCACCAGAAAGCGGCTTTATATCCAAGATTTTACATTAATCACGTTTGCAATAAAGACTGAATACCGTCTTTTTCCGAAAATAAAACATCCCTCAAAAATTAGGCCTACCCTGATTTTGGTGACTTTTTAGAATATAAGACCGCTCCCAAAAATAATCCCTAGTTAAAATAATGTGAAAAATATAATTCGTTAAAGATTAATGTTGAACTTAGTAGGTATCTCCAGTTGCCCTAATATTTCAGAGAATTGTTTGAAACAAAATATTCTGAGAAATTCCTTGTTTAACTGTACAGTTCGTTTCAAGCAATGTAGAGGCACGTGTCAAAATTAATTCCTGGAATATATAAAGTACAATTTACCTTAAAAGTATAATTGAAGGCAGCAGTGTACATAGAGTGACGGTGCAGGTACAACTTTTGTGTATTTCAGTCTTGTTAAGTCGAATTATTACCTATTACTTATTGTACTAGAAGCCCTTCCCTGAAAATATGCCCTAGCGCGTATTTTGGACCTAAAAAGAAAGTAAAACAGTGTCTTATTTTCGGAAAAAGACAGTATTGGATATTCAGCATAAAAGTCAATGATGCTACCTTTAGACACCTCCCTTTGCTTGAAGTCAAGCGATTAAAATGAAATTTTTGGTAAGATATTTTCAAATGTAAGCAAAAGAAGTACTGCCTTTTCCGGACTATACATCACGGGTTTTTTCATAGCTTAACCGGAGTGCACCTTATACTCTGGAGCGACTTATGTGATTATTACTGGTATATCATTTCACATGTCACATTAACAATAAACGTTATTTATGCTATGCATGTTATTTATGCTATAGTTATCGGAATATGTTATTTTAACATACCAGGCACGTTCTCCATTGTGTCATGTAACGTTCAGATAATGATACCGTTCAGTGTGTTGTTGCCTCTATTCTATTTTAATTCTAAAATGATGTGTCATTTAAATTTTAAATTACACATATGCTTTTTTCTTATCAAATACATTTCCCCCAAAAATGCGACTTATATATGTTTTCTCCTTCTTTATTATGCATTTTATGGCTATTGCGACTCGTACTCCGGAGCGACTTATAATCCAGAACATAGGGTAATAGGAGACGATATGGTAAAAATAATGATTATTTGTTAATAATATTATTAATTATTAATAATTAATTTATTAGTAAGGACTACTAAGATTATTGTAGGTTAAAAAGCTAATGAAATGGTCTCCACATATAAAAAAACTTAATGGTATAAACAACGCGTTTCGAACACATAGTGTTCTTCCTCAGGCATTAACTAAGGGTAGCACAGACACTCACTCTTAGTTAATGCCTGAGGAAGAACACTACGTGTTCGAAAGGCGTTGTTTATACCATTAATTTTTTATATATGGAGACCATTTCATTAGCTTTTTACCCTACAATGAGTAAATACCACATAATAACTGATTGCACTACGTTAAAACTACTAAGATTACTTCATTCATGATTCCTTTAGCTACCCTACAAAAATTACAATTTGTTTTGTTAACACTTCAAGACTTTCTAAGGATTCTATTACAGGGAAAGTTTTGGAAAGCATGATATATGGTATATATATATATATATATATTTCTAAATTAAAGTAATTCACAGTCAAGGCAGTTTGAAAAGACATATCACTTGTTTACATTTTAATAAGATTTACCAATTCATATGATTTTTATTTAATGAAACACACCTTTAACAGGGAAAAGGGCAATTTTATTCACATGAATAGTTTTTTGCTAACATGTTTATGAAATAAAATGAATGAAATGGGAATCAAAAGAACAAATGACGAATTAATTACATCATTCTGAGGTAAAATGGATAAACAAACAAAAGTCTCCACACAAATGAAGTTTCATTCAACAACAACAACGCGTTTCGAAACCCTTTGTGTTCATCAACAGGAAGACACCAACCCTTCAGCACCACATCCTTGGTGTCTTCCTGATGATGAACACAAAGTGTTCGAAACGCGTTGTTGTTGTTGAATAAAACTTCATTTGTTTGGAGAATTTTTGTTTGTTTATCCATTTTACCTCAGAATGAGTAAATACCACACAATTACGGATTGCACAACTAATGATTTAATTACATCAATTTATAAAAATAATATTTAAGTTACCTTAACGAAATTCCAAGTTCTTGTAGGCCTAAGTTTTTTTAAGCTTTCCAAACTAATTTCTCCAGTGATTCTATCAGGACCTGAGAAACCCTGACCGGGTTTTCTTTCAAAAGAAACATTCAATAAATCAATAGGTACGTCTGAAAAATTGACAATATTACAATCTACAAAAAAATGTATACCACTCCATGGCAAGACTACTCAATATTGAACTAAGTATTTATCACTGTTTTACATTTATAATAACTAACACTACCAATAAAAAATAACTTGGTTTTAAATAAAATCAATTTGGTGTTTCTTAATATTATATAAATATTAACTATTATTTTTGATAAATACCTCAAATAACATCTATACTTTAAATTAACTTATTTTGATATCTAATTGTAAAAAGTATTTCAGAAACTATCCGCTATAACTTAAAATTATATGCTTTGTTATTAGTTACCAGAAATTACGATAGGGTGTTATCTAATTCACTGGTTTTAAAAATATTGTAACGATTTTTAACCACCCATTCCAAACAAACACAATTAGCACTATTGATCTTCTGTTTAAAATATAGAATGCTGATATAATGAGCTTGAAATTGAATAGCAAGCATCAGATTTGAATATAAAATAATGACGTAAGTCTTCATGGATTAACGAAACAAATAGATTCTTTCTTCCAAACGACTTATCTCAATATATGCAATAAAACCATATACCAAGATATCCATGTTGCCTAATGTCAAAACTTTACATTACAATCCAACAAACTTTCAGAGCTGACTCCTAGTCCAATCAAATCCACTTCTTTAATTCTTCTACTGAATCATACCTATAATCTGTGACAAACTGACATATTAATGTAATATATGTGATAGAGGATTACACAGTGCTTCCTAAAAAAAATATAGATCAATGTTCATGAAACAGATTTATAAAAACTCCTTGAATTATTACTTCATATTAATGATATATCAACATTCAAGTACCTGATATATCAACATTCAACTACCTGATATATCAACATTCAAATACCTGATATATCAATATTCAAGGATATATACAAAACAATCCCAAAGCTTTCCTGGGGCTATGACTTGGAAATAAGGGGTTCTTTCAAACCATAGAATCATTCATCAGTTACAATCTATCTGCAAAATCATTACAAAATCTCCCACGTACTAATCTGCTTATACATAAAACCATATTCCAAGAAATCCATGCTTCCTGCGTTCAAAACTTTACATTAAAATCCAACAAACTTTCAGAGCCGACTCCTAGCCCATTCAAATCTATTTCCTTAATCCTTCTACTGAATCATAATGGTAATAAACCATTAAAGGACTTAAAATGACACATGTTTTGATTTGTTAGGAAAAGTATTAAGTCTCCACACAAAAAAGTTTATTACTAGAAACTAAACAACGCGTTTCGAACACTTGATGTTCTTCTTCAGGTTACATCTGCTCTGCTGAGGTGGTTGTTCGGGAGGTGAGACCAAGCAAGGACTCACCTTGCTTGCGTGAAACCAGTCCTTGCTTGGTCTCACCTCCCGAATAACCACCCCAACAGAGCAGATGTAACCTGAAGAAGAACATCAAGTGTTCGAAACGCGTTGTTTAGTTTCTTTTAATAAACTTTTTTGTATAATACTTATACTTTTGTTTATTCCGTTTTTGTAATAAACTTTTTTTGTACTTTTCCTAACAATGATTGCTTTGTAATTTACTAACCTGAAGTCCTATTCTTTATTCTGAAAGATATATTGTTCTTGAATTACTACAATCATCTTTCCATATCCGCCTATATCGCACTTCCCGTCAAAGGAACCGAAAAGAGAAGAGCAATGACATCTCTCTTGCAATAAATTAATAAATCAATACCTACCATGTTACAGAGTGTCACCAATCAGTGAGCACCCGATTTCAGTTTAATATATCCCAGCCGTTATTTCTAAATACCAATTTCTTTCAGTTTATTATGGTGATTTATATTGTTTTCCTAAACATATCAAACAATATAATAAGGTATTGTTTTCTTGACCACAAATTACTAATATACACTTTTTCTTCTTCTTGGAATTTGGTCGGGTTAATATACGGAATCACCTTTTCGCTAACATTTTGTCTTTATTTTAAGACATCCTCAGGTCATTTGTTATGATGATTGTAAAGTAGATATGACAAATGTCCATTGTTTTTTTGTTACTTTATAGCCCTGAGGATGTCTTAAAATAAAGACGAAACGTTGGCGAAAAGGTGATTCCATATATTAATCCTGGCCGAATTTCAAGAAGAAGAAAAAGTGTATATTAAACAATATAATGTTAGTTTATTTGAAATATTAAAACAATAATTACCCACAAAGATACTGAAGTGTTTATTAACCTGAAGGTATGTAGGAGTCTGCAAGAAGAGCAAGGATGGTTGAGTCAAGGCCACCTGAGAACAGTATTGAGACGAGGGCGTGAGTGCAAGTCATTCTAAGTTGCATGCACTGACGACAGTACGGAGGTACTGTCACACACCGCAGCCTAACAGATTCTCTCAACAGTTCTTCTAACTGGTCCACATTTTGTTTCCAAACCTCCAACAGTTCATCCATAACAACGCTTACTTCGCTATATTTTTTAAACACTGAAAATAAATATTTTATTTTACAATTATCAGGTTCAGATTACTTAATTAGTAGGCTATCTAAATTTTTCAAGCTAATTTCTATAATCTGTATTCAACACCTTAATGCAAATAAATATGTTCAGAGTTCACCATTAAAGAGCTTTTTTACCATAAAAGATTGTTTTATACCAGAAGTTCCCAAAGTGGGTTCACCCAGGGGTTCCTTAACGGAGTGTATGGGGTTCCGTGAAAAACATTTAGTAAAAAATTTTTCTAAAAATGTTTTTTTGTGGGTATTGATTTATTCTATATTTCTTGTGAATCACGAAACCGAATAATGTTTATATTTACATATATCCATAAGTAGAAGTGGTCAAAATTTTATTGATATTTAGGATGAATCATTAGTCAGTTTTTGGAACTATCTGATTCCCGAATTTCCTGCTATTGCAAGAGTAGCACTTCACACATTGCTGCCATTTTCCACTACCTACTTATGAGAAACTGGATCTTCCCTTTATACTGCCATAGAAACCAAATACCCAAGTAGACTTAATGCTGGGGCTAACTTGAGAATCTAACTGTCAACTATAAAGCCAAAAATGATTACAAAATGAACTTTGTATTAAAGTTGCTAATAATTCTGTTTCATGTCTTATGTACTTCAAATGTACTTAAAATTGCTCGTAATTCTGTTTTATGTGTCATGCACTTAGTTGAAAAAAGTTTGAAAAACTCTGTTTTATACTGTCCTTCAATGACTACAAATAATTATAACATATTATATTTTAAATTTGAAAATTCAAATTACTATGAATTATTACATTAAATAATAAATATTATTTGTATTTTTTTTTTAAAAAAAAAGCCTTTTCTATGTGATGTTATCAATCCTACAAAATAAACAAGTTGTTTTGTTAAAATTTCAGTGATTCCTAAGCATTCTTTCTGAGAAAGGACTGATTAAAACATTTCTGAGATTAAAACAATGATTGAAAACTTTTTGAAAGTGCAAGTATTAAAGTGTTTTTGTTTTAGGTCCGTAAGTGGACTAGAGAAGTGGGTTTACCTTTCCTTCTAACTTTGGCCATGATCCTCGATTTTACATGAGGGAGTTTAAAAATATTGTTCAAGTCTTCCTCAGGGAAGACGTAAAGCTTTCAGAATTTTGCCTGTGCAGTTCAACCACTCATTGAAGGCAAATTAATAAACCTGAGTAAGGTAACATCTAGGACTCCTGGTGTAAAATGAACCCGTTATAGTGATTTACCAGCATAATCATTAAAAAGGATGATGTGATCATTAAAAGAATCATTAATGTACTCATATACCTATAATCAAATTAACAATGAGTCACTCTTTCCTCATCCAGAGTAGCTCTAAATGTGATTAACTCACAAACAAACTGGAATACTGGAAACAAACAATTATAGGGTAAAAAGTTAATGAAGTGGCCTCCATATATAAATATTTAATGGTATAAACAACGCGTTTCGAATACGTAGTGTTCTTCGTCAGGCATTAACTAAGGGTGAGTGTCGGTGGTACAACTGACTCACTCACCCTTACTTAATGCCTGAGGAAGAACACTACGTGTTCGAAACGCGTTGTTTATACCATTAAATTTTTATATGTGGAGACCATTTCATTAACTTTTTACCGTCAATGAGTAAATACCACATAATAAATGATTGCACTACGTTAGAAATAAACAATTTTTTTTTTACTTGCAGTCGAACTTAAGTGACTACATTAATTTGTGTCATTAATACCTGCAAAATCATGAACTAATTAATAAGTTAAATCAGGAACGAATGATACATCGTGTACAACTGTTGGCGATATTGGACTAGGTAGAATCGGGCCCGGTCAAACCGACAGAACGACACCAAAACCAGAGAATGAAGGAAGACGGTATCATTCGTTCTTAATTTAACTATTACTTATATCTGTAGCATGCAATTATTTAAAAATTAATAGTAATTCCTTTTAGTTTACTGCAGAGTACAGTCGAGTTCTTAAATCAGGAAAACAGAAAAGAATATATTTCAGGAAAGATATGTGTTAAATATTGAGTTTTTTTTTTTTTTGGAGGGTGATTGTAGCACTGCGTCCTATGAACTATTGTACTTTCCTCCCTTCTGTACTATAGTACCCCAGTTAGCTTCAACGCCTCCAAGAAGCTCAGCACTTTTGCTGGGTCCAACGCTAAAAGCTCTTCTATGGGAGATTGAGGTTACCTTTGCTTGTAAAGATTTATTCATAGGGAAAATCAGGTAATGGTATTCATACGGTTATTCATCTGTGTCATATAAATGCCTAATTCATTTAAGTCCTATAATATCCTTTGTGCTTTTGAAAATATAAAAATAGGCAAACGCCTACTTCTATTAGATGTGAATAATAATTCTATTATTATTATTTTAGTAAATAGGTTCCCGTGGCAGTCCCTCAGGAGAACTCACATATGCCGAACACTGGACCTTTGTGATAACTCACATTGAAATACTCGTACACTAGGAGCCCTAAATTTTGCCTAACTCAAGGGCATTTAGAGTAGGGATCTTTGACGAGTAGCTGGCATCGTACACGCTCGGAACAGTT
Organism: Hermatobates lingyangjiaoensis; assembly: GCA_026182355.1. NCBI lineage: Eukaryota > Metazoa > Arthropoda > Insecta > Hemiptera > Hermatobatidae > Hermatobates > Hermatobates lingyangjiaoensis. The sequence continues at coordinate 279,371 of JAPFBL010000034.1, read as the reverse complement.
TAACAGTTTAACGTTCTCCCCGAGTGGCGGCAGATTTATTCACCTCTCACATGAATAAATCGAGGGGTAGAGTGGGTATTGAACCCCAGATTTATCAGTCCCCTATTCTAGTGAATAACTCATCATTACTTTTAATATTTCCAATTAAAAAGCAATAAGAATTTTGGAGTATACCAAAATAAAATTATTACATATAACAATTATAACGTATAAGTTAAACATATAACATGAGCTTTCAAAGAAATATCTCCAACATTTGATAAATATTCCCGCTTAAATATTAATTTTCAGTTATTTCAATAGATAAAAGCAAACAATAATTTTAAATCACTATTTATTATCTTCACTACCACAAAAAGGAAAACAACTTATTTTATCAACATATAATTCAAAGAAACCTACCATCAATATAGCTTACGTCATTGTCTGATGGTTCCTTATCTATCCATGACAAATCACATTTTGACAAAACACTGTGAATCACGAAAGCTCCACAAGTAATGCCTAGATCCAGTGTGATATCTTTGTTCATATTTAAATGGCTCCACGGTCTTAAAGTAATATCTGCAACAAATAAGGCTACAAATGTCACCAAAATATATACAGTATAAAATGCCATATTGCTTGTTCTACTCAGTAATAATTTATTCAACTATGTTCTTTATTATAATCAATAACATTACCCTGAAACTCATTGTAGGGTAAAAAGCAAATTGTAGTAGTAAAAATGAAATGGTCTCCACATATAAAAATTTAATGGTATAAACAACGCGTTTCGAACACGTAGTGTTCTTCCTCGGGCATTAACTAAGGGTGAATGTCTGTGGTACAACTGACTGGGAATAGGATGGACGTGGGTGAGGGTATGAGGTGTACATCTGTTTCATATTAGAAGGCAGGTACATGTCATTGTTATGTTCTTTTTCCTAAAGGTTAGGCTTAGCCTTTACATTTGCTCTACGACTAAGTAAACTAACAAAAGAATAAAAGAACATGTACAGGAAGATAAACAGAAAACCAAATTCCCCAACAATAACCAATTCATGTCCCATTTTGCCACCAATAACCACCAATTTTTCCAGACCAAAATATACAAATATTACATAGAAAGAATAAATTCCGTGAAATAACTATTTTAGAAGGGTATGAAATTAACAAATTAGTGCGCCATAATTCTTCTACTTGCCTCAATGAGCAAATTCCCAAGTGTACAACTTTTCTTAATTTATTTATATAAAAAAAAAGTTCTATTTTCTCCTTATTCCTATATTTTTGTATTTCGTTATAGTTCTCTGTGTTATATTTTCAATATGTTCCCTACACATAGTCTTAGAGCTAATGTAAAGGCTCAGCCGAACCTTTAGGAAAAAAAAACAATGAAATGTACCTGCCTTCTAATATGAAACAGAAGTACACCTCATACCTCACCCAAGTCCATCCTATTCCCAGTCAGTTGTACCACAGACACTCACTCTTAGTTAATGCCTGAGAAAAAACACGACGTGTTCGAAACGCGTTGTTTATACCATTAAATTTTTACATGTGGAGACAATTTCATTAGCTTTTTAACCTAAAATGAGTAAATACCACATAATATGTAAATCAGTAAATACCACTGATTGCACTACGTTAGAATTACCCTGAAACATTTATTACCTAAAATAATGGTAATAATAATTCAATTGGAGCTTTAAATTATAACAGCACCATAAGTCATGGAAAGCTATGTATGATAGCTCTAAAAATGTGATGCTGTTAGGAATAGAGGGGAAACATAAATTATAAATTGAATCTAGATTCAAATTTCCGATGGCAAATGCTTGCTGATATTTTTTGGAGTACATTGAAGGGGTATCCTTTTAGTGCCACATAAACTTGGATAAATATGATTGTATATGATTAGTGGCAGTGTCCATAAGTTTTATATGTCCATTTAAAAAAAAAAAACAAAAAAAAAACCTTTGCATACCTTAAAACCATATGCATATAAAAACCATCAATGAAATTATGGTTGTGATTGACGGTAAAAACCTGGTAACTAGGCGCCGTTATATAAATAGGCACAGTAATATTAAATATTATAAACAAACATTCTCTAATGATAATCCATTACAAACTATGTATAAACAGGAATGACAAGGGCCAGTTTAATAATTATTTTCATACTTAAATCCTCACCAATTGACTCTTCATTTATTTTGGCAATGAATATCCCAATAGCAGGAAGTTCTTGCAACTGTGAATCCGATGTTGAAGCTGATGATAAACATAAATATGACTTGGCATACTTCCACAATAAACTATGCCTACCCAATGGATCACGACAAAAATACAATTCTCGAGTGATGGATTTCCAGAAAATCAATGAATAAGGTCCAATAGTTTCGGATAATGTATTTTCTACATCATCATCCAAAAATGGCATTATATATTCAGCATCATTTTTCTCACTAGAGACCTGAAAAAAAGTATCTTGTAAGATATAATATTTTCTTGAAGAAATACCACAATAGTAATCCACTTAATTCTGGAAAACAAAGTTACATGGAACATTTTTTTGGATTCGACAATAATTTCTGGAGCACTTTAAAAATCACAAATATAGATAAAAATCATATTTAAACATATATCTAGACAAAAATTTAAATGCAGTAGATATGAACATATGTTTACCTTTTCACTATAAATATCCCCATTCCATAGTAAAATATTTGATTTTTCATCTATGAGGGGTTGTCTAACTGGATTATTGCCCTGGGTCCACAGTACTGCACCAAATGATGTCAAACAGAATTTATTATTTATTTTCAAATGCAATTCGTGTTTTACATCTGGACCACGATTAATTAATAATTGACAACATTCTTCAAGCTGAAATTAATATTCCTTAAATTCAAAATTATGGCTTTGGTAAATTATGAACTAATTAAATTGGACTTACATTCTTATTATTCTGCACTGAAACATTACCATCCTGAACAGTACAAAATATTCCACACATTACATTTATTATAAATATCTAAAATGATATTTTTTAATATAGTGTCAAACTGGTTGTTTTGTGAGTCCTAAAAACAAAAAGAACTGCTACATAGTTTCGATGAAACTGTTAGATCCAAGTTACAGTTCTCTAGATTTGTATTTTAAAAATGTTACCTTCCTCGGTTACATATAAACGTTTCTATCGAGTTCTTATTTGAGACGCCCGTAATCGATACTGTTGCATCGAAATATTCAGTTCAGCATTTCCAGCGATCTGAAATGTTGCTATTTTTTGTATTATTCCAATGTTTTTTTTTTAGAGAGGTTCTTAATTAATGTCATAATTTCATTTTTCATAAGCGGTATTTTGCGTGACTAAAATCAAAGAAATTAGTACATTATTATATTAGATAGTTTAAAAAATGAAACGTCCGTTAAGATAAAATAGCAAACGATTACAAGAAAAAACACGTAAAAACAACACACAACTCGTGGAAATATTGAAGTGAGTTGTCTGTAGTTTCTAAAATTTCTTTTATTGTAACCGTTTAAAATATTGGCTAATTCTCACCGTCCTTCCAAGAGCCAGTAAAGTTTTTCTAAGGCTTTTAAACGTCAGATTAGTTAAATCTGGTCGTTAAAGATTCTCACAATTACTTGAGTGAGACAAAATGGATTGAATCAAAATTGTATAACATAATCGGTGTAAGTTAACCAGATAATATCAACTATAAACAAAGTTACATGGAACATTTTTTTGGATTCGACAATAATTTCTGGAGCACTTTAAAAATCACAAATATAGATAAAAATCATATTTAAACATATATCTAGACAAAAATTTAAATTTAAAGGCAGTAGATATGAACATATGTTTACCTTTTCACTATAAATATCCCCATTCCATAGTAAAATATTTTACTATGGACAATCAGACAAAAAGGAAGCAAATTTAGATATCTTTCAGTTTGCAAATTGAAATTTGATATACTCGCCTTGACGTACTCTTAAAAAAAAATACCCTTACCTTTAAACATAGACGGTAATCATAGACACAATAAGCGGTGTCTATCAAACACTGACCGAACATTTGTACTTTTATATTCAAAATCGTTCATAAGAAATAGTGCCTGCACAATGAAATTAAGTGGACAGAAGCTGAATAATAATCAGAACTATTCATAAGAGACATTATTTCACAGGCTATAACTAATGCAGTTAAAAGTTTTTTTAATCCTTTTTTTTATTTTTATTCGGTACCTTTATTTTTTTACTTTTTCATTCTAAAGTTTATTAGTTTTGAATAAAATACTTCTTTTGCTTAGTTGAAAATAAAAATTTGGAATTAAAAGGTGCAGGTGACATCAAGTTTCAGTAAGCCTGAAACAGTGTTGTTACTTTTTTTTATTTTGTATTCTATTCCAGCATGTTCCACTGTGTATTACATGCTTCATCGTCAAATTGTACACAATACTCTTTCATTAACACTACGAAATACTTATTTTAACTTATTTTACATTCATTCATAATACAACATTATAATATTTTTTTTCTTAAATGTCTATACTGTACAAAAATTGCACAAATTCTTTATAATAATATTTTTTTAATTAATGAGGAAGGCTTAACGGGCCACTCCTCTCCACAAACCAAGACCTTACATATGAGAGCCAGTCTTAGTGGTTTCCTCAAACAGCACTCATACACCAAGTGTCTAGGAGATTGGGGTGTCTCCGCGTTACTTGCGCATGATGGACTAGGAGCTGTTTTCAACCTACTCAGGTATTCTTTAAATGGCCCATGTCCTGTCAAGTATTGGGATAGTTTATAGTTTATTTGGAAATGTTTCATGGATAATCTTCGTTTTATACTAGGAAAATATTCTTTTGTCAGAAGGCCTTTAGATGATTCCTCCCAATTCTTTCCCATCGTGCCACTGTTTGTCTAGCGAGCCTATCTTTGATGTAGGACGTTGGATATTTTTCGTAAAGTCCAAGCTGCTGTCCTGCGCCCCCCCCCCCCCCCCCTTAGCTCCGGCATCCGCTTACTCGTTCCCTATGATTCCTATGTGTGCTTTGACCTTTCGAATTATTATTGTTCTCCCCAATTTTTTTAATTCTATAATGTTTGTAACAATTTTGTTCACAAGATTATTAATTTTTTTTTGCTTTAATAGAAGTTGGAGTGTTACATTGCTATCAGTATTTATAACAAATGTTATAAATTATTCTGATCCCAGAATACCTTTTACCCATTTAGTTGCTTTTAATATCGCCACCTGTTCTACCTGATTGACAGAACAAAATTCACGCAATCTAAACCTACCTTCCGATAAAATCGATGTTTTATCGGGACCCATCACGACGAATGCTGAGCCAACACAGTCACCTATCTTGTTTCCATCTGTGTAAATCTGTATTATTTGCTCATCTGTTTCTTCGTTATGGTTATCATTGAGTTGGTTTTAGCATTTGGTTTCTGTTTGAAGGCGTTCACTGTTACCATAAAGTTACTACTTGAGTGGTTAGTTACACAGGTTAGCTCAGTGTTAACGTACTCGCCTATGAACTAGTAGTCCAGGGTTAGATCCCCTCGATTTATTCACGTGGGTGAATAAATCTGAGTACGTCGTCCCTCAGTGAGAACTTTAAGCCGTCGGTCCCGAGCCTTTACGATGCCTTTAGTTTTGTTTCTATTCCACAGTCGATACTTTTATCAATATACATCTATATATATATATTATATATATTATATATATAAAGATTTCACATAAACACGTGAAATAACAATCAATGATCAAACAACAATATGAAAATGGAAAACCAAAACTAAGATCTTTCAACCTAACAAGCGGTCTTCGTCAGAGTCAAAAACCCAACTGTTGGGTTTTTGACTCTGACGAAGACCGCTTGTTACAGTTGAAAGATCTTGTCTTGTTTTCCCATTTCATATTGTGGTTTGATCATTGTACACTATAATATAAGGCCCATTTTACAAATATTAATTTGAATTCAGTTTCTCAAATAAAAACATTTTTATAATATAATATTATTATATTGTAATAATACAATTTAACTTTTCCAATAATAAAACTTTTGGATTTACAACCACCCAAAGACACAGGTATGACTGAAAACTCATCAAAAAAGGACTTTTTGGAACTTCAAAACACGTAAATTTATCAAAATCTTAAGATCGAGTTTTTTTTTATTTTCTCCAAAATTTAATTATAGTAAAGTAACAGGTATTTTTTTTTTTTTTTTTTTTTAAATGAAATGTTCATCAGTTTTCAAAACCAGCTAGAAATATATTTTCAATTAAATATATTCCCACTGTTTAGTTTTGTTAATTGTAGATAGCAGGGGTTCTAGGCTTTTGCTTGTAAAAATAAGTTAAAACAACAAATTATTAAGAAAAAAACAACAGTTTTAATAATCCTTTCTTTATTGATTAAAGTCTATTACGAAAAATACAGAAGTAAAAACAAAATATACCCTTGAAAATAAATTCCAATTAAGATTGTAAAATTACATTTAGAAAGGAAAAAAAAAATCAAGAAACACAAATCTTAAATAGATAAGAAAACCAACACATAATAATACTGAGCAATGATTTCCTTCAATCTGAAACCAATTACCTAAAAAAAAAATAAATGTATATGAATAATTGAAAAAAATACACCCTTTTATATCTAATATATTTATAATTTTACTATCCAATACATTCATAAATTCACTATGATTTAACTAAGATAGTTTTTTTTATTATATATTTCAATTTAATTCTACTTCAGTAAATTAATAATTTAATTTTTTTTTGGCTAGTTCAAAGTTTACTTTACTAAAATTTCTTTTAACAATAAAAATTACAACTGGTAGAGTATTGAAAAATCCTTATATCTAGGTAAGGTGTTTCATCAATAAATATGAAACCTTTCTAAACTGTTTAAATAATTCATTTTAAGAAACAACTTTTGTAGAATTTGATTTTTTGGAATAAACAAAATAGTTCATAACCACTTTTGGTTTTAGGCCTTTTAATAAATTTAGAAATTTTGTGTAATTTTTTTTTGATTAGATTTTAATTAATCTGATATAAGCTAGAATGAAATTTTAAAAATATTTTACAATACCTTGGTAATTTTAATTTAATTGACTCGGGTTCAGCATCATCTTCCTGTAAAACGCATACAAATCGTTAATAGTAAAACAAAGAAAATGTTGGTAATTATTATAATATACAAAAAAAACCTTTACAACCATTGTAGTTGAAGAGAAGAAAGTATCGTTCAAGTTTACTTTCGGTAAAACTTCATTTGATTTTTCAAAATAGAAGCAGTCAGTTATTTCAATCAGCTGAAAATTGAATTCATTTATTTCACACTGTTCAAGAAATATTTTTAAAAGAATGTTAAAAGATATTGTTGAAAATCACTACTTTTAGATAATCCAAAATTTATAGTAACTGCAGCCTAAAGATATCATTTTGATGTGTTCTTATTCCTCAATTTCAGTAATAAATTTAGCTCCTGTCCAATCAATATGATGATTTTCATTTTTTGTATGCAAGAATAAGGCACTACTTAAATCATTAAAGACACGTGTAAAACAACACCTATACAACTTAAGTAGACAGGAAAAAAGTAGTGCCTTATTCTTGCATATAACAAAATGAAAATCATCATATTGATTAGACAGGAGCTAAATTTATTACCTATGAAAAATCAATGTTGTTAAGAAATATTATTGAATCGTCCCTAATTAAATTTAACAGATCAAATATTATAAACATTAGTAACGGTCTCTTCAAACTTGATACTTTCGTTACGAGGGCAATAGCCTCTTCAAAGAGGGTTGACAGCTAGCAGATAGTTTTTTACTTTTCTTACTGTACTCCTTTGTTTCCCCAAACATCCCTTTCTGGGCATTCGTCCTTTCCTGCACTTTCACCCTTTTAAAATACCACTCTTCCCTCCCACTCTTCTCAACCCCTCACCAGATGTTTTCTGCATCCAGTGTTTCAGTTGGGTTTTTGACTCTGACGAAGACCGCTTGTTACGGTTGAAACATCTTAGTCTTGTTTTCCCATTTCCTTATTGTGGTTTGATCATTGATTGTTTTTTCACGTATTTATGTGAAATCTTTATATATATATAGAGGTTTAATTAAATAATACGCCATATTTACGATTAACTAATTTCCTCGTATATTTTTCAAGGGACCGGAATAATCTTCTTGCGTCTTCATCCATATTGTACAGAACATTTCCAATGGTTCCATTGTCTTCAAATCTTCCATTTCCACTAATTTCACTACTTTCACTATTTTCATTACTAGTAGTATAACTATTACTACTACTACTACTACTATACTTTCACTACTGTAGAACCTCAGCAGGTTCTTTGCTGAGTTGTTCGTATTTACTGCAGTTGTTGATCAGCTAACAAGGTAATCAGTTTCTGATTTCTGAACTGAAGAGTTCAGTGTCATGTGTTCATTCAGACTACAGTTGTTGTTAAAATCCACATACTATTTTTGTTTGAAAAATAATTTGTAATGTAATACTTAGTTTTTCTTTTTCAAAATTTATACTTCTGTCAATGAAAAAGGTTTTAAATAAAGACCGAAACGTTGGCAATGTGAGTTTAATTTGAACCTGAAGAACTGTTCGGGTCCCGATAAACTGTAGTTTTGAATATACACAAAACACTTTTTCTTTTTCTCGGAGTTTGGTCAGGGTAAATATATGGAATCACCTTTTTGCCAACGTTTCGTCTTTATTTCAAGACATCCTCAGGGCTATAAACTAACAAAAAACAATAAACAATGGACATTTTTTCATTTCTACTTTAAAAACATCATAAACAAATTGAAAAAAGAACTTACTGAAGGCTTGGTTCTGTTACATTTACAAACAACCGTTAACTGTCATTACATGTGCTGTTCCAAGCGACAAATTATTGAACCACTGTTTTTTTAGTACAATCCATTATATATAAACATATATACTTATACACATATTATAATATATATCTATTATAATATGTATCACCATAATATATATCTATAATACATTTATAATAAATTATTATTTTAACAATCCTTAAAAATATAAACTAGATAACATTGCATCTTTAACTATTTATGATGGAACTATAAATCCTACTTAAATTGTCTGTATCTGTTTTTCTATTGCAAGTATTATTAGTATTTTTGATATGTATCATTTCTTTTATCAATCTTTTATTGTATGAAGTTTCATAATCTAAAATTGATGCATTCTCAAATTGAAATGTGTGTTGATTTTTAATTGCATGCGAGGCTAGGGCACAAAACATTTTTTTATTTTTAAAATTCGATTTGTGTAAAGCTAATCTATCTTTTAGATATTGTTTGGTTTGACCTATGTATACATTATTACAATTATTGCAAGGAATAGAATATATTATATTGCTTTTAATTAGTTTGTTGATAGGTGATTTGGTGTTCGTAAAAATGCATGTATTTAATTTTTTCTTTACTTTATATGTTATTTTAAAGTTAGCTTCCTTAAGTATTTTTCCAATCTGTTCTGTCAGTCCTTTCACATATGTCACTGATCTATACTGTGGTGAGTTGGTGAGGCCATTATTACTGGAGTGCTGATTTATTTCATTACCTTCTTCAGTGTTTAAATCCGGTGTTATATTTCTATTAGCGTCTACCTGTGGAGTTATTTCATTATGGTTACTAACTGTTGATCGCATTATTTTATTTATTAAATGGTGCGGGTAATTGTTTTGTTTCAATATATTTTTTACTATATTCAAATTTTACTGTATAAATTGATTATCACATAAATGTATGGCTCTATGTTTCAAAGCTAATGCAGTGTTAATTTTGTGTTTTAGAGGGTGGTGGGATAAAAAATTTAGGTATCTATCAGATTTTTGTGGTTTACGCCACCAATCGACAACTAGGCTACCCTCCGGATTTCTGTATACTATTGTATCTAGAAATGGGAGGCTACGATCTTTTTCTAATTCTATTACAAATTTTAATTTTGAATGGAACGAATTGAAATGGTCCAGTACTGTATCAACCGACTCTTGGGGAATTGTTAAAAACAGGTCATCTACATATTTATAAATGAAAGGCATTGGAAAAGGCATTGAATATATATATATATCAGTTCACAAACGAAGAAAAGCAACACACAGAGAAAGAGACACATTTACAAACTCAAATTTTCGGATGATCCGTCTTTAGGAGAATAGAGAGAATGGGCGACCAAGCACGCCGGAAACACAACGGCAGGAAAACCCTGTTTTCCGCTATCATCCGAAAATTTGAGTTTGTAAATGTGTCTCTTTCTCTGTGTGTTGCTTTTCTTCGTTTGTGAACTGATTTGCGTCCAGTTTGGATCGTTTTTTCGAATTTTAGTGGATATATATATATATATATGAGTTCAAAATTCAAGAAGAGTAACACACAGAGTAAGGAAACACACTTACAGACTCAAATTTTCGGGTTATCCGTCTTCAGGAGAAAAGAGAAAGAGAGACCAAGCACGTTGTAGACGCAACTGCAAGTAACAGCAAGTGTTACTTGTCGTTGCGTCTACAACGTACTTGGTCTCCCTTTCTCTTTTCTCCTGAAGACGGATTACCCGAAAATTTGAGTCGGTAAGTGTGTTTCCTTACTCTGTGTGTTACTCTTCTTGAATTTTGAACTCGTATTGTGTCCAGTTTGGAACGTGTTTCGTTTAATTAAGTGAAGATATATAATTATACAGGAATGTTTTCCTTATCTTGACCATATAAATTTCAAGTACCTTGACGAATTTATATTCTATTTCTTCCTTGCTGCTTGAAATCAAATCTTCAGTAATATTTTCTGCCTGGGTGATCGCCTGGGGAAAAATCACTCATCATTAACAAAATCATATTATTTCATTACTAGTGCAATTAGATTATAGTTGTATTTATTCATATTGGGAAATTAAAAAAAACCATAATAATTGAAAAAGAAAACAATTAGATTTATTAAAAATGTGTTTTTCATAATAATATGAAAAGAATTGATTTTTCAAAAATCAGTTGGGTTTTTGACTCTGACGAAGACCGCTTGTTACGGTTGTAAGATCTTAGTCTTGTTTTCCCATTTCATATTTGGGTTTGATCAGTCATAATAATATGTATTTGTATGCGGCTAATACAATTTTAGTGTCATTTAAATCGATTTCAATATCTTTGATGAAATCGATCAAATTACATGTTTAAATTATAAATTGTAATTTATATAAACATGACAAATAAAATGTTATATCAAAATATAATAATATTAGTTTTACAATGATAATTATATTATTATAGGGTAAAAAGCTAATGAAATGAAAAAAATATTCATACACATCGACTCATCGTCAAAGAAATATCAAAAATAGATTCAGAGGACTCCACCAATGTAACGTATAAGTTTGTCAACATTTCTAGGGTGATTATTTTCAGGGTTACAACACTTTACTTATAGTAAAGTATAGTGCAACCTCTTCATATGAAATTTCTATCATACAAAATGTCTTTCTCGAGAAAAAAAAAATGGCTCATCTTGCAAACTTTGGTTCATAAAACGAAAGGCAAAATTACGAGTAGAAAACTATACGCTTGTTTTCTCAGCTCTCAGATGTGTAAACATCCCTCTAAAATATTGGGTTTTATTTGTTGGCGTTTTCCCAACAAAGATACCTTAGTTGAATGACTCTCTCTAATTGTTATTGCATTTGGCCAACCACCCTCCCCTCCCTCTCTTCTCTCTCTCTCTCTCTCCTCTCTCTCTCTCTCTCATGATCCAGGCATTCTCTCTGGCAAGAAGAAACTTATCTCAGGTGGTCAGAGGTGGTTAGAAGTGGTAATAGCAGTTAAAACAAGTGGAAAATACAATATAAAACGGAAAAGTAAAAAAAAGTGATAAAAGTTCTCAAGTTAAAAAAAATATGAATAAAAGTTCTAAAAGGTTTAAAAAAATGACAAAAATTATAAAAAGTTAAAAAAAATAATCTTCTATTCAATTCATAATTTTAATTAATGTTTAACTTAAGTTGTGCAAGTGTGTTTTGTACAGTACACACGTGCACGTTTACAGTTAGGAAACGTTTATCTCCTCCTCTGTACCTCGCCGCCGTACTCTACCGTTCATCCAAACACTCCAAATCCATAGATAAATGACTACATATTATTACGTATTATTATTATTAGTTAATTTTGTAACTTATCTCTAATTCAATTTTAATATATATATATAACAATTATATACTGGTTATTACATATATGGTTATTTTCATTTAGCACGTGTATTTTGAGGTGGATATTGGGGGCTTGGAATGCATTAGGCTATTTCAATGAAATTAGCGATTTATCTTACTAAACCGCTTTCGAAACGAATTAATTTTGTATGAAGAGGCATGACTTAATAGTACAAAAACAACACTTTCAATATGTGAGCCAATTACATTACTATCTTCTACTGTCCTTACTTGAGCCATCTCTGAGAACGATTTATTTTAATTAAAAATCCTTTAAATACGTACTTAATAATTAATTTTAAACTAATTGACCCTAGAAAAAATAGAAAACTTTAAACTTATGTGGCAGTTATGTCCGTTTAAGAATATTTCACCAAGTGTGAAGTAACACAATTGTGAATAAAGATGAAAGTTGAACATACCCTCTTGTATGTTATATATTGTCATTTATATGTTACAAAGGCAGAGGCATACCTATATCAGGGGTTACTCCACTCCCGGAGGCAAACTTCATAAAATGAAATCTCCATTGTCTAGAGCAGTGCTTCTCAAACGGTGCGCCCCAAGATAACAGAAGATTAACTTTATATAACAGATTTATATTTTAGTTTTTGCATCATTTTAATTTATTTGAGAAAAAACCAAGCATATGGTTTTCAAGTCTGAGTCAAGTCTCGGCCACTTCATCTTTTGAACTGGAAGGTAAATTTCTTTAATCTTTAAGCATCAATGTATAATACTTCCTCTTTGCCTTTACTCAGGGATTTAAATCATTTTTACTAGCCCTCCCTCCCTCTCACTATCTCTCTCTCTCTCTTCTCTCTCTCTCTCTTTCTTTCTTTTTCTTAGAAAAAAACTATACATTTTAATTTCCAATCATTTTCCTTTATCAAATCTCAGGACTAAATTTTTTATATTAAAATCAGTGATGAGCCCCAAAGTTTTCGTTTGGTTTCATAGGTGCGCCCTGAAGTAAAAAAGTTTAAGAAACACTAGATCTAGAGTCTAGATCACGGGTTCTTCGCCCATTCAACCCTCGCATCATTTCCCACAATGTCATTCCCTCCACCCTCTCTTCATTCCAAGGTAGTATATACACTTTTGCATTGATACTTTACATTGGTTATGTTTATGATAGAATATTACAAATTAAATGCTAATTATAATTATTAATGAATATATAAAATATTAATACAACCAAAACAGTATGTTTTAATTTATAATTAAAAACCTATAATAGCTTTCCTTACTCTGTCAACTTACTCAGGCCACCATTCGCCCCCCTCAAAACTCAAAATTCACCCCTGATCTAAATCGTATTAAAACAATAATATATGAATAATATTCGTGTCAGATAGACAGCGTATGCTAAGCCTAGCTACACTATTACCAGCATATTATGTAAGCCAAAATCGACATTTATTAATTTCAAATACAAAACTTATTAAAAAAATATGTACAATTTTTTTTATAATTTAAACGAACAATTTTAATAACATTTCTGGTTAGCAACTGTTAACTATTGTTAATTATGATCAATTAGAAAGGCTGGTGTATGAGGAATGGCAGCAGATGACTAATGGATTGTGACATTGTTAATAATGCAGTCCAAGGGTAGTAATGGAGTGATTCAGCGCCTCTAATAGCTTCTAACACACAACTCCGACTTTCGGCCTTCACGAGGCTACCCTGTTAACCTGCTATATGCAGGGACAAACGAAAGAGGAGGAGAAGGTGATCAGGGGCTGGGCCTGACCACTTTCGTTTCACATCCTTTCTAATCCCTAAATCACCTCCTTTTATCCCAGGCCCAATCTAAGGTGTTATGCGATCCGAGCCGAAGGATGGATGATAAAGGGTATACTCTATTATGAACCGATCATCAAGGGTACCAGGCAACCCCTTTGAGTAAATAGCCTTACTCTGGTATGTGGTGCTCTGCCGGGGCGGACAAAATACCGCCGATAGAGATACAGGGATTTTCCTCTGTATGATACTAAGGAGAAGAAAGGCCGGAGACCATCCTCCGGAAGCGCAGAGAGTCAATAAGCGCTAACTAGTGGGAGCCAACCTCCCACAAGTGCACCTAAGGACCCGAAGAAGACCCTCTCTATGATGGAGAAAGGAAGTCGCTTTTTCCCGAAACGTAGGGGGCCTGAATGGACATTATCAATAATGGTTTGTGCAGATTCTTCAAAGAGGAAGAAACACCGTTGCACCTGCTGACTGACTGTAAGGTAACTTTTGCTGGAACCAGCAAAAGTGCTGAGCTTCTTGGAGGCGTTGAAGATAACTGCAGGGGTACTTTAGTACAGCTGAGGGGAAGTACAATAATTTATTTAAGACGCAGTGCTATAGTCACCCTCAAATAATAATAAAATAATGCAGCACTACAAAGTAAAATATACACTTACCGCTCTGTAGGAGTGAGGACTGGAAGTACACGTTTCTCTTCCGCCCACTCCTTTTAACATTGAGAGTTTATGCATAGGTACCTGCAAATAAATAGTACAAAATGGATTCATTTTTATTTAAAGATTCATTATGTACAGATTGTAATTTATAACCCTCGACTTTTCTAATGCCACCAAGGCAATGTGCTGATTTAAAAATATTAATTTTTTTTAATTGTTACAATATTTACTTTTAGACTCTTTAAAAAGTGAATGATGGCTCAATAATTCATAAAACTATAACGATAAATGAAAACTATATTGGGGAGCAGATTGGTGAGGGAGGCGAAGGACTGTTAAAATACTAAATGACAGGTTGTACAATCGGTTAGATAATAAACAGGACGAACATTTACAAGATAACCTAAGCAAAAGGTACAAAAAAGAATGGAAAATTCTTCTTCATTTTATTAAGTATATTCTAAAAATTTTTATTTTAACACATAATAATGTAATTGTTATTCAATTATATTGAATAAAAATATAGTTTTAATATATTAAATATTATGATGTGATTTTTTTTAGGGTTGAGGTCTAATGATTTGAAACTAGTCCTTTTGCCGACATTTCAACATATATTTATGACATCTTC
This sequence comes from Hermatobates lingyangjiaoensis, assembly GCA_026182355.1. NCBI lineage: Eukaryota > Metazoa > Arthropoda > Insecta > Hemiptera > Hermatobatidae > Hermatobates > Hermatobates lingyangjiaoensis. The sequence continues at coordinate 264,062 of JAPFBL010000034.1, read as the reverse complement.
AGGATTACAACACGTTTGTTTTACAATTAGCACTACTATTTCTACTATTTTGGTTATTATTTACATTTTTCATGTACAGTAACAGAGAGGAATTGATTGATAAATCAATTATTTCAATCAATTTTATCAAATTACTCCCTGTTACTGTACATGAAAAATGTAAATAATAACCAAAATATTCATCATGATGTCCTTTTCTTGACCAACTGTTCATATATTTTTTTTGAGATTTATTGAGGGTTTTTAGTCTAATATTCAAAAAACTTCGTTGCCAACGTTTCGATATATATTTATATCATCTTCAGGGCTAAAAACATCGTTATAACAAGCCCTGAAGATGATATAAATATATATCGAAACGTTGGCAACGAAGTTTTTTGAATATTAGACCAAAAACCCTCAATAAATCTCAAAAAAAAAATAACCAAAATAGTAGAAATAGTAGTGCTAATTGTAAAACAAACATGTTGTAGCCCTGAAGATGACATAAATATATGTTGAAATGTCGGCAAAAGGAGTAGTTTCAAATCATTAGACCTCAATCCTCAAAAAAATCACTTCACATAAATATTGGGTCAAGAAAGCAAATCATATTAAATATTAGTTATTTATATTAATATTATTGATTTAACTATGAATTAATAGACTTTAGTTCAGCGGTTGCCAAACACCTAAGACGTGACAGAGTAGTGAATCACGAGATCTCCTTTTTGTGTCACGAACCGACAGCTTATCGTAATATAATATAATTATAATTGTAAAACTAATTTGATAACATGTCATTTGTTAGAATGGAAAGGAATTTAGCAACTCTTTATTGTTAAAATTGATATTTCATTTACTCATCTTGCCCAGTTACTGTTATCCGAAGTGAATCGAATAATCAGTTCAAGTTCTTCGAGGATCGTCGTAATATTGAAGTGAGTTATGCCTGCTTCTATCTCTTTTGTTACCTTCGTTGTAACTCTTTTTTTTATTTAAAAGTCCTTTGTAGCGTTTCATTTAATTGCTACCGTCTTTTTCAGAAAATAAGACATACCCCGAAAATAAGCCCTAGTTAAAATAATGTGAAAAATATAATTCGTTAAAAATTATAGCTATATTGCAAGACATATGAGATTCGGACCAATGATTCTACAGGAAATGAACTTGGGGAAAATCAGAACGTTATAACGAATTTAATAATTTATTAATAAGTTTCAGACGAGATGACATAACTGTAATTAAATAAATTTAAATTTATGTATATAAATTATTATTAAACAAAAATATATACTTCTACATATCTACTTGAAGCCCTGCTCCCAAAAATAAGCCCTAGCACGTATTTTGTACCTAAAAAGAAAGTAAGACAGTATCTTAATTTCGGAAAAAGACGGTTTCAGTCCATTTAGCGCTGTTCTTTTTATCAGTGGTTTTCTGGTGCCACCAGGTACAGTGATCCCCCTATAACACGGTAGATTACTTCCGCATAATAGAAAAACATGTTGTACGAGGGACATGAAATCGCGTTATATGAAAATCGAGTTACTGTATTTTCCTGTGTCTATTTCCATTCCAATTTTTTCAATTCCATCTCCTGTTCATTTCTGTTTTTGCCAGAAACCTTTATTTCTATTTCAAATTCCTTACCTCATTGTTTGTTTTACTTTTGTTTTCTTGTGCATTTATTAATTTTAGTTTTCTTTATTAATTTCTAATTTTTTAATTATTTTATATTTATTAATTTTCTGATTATTTTTTTTCTTTTTAATTATGAATGATCCTATTGTTTATTTGTTGAATGAGGTTAACTACCTTTTCCAAAAGCGTGAGTATGTGTGGTATGTACATGTCCAAATACTATAATCAATCATGACATTAATAGATTAGGCATCTATGCAGTTACAAAGAAGTCAATTGACTACATATCAATAAGTTATACTAGTGTTATTACTCTCCTGGACAAGCCAAGTAAGTAGCCAAGGCGTTTTCTCCTTGGCTTTGAACATATCATATTCACGTCTAAGATAAAATAATATAACCATCACTTACTGAAAGAGTGTCCTCTAGTACTTCAATGAGCTTGTAGTTATTCAATGTGGGTGTTTTATCATCAACTCTCTCAGCGCAAGCTTCTTCATAGAGTAGAATCAACTCCTTGAACTGTTTTATCTACGAGGACAAATTTAGATGAGTAATAGCGTCAACTTTTACCCCTGCACACACACTCTCTCTCTCTCTCTCTCACACACACACACACACACTCACACACACACACACACACACACACACACACACACACACACACACACACATATACACACACACCATATCACATCACAGACCTGGCAACATCTCCTCTACGAATGCCCTATCCTGGACTACCACAGAGGACCCCAGATCCAGCATATCGTCACCACTGGAGGCTCATGGCCATCAGTCAAATCAGAATTACTCACAGATAAAAATTTTAAACAATTTATGAACTTTATTAAGAAAATTGACATAGACTTTTTTAAAGCAACATAAGTGATATTATATGAATGTTATGTTATTATGCTATGCTATATTACGATATGTTATGTTGTGCTGTATTATTAGATTTAAGTCAAAGTCTTAATATTTAAGTTAACTAAATGTATAATATACAAAATTGTTATAGTCAAGATAGTAGAATATTATAACATGTTATACTCAGTGTGACACTTGTTTGTAAACTATTCAATAAACTCCCAACCAGCAGGGGTACTGCTGGCTGGAAAACACACGCACACACGCACACACACCACACACACACACACACACACACACACACACACACACACACACACACACACACACACACACATCAATGATCAAACCACAATAAGAAATAGGAAAACAAGACTAAGATCTTTCAACCGTAACAAGCGTTCTTCGTCAGAGTCAAAAACCCGACTGAAACACTAGATGCAGAAAACATCTGATGAGGGGTTGAGAAGAGTGGGAGTGAAGAGTGGTATTTTAAAAGGGTGAAAGCGCAGGAAAGGACTAATGTCCAGAAAGGGATGTTTGGGGAAACAAAGGAGTACAGTAAGAAAGAGTAAAAAAACTATCCGCTAGCTGTCAACCCTAGCGGATAGCTATTTTTTTTTTTTTTATTTAGGCTGATAAGTACATCGTCTACTTGGACATTAGCACAGTCTCATGGATAGCTATTGCCCTCGTAACAAAAGTATCAAGTTTGAAAAGACCGTCACAAATGTTTATAATATTTGATCTATTAAATTTAATTAGAGTCGATTCAATAATATTTCTTAACAACATCGATTTTTCATAGGTAATAAATTTAGCTCCTATCCATATGTTATTTAATATTCTGGTTTGATCATTGATTATTATTTCACGTGTTGATGTGAAATATATATATATATATATATATATATATATTCCTTTCCTTTTCCTCTTCTTTTCCTCTCCTCCGCTGGGGAGCTGCATTGCGGTGGTTCCACGAGTTACTCTGGTGGCCAGTAGCAGTTTGCTTCTCAACGCGAGTACTTCGCACTTCTTCCCGATGACGACGGATGTCGAAATATCGAAGTGAGTTCTGTAGTGTCTTTCTGTGTTCTTTTCTATGTGTTAAAGTGTATATATATATATATATATATATATATACGAGTTCGGGATACGAGAATATATATATGAAGGTATGGTTGGCTCAGCAAATATAATACTGTACCGTATACATACTTTAAAGACAGAAAGAAATACGAATGAAAACTAAATAGTTTCAATATAGTTTCAATATTTTGAAAGGAAGTGGCACTGTTGGAGGACGAAAACCAACTCAGTATCTACAGAAATCAGGTGTCCACCTGTATGTACATATATATTTTTAGAGTGTATCGCACTACATAAATAACCAAATGAAATCCTACAAACAAAGCTCTCAAACATGGCAACTGTAAGGAAAGGGGGGATTGTAGTAAAACACCTAAGCTTTAACTGGCTAATACATGCTAACATTGTTAAAAAAATGTCTACACTAGGGTTTATTAAGTAATTAATTTTTGTTTCTTACCGCTGTAGTGACGATCGCTTTTAATGTTGGGAATGTAGACACAAGTTTCTCTCGCATTGAGGTGATTTTTTTCTCGCATTGAGGCAGTCTGTCTTCACTCAAATCTTTTTCCATTATTAATTTTGCCATTAGATCTGCATAGTATTCGTGTCTTTCCTTTATTTCTTTTTCAATCGCCTAAAACATTTATTGAGAATGTTCATAAGGTTGTAAACATGTCTAATATAATTTATAAGTTATATTCACTTGTAAATCTTATGTTGTTTAGCAATAATCTAATATGGGAAACAACATGTACACAAAATACATTAACACTTTGAATCTCTTCTCCGTAATGCTCGAAAATACTGTGTATATTTCCAGTTGTAATTGGAAATACAGTGATCCTTTGCTATTTTGCAGCTCAACTTTAGCACCTCCAGTGCATTGCGGATTTTTCAAAAATATCCATAAAAAATTAAAAATTTATAAAAAAATATTCTATCGTAAGTTTCTCTGGACGATACAGCACCTTTAGGGGGTTCAAAATTTTGCCTTATTCGAGTGTATTTAGAGTAGGGATCTTTAACGAGTACCTGACATGGTACAGGTTCGGGACCGACGACTTAACGTCCTCTTCGAGGGATCAAGTGCTCAGATTTATTAACCTCCCACATGAATAAATTGAGGGCTAGAGCTGGTATCGAACTCCGGACCTACCAGTTCAGAGGCGATCACGTTACATGCCACTGAGCTAACCTGGCTCCTTATCATCACCTACATTACTAAACTATTCCTAAAAAAAAGGCAGTTGAAGCTTCTCTCGATAGTGAAAATGTTTCCCTCGATAAACATACTAAAATGACGCACATGCCACATACCAAGTAGTAAATAAGTATTAATGACGGAGGTTCAGAACAAAAGCAGGACTCCCTCCTATAAAGAGGCACACATACTCGTATACTACTCGAGCGAGATCTGTTCCTGTTTTCTATTGCCATCCTTTATTTATTTATTCTTATCTTAAATATTTTAAGTTAATCTTTTTTTACTTTTCATTTTAGGTAAAAGCTTATTTTCTCCTCTTTCGTTTAGAGGGCGCAACGCTTTAAGTATATGTTTCTAGCGCCCTTCAGTTTCATCACGCTTTCTAAACTGGGCTATTACTCTTCTTATTATTATAAGTCCAACATACCTCGTGAATCGGTGTTATAGATGCCCGACCGGTTTCACACGTTGTACCCGACCGGTTCCACACGTTCTACCCTACCGGTTCCACACGTTATACCCAACCGGTTTCACAATTTGTACACGACCGGATTCACACGTTGTTCCCTACCAGTTCCACACGTTGTACCCGACCGGTTCTACACGTTGTACCCGACTGGTTTAACATGTTGTACCCTGACAGGTTTCATACGTTGTACCCGATCGGTTCATGTGCCGGTCGTCCATCAAGTCAAGTGAGACTTGAAGATGCACAACCTGCGAAACTGGTCAGGATACAACATCGACTCACAACATGTGACAGACATTTATAATAATATTATCTTTACTAACCTCTGTGGTACTAACAATCTGTGTATTTATTCCTCTTCTGACAACTATAGATATCAAAATGTTAATGCGAGTTCTTACAGCGCTTTCCATTTCATAATAAACTTACCAGCCTTTTGGACCGCTCACCTTGATATTTAGTTCATACCTCTATGTTGTGTCCATGTGACTGCTTCATGTCAGCTAAAGCCCGTTCTTGTTCAAGCATCAACTCTTCTTTCTGGTTCATCACAAAAGCCAGGTGACTTTTTACCTTATTAATACGATCTTCCGAAATATCCATTTCCGTTTCTATATACTCATTTAAAAGTTCTTTTTCCTCTTCATCACAATTTTTCCTAACAGTCATACAAGAATATTCAAATTCTTCCAGAATTTCTTTAGTTTCATTCTCAGTCTAAAAAAAAAGTAATACTATGTAAAAATCAAAATGTAATTTTTCAACTGAAAATATTGAAAATAAAAAAGAAAAATTAATTATAAATTTGGGTTTAGTTTAGTCAATGTGTATTTTTCAAATAAAAATTCAAAACTAAAAGATATTAATTTTCCTATTTTCCACAAGTGCATAACACATAAAACAGAATTACTAGCAATTTTAACATAGAGTTTGTTTTGTAATCATTTTTGGCTTTATAGCTGAGAGTTTGATGCTCAAGTTAGTCCCAGCATTAAGTCTACTTCGGTATTTGGTTTCTATGGCAGTATAAAGGGAAAATCCAGTTTCACATAAGTAGATAGTGGAAAATGGCAGCAATGTGTGAAGTGCTACTTTTACAATAGCAGGAAATTCGGGAATCAGATAGTTCCAAAAACTGACTAGTGATTCATCCTAAGCATGAATAAAATTTTGACCACTTCTACTTATGGGTATATGTAGATATAAACATTATTCGGTTTCACGATTCACAAGAAATACAGAATAATTGAAATATATATTGAAATATAATTGAATTCAAATATATAATACCCACAAAAAAACATTTTTAGAAAAATGTTTTACTAAATGTTTTTCACGGAACCCCAGACACTGCGTTAAGGAACCCCTGGGTTTCGCGGAACCCACTTTGGGAACCTCTGCTCTAGGGCAATACAAAATACAAAGACTAATTATCAACTAATGCATTAAGAACTCAACTGTCAATATTTGGCCAACCAAATGAGAACTTATTAAAAACAGGAAAATTTTGGAAATGAATTGCTTTGCTCGTTATATGGAATCTGGAAATTCATTTTTCAGTAAAAAAAATTTAGATTGCTTGTACAAAAACATATACCTGAAACATCTACTTGATTATCTTGTTGAAATAACTGCTAAAACATTACAAAAGAAAGATTTAGTTTATAAATCCTTTTTCTTTTTTTTTAAATTTTAGTATATTTAAGGTAATTTTAAGTAGGTTTTGAGGGGATGGAGCATTTGTTAGTTTGCGTAATAGAAATAATTATAGATTGAATGAGAGAATAAGTTACAAACAACTGTATTTTTTCAAAAATAAGTAAATAATTATTAATATAACAGTTCAAAATTGAAGATCGGTAGCACAGAAAGTAAACAAACACACTTACTGACTCAAATTTTCGGGCAATCATTCTTCAGGAGAAAAGAGAAAGGGAGACCGAGCACGTTGTAGGCGCAACGGCTAATAACTGACACTGGTTAATTAATATATTAATTATTAATATAAACATACCGTTTGATAATCAGCTATGACGTCATTAATGCTGGACAATAATTCTTCATACTCTCGAATCTTCAATTCCGATGAATTCAATGTTGCCAACAATTCGTTTTCTTCAGCTATCAACTCTTCTGTTTTATTGGTGAAATCAGATGCTGAGTTTTCAATGTCAATTGAAACTGATTTTAATTCTTCCCTAATTTAAAAAAAAAAATATTAAGCATTAATGAACTCTATTCATGTACTGACTATATACTTGAGCTTGAAATAGAAATTAATAAGTGAGCTAAAAGTACATCAATACGGTAAACAGTCGAGTTATTAGAGTTGAAAATAGAAAGATTGATACGGTTCTGCTTAAACTGAAAAATGAGTTGAACACAAATACTCAGACATTAGGAAGAACGAAACGTGCATTTTGTATATCCCAATATAAACACCATCTTGTATAAATGTTACACTAAATAATAAGTAAATGAAACGGTCTTATAAATAAAAACCAATTAAAAAGAAGGTAAGCACACAGATAGACAAGAAATGACTGACTTCTATATTTCGACATCGTCGTCATCAGGAGGTGAAGAGTCACTTATCACTTATAAGATTTACAGATTAAGATGCTATCCACAAACAGTATTCATTATCTCATTAAAAATACATTTCAGTTCACTTCATAAAAAGAATCGTCTTATTATGCATTATCATTTTTTAAAACTAAATGTAAACTAACTAGTCAAAATTTGTGCACACCAAAATTTGACCAGTTATATTTGGGACATATTGAAACATATACCGTCTTTTTTCGAAAATAAGAGACTGTCTGACTTTATTTTCAGCTCAAAATCCGTGCTAGGGCTTATTCATGGAGGAGGGCATACATTAAGTAGATTTACATATTTTTGTTTAATATTTATTTTTATACAGAAATTTAAATTTATTCCATTACAGTCATGTATCTTCTGGATCATCGCCATAAATTATTAAAATTTGGAATTTTGTTCTGATTTTCCTTCAAATCTCTTTCCCTTAGAATCATTGGTCTGAATCTCTCATATCTTGCAATATAGCTATCGTTAAAAGAATACTTCTTGTCCAAGTGGCCTCCTTGAAAGGAACTTTAGAGGTAAACAAGGAATTTCTTAGAATATTTTTTCCAAAGAATTCTCTGAAATATTACGACAAACAAGCTAGAGATACCTACTACATTCAAGATCAATTTTTTAACCAATTATATTTTTCACATTATCTTAACTAGGGCTTATTTTCAGGGGAGGGTGGGTTTATAGTTCAAAACGTCCCCAAAATCACGCTAGGACTTATTTTCAGGGGATGTCTTATTTTCGGAAAAAGACGGTAAGCCTTTTACTTTGAAAGTGTTGTAAGTCCATTTTTACAAATAAAATGGGTAACGATAAAAATCAATACAATTTACTATGAACTTAATCTGTTAAAAATTAATTTGTTAAAAAGTTTTAACAGTTTTTTTGAAAAAAAAAATATAGTAAATTGTATTCATTTTTATCATTATCTAATTTTTTTTGTAAAAATGGACTTAAAAAGCATTTTCAAAAGAAAAAGGCTCACATGCATTTCAAACTGGATGTCATTTATGTATTTCAACAGAGCGAACAGACGGACTCTTGACTTTATATGACCGTATTCATATACGGTTAATATGAATTAACCGTGTAACCTCGAATGCTGGTGGTGGGTTCAACCAAGTTTCTTATGTTGCCCATATTCAAATAGAGTTGTACTTGAAATGGCCAACGTCAAACGGTGAAATGACCTCACCAATAGCATTTGAGGTCAAATGGTGACCCAGGTATAGTATAATATACTATATGGTATATTATATACCATAAAATATAGTAATATAACATATAATACTATACCATAGTATAATTATATTATACCATATAATATATATATACCATAGTAAGAAATGGGAAAGATCTTAGTCTTGTTTTCCCATTTCTTATTGTGATTTGATCATTGATTGTTATTTCACCTGTTTATGTGAAATCTTTTTATATATACCATAGTATATCTTACTATTATAGTAAGAAATTATACTATAGTGTAGTATCATCTATACCCTAATATAGATTATACTAGCCTCTTAGTACTAACAATATATTATATTTTCAGATTAACATGTAATATACTAATCCAAGTCGATGTCATCATATACTTACTCCATACATAGTTTCTCTTTAGTGAACTTGCTTTCATCAGATTCCAAACTTGTAAAATCAGCTTCCAATATATTTTTATCATTCAAGACCTTTTCAAGCATCATCCTGTTCATTTCATGTTCCTCCTCAGCTATACTTATCTCCTTTTCTTTTTCTTTATCTATCATTTTTAGCTCAGTATATCTTTTCTCACACTCTTCGGTATCAATTTCTAGTATTTTTAACTCATTTTGAAGTTGTTCCAATTCATCTTCTAAATTTGAAAGACATTCTGTTTCTTTAGATAACGGATTAATTTCATTTTTAAGTTCTAATAGTTCTTCATTAATTAGTTCTACTTCCTGCAAAAAAAATAAGTTTAATTCACTACCATTAAAAATACCACTGCAAACTTATTTCAGTATATATTTAGTACTAAAGACTGAAATAATTAATATATACATAACATTTAATGCTAAAAAACAAGGAACATTACCAAAAGAAATTAAAATGTAAAAACCAATTCATAAATCAAATCCATTAAATTAATTTCACCAAAAACGTCTTGTTAATCTTACCTTAAGTCCTTATTTAATCAAGACAAAAAATGAATTTCTAACTAAACTTGGTCAAAAGTTGTGACAAAAAAAATTACATATTTACATATTTTATAATAATTTTTGAGCTACCTATACTATTGATCAGTACACAATAATCTTATGTAATTAAATGCTTATATTTATAAACAATAAAAAGTTTCATATAAACACGTGAAATAACAATCAATGATCAAACCACAATATGAAATGGGAAAACAAGACTAAATCTTTCAATCGAAACAAGCGGTCTTCGTCAGAATTGGGTTTTTGACTCTGACGAAGACCGCTTGTTTCGGTTGAAAGATTTAGTCTTGTTTTCCCATTTCATATTGTGGTTTGATCATTTGTGGACAATAATATCTTCACTTACATATAAAATTAGTCGTAATTAAATTTTTTTTAGTATCTGTGATAAAATTAAACGATTTTGTTTATTCCATATCTGTTTTGTTCTTTAAATACAGTATTTTAAAATCATTAGTTGTGTAATCCGTAATTGTGTGGTATTTAGTCATTCTGAGGTAAAATGGATAAACAAACAAAAGTCTCCATACAAATCAAGTTTTGTTCATCATCAGGAAGACACCAAGGATGTGGTGCTGAAGGGTTGGTCCAGTGAAAACAACTGGACCAAGGAGTTGTTTTCACTGGACCAACCCTTCAGCACCACATCCTTGGTGTCTTCTTAATGATGAACACAAAGTGTTCGAAACGCGTTGTTGTTGTTGAATAAAACTTCATTTGTGTGGAGACTTTTGTTTGTTTATCCATTTTACCTCAGAATACAGATTATCTCAGATTTTAAGATAAAATAAATAATAAATATTTAGAGAACTTATCCCTTAAATTAAATAACTATCTGATTGATCCAATATCAATAATAGAGATCAATATCATCCTATCTGTTCTGTTTTACATTAAAACAAACTATTTTTTTTTAGTTTCATTTTATCAGGCATCAATAACACCACTTATATTAGACAAAGCATATCGAAATTTTACCTTTTGCAGTTTCCTGTATCCTTCGTTTTTGAACTCCAAATCTTCAATTAATACATTATGATTCGAATTCTCTATCAAATAAGCTGATTCCAATGAAGATAAATTATTTTGCAAATTCTGCGACTCATTATCCTTTATTTCTAATCTGTTAAAAAAAAAACAATATTATATGTAAATTAATAATCAACAATAACTCTTGATATAATATATGAATTAAACAACCACGATAACAAATATATATTAGATACAATGCTCTAAGGCCTTTCATTACAACATCATCAGAGAGCTAAATGAACTAAACAAAAAATATTAGTATACCAATTTTACTAAACCTGGTGAACCAGGTTAACTTGTTATTATATTTTTTGTTTAGTTCATTTAGCTCTCTGATGATGTAACGAAAGGCCTTAGAGCATTGCATCTAATATATATTTTTTATTGTCGTTGTTTAATTCATATATATATATATATATATAGTAAACAGCAGAGGTTATTGAAGGTTGGTCTACACAAACAAACACTTCACTTACGCCAACGTTTCGCTATATTTTATAACATCATTAGGGCTGTACAAATAACAAGATATACGTCCGACAGATAGACACAACGAAAACAATGTCGAACGTACCATATATCCTGTTATTTGTACAGCCCTGATGATGCTATAAAAATATAGCGAAACGTTGGCGTAAGTGAAGTGTTTGTGTAGACTAACCCTCAATAACCTCTGCTGTTTACTGTTATTTTTTGTGGTCGAAAAAGGATAGAATTGTATATATATATATATATATATATTGTAAACAGGAAAACGATCAAACGTTTCACGATGAATCACAAACACAGAACTAAGGAACAAACAGACTTACTGTCTCTAATTTCAGTTGAACCGTCATCAGGAGAGTTGCGATAGGGACACCAAGCGCACTTGTGAAGCGACGGTTGGAGACCCAACCGTTTCCAACACAAGGCGGTCTCCAACCGTCGCTTCACAAGTGCGCTTGGTGTCCCTATCGCAACTCTCTTGATGACGGTTCAACCGAAAATTAGAGACAGTAAGTCTGTTTGTTCCTTAGTTCTGTGTTTGTGATTCATCGTGAAACGTATATATATATAGGTGTGTTCTCTAATCGGGGTTCGGTCAATTTTCCAGGATAAAAAATCAAACTCTCGTTGCCAACGTTTCGGTTTTATTTAAAACTTTTTTCATAGGCAGAAGTAAGAATTTTTTAACTAAGAAAATGAAATTTACATTATTTAAAGGAACAACAATGTTAGCCGGACAAAACCTTCGACTAGACTGTCTAGTGAAGGTTTTGTCCGGCTAACATTGTTGTTCCTTTAAATAATGTAAATTTCATTTTCTTAGTTAAAAAATTCTTACTTCTGCCTATGAAAAAGGTTTTAAATAAAACCGAAACGTTGGCAACGAGAGTTTGATTTTTTATCCTGGAAAATTGACCGAACCCCGATTAGAGAACACACCTATTCTATCAAACGGTCGATATATTATTGAATCTGTTATATATATATATAATTAAAGTTACAGCTAAAGAACACAAGAAAAAGGACTAACACTCACGAATCTCGATAATTTCGTCGTCTTGCCGTCCTCAGGAGAGAAGAAAGGAAGAAAATAAAAGGAGAAAGAATGAAGGAATGGAGACGTAAATGCGTCCACATCCTTTTTCTTGTGTTCTTTAGCTGTAACTTTAATTATTTGTCTGTTTGGACCGTCTGTTTTCAATTCAAAGTATATATATATAATTAAATTCCTCGCCAATTTCTCTATGGATGATTTTTCGATTTAGCTTCTCGAGTTTTCTGATCTCACACTTCCATTCATTTGGTACTAAGCGTAATAAATCACCAAAAGATTTCCTTGTAAATTCCATGTAGTATTTAGTTATCATAAATTTAAAAATTTAAATCCTACATTTCAATCATCACTGACCATCATCAGGGTGTGTTTCTGATGATTAAATTGATAGTATTAAAACCTCTATAATATATCTTAATTTTCAATCTTTCTCGGGGGTTCACACAAGAGATGTTATTTCTAATGATAGTTTCAACAACACGTTCATCAGTTTTATACGTTGTAGAGAACTGAGATGGTCAGTGATGAATTAAACGTAGGAATTAAATTTTTAAATGTATGATAACTAAATATTATATGGAATTTACAAGGAAATCTTTTGGTGATTTATTACACTTAGTACCAAATGAATGGATCAGAAAACTCGAGAAGCTAAATCGAAAAATCATCCATAGAGAAATTGGCGAGAAATTTAATTGTGTATGTATTAATGAAGGTCTGCTACCTAATTACACTAATATATATATATATATATATATATATATATATATGTATATATGAATTAAAGTATGCAGCAGCTTCTGCATTGACGACCTTTTTGCTGATGGCCTCGATTTTTCTCACTATCATTCGGTGATGCTGAGGCAACTTCCATATATGCTGGCCCAGCAAATTTTTCTCGATAGTGAGAAAAATCGAGGCCATCAGCAAAAAGGTCGTCAATGCAGAAGCTGCTGCATACTTTAATTCCATTTGTCTTCAAGAAGATTTGCTGCCCACTTATACTAATATATATATATATATATATATGAGTCGTTATCAGCCTTTGGAGCGATTCACTTCTTTTCCTGAAGACGAGGACATCGAAATATAGTAGTGAGTTCAGTGATTTCCTTTCTATGTGTTCTTTTTAAATTCTAGTTTATATATATATATATATATATATATATACAATGAAAAGAAACGGTCCAGCGGATTTTTTTAAATAAAATAAATTCAAAACGAAGGAAACACACCCTTCGTTGAGTCACCGCCCTGCCTTCCTTCGGGGCTCTTCGCTCTTCACACCTTCTGATGACGACGATGGTCGAAATATCGATGTGAGTTATGTCTGTGTCTTTCTGTGTTTCCTTCGTTTTGAATTTTTTTATATATATATATAGAGGGGATAGAATGTTCCCTAAGAACTGTCAACAGACACCACTTACCTTTCCTTTAATTCGCTAATAGTATTTTCCAGAAGTTGCTTTTCTTCCTCTGTAACGGCATTAAGAGTCTCAATATTTCCTCGTAAATCTAAATATTTTTCTTCACATTCAGTAAGTTGTCTTTGAAGCAGGACAATAGTTTTATTTTCATTAACAATTTCATTCTTTAATGAAATCAATTTAGAATCATATACAGCTTTTGCCTGACATTTTGCACGATATGTATCAATTAAAGTAACAAGTTCATTATTCAGTTTTTCCTCTTCATTCATTATTTCCATCTTTTTTTCAGTGTCTGTAGAGCAAAAGAGTCAATTACATTGTAAATTATTTTATAAAATATGAACAATGTGATAATGACAACTGTTTCATTTGTGAAATATAACAAAGAGTGATTCAAAATATTCTTATTTTTTTTATATTTAAAAGAAAACACCTATATTAATTCATATTTGATTGAACTACTGTTAGATTAAAGAGCAGTTTTTTGAATACCAACTATTTGAAAACTAGCAAAATACGCTTTTTGATTTATTTAACCTAAACTGAATTTATTTATTTATTTAAAACTGACAGTGAAGTTTTCAGTCTCCTGCTGGACCAGCCCTCTTGAAATTCGCCTTTATTGGCACGAAACCTTTCAAGTTGAGCTGTAGTGGGTTGAAATTTTACATTTTAATAGTGTTACAGGAATAATAAGGCGAAATACTAATTTTATTTACCTCATTTTAGATATGCATTAGAACAAATTATAATTATTATATAATTAAAGCATACTTCAACCTGTATGTATATTTCTAAGTAGAGTATAAATACATAAAAATACATGCTATATATTTGTTGTCATTTTCTTTTGGTGTCCCTCTCTCCCCCCTCTCACTCTCTCCTCACTCTTTCTCTCTCCCTCCCTCCTCTCTCTCCCTGCCTCCCCTCCTCTCTCTCCCTCCCTCCCCTCCTCACTCTCTCTCTCTGTCCCTCCTCACTATCTCTCCCTACCTCCCCTCCTCACTCTCTCTCTGTCCCTCATCACTCTCTCTCTGTCCCTCATCACTCTCTCTCTGTCCCTCCTCACTCTCTCTCTCTCCCTACCTCCCCTCCTCTCTCTCCCTACCTCCCCTCCTCACTCTCTCTCTGTCCCTTCTCTCTCTCTCTCTCTCTCTCCCTCCCTCCCCTCCTCACTCTCTCTCTCTGTCCCTTCTCTCTCTCTCTCCATCCTTCCCTCCTCTCACTCTCTGTCCCTCTTCTCCCTCTCCCTCCCTCCCCTCCTCACTCTCTCTCTGCCCCTCCTCTCTCTCCCTCCTCTCCCTCTCTTTGTCCCTCCTCACTCTCTCTCTGCCCTTCCTCTCTCTTCCTCCTCTCCCTCTCTCTGTCCCTCCTCACTCTCTCTCTCCCCTTCCTCCCCTCTCTCCCTCCCTCTCGCTCACATCTTTGCCGTCCTGGGAGAGGTTGAAGCCATAAATTTTGCCCACTAGGTTGTGTGCTTTTCCTTTTATTTCTGTTTCTTTACTGACTTTGAACTATTGCCTTTCGTTCTGAATAGTTTTCACAATGTTCAAAATATTTTTTTCTTGTCATTCACTTCAAGTACAGATGAACTTACTTCACAAAAGAATCATCATATTTAATTATGGAGACTGGCTTGGTGATATCAATTATAATATGTATTATTTATATCTTTCTACATTTTGTTTAATATCTATATTAACTTGATATCAGAAGGCATGTTTATCTATTTTATATTATAGTTTAATCCATAACTAAAATAACTAAAATACTTTTAAAAACATGCACTAATTTAAAATATTTGATATTACAGTTTTGATTGATTTCTTCTAATTTCTTTAAATAATCATTCCATTGTTTGGTTGATTTTTCATCAAGTTTTTTCAAATCAATTGAAAGATTTTCCCAACGTTCTTGTAAACATCTTAAGTGATTACTGTAGTCCATTTTAAATTTAGTTACATAAGAATCATAAAGGGAAATCGAACCAATGGTCTCATCCAATTCAAGAAATCTACAAACAAATACATAATTATTTAGTATCAATAGAATTATTTAGTACGAATAATACATTTAAAAAATCTTTAGAGTCCACATTTATTTTATTATCAGAAATAATGAACAATTAATTTATAAGGAATTGATTAATTTTAATGAGCAACTAGATATATACATACATACTACAAAGTATGATGAAAATGTAAGTGTGATATTTGTTTAAAACATTATTGATGCTATGGTTCAAGACCGTTGTTCAAAGGCAAGGCAACACGTCAGGTTTTTAACGATTTATATCCTACAGTATAATCATTCACTTTGCCTTATCACCAAATCTGACACACCAGTAAGTTAGTATTATTGAAATGAATGAAAGAGATTAACAGATTTACTATGACATCTAATGGGTTATCAGTATACAGTTCAGTTCAGGTGTTTAATTATTGTCATTTTTTTGTCGTTACGACTTGAAAGGGATTATAAACGCATAATAAATTAACTAGATTATTATTATCTTTTGATTTTCTACAGTTTAGAAGACCAATTTTAAAAGAAGTTATTAGACACTATATATTATAATTAATCAACTTCTATAATTTATCTCAATAAAAAAATGATTAATATCCTTAATTTGAAAGGAAATTAATTTTTATTAGATTAATCACTTTTAAAGTTAAAGTTATTTAAAAAATCAGTAAACAATCCTCAGTATTCAAACACATGCAATTTAACTACTTTATCATTGCTTCTTCCAAGTATCCAAAATTCACGAAATTTTCATCATGAATTACTCAAATAAAGGCAATGGTTAAGCTGCAGAGACAGTCCCACGAGAGGCCATGTATAGGCCAAAGATTGTGATGCCATACAATGAACTACATTGGGAATTTAGTCCTAAATTTTTCCTAACTCAAGTATATTTAGACTAGGGATCTTTACCCTGTTATGAGTAACCTGACATTGAACAGACAGTTGGCTTAACGTCCTAGGGACGAAAAACTCAGATTTTTTCATTTCTGACAGCCTGAGTGAATATCGAACCAGGACCTAGAGTCCAGAGGCAAGCACATATGCACTTGAGCTACCCTGGCCCCAAATAAAGGTTATACTTAATACAAAATTTAAAGTTCCTAGTAGAGCTGTAAAAAAATAGTACTAGTTTGAATTTAATGAACATAAAGTACCTTTTCTTATGAATTACTACAACCCAAAAACAAAGGGCTTATTTCACAAAAATGACTTCATACCTAACAAATACTATGTTGCATTGTACTGTGTGTCTACGAAAGTATTTAACAAATTTTATTTATACATCTACTACCAACTTACAACCTGATACCATCACAAATATATCAAAAACAAGTTCAAGAGGCATTAAATATCAATAGAGGTATGAATCCACCAAAACCTCAAAATTGATTTTCCCCTTTTATCACTTTTTAATCCATTGGCATTAAAGTAATGATGACATGTTATTAATTAAAATAACAGATATGCATTTAATTAGTTCATGAATTAAACATGTATGGAACTTAACAAAAAAATTGGATTTATAAATTCAATTTTCATGAGTTTATTGTAAACATTTTTCGCGTCAATATTACAAAGAAAATAGGTTGTTGAAGTAAGTCAATAAAATAAAAATTTTTATCACTAAAGTCAATAAATATAGTCAATAAAGAAATATCTGAGTTTATATGTTACTTGTTTAATCTTCCATTATATCAGAATATTTATTGAAAAGTTTTCGTCTTCATGTTTCACTGAACACGATAGAATATTTCTGTCTATGAGGAAAGTTTATTAAAAAATACTCTATAATAATGTTCAAGGTTGAAAGTTATTAAGTAGTCTGTTTTACAAATTTCCTTGTACTATACCTCTGTGAGCGATCAAAGAACTTTGGCTAGATTAAGAATTCATTTCGTTAAAGAAGCTCCAGAGAAAATGATAATGGAAATGTGTTGACATTAGACCTATTAAACTGCTTTCTCAAAATTACTAATTGGAAATTCGAAAAAAGTAAAAGAATTTCGTTAGCAGAAATATTTTCTTATTAGTGAATCACATTACGAAATGAAATACTAAAGTATTTTAAGGACATATTAGAGACATGGATTCACAGAACTAAAAAAAAAAAACCGATTGAGGATCCTATAAAATAAATTTTCATAATAGCGATAACCTTATAACTATGAGTACCAAAAACTGAAAAATTATTTAACTTCTACAAAGATTAAGATGCTTTGAAGGTAGGAATTCAGTTCTATATGTTAGGCATTATTTCAAAGGCCAGAAACCTACCATTCAATAGATTTTCACAATTCATATAATGATTCTAGACACATTATTATAAATCAATCAACTAAACCAGTGATTGATATACATATATCTTAATACTTCGTTTATGTTTAAGTTTACTGACAATTATTCAATATTTTGAATGGTTTGAAGGTTACTACAAAAAGTAAATGTGCAACATAGGTTTCATTATTTATTTTAAGAAAAACTTGAATATGATAAAAAGATAATTTAAAAAAATTATATCAATAAACCACAAACATCTGATTAAGTGCACATTATTCTACATAAGTAAGATGATGTGATGTGATTAATTTGAACGTTGAATAGTTTTATAGAATTAGAAATATATAAATAATTTATTACTTTTCTCACACAAAAAATATCATAAAAACCTACTGAACATACCTTTGTTGTGTTTTCTGAACAGTTTCGGTAAGTAATGACGATAATTTATTTTCTAATTCACTTGACTTCGATTTCAATTGATCATATAACAACTCTCCTGAAGTAATTTCTTCGAGAACAAATTTTTCTTCTTCAATTATATTCCTCAATTCAGCTTCTAATTTAAACCGTTCTTCTTTGATTACTTCCAAATGTTCAATAATTTCTGATCCAATTTGTTTATATTCTCTATAAACTTTTGACATATCTTCAGAATCTACTGTTTGTTGATCATTTTTATTTCTATTCGTGGAATCTCCACAAAAATCGTTTGAAGAACATGGTATGTTTTCAGAACTATTCAGGTTATAATTATGCTTAGATATATTCGAATCTAAGTTTTCGGATTGGTTCTTACATTCCATTTTTCTCGAATGTTTTCTTCCTCTGAAATGATTATGGAGATTAATATAATTATTACTTTTAATAATCGTAAATACAAAATAAACTATTTAAGGAAATAGAAAAAAAAGTCTGTGAATTATACTGAGTCACATAATTAATATCATTCAATTGAATGTTACGAATAATTTGAAATGATTACGCTTATTAGCAAATTTATGAATTTAATTTGGTTTACAAATAGTTTCACAGAAATTTATTACAGTTCACTGACTACCTTACTTCAAATTGTCGGGTAAAATACAAACATTTAATTGGTTATTGCTTAACAATGTCACTAACCTAAATATCATCATTAATAACACTACGCAAAAAACTAACCTGTCAAAACATATCTGATTCCTTCAAAGATTTAATAGAGTAAAAAGATATCAAATTGCATTGATTAGATTATTGGAAATTACCTTAACGGTATTGTATTTAAAAGCTAGATTGTAACATGAGGCAGTAAAGGTCAGAAGTTAATTGGCTCTTTAGCTTCATACATTAGTTTTTATCAACATTTTAATATGATTTCTTCAGTTCATCCTTTTAAATACAGCTATTAACTAGATCAAGGCTTTTGTCACAGAAATAATTTCAAAATTTAACAATTAATTTAATTTCATATTTTCTTAACCAAAACTCCTAAACCAAATTTTTAGAACGACTCCATTTACCTTACTGAAGCTACCAATGAAAATAGTCCAGAGGTATGTTGTTTATGTATCTTGTTTAACCAAAAATAATAGTAGTTTAGTTAGTAGTCCCTTTTGGTCTTTGAACAGTCTTATTTTGCAGGAAATGTTATTTAACAATACGTGATTTCAAAAATACCAAACTTGAGTAATTACGTATTTCTTTACAAACCATGAATCATTTTGAAAAGACAATTACCACTTAAGTAAACATTTTTTTGAGACGCCATCTTGATATTTTTCCTAATAATACCAACAGTATTTCAGGCTTATAAACATCTTTAAAAAAAATATAGATTCTTATTTAAGAAACCTGTTAAATTAATGATTTAAAATTCGTTATACAAAAAAATATTATTATATATTAATTCAATAATATACATTAATAGTAATAAAGGATCTTATTTAATGAAAAATACCTTATTATATTAAAAAAGAATGTTATGTATATATGAAACAGAAACCATTAAGAAAAATCAAAAACAGGAATAATATGCTGTGAGGGCTTTCACAATGTCATCAGAAAGCGACTGATACTTCTTTGCTTTATTAATTTCCATTACGTGTTTTATTGTGATTACTGTTGTACATGTTTATAAATATATATGTTATAATATGCTGATATACTTGAAGTATATCAATGGTAAGAGAAAATTTGTGCTTTACAATTAATAATTTGAAGTGACGTCATTTAATTAATAGAGCAGTAATTTATTTCATGGATCAAAAACCTGGTTTGAAATTCTTCTAATCAAACTTTTACCCAATACAATTGTCTCATATTTTGAACAAATGGAATTATATACTTTTATTTAATTAAGAAGTTAATGTTTTATATTCAATAACAGAACTCAAATTAACGGTGTGTGTAGAGTTTCCTAATTTTCGTTGAATAAGTTTTTTAAAAAACTCTCTGCATACATTTTGAAGGAACAGGATTACAAAAAATTATTTACGCCATTAGTAAGTCTATTTTGTTTAATTATTGGTTGATTGATGAAGAAATGTAGAAATGAGTGTGCTATATTAGTTATATGGCTAGATCCTGTCAATATATGCATATTGACAGTACATTACTGACACAACTGCGGTATAATGTTAAACTTTTTGGTGAATCTGGTTACTGACCTCTGCTTGCCAAGATTTCTACAAGTAAAACAAGATTTCAAAACAGTTCTGGAACGTATATATATAACACAGAGCTGGTCGATCTTAAGGTATTGTGTAGACATCTATATTTATAAGCTCACCAACACAAAATATCAATATGTTTAAAATAAAATAAGAAGGTAAATGAATTATAAAATAAATAAAAAAAACAAAATAAAATAGTCATAAAAATATAAAATAAAGACAAGTAATGTTAAGTGAAAAAATTATTAATACTGAGTGTATCCAAAAAATGTATTCTTACTTCAAATAACTGTAAGCTAGGTATTTGTTATAAATTGTTTAATCTTAAACATGTAAAATAATTTAGAAACATTATTTTATTGTTTTTTGTCAGCCTGGTTCTTAAAATGTCCGTACTGGCCCAGACACTGTTGGCAATGCGAAGCGACGGAAGCACACATCGTGAACCATTCCCTTTATATTTGCCTACATTGGTATTTATAGTTTCCAATTCAGAGACTGTTGCTGTCTCATTGCATATACTTCGTCTTTAAGGGACTAAGCAGCACCGCACTGTAGTTCCTGGTGAAGTAACATGGCAGTTGATCGAAACATATCTATTCTTAGGTCCCTAGAAGTTGTAATTGTGACAACAAATCGAACGATTAAATTTGAATGTGGCGATGTCACTCCTCAAATCTTTGTCATAAAGTACACATCATCCTCATTAAGAGAATGTACTCATCTTGGGATTTAACTTTTCCATTTAAAATCTGATTAGCTATTGGAATAGATTTATATTATTAATATGGCAAATCATCATACCTCGTAAGATTATCTTGGAGTCGTTGGAGCGCTTTCGGACGTTGTCCATCTTCGATCGCAACTAACCTAAGGCTGGTTAGCTGCGATCGAAGATGGACAACGTCCGAAAGCGCTCCAACGACTCCAAGATCATCTTACGAGGTATGACAGTTTGCCATATTAATAATATAAATCATACTAACCTCTGTGGTAATAATAATATGCATGTATTTTAGAATAGATCTGAGCATGTCGTCCCTCGGGGAGGATGTTATATCATCGATCCCGAGCCTCGATGTCAGGTGCTCGTAAAAAATCCCTACTCTAAATATAACTTAGACAAAATGTAGGACTCCCAATGTAGAATGAACAGGTAATTACTAAGCGCCCATTACTAAGTGTAGGCGTTAAAAAACAAGCAACAAACTTTTCCATTTACAATGTTTTTCAAACGTTTATAAAACCGAAAACATACAATTGAGCTATCTGCTGCTAAATTGTGCACCTGTTTTTATGGAACACACATATAAACAGCATAAAAGAAAACACATCGATGCAGGTAGGGTCACCAAAGTTGTTCTGGCTGCAAAGGAAACAAAAATGAGCCAGTCCCAGAAGCTCTTATGATAACATTTGTAGAACTATCAGGGAACTGCTTGTTAACAGTAATTAATTTCTGACCACATCATGATCCAAGAACATGAAACCATGCAATCGTTAAGTTGCACCATTGGTCAACGACTACCCTATGAAATTTGTACGAATCATTCCAAAACTTATATTCTTATCTACAGTTTAGTCTTTAAGTTTAAAAAACATTTAAAACTCCACAAAAATAAAAGTTGATTTTTTAAGATAAAAAATTAATTTTATCTTTGATTCTACTTTTTACTTCCTAGTTCGAGCTTCCAAAGCTCTCTGCTTTGATGGCTCGGTGTCTCCGGTAAAGGCCGGCAGCTATTTGCTAGAATTTGGTGTTGGCCAAGATTCTTTTCAGAGTGGCCTCATCTCCTAGCTTATTCTTTAGTACTTCTCGCTCGCGCAGGAAATGCGAGCACTGGAGAAGAATATGTTCTAGACTTTATTCTTCTAGCAATCAGACTCCACATAGGGCACTGTTAGTTAAGTTGAGCCGGTGTAATTATGCATACGTCACAACAAGAGCCCGTTTGCGCTCTTGCTGCAAATGTTGAGACTGACCTTGAAACCGATTTGAATAAGTGAGGATCGCTTGGAGATCCTTGAATCTCATAGTAAGTTCGTCCGGTATCACAGTTTTGCCACCTGAGATTTCACAAACTTTTAGGGCAGTTTTTTTTATCTTTAATTTTTTAAGATAAAAAAAATAATGATAAATGTCAAGGTGGAAGGAATCAGATTTTTGAGTGATGTACATCAGTTGACAAAAATTTGGAAACCATTTTTAAATTATTTTCATAAAGGCCTCTAAAATTATTTGATGGTTCATAAATTTTTGCTTTACTATGACTGATGTTCACAAGCCTAATAAATATCATTTCAAGACAAAGGGTAAAATAAATAATCAAATACATATATATAGATATTAATAAATTATACATATAAAATATTATTCAAACCAATAACAAACATAATCAAATAAAACAAGTCAGTCATAGAAGTAAACGGTAACAAATCACAGCATTCTTAAAATATATAAATAAATTGTTTTCATCAATATCCCAATAACGAATTAATCATCATATCAATTTTTCATAATATATTAATATACAAAAGTATAAAGACATTCAACTGATACAGAAATATAACTTTTTTTAATCTATAATGTTCAATTCTTAACATCCTTAAAAAGAAAATGTAATATATTATACATTGAGCCATTATCAATGAAAAGTAATTAGGTTTATAGAAATTGGTTATTTCTTAAACTTCTAAATGTAATAATAATTGTTTAAAAACAATTCGCGCTATTTTTCTTAGTTAAAGAATACAATCATTTTTTTTTTCTAAAATACATAAAATATCAAATATACCACACTTCATTAATGTTTTATTTTCTGTGCCAGTAATTTATGATTAAAATCCATGACTTTATCAAGTTGTCAATATATTCTTATCCTTTAAATATTAATGTTACAGATAAATACTTCATACATAATTATATGGCTATTACAATTTTAGAATATTTAAACTAGTTTCAAATTTGATACATTCTGTAACATGGAAATACTGAACTTATCCAAATAGAGAAGTTAAATAATAACCATTATTAATTTGTAATGATATTTTTAATAACGCACAATTAATAAAACAGCAAAGTAAGGATTAAAAATTAGAATTTTCAAAATAAAACAATTAAGCAATATTAAAACAGTCATTAGTTAAATATAATTTATAAACAGTCATTGAATCTTATTATGAATGTTGAAACAAAAACCATACCATTACAAAAAAAATACTAAATTATAACTTTCAACATTTTACCAAATTTTATTAATTTTTGATATTTGATATTGCACTATAAGTCAACCAACCTACTTAAAATTTAAGTAAGTTTTAATAAAAAACGTTACTTTTACCATAAAATAAAATCACTTGCAATTAAAGAACTTAAGAAACTTTTTTAACTTAACCTTTGTTAAAACATTGAGCAAAAATTAAATTAAGCGTATGATCTATCATAATTATGAAATAATTATAGATCAATCAATAAGGTGATCTAATTAAAAATAAAAAAAAAGGAACTAAAGTCTTTGACAAGTCAGCAAATAGTCCAGTCTGACGGAAAGTGATCTCTCTTTATCAATAGAGAAGTTAGATGTTTTTGACGTAATCGTACTCAACAGACGGGAAGTTTAATTTAAAATTACCACAGTTTTTCTCTTCAGTCAATTGTAAAATGATATACTTATAATAGATATTATTATACAGTGCAATAGTAAACTAAACATGTTCTTTTGAAAAATAAATAAAAAAAACTAACTAAATATAAACATTTCTTCTTTTTTTTATTGTATAAAAATGTCTTTGCAGGATATTGTTTTTTTTTTATAAAACTAATTAAAAATAACTTAATATAATAAACTTGAAAAGACCACAACAAACGCCATTGCAGGGAAATTATAATTTCCTTATTTAATTTTTTAATAATAACAAAATTCCCCAATAATAACTAAACATGGGGGCGGGGGGTTAGGTGTTAAACACTTAAGTGTTTAAATAATACAGTCCTTTCGATTTGAAACTTAATTGATCAAAGAATATCTGCATGTTTGTCTTCTATGTCATATCCATTTAACTTATTTATTTTAAAATTACAAATCCAATTTATAGATTCCTTAAATGGTTTGATCATTGATATATATCTCACTCAAAATTCGAAAAAAACGATTCAAACTGGACGCAAATCAGCTCAAAAACGAAAAAAAGCAACACACAGAGAAAGAGACACACTTACAAACTCAAATTTTAGGGTTTCCTGCCTGTTGTGTTTCCGGCGTGCTTGGTCGCCCTTTCTATTTTCTCCTGAAGATGGATCATCCGAAAATTTGAGTTTGTAAGTGTGTCTCTTTCTCTGTGTGTTGCTTTTCTTCGTTTTTGAGCTGATATATATATATATATATACATATATAACAAGATTTCACATAAACACGTGAAACAACAATCAATGATCAACGCTCAGTTGGGTTTTTGACTCTGACTAAGACCACTTGTTACGGTTGAAAGATCTTATAGCCTTGTTTTCCCATTTCTTACTGTGGTTTGATCATATATATATGTTGTTAAAAATTAGACATATTTATTTATCTGGAACTTGCTTTTTCATAAGTTTCTTATGAATCGGAATACCGATCTTGTTACTATATCCACAGAATATAGTAAGTTACCAATGAGCATGCTAAATGAACACATGTTTCTGTTGTCTTCAGCTATTATCAAGAAATGAATGCATTTTGAAGTTTAAAGCTTTATATAAGAAATGTGGAATGTGTTAAATGTGGAATGTGTTGCTGGGGTTGGGGGAGATTAAAGCTTTAAACTTCAAAATGCATTCATTTCTTGATAATGGCTGAAGACAGCAAGCAAACATGTGTTCATTTAGCATGTCGATTGGTAACTTACTATATTCTGTGGATACAGTAACAAGATCGTTATTCCAAAAAACTCGAGAAACTTATGAAAAAGCAAGTTTCAGCTTTTTTTATATAATATGGTCTAATTTTTAACAATGTATGTATACAGGAAGGACTGCTACCAAATTTACAAATATATATATAACATACAGAAACGAATTCAAATCAGACGCTAAAACTGATTTTCAATATTTTGGCAGTTTTAATGAAAGCACAATGAAATTAACTATGAGAAATCAGAAGACTTGTCTGTAGTTTATTCTAATATTTTTATTCAAAACAGATCAGCGTCTATTTTAATTAAATATTCATAATTTATTTTTAAAAAAATCCTAGTAATATCATACTTCAATCTAAAAAGAATGCTCTGAGGATATGTTAAATCAAATTTACACTTTCAGTGCATTAATATTTAATTTTTTTTTTCATTTTTTTAAATACTGACTTGCACGTAATTTATCAGGTACTTAAAAGGGTGAATATGCCACCTTATTTAAACAAAAAGAATAGAAAAAATTATAAAGAGTTTTATAAATTAATTTCTTTTATAATTATATATATTCCTTTTGTATGTCTTTATTTAAAACTTGAAAACACATGGATTTTTATTCGCATCAAACTAAATAAAACTGAAAAAGAGTTTGTTCGTTAGAAAGGATAAAGTGACATTTACGCAGTGTGATGTCTCAGTAATTAAAATTTTTGCAGCCATCCCAATATTATTTTGAAATTTTAAAAATAAAACACAACTATCTCAGAAATACTTTACAAAATCACTGTCTTAATTTAGACAAAAATAACTAAAAGACCTACAGGAATGCAAAAAGAAGAATCAGAAACAATACTGATATTGGAAAAATCATATAGACTAAAGTACGGGGATGACAAGACGATATTAATATGTTCTCATCATCAGGGTCATGTTCAATGCCATCACGTGTTGGCACCTCTATGATGACAATGTCTTCTGATAAAAAGGGTACATGGAACACACATTCAGTGGCGTTTATACAAGCAGATGTATAATTATTGTATAAAAATGTGGGTTTGAATATATTAAAAATGGCATGGATTTCATTTTGAATATAATCATTATCAGAATAGAATATATAGTAATAGTAACCGTTTCCTGTGACATTATGAATAGTAGTTAAGTGACCACCAGATTCAAGGTAGTCCGGAGAGCTGCAATATTTAGAAGGAGCAAATCCTTGTGAAAGAAGAATTAAGCCTTCATAACATGTGAGTAAACTTGTTTCAAAACTTGAAACTGAAGAATCATTTGAAGGATTATTACTAACTGGGTCAATACCTCCATGAGCTACGCCAGCATCTAAGAGTCTTTCATCTGGGGATCTTTTCACTTTTCCTGATAGCTTACCAATCAAATTCTTCTTTCTTTCTCTGATTGAATTATAATATTGTTCTGGTTCATCTGTAAGGTCTTCACCTCCATGATTTTCTTCTTCTTCCTGTGTAATGAAATCTTTTTTACTCGTAACTTTATCCTTACCATTCTCGTAAGTGACAAATACAGATCCTTTTCCAGGTGAAAGAACCGAAGATGTCTCTTCTTCTAACTGATTCAAACCACAATCTCTTAACTCTTTTTCACCTTTAACTACTAATATTCTGGATCCTTCGTATCTAGAAACAAAAAAAAATCTAATAAAATATAATTATATACAGTTTTTTGTGAGGCAGTAAATGATATTAAGATAATTAATAAAAATATATTAAGGGGAAACTAAGAAATGACTGCAGATTTAAATTTCGTTACACTAGGTAACTAAACCCTAATATTGAAATAGCTAAGAAAGTCCAATACCAATAACATTTTGTTTAAAATTTTATTATATTGTAATAAAATAGTGCTGTCAGTTTTAAAAAAAATCGTAAATCAATTAATTTTATAAATTAATCACACATTGGTTGCTAAATTAATAAAAAACGCGATTTCAGGGTATTGTAGACTCTGGACAGTTACATAAAACCTACACCAAAACAAAACGTTGACAGATTACATAATACTGCCTGCTAGTTTAGTAGTTTAGTGAGGAAGGTTATCACCATTGAATGGAAGCTCTATGGTATTGAGTGCACCATAGAGATGTAGTTCGATTCCCTTAATCCTTGGTGGGTTTTTTAGTACAAATGTTTTGTAACTTTGACATTAGATGAAGTTAATAACGAATGCTGTAAGTACGGTTATTAATTAATTAATTTACGGTTATTAATAAAAATAAAATGAAAAAAAAATAGCACCTGAGCAAGATTTCTAGTAGCTTGTCACAATAACTATAGACAATGCTGTGGTAAACTGATTAAACTAATAAATAAATCAAAATTAATTTTAAAATCTTAAATGGAAGAATCAAAATCACTTCTAACTTAAATGTTTTATTAAATGTTAGTACTACCCCTTTTAATATATATGTATTACTGAAGTTTAAACCACAAAAAAAAAAAGGAAAACCATAGAAATAAATCCTGAGGCCTTTCACTTTTTGTAATTAAGAAACCAAACAGTGATGTTCTTGTTTTTACGAACAAAATTTTATCTTCTTTCTAATGACATAAAGTGAAAGGCCTCAGAGCATTTATTTCTATTGTTTTCCTTTTTCCTTGTGGTTTAAACTTCATTGATTGCATCACGTGTTTATTTGCTGTGATTTTTCTGCATATGTATTACTATACATACTTCGTTGTACAAGAAAGATTGAATGTACCAATTTATAATTCTTCCGAATGAATGTCCCAGCTTTTTTCAATTTTTCAAGTGAATTCAAAATTCTAATCCAATGTGACCCAACAGTCTAGTAATATGTAATCGTAGACAAACATAGATGTATCTAACAACTTAGTCTTATCCATTCAACGATATTTCGATTCATTCTTTAATCATTTATATTAAGAATATATTTCGTTTTATATTTGTATCAATTGTTTGACTCAAAGCATATTTCAAATTCTGACATAATATCACGGTTTTTAAATTATATACAAAAATTTCCTCCGATTATAATGCCTAAGTATTATTTATAATATATCCTTTCATGCAATTATTTATGATACTTTAAAATATTTAAAACATATTTAAAATATTTGTATTGTCATTAGCACAGTTCTTAAAAATAACTGAAGTTTTTTTTTATTATTTTCAAAGAGAAAAGAGTAAAACCTTGAACAAACAGACAGATTTACGGTTGAACCAGCTGGAAGATAAAATCCCCAATATTCCAAAGTGTCATCAGGGAGTATCATACTTTTTTTCATGTTTATGTGTTTTCTTTGCTTTGTAGACATTAATGGAGGACCTTTTATTTGAAATGCACTAAACGGTGAGTCCATACTCAAAGAATGTTCCTGGAAGTTAATAGGATAATTAAAGAAAAAAAACTCGGTTAAAACATATTTCGTAAACTTTCAAATCTATACCTGGCAAAAAATAGAAGAGATCCCATTTACCATTTCTAATATGTCTGATTCAGAAACAGAGTATGTCACATTCTGAAAGACTGTGTGTCTAAGATAAAGAGGAATTGCAAGTAAAATTACAGGTAATACAGCTATCATAAGACAAAAAGCGATGACTCTCTGAGCTCCTTTCATGGTGAAAATTATTTTTCTTCAAAGATGAAAGGTGATTCATTCCACACGGTGATCTTGAAAAAAATCCAGTCTCAAAACTCTTTAAAAACATGAACTGATAAGATAAGTACCCAAATCAACAGGGTATAACCTCCTTAATTTATGCATCAACATCAGTGTTGATAGCGCTTGGGTGAAACAGTTATAATTAAAAAAAAAAATGCATTGTGGGCATAATATTACTAAACACATTTTCGTCTCTCACTCTCCATTAAAATACTTATGGAACCACAGCTAATACGAGGCCGTGACAGACTGATTGGCATATGCGTGGGACCTAACAAACCAATTCCATTAGTTCAGATAGAATTTAAATCATTATTCGGATGATACACCTAGTCAGTAGGGATCCTAGCATATTTTTTTACGGGTATGGATGCACATCTATTTCCTAGTCTTCTACCTTTAGCTGGGGGACTACTATACACGAGGCCCTATTTATGTTGGTCCTGCCGTCATAAATATATTTATTTCTTGTAACATCGTCGCCCTAGTTTGCTATTAGCGTTGCCATTCAGTATGTGATAGATGCATTTTCAAACTACTATTAATTAATTACCAACTTAACAAATTCCCAAGTATATATAATAACTTAAAACAACAAATATGGCTTAATAACTATAAATATTAAAATTATAAAGGAAGATGGGAATGAGTGATTAAAAAAATTTACACGGTTACTAAGAAGAATATAAATATAACATAAAAAAATTATATAATTAATAATGACACATTGAATCTATTAGATTAAATCTATTTATCTATTAAATGAAAAAATAAAACTATAATGTACATACAGAACTACATAAATTTAACACTTCCCTTTTCTATGATTATATTTTACTTTTGGTGTGCCTAAGCAAGTTGCAACAAAGATTGTAAATTGCCAATAAAAACACAGGTTGTTAGTTAAATATTTGAATCTTGGAAAAGATATCAAACTTAATAAATACTCTAAGGTAGATATTTACTTTATTAAAGAAGGATATTACTACAATGTCTATTATATCTTTTTAGAGAAAGTCTAAAACCTTTGTTACAATATCCAATCATAAATACACTTTATTTTCATTCAAAAAATTCTGAAAGGGTGGATATTTTAAAAAATCCAGAGTGGCCTACACTCTACTGTAAGTAAACATAATATTAAACTTGTTCACAATCAATTGGGTTTGATTTTATTTTAATGTGCTATCGTGTTGATAGACATAAAACTCATAGATAATGAATATTCATTACTGTATACAGTATAACTGTATCTACTTTATCAGTTAAAACAACTTGAAAGCATTGTTCAAAAACATGTTATTATTAAATAAGTTATGAATCTCAGAGTTGCACACGGGACTATATCTGTTTAAAATGTGAGTCTCTTTGCCGTTTCTAAATTCAGTTTCAAATTTTAAGTTCTCTCATGGATTTCATAATTGCATCACATTCACACAGAATATGTTCAAATGTTTCCACCTCTTCCAGATAGAGTCTGAATTGTTCATATAATGTTATTTGGAGTTTGCATTAATGGTAATTAAAAGGACAATGCCAAGTCAGTTATTTAAATTTATATTTGATTTTTTTTTTTTTTAGATCAAATTATATTCGGTTGTTCTAGACACCTTGTATTTAATTCCTTCATCTACTCTCAAATTGCATTCTTAAGAAAGCTGAGATGATGTACATGCTCCAGGCTATAGAAGGTTTGTTTGACTCCAAACTGTTCAAAACTGCTACTGTCTTGTTGCCTCGGATCGAGACATCCATATGAGAGTGAACTAATTTTTACTGTTTTTTTTTTAATTTTTGATCCAACAGTTCACTAGATGACAGCCCCCTTTGGGTATCCGGAAAATTTCAAATCAGTTGATTATTTGTGACAACTGTGTAACCCCCACCAAAATATTCTATGAAAAGCATTATGTTATTAATACATAAAGCCAAGCCATTTAATATTTCGTTCTATTAAATTTGTTAAAATGTTATATTCCATTGAGTTATTTCCAGCACGTGCCACTTTGAGCAGACTCTAAACTGTCTTTTTCTGGATAAAAGTACCTAGCAGGAAGGTTAATTTTTTTCAATGCTGGAGATAGTTCTATCCCTAGATACGTTTGTCTTTGTAGTTTACTGACACTAATTTAGGCACCTTTTTCATTTTACAACCAATGCATATGATACCATTGATTTGTCAAAGAAGAAATCATATTTTTTTACGTAGGACCAAATATATAGTTTGGAGCTAAGACCTTATGATACATCATTTCCGGTTTAATATAAAGGTTTATTCCGTTCATTTATAATATATTTCCGTCATGCCAGTTTATCAATATATAAAGATTTAATCTAATGAGATTCCAACGTGTCTACGTACCTCTGAGAGTTCTAGTAAAGTATTTTTAATGAAGAGGTCTTTGAACCTTTTTTCTTCTTGAGAGAGGTATAAGAACTGTTTTATTTGGTTTTATGTCTAGACCTTTCTCCTTTACCAGCATGAGATCAAATTCAGTCATCGTCAAGAGATCACCATCAATCATTCCTCTGCTATAATAACAATCATCAGAATAACCTTGGATATCAGCCCTGATTGTTTAGAGTAATCAGTTCGTCATTTACAACTAATAACCAGAACACAGGCAATGACACACTTTCCTGAGGACAACCTTTAGTGGACACAATTTCAGTTGTGGTTGTATATATACTAGGAACAAACTATTCTCGAGTTACTTTGTTATAATCCATTCTATAGTTCTTAGATTAAAACATCTTTATATTAATTTTGATTCAATTATTCGATATTGTGTTACAAAAAACTGCTTCAATATCCAAGTAGCATTCCGGAGTGAAAAGGAACATTTTTAGGGCTGACCCTGTTGATTTATTCTGCTGATAGGTATACTGTCGTTTTAGAGAAGCTTATTTACGATCAAAGCTTCTCATGTTACTACAAATAGAACTTCCTATTTAAACAGAGGGAGTTTAGGAGCCCCAGAGTTGACAAATCAACAATGACCAAAATGTTTATAAAACTAATTTGTTTTAATAATTTCAAAATGTAAACATGGATGGATTTTGTTGTAACTGATAATTTCAGGTAAATAATGTCTATTTATTAGACTCAAACAAGTGTTTGGTCTTCTCCCAAACCAGGAAAATAGCAAAAACTAATTAAACTTATATTGAAATAAACATTACTGCAATATAAGTATGAGTTCCATTTAAGAAAAAGAAATAACTCCAAAATCCCTACTGGAGAGTAGGGAAACCCTTATAACCTCTGTGTAAAGGTCCGTCTCTGTAAACGCTGGGGCTCCTAAAGTACACTCTAGCCATAATTTTTAACATAAGGAGACTTTTAATATTATAAGTTCATGAAATATTGGTAGCAAGAGAATACCTAATAAAAAAGTTAGTTGAATTTCAAAGATGGACTTAAAATTAGAATCCATCTTCTCATAAATAACTAAAATGTACCTGTGTTATGTATTATATTACCCAAAAGTAATGGGGTTAATAAACACAGCAATAACTGTACCAATATCTGACATGATTTGTTAAAGGAAGCAACATGTGGGCTGATTTCAACCCTCTGTAATACAACCACACTGGACTGGAAAATGTCATTACTTAATATGCAATACTGCAATGTTTACTTTACTTATATAATGTAAAAAAACCAAAGTACATAAGAAGTGTGATAATAAGTGAGAGTAATTCGTTATTTTCTTGTAGTAGTGGTCTTTGACTTGTGTAGAGCTCAGCTATTTATTTAAATGATATCACACAAAATCTACAATACGATGTATTTTTGTAAAATACATTGTTAAACAAGCCTACACTTGCCTCCATAATATATGCATGGAGGGATCAATACATATGATACTAAAACATCAATGACCTGGCCAGTTCAATGGTGAAAAATCTGCAAACCATGCGAGCCGTGCGAAGAAGTCAGGAGAAGAGAGAAAAGATTATCAAATTAAAAGATGGCGGCAACACTGACGGAGGTGTTGTCGCCACAGACTCTTTTGGAACCTGCTTCTTCCTGATAGACAAATTCAGTGAGACAAAACAGTGTAGAATAGTAGATAAACTCTCAAAAATAGTATATAAACACAAAACCCATGCATTTATAAAAAAAAAAATAAAAACCTCTAGTCATAAAAATTTGTTATATTAGTTGGCTATTTTTAATACGAAAAATGAATTTGGATTTTCAGAGTTCAGTTACTAGTATTTGTTGCCTATGTCAAGGAAGTTTCGACTATCTCATCCATTTCAAATGCTGACTGAAAAATTAAAAGGAATAAATAAATTGTTAGGATGATCTTTTAGTAAAATTATATTAATAATTCATGTTTTTCGTCTTTTTACGAGGTATTTATAAGTTACAGTATTGACCAAAATTACATATTAGTCAAATTGTTTAAAAACCAAAACAAAAGTATACTAAATTCATCACAAATGTAAAAATTCAAAAGTAGATAATGATGAAGGTCATTTTTTTAAGACAGCTTTCAATATTTCTCGACCCAAAGCGGCACTCATGGGTGGTGGAATCGCATTACCAACCTAAAACAAAAAGAAAATTGTTAATTTTGACAAGAGTTTGTATTCCAATGCCCACACTTATAAGGCTTTCACTTTTTAGTGCCCGTCTAGGGGGGTAATTGTTGCCCATTTTAGAAATTTCTGGGTTGATGTCCAACAGCCACATTTCTTGTTGATTCTGTATTGGGAGTCCCACAAATTTTGCCCAACATGTATTTAGAGTAGGGATCTTTAAACGAGTACTTTACACCATACATACAGGATTGACGGCTTAACGACCTCTCTGGGGGACGAACATAGTCGGATTTATTCACCTCTCGCATGAATAAACTGAGGACCAGAATGAGTATCGACCCTTGGATCTACCTTTCAGAAGCTAACATGTTGCCAACTAACCTGGCCTCCTTTTGATAACAAAGTTCATCTATCTTGATAAAACTGTACGAGAGGTGTTGTGACAGTTCTTTAACCAGCACCAGGCCAGTATATTGGTGTTGTTTTTCACGTGTCTTTAATGATTTACCAGTTTGACCAATATAAATTTTATGGCTATTTTTGCACGGAATTTAGCGTACGCACAGCAATATAACGTAAGTATACAGGAAAAAAGTAGCGCCTTATTCTTGCATATAAACAATGAAAATCATCATATTGATTGGACAGGAACTAAATTTATTACCTATGAAAAATCGATGTTATTAAAAAATATTATTGAATCGTCTCTAATTAAATTTAATAGACCAAATATTAGTATTTATTAGTATTAATTAATATTAATATTAGTTAATCGAACATTAGGAACGGTCTCTTCAAACTTGATACTTTCGTTACGAGGGTAATAGCCTCTTCTAAGAGGGTTGACAGCTAGCGGGTAGTTTTTTACTCTTTTTTACTGTACTCCTTTGTTTCCCCAAACATCCCTTTCTGGACAGTTCTTTCCTGCGCTTTCACCCTTTTAAAACACCACTCTTCCTCCCACTATTCTCAACCATTTCATTTACAATTCTTGTAATTTCTTTGATTTAGAGTGACGTGACATTTTTGCATACATAGAAATAGGTCCTATTTACTTCAATTACCAACTTGCTATTAAATCATAACAAATAGATTACGTGTCACATGGATTAAAGTAACTTAAGTTGTCACTTTAATCAGTAGTTTACAATTAAAAAATATAACGGGATAATATAATAATGTAAATTTAAAATCACATTCAAAATTTAGTATATTTATTGTATGGAGATACCTGAAGTAAAATATTAAAAATTTTACACAAGCAATACGAACTAATAAGGAATACCTGGCGATATTTGTCAGTTACATTTCCAAAGAAAATGTAGTTATCAGGAAATCCTTGAGACCTAGCACACTCTCTTACACTCACGACTCTGTTCTGCTCCGGATGCAACACACGTCCCTGCTAAACAAAAATCAAATTGTTTCAAATAATCAAGTACTAAAATAAATCTTTGTACACAGTAAACTATTTTTTATAGTAGGTAGTATTATCTAGGTTCCAATTGGTGATAGTTTTAAATCAGTCCAAATTCTGTTGTATATATTACTTGTTAATATTGAAATATTACACTTGGTGTCCTATGTATTCTCACTCTGTGATCATATATATACAAAACTAAAGTTTATCGGGATTCGGTCAGTCCTTCAGGTTTAAATTAAACTCTCATTGCCAACGATTCGGTTTTTATTTAAAACTTTTTTCATAGGCAGAAATAAACATTTTGAAACAGAAAAACTAAGTATTACATTACCAATTATTTTACAAAGAAAAATAGTCTGTGGATTTCAACAACTGTAGTTTGAATGACACGTGACATTGTCATGTGTGTCATGTGTTCATTCAAACTGCAGTTGCTGTTGAAATCCACATACTATTTTTCTTTGTAAAATAATTTGTAATGTAATACTTAGTTTTTCTATTTAAAAATTTATACTTGTGCCTATGAAAATGGTTTTAAATAAAAGACCGAGACCCGATAAACTTTAGTTTTGTTTCTATTCCACGGTCGATACTTTAATCAATATATATATGTATATATATATCACATTTAAACGACGAAAAATCGGTCTAGATAGTACAACAAAAGTTCTCCAACATACTTTTGGGACTTATATTCCAGTTATAACATACAATATAGATATAACAACTTATATTAGATTAACATACAATATAAAATATTATTGCAATCCCAAGTCTTCGTTGAAACGTCATCAGGACAAAAGGAGCACGTCTTCTTCTTCTGATGACCATTAAAGAGAATTAAAGATTACAATTGGTTTTATGAACTTACAAAGGATTATATAAATTGTAGACGAATTACATAAAATAAATTCACAATAAGGAGACCTGTGATTTTTCATAGGTAAACTCAGCTTGGTGGTTGATGATGGAATACCTCCTGTAACTGCGTTTATCGGTTGAGCTGCAGTTAACGTGATGCTTTTATGTGCGTTTTGCTTCCACCTGGCTCATAATCATTTACTTTCATACAGTTTGTTCTAATGACAATAAAGTAAGTAATTTATTAATTAAACTCTCCTAGAGAACTGGAGTCTAGCTGTATTTACAGATTCATTGTAAATGTACTCTGAATATTCAAGGTAAATGTTCTCTCAAAATAGGTCAGGAAAGGGAATAATTAAAACTGTGTACCAAACAACATCACGTATCTAATAGTCTGTCGTAATCTAATAAATAGAAAACAACAACTATTATTGAGATAGTAAGTAGTCATGTAGGGAGACCAAAAAGAAAGAAAAAAAAGGCATCAAGGAACTCTTTTTGCTAGAATTATCTGACAATTATATTATTGTAGAAAGCAGTTATTTAATAATGGTAACGTCTGAAGCGGAAAGTAACTCAATTTGTAGGAAAAAATTTTGGTATAAGAAATATGTTTATAATAATTCTAACGTAGTGCAATCAGTTATTACGTGGTATTTACTCATTGTAGGGTAAAAAGCTAATGAAATGGTTTCCACATATAGAAATTTAATTCCTACAATTAGTCTTAGAGCAAATGTAAAGGCTCAGCCTAACCTTTAGGGGGGAAAAAAAATAATGAAATCTACCTGCCTTCCAATATGAAACAGATGTACCCCATACCCTCACCCACGTCCATCCTATTCCCAGTCAGCTATACCACCGACTCTCACCCTTAGGGTAGTACTCTCTTCTTTATTTTATTTTGTTTTGATTTTGAACTATATTTACTTTGTACTATAAATAACTCTCTGGTGACATTGTATTTTTTAGTTAATGCCTGAGGAAGAACACTGCGTGTTTGAAACACGTTGTTTATACCATTAAAGTTTTATATGTGTCTGCTTACTACCAACAAACTATCTACTCATCCAAACCTCCTTGTTCAAACTCTAAATCCTGTCACCAACTTTCCTCAACCTCACTGAATAATTACTTCATCCACTGACTATCTGACTACCTTTCCAACTCATGACTAAAAACATTGAAAACTATTACTAACAAGACCACATGACCGCGAATACGAACTTAATATCTGACATGAATTACTGAGATTCCAAGTTATAGTAGCACAGTAATCAAGCAGTAGAAGGTCTCTGGTCTGGAACTGCTAGTTACAACGTGCACTATAGTGGGCGGATATATTCGATGATCGTTGGATATGTAGAGATCGTTTCATTAACTTTTTACCCTAAAATGTTTATAATATTTTAACGATTTCTTTCTTCTATATTATAGTTACAAACTATGGAAAGTTCAGTACATTATAGTTACTATAAATCCCGATAATAGTTTACTATTACATTAATTTATTTTTTTTACTTAAAACATAAAAAGTGGAAAATAAGACTTTACTAGAAGAGAATGTACGGTACCTGTTTCCCCATTGGCTCGGGATTAGTTATCGCTTTCGGAAAGAAACCATTCCAGACTAGTCTTCCATAGGCTGCAGCCCAGTGATGGTGCTTGTTTCCCGTATGAGACAAACACCAAGGTATCAGAGTGTTGAACTGTTTGTCCAAAGGGTTACAGGCCTCGCCGCTAGCACAGGAACAAACACCTCGCTGAGATCCCGTAGAAGACCTCCCATTCTTCAGGTCGTAATACGTGTACTGACTAACAAAACCAAATAAAGCAATGTCGTACAAGGTATTGAATATACAATCAACTATTGAATATACAATCAACTATTGTATATAAGGTCAATAAATAAAAAAAAACAGTGGTGTAATCAAAAAACCTCGTCGGTCATCTCTTTTAATGATAACAAAAGAGCATTATTAATAACTAATCATACCACGTGTAACTTATGTAATTAAATAAGTAAATATATTTATTCCTCAGAACTCACTTGCTTATGAGTAAGTGAACAATAAATATCGAACAGAACAGACAAACCCACTAAACAATAATATTAAATAGAATTATCAGGATTCGACCAGTTCATGTTCATTTTAAACTCTCAATGCAGATGTTATGGTTTCTATTTAAAACATTTTTCATAGGACTACAAAAAACAGAGGAAATATAAGAAAAATTTGTGGGGGACATTCAAAATCCAAACACACGTAAAAAAAATACAACATGAAAATACAATAGGAATTTCAGACATCAAGTGAGAGGACTAATAGAAGTATAAAACTTTGAAGCAGAAATACTTAAATATTTATTTACATTAGAGATTTATTAAAAGAAAATAATTTGAAAAATCCAATAACAATAAATTTAACTTTAATGAATTAAAAATAATAACTAAAAAAATAGATGAACAGTCTGGAAACATTGTATATTAGAAAGGATCAGTCATCCGTTAATTATAGAAGTGACATTTCAAATTTAAATAGTACTTATTAAATATTGATGATCGTTGCAATATTGTTTTAGATATTTTATTTTGTTTTGTCTGGTGAAACTTAGTATATCACCTAATTCCAGTTCAGTGATGCGTGTTTATTGAAACTAAAAAAATTCTTTTCTTTTAAAAAATTTGTAATCTAACACTTAAATTTTTCTGTTTCAAAATGTTATACCTCTCTAAGTCTCACTTATTTATTGTCTGAAATTTCTATTGCATAATCATGTTGTAATCATTTGGTCTTTTTATATATATTTGCTTTTTGAGTGATTATATTATTCCTTATATTTTCTGTTTTGTTTTTTTATATTTTCTGAAAAAAGTTTTAAATAAAAACTGAAACGTTGGGATTGAGAGTTTAATTTGAACCTGAAGAACTGACCGAGTCCTGATAAGTTTAATTTTGTTTCTTCTTTACGATCAATACTTTCATCAAGATTTATATGTAATATATATTCGTATTGTACTTAGCCATACTTTATATACGTAATAAAAATAATAATATATATTTAATATTGGTAACATATTTATCAAATATTACTAAGACTCTACCTCTTAAATACAACAAATGTTCAACTCTATTTAACCACCACCATTTAGTCAAAAATAAAAAAAAATACTGTTGAGGGTCTTAAATAAACAATTTTTTACAAGAAGGTAAGGCAGTCGAAGGCCTCCTCCACGAATCAATCATGTTTCTCCTAAACGTGTCTGTCTCACTGTCAACCAGTGTTTCGATTTCTGCCTACGATTACAAGTTTATTACACAAATAAATAGTACCGTATTTGACGGCATATAGGACGCACTTTTTTTTCCAAAATTTTGACTCAAAAAATCGCCCTGCGTCTTACATGGCGTAGGTAAAGTTCGAGACCTCTCGTAGTCCTAAGCCAGGGGTCTCCAAACTTTTCACTGTAAGGGCCACAGGTTAGGCACTGCTGGCTTTATGTTCATGTTCAATGTTTTATTATTATTGTACTAACAGCTTGCTTATTTCCTGCTATTGAGATGTCTTGTGTATGCTTATTGTTTGTCTGTACTGCAAATTGCTTTTAGACAGCTATGTTTCTGTTTGTATAATTTACTGCTAAATTGTTTTTATACAGCTATGATTCTACTTGTGTATCTTCTGCTAGACTATTTTCAACAATAAATGCTTAAATACACTAAAAACGTTTTTTCCCTGAATCTGATCTGCTAAAATGGGGTGCGTCTTACATGCCCGTGCGTCCTATACGCTGCCAAATACGGTAATTGTTTTCAAATTTATAGACCCATTTATAGATGAGATAAAAGTATATCCCAATAAATATAGAGCATAACCCTCCCCAAATTTTCAAATCTAAATTTCCTTCATTTGAGTACATAAATGAGTAAAAATAGGAACATAATGAATATTACAGTTTTTTAATCCTTGTCCCATCTGGTAGTGAGCCTATTACATTAGGAAGGTCTCGCCAGTCAGATCCTGGGTACGTAGGTATCTTAGATATCCTCGCTTCAACAAGTA
This sequence comes from Hermatobates lingyangjiaoensis, assembly GCA_026182355.1. NCBI lineage: Eukaryota > Metazoa > Arthropoda > Insecta > Hemiptera > Hermatobatidae > Hermatobates > Hermatobates lingyangjiaoensis. The sequence continues at coordinate 223,580 of JAPFBL010000034.1, read as the reverse complement.
AAGACATATCCTTGCAAATATGATCTTGAATAATATTAGGAAACTGTTCATCTCGCATCTGCAACAAAACATTCACTCGTATAAAGAAATGCTCTTTTTTTTTCTTCAACCCACACATATAAATTGTACAGGCTTTACACTTTCCTTGACGCAAAATTGTAGCTAATTCTAATTCGACACCTATTAACCACGTACCAGTGACGAGGGGTCAGGAGAGGCAAGGAGAGAAAAAAATGTAAATAAAAAAAAATAAACGTAATTATTGTATTTGTCCTTTTGATGATATTGTAAAGTTATTTTGATTTAACTAAACCAGTTTTAAGGTATTTTTTATTCGATTTTTAAAAAAAATTTGGATAAAAGCTTCCAAATAAAAGCTTTTCAAATAAACAAGGCCGTCATTAATAATCCTTCTGCCTCTCTATGTCTTAATGATCAAATTCCAGGGTGTCCAAAATTTCTTAAACTGTTCCTCGAATCACATAGAATAAATTAAAAAATAAATGAATATAAAAATAAAAAAAAAGGAAAAAAAAGGGGTTTCTTTCCTCTAAATTAGTGGATCTTGCCTTCTGTATTTCAGTTAAAGGTTTTTCAAGCATTCCCGAAGCCTTTGTCCCTTATCTCCTAAATTGCCTATCCCCACTCTTTCGCAACGGATTTGTTTCCGACTAGTTGTGTTCACTGGACCAACCCGTCAGTACCACATCCTTGGGTATGTCTTGAATTCTCTTAATTGAATTTTATTATTTCACTTTAATTTTTGTAACTAATTAGATATAATTTGTATTATAGTGTCTTCTTGATGATGAACACAAAGTGTTCGAAACGCGTTGAATAAAACTTCATTTGTGTGGAGACTTTTGTTGGTTTATCCATTTTACCTCAGAATGAGTAAATACCACACAATTACGGATTGCACAACTAATGATTTAAAAGTTATGTAATTTAACTTTAAAAGATGTATACTATTAAAAACATCACTCGAATAGATTAACGTTTGCCAATATTTTTAAATTAACTCATATGCAAACTCTTAATTTTCTTGATACATAAAAAAATGGACTTATACCACTTTCAAAAATAACAGCTCAAATGCTAAATGAATGAATATTTCTACCAACGTTTCTTTGGAAGTGAGATATTGGCTTTCCAGTGTAAGGAATCTCTTGGCAAGAGTCACCATTGGAAATGGGAGGAAGATCAGATATGGCATCCCTGACTGTGATAGTCCTATAAGGGGCTGAGTCAACCAGCTGACAACTCGAGCTGTACTGTGGGCAGATTGAAACAAAGCAATGTTACTAACATCAAACACATTCCATTGGTATAGGCAGTAAACACATCAATGACTACAGACAGAAAAAAAAGGGTCGCAAAATTTTAAATTAAACATCACAATTAATATATTACGTCCATATACTATTTTGGACCAGTAAAAGTTTAAAACACCAAGCAACTAATGTTGCTAAACTTTTTGAGGGTTATCTAGTCCAACAACTCTGTATTCAAATGTTTCAAAAATTTATATTTTCATTTTGAATGCTAAAAGAGAAATACATATTTATTACTGATAAACCAAAAACCCGGATTAAAACAAAGAAAATAACTGATAACAATTAATCATTATCATCTGAAGAAGAACATCAAGTGTTCGAAACGCGTTGTTTCGTTTCTTGAAATAAACTTTTTTGTGTGGAGACTTAATACTTTTCCTAACATAATAGATATGTATTTTTCTTGTAGCATAGAAAATGAAAATTTCAAAATGTTGGAATACAGAGTTCAGTTTTTTAAACTCAAAAAGTCGAACAACATTTGTTGTTTAGACAATCAATATATTTTTTAAAAAACAAACAACTGTTATTAAACGAATTGCTTCAAACTGATAACCTCCTCAACGTCAAGTTGATTTCTTTTTTAACTGAATCCAATTTTAATTAGTTTTTGAGCCTTAAAAAGGGAATGAAGTTTTCTTTATTTTCAATTTTAAATTAATCACCCAGTGGGTTTCATTCTTTGCTCATGTTTGTCAAAGTTATTTCTATTACTTACACTACATATGCATGTTACGCAACATATGCGTAGTTGTATATTTTAATAGATGTATAAAAAAAAAAAATAATCACCTCTTAATATCTCAAGTGAAAAATACAATTTTTATTTGTTAACATGTTTTAGCAACAGTAAAGGACTAGAAGCAATAATTTAGTAACACAACTCATTACAATTTTACGAAATATTCACAACGTACCTTTTTCCCGCCCACAAGCATAGTCGGATGATTTGCTTTCAAGTTAAAAACGTTTTGTGGATCAGGAAAGTTGGGGAGTTTTTCACCAGCAGATGCAGCCAAAATAATGGTTCTACAGACAATCAAGTTTTATTTGTTAGAATATGTATCATCTTTAGTAAATATAAAAACATCACATATATTTAAGCAACTTAGCATCTTCTAAATAAGAACAAAAGTACAACTTTCGCTATAAATCAAATAAGAATAAGAGTCCATTCATATGGCACCTCTAAATTCTTTATTCAATACATGACTGAGTAGTAGAAATTGCCGAATTTAAAAAACAAATAATCCTCCTCAGCATAATCTGACTACCGATTCAGAATATGATTCTAGATAACGTTTATTTCTCCATTGTTACTTTAATTTTATATTATTCTGTGACAATACCAAAAAGAAAAGTTTACTGTTTATATATAATATTATAATCATATTCATAACATTATTACTTATATCAATAATACATTGTAATAACATATATTATACATATAAAAAGATTTCACATTAACACGTGAAATCACAATCAATGATCAAACCACAATATGAAATGGGAAAACAAGACTAAGATCTTTCAGCCGTAACAAGTGGTCTTCGTCAGAGTCAAAAACCCAACTGATGTATCATACATATGAAGTTTAAACGACAATTGAAAAAGGAAAAGAATAGAAAAAAATGCTCTGAGGCCTTTCAATGTATCTCATCAGAGAGAAAACAAAGTAAAAACTGAGAAGCTAACATAAAAGTACTTTCATTAACTTTCGTTACTTTTATGTTAGCTTCTCAGTTTTTACTTTGTTTGCTCTCTGATGACATAAATTGAAAGGCTTCAGAGCATTTTTTTCTATTCTTTTCCTTTTTCTATTGTGGTTTAAACTTCATTGATTGCATCACATGTTTATTTATTGTGATTTTTCTGCATATTATACATATAATTATATTAAAATTATAGTAAGGTATAATTTTTTTTTGAATAAGGTAACATGAGAGTACTTTTGAGTAAACTGTTTAAAAAAATCTCACATAGGGTTATCTAAGATAAAATATTTATTAACTACATGATCATTAAATCACCATTTTAAATATTTTAACACAATCACGAATAGGAATTCGGTGTTCGAAAAAAGGTTATACCGAAAAAAAAAAGTAAACTAACATTCCAAAAAAGTAATTACTTTATATATGTATACATGTACATTATTATATGTTTATACATAATACATATATTATTATATTATTACTTTACATACATTTACATATCTATTTTATAAAACATAAATTACCCTAAACTTTTTGTTTGAGTCATAAAAATTCATTTAATTTATATAACCTCTGGAGTTTAATACTTTTTATTCCATGCGGGTAGTACCGTTGCAAGATGTTAATTTCATTAAATTAAAATTAATTTTCGGAGTTACTAGCGCTCTTTAATCAATTTTGGACAATTAAGATGGTTCATACAACCCTATATTGCTAGCATGTACCAATAAATTTAATAATAAGGCTTTAATGAAGTTGTCAATGCCTTAACTTAATTGATTTTTATTAAAAAACAGAAAACAAGGGGAAATAAAAACCTATAGAGTTAAAAATATACTAAACATCATTCACAGATGGCTATGTTGACAAATGATGAATTTTTAGGATTTACATTCCCAGTGTTCCCAAGATGTTTAATGTTTCAAAGCTACATGGTCTATAATATTTCAGTCAACAAAAACACTTATAAAATTTCACCTCAAGTGCTGTTTTTGGGATGAAAGCGTTAGTTTACCTGTTATTTGGCGCTAATTTAGTTACAAGCGAGCTATATTTACCGGGTAGGTTTTGCATCAGGAGTTCTAAATTTTGACTTACAGAAGTCTATTAGAGTATAGACATTGAACTTGTACTTGACATTGTATAAACTGACGCTGTCCTGTAATATTCGTCCGAACTAACGGCAAGCACGTTACCACTAACCTTTTTGGCCCCAGATTTTTAATGAGACCTAAAAGAACTTTAAGGTTTGCATAGGTGAATTAGTAATAACTTGTACTAATTTATAGGAAAACATATATTTATGCAATTTTGTTAGTAGTTAAGAGTTATATCACCACAATTAGAAAGATAAGCAGGCTATTAGAAAGAAGAAACCACATGAATACATTAAACTTTTCCATTGTGTTAGTGTGAAACAGTGCAAGCTATTTTTCACAATACGTGACACAGTAAAATGAAGTAGAAGCAGTATATGGGGATCATGAAGAGGGGAACAATAACTAGAGTTTGCAAGACTCATGACTTAGAGGAACTGAAGAACAAAGCATCGCGAGATATTAGGCCAATTAGCTCAACACGAAGAACGCCTTCATTACCTGAATCATAGGCTATTTAACATGAGAAGACTGTCCATTCTATTATAAAAAAAACTGCTAGGTTCATTAAAAAGTTTTGCTATCAGTTACTATGTGGTATTTCATCATGTTAGGAAAATTTGTAAGTCACTACATACAAATGTTTTATATAAAGTACCCCTTTCAAACACGTAGTGTTCTTTTCCACGTGAATAATGACTGAACAGTCGATATAGCTTGAAGCAGAACACAGAGTGTTTACATAAACATTTTATATATAAGATAAAATGTTTATACAAAACATTTGTATGTAGAAACTTTCATTATTCGTCTTAAAAATGTTAGGTCCAGTTATCATGACTATTCAGAGACAGGCACACTTTTACACCAATTAGCTCCTTGTGATACCACCAATTTACACAAATACGAACAGAAATATCGGAGTGCTTAGTCCTCCATTCACCACACCACTTTGAACAAACCAGAGGATCATGAATTTAAGCAGATCGCACATTCCAAATGTTTTTAAGTTCCTCTAAACTATCAAAGAAGGATTTACTTCATACTATTCCTTATTCAATTAAATGATCGAAAATTTGATATTGTTTCTTCTTTTTCATTGAGAAATGGCCAACAAACATACTTTGTAGTAATTCCTTTTCCAGAAGCTAGCTCACACATATTACGATATATAATCAATCACAAATAAAAAAAAATTACTATTATTTATGTTCTAACGTAGTGCAATCAGTTATTATGTGGTATTTACTCATTGTAGGGTAAAAAGCTAATGAAATGGTTCATTAAGGGAAATTTCAAGGGACATTACATTTCAAGGGAAATAATAATATATAAAAATTTAATCGTATAAACAATGCGTTTCGAATTCGTAGTTTATACGATTAAATTTTTATATGTGGAGACCATTTCATTAACTTTTACTCTACAATTTCATTTATAAATCATTAGTTGTGCAATCCGTAATAAATTGTGCGTTGAATAAAACTTCATTTGTGTGGAGACTTTTGTTGGTTTATCCATTTTACCTCAGAATGAATTTAATTTATGTTTTGCAATTCACCATTTTCAAATGCTGTTGAATATAAAAAAAAATCCAACGAAAAAATAAATATACTTATTTGGGACAAAATTTTCCTCTTGGAATCAGAAATTCATGGAAAATGAGGAAATACAGTTTAATAAATGAAGAAAAACATTACCGTAAAAAACAGTCCTACCATATCTCTAAGCCCTTATGCGATCTTTTCTGATTCCACCCTGATTACATGAAAGACAATGCGTATGAATTTAGGTTCCAAGACCACTTTAAATTAGCTAAAGCCACTAACAAAGCTTTAATTTTTTTTAAAAATGTTTTCTTTTTTAAAGTAGTATACTTTAAAAAAAAAACGAATTTCTACTTATCCAGAAATAGAAATTCATGCTGCGTTCTTTTGTTTCTTTAGAGGCTAACTGTACTAGTAGGTAATAGGTAGAAAATGATAACACAAACTTTTTAAAAACAAGGGAAATAATATCAAAATTCCATTATTTTAGTCCTATACTGATTAAATCACCAAAACTACAGTAAATTTTAACATATAACACAAAAAGGCAAATACGATAAAACATAATGAAAAAACCAAAACTAAATATTAACAAAATTGCATTTTTTTTTTGCAGATAAAATAAATCTGCCAACTCCATCAAACATTTCTATATGAAGAAAGTTGGATATTTATAAGACTGTTTAATTATGAAAATCATCACAGGAATCTGCTTAGTCATACATTAGACCGCATGTATTGACATGACATTCAAAAAACTATTTGCCCAATCGTAAATAATGTCACTAACAAGAATTCACGATGAAAATGCATTACTTCTTATATAATCGACAATTTTTTCAGCTGACTTTCCACTTCTCGGGACATTTTGTTGATATAAACATAACTAAATAGGTTTAATACGTGTTTGAACGGTCACCTTTCCTTCTTTTGAGGGATCCCATAGTTGCCAGCTTGCATGATTCCAACAGCTACTTGATAACCCATATCCAGTAAACACCGCAACATTAACTTCAAAACCATACCATTTTTAAATGACACAAAATTTCGAACATTTTCCAAAACGAAGAATCTCGGTCTGTAGTATTCACAGTAAGACAGAAGTGTTACTAGCGAAGAGTTCTGAAATATAAACATTTAATATTTCTTAAAAAAGGAAAAGAAGAAAAAAAATTGAGACGGATCTTACTCAAAAACAGTAGAATTTCAAAATGATTTAGAAATAAGAATATTAGTTAGTCATGCAATCAGTTACTCAGCGGAATAATTTCCCATATTGAGAAAAATAAGTGGAAGCCCCCACATACAAATATTTCATAAAAACAACACGTTTCGAACATATTATACTCTTCCTCAGATATCATCCACAAGACAAATAGCACAGAACTCAAGAACAATTCTTAAGAATCTCCAACAACTTATAGTTATTGCTGTACATTTTAACAGATTTAAATTTGTTGCGCTTTATTGCTAATGTAAACTGAAGAAGAACACTAAATGTTGAAACATATATGTTTTTGAAATATTTTCATATGGATACTTTCATTTATTTTCCTAGTAAGAAATTATTAAAAATAGTATTATAGAAAATATTCAAAGTGTTTTAAACACTTAATATTTTAGATTTAAGATAGCACACACTAATAAAAAAATCAAGCATTTCATACACACTGAAAATATTTTAAAAACTCCTGTTTTTTATAATATTAACCATACTATTAACAAAAAAATACAGGAAAAATAATTGAGCAGGATCATATTAATACCATATTTTTGAAAAATAATTTAAATATTTAGTATGTAAAATATATACACAATTAATATAAAGAATTCTTTTTAAGGTTGGAAGTTAAAAACCCCGTAAACTACATATAAAATCAACATTGAATGAAGCTTGGATAAGAATGGGAATAAATTCTTTTAGATCTATTGAATTTCGTGTTTGATTCAATAAACAGAATTTTGAAGGCAGGGCACAATTAATTAATTATACATGCATATTGTTAATTACACAAAGGCTCGTAAATATAATACCTTCATAAATAAAAGAAAAGGTTTTTTCCTGTACATTACTTAGAACTGACTTATTTCAAGTTATCTTTACGTTTTATGGATAAGAGAAACTGATCCACTCTTAGAAAAATGTCTGTCTGTTTGTTAGTACAACAAATTTCTCACAAACAAACCTCAGCCACTATAGGTCATAGCTAACTGAAATCAGTATCTTTGTGTATGTCTAACTTACAAGCTAAGATTTGAATGGATTGAAAATTCAACGTGAAAGTTAAGTTATAGGCTTTTAAGCTTTGTTTGGCTAGCTACAGAGGTATACAGGTATATAGCTAAATAAAATATACAGGTATTTTTAGATGCCTGATACTGTAGCAAGTAGGTATTGTTAATTGACTTTAATTTCGTTTGCGTTTATCGTAATTTACTCGCTCTAAAAAGTGAGTCCTTCCTATCCGCGCACTAAGTAAGTATGTCTAGAATAAAATCAAATTTGAGCTCAGTATCTAAAGCTGATATTTTCTACTATTCTATAATTTTTAATAATATTTTGGAATATCACATATCATCTCTGAATTTTGGTAAAATACCCGCAAAGATAGGCACGTATGCTAGTTATATAAATCCGTCAAACGTCGTAAATCGTTATTGTAGATGTCCAAGCAGTTAGACAACAACGATTCATGAGGCATGACGGGTTTATACAAAAATATGTTTACTGACATCTGTGGTACTAACTAACTGAATGTATTCAGCACAGCCAGTCTAGCTAAGATTGAGATAAAATTTGAACGACGAAAGATGAAGCTGTTTACTAATACTACGTAATACTTAATTAACAAAACTAGTTTAGTGTACAATATAAATACCTAAATACATCAGCGAGTCACGAGGTGTGACAGATTCGTTTAACAATATGACAATTATACTGAAAGAAGTAATGTTAGAAAAAGCTGGCATACCATTACAAGGCAGAAAAAGTAATTTTAATGTCAAGATAAGTACAACATACAGTCTTGTTACTAAGTAATAAGCTGAAGTATTTGTTAGGTGACAACAGAGAGAAATGTTACTTATGCTTTTGTAATGGCTAATTTTAATAAGTATGTTAAAAGAAAAAAAAAACACTTTTTTAAAAGTAATGTTATTTTAAAAAAAACAAATATGCTATAATCAAACGTTAAATACCCTTACTTTTAAATATAATACACCAAAGATTTTACATTAAAATAAGATATAAGATGAAGATGTAAGTAATTTGCTGGACCATGATGTAGTATAATTGCTGAAGTGTGTCTTTTCGTACAGATGTACGAAAGATACTTGAAATATTTTCAAACATCTTTATTCTTTCAGTGTTATGGAAAGACATAAAGTTGATATTTTTTGAATACCAGATTATTTTGAATCTCCTACAACTATCCCATTTGAAATACTTATATTTTTCATTATTACTGCTTCTAAGATTCTACAATTGTCATGAGCACTGACATATATTCTTGATGTCATAAAAAAAAGAAGTACAGTACAGAATAGATAGAGACTCAGTTGGTTGACTCTTATTTTTTTCCATCTGTTCAGACAAATGAGAGTGTACTAAAGTAAAACTACAGATTATAGTAGGATCATGGTCATCTTTTTAACCTTAAATCGAGTAAGTAAGCTCTACTAGGAATTATTGCGAAGGTTAATTAAACAATTCTCCAAAGCATCATACAGTAAATATCTCTATGAACAATTGGAACATATGTTTTTCATTTATTTCTAAGGAGAGATTAGTAAGCATAAGGTACATTAATTAGGTAAGCATAAATACTACTTTATGAAATGTATATATTTTGCTTGAAATATTAGATAAACTGAAAACGTTGCCAGATTACCTAAATATCAATACTTTAGTATTAATATAAAAAGATTTCACATAAACACGTGAAATAATAATCAATGATCAAACCACAATAAGAAATGGGAAAACAAGACTAAGATCTTTCAACCGTAACAAGCTGTCTTCATCAGAGTCAAAAACCCAACTAAAGTTGGGTTTACTCAGTCGGGTTTTTGACTCTGACAAACACCGCTTGTTACGGTTGAAAGATCTTAGTCTTGTTTTCCCATTTCATATTGTGGTTTGATCATTGTTTAGTATCAATATATTTAGTACTTTTAGTACGTTATGATTTTGTAATTCATACAACACAAATGCTGTCCACGAGAGTTTCAATTATACAGTTTTCATTAACTATAAACATTCAAACAAGAGGAAGTACTTTTAACCCTTTAAATGCCAACAGTGAAATTTTTTGGGCCCACGAAAAACAATTTTACCCATGAAAAATGAAAATCATAACTCAAGCCTTTCTACTAAATTTGTATAGTACATTTCTGTTGATATTTCTTTTTCTGTTGAGTACGAAGATTGGAAATATTGTTGGAGTAACTGAAATGTTTTTGCACGGCGTTGAGTAATTGCGATTTTTGCGTGAAAAGCATATGAAATCTTTTTCGCATTTATGCGAAATTGGCAGTCAAAGGGTTAAATGATAATAAATTATTTTGACGTCGTAGTCAAATTTATTCATCTCCCAAGTGAATAAATCGAAGGTCAGAGTGGGTATCGAATCCTGGACCCACCAGTTCGAAGAGAGCAAGTTAACCACTGACTTTCGAATTAGAAAATGTTAATGGCAGGTTTTCTTTAATGAAGTTATAAGCGGAAAATAAATTAGCTTTTAACTTGAAAATTCAAAAATAGTTTTACCATAAATAAGTAGTACTCTCTGATGCTAAATTGGTTGAGGCTGGTAAAGCCCTGACATGAAGGTCTGCCCACAAGCATTTCAACTTCACCTTTCTGTGGTAACTTCTGCACCATATTATTTTTGATAGTACCCTATAAAAATTAAATAAATATAAAACACAAACAAACTATCATCACAGAGACAATTACACATTATTTTAACTGAAAATAGAACTTCAATTCAGTTTAAAAAATTCAAATATCAAAAATTTGTTTGAACTTAATCAAAAAATATGTTTAATTTAAAACTGAATCATCAACTTAAATGTCTAATTTTTTTTACCATTGATTTCAATGAAACTAAATACGCGTAATTTTTGGGAAGACACCAAAAACTTAAGTTTACTTAATTCATGACAATTCCACGAACTCATTAAAGTAGAACTTAGTTCTAGGTAAAGGAATGATTTGGTACAATTCTGCAGAGTTAAGAGAATACAAAATATTTGTTTTCAGTATGTAATAATAATATACATTCAACAGTAAAATATAAAATTACTGAACAAAATGATTAGAGGAACAGGAAGATATTGATCTAGAAGTAGTAGTAGTAGGCAACTCTTTAGGTTGCAGTGGCAGTCCCCACAAGAGAACAACACATAGGCCAAACATTGGATCCTTTGTGAAACCACACAATCAAAATTGTTCGGCATTGGGAGTCCTAAATTTTGCCTCAACTTAAGTGTATTTAGAGTAGGGATCTTTAAAGAGTACAGGCTCGGGACCGATTGCTTAATTTCCTTTCCGAGGTACGACATAGTCAAATTTATTTATCTCCCACGAACAAACGGTGATTCTCTACTCACTACTGTATTAAGAATATGTGTTCCTCTATAATAAGGTACAAAAAAAAGACAACGTTTGAAAGGATTAAGTCAGGCTAACAATGATTTTAAATTATTGAAATTTCTATATACTTCTTGAAATTTTAATTGTTCTCTTTTATGGTTTTCTTTATATGAAATTGTATAGTAAACCGTATAATTACTCAAATAAATTAATAAATATTTTAATTCAAGTACTTTGGTGAAAACAATATTAATTTAAATAAAGTCATATCTTTTAAAAATGAATTCCAGAAACCTTATTTTCAACAAGTGATTTCAGTTTTATGAAATTATAATCGGATTCATTACTACTTTTAATAATATGCTTAATTTAAAGAGTTGCTATTTTATTTAATTTGCTATCAAATTACCATGAAATCCTAAGTTTAAAATCAATCCATGTCATTAAGTGGGGTTTACAAGTGTCCTATTGCAACAGTACCCGTATCTAATAGGCATGACAAACAAGTCTTTAAAGAAGAGAACCCAGGAACATCTCAAACAATTTTTACTTAGAATAAATAATCTATTTCTCACACACTTTGTAAAAGATTTAGTCTTTGAAAAAAATAGTTTTGATCTTTTTAAGAACGTTAATATCATTCATATTACTTACAAATTTCGTGAGATTGCGGCTTTGGAAGCCGCAAAATTAATAAGTTCATTCGATTCAATTTTAGGTCTAAATGAACAGATCTTTGATTGCCCTAAATTTTTAAAATTATTTATATAATGAGGCTACTTAGTTTAATGGATTGGTTTCTCAATTTTAGATTAGTCATGGCTAATTTCGTTAGCTATTATATTATCCCTTGTGTAAACATACCAATCCCACTCTTCCTTTCTCATTTAATCTTGTTTTCAAATAGTGTCTGTCAACTCCTCAATCACTGATCAACCCTTCTGAGACAGGTATGCAAGTCTTTTTCTTTTATTTTAGGTAAAATTTTGGTTCCTTTAGATAACTTCAAAAAAATCGTATACATTTACAATTTGTCTTTATAGTGTAGATGCGCCTGATGAATACTGAGTGTTCCTAACGTGTCATAAAATAAATTTTTTGTGGTGAAGACATAATATATTTACCTCAGCATCAATTTTGTAATAGTTATTTGTAAGATATTTGCTTTGTTGATAATATGAAACAAAACATTATTTTCATATAAATTACTTTCTACATTTCTACGTTTCATAGTTGTGTAACAATTAATAAACTTACGAGAGCCACATTCAGCAGGTCATTACAGTCATCCGTATAAACATCAGCGTTTGGGTGGTTCAGTTTGAAGGCGTTCGCAGAGTATTGTTCTCTTTCAATGGCCCAATTAGTTATTGCAACACCTGACTGTTGTAGTCCCTCTGACAATCCTTTTAACATAAAATTTAACATTATTTCAGTAAAAATAACTAGATTTCCTATATAACAATACAATTTTTGTCAATCTATTTTTCTAAAAGCAAAAAATTCACATTTTGAATTCATACATCTTAACCGTTGCCTTTATAAGTTGAACATTCTTTTGTCCAACTGCCACTCATGATAATTTCAGTTTTTGAGTTCTGTTCTGGAAAGAAAAGACTGACTCATTACTTAATTCACACCCATTAATTTATTCTACATCCGAGGTCATATTCTATCACCAAACTAAATTTCAACAGTAAAGAACTTTAACGAGTACATAAAAAAAAAAAGGAAGATAATGAAACTTATAGATTTAAATGCACTGACTGACTGAAACCTAATACAAGAACACTCGTCTGTTAAACATGAATTTTCGTAAAGGTTACAAAAAAAATGAAAGTTTTAGATTCCCTAGATAACAAATGGGTAGCTTTCGATCTAGGGTCAAAGAATCAGGAAAATTTAAAAAAAAAAAATATTATTATAACCAACATATTATTATTAAAAATATAATTAATGTTATAATAAACATGTATAGTACGTAAAGCCTTCATCTATGGACTCAGTTTACAACGAAATGAAAAGGCACCGTAACTTGGCTCTGCTGATACTAATAAAGATGGATAGGGAAGGCAAGGAGAATAGGTCTCCTGCCTTGTTGAGAAATCTTTCTTCAATTCTATCGGCAACATTCATAGAAAGCCACAAATTGTTACATTGAAATGACAACACTGCGGCAAGTATATCGAGCGTAATTCTTCCATGGGATCTAAACCACGAACGTTTGTACTCTCATGACTTTTTCGTGAACTAAGGTAAATTTGTTCGGGAATTTTATACAAAAGTAGTGCACACCTCCGTAAACTGAAGTTATACGTCTAGCTAGCAAACCGAGGTTATACTGTAATTGTCTGACCAGCACCTACACGCTGGCAGTTTAAGGACTACCCTTATCCTTGTGGATTTGAGAGGCCATCTCATCCCCTGTGATTGAATTTTAAACATGAAGTTAAGTCTTTTGCCAGTATATTTCCTACAGTACAAAACCAAATGAGCAGGGGTGTCTTTTTCGTTGCGTTTACAATCTCTGCAATATGGGTTTCGTGCTTTGTTGATCTTATAAAGGAAATCTCTGAATGGACCGTGTCCTGTTAAAATTTGAGTCAATGCAAAATTTAATTATACTGTAATTATATTATACTTAAATAATGTTATAAAACTTCAAAATTGGTTTCCTGAGGATTTTGTTCAAAGAATTAACTACTCCTGATTATAAGCCGACGTTTCGCCAAAAATTGTTCATTTTCAAGATATTTTTTTTTTAAGGAAAACTATTTGGATTAGATGCATTTATGTAACTGCTGTTAGACAAACGATTATAACTTACTTAGTTTTCCTTGAAAAAAAAAAAACCTTGAAAATGACGAACAATTTTTGGCGAAACATCGGCTTATAATCAGGAGTAGTTAATTCTTTGAATCAAATCCTCAATTTTGATTTTAAGAATCAGTAGTAGAGAAGTTATATCAATATTACTAATAAACTTTTTTTTTCTTCTTGTCAGAATTGTGGTCAAGAAAACAATACTTTAATAGTACTAATGATATAGTTAAATTAAAACGTTTATATCCTATACAATCAGTTCAAAAGTAAACAGAAACTAATAAAACTCCTTAAAGAAGATATCTAATGGTGCTTAATTCAAGTTAAAATATTTCAAAATAATATCATTTACTAAAACACAATTAAAGAATAAAGTTATACATTTCTTTTCAATGTCCACCCTTAGATGAAAGTGCGTCACATTCATGATTCAGAAACCATTTAAACCGTAGGCGATCAACAATACGGAGGGTTCCTACAGCACATGGTGTAATTAATATATGTCCTAAGCAGGACATAATACCGCCTTCAGTGATATAAGGGGGGGCCGGGTGTGTTCAAAAGCAAAATCCAGAACCATATCAACCCTGGCGGCTCAAGTGATTACGACCTACTGGTCGAATTTGTCTGAATTTCTTTACATTGTTCACCTTAACTTAGACATTTTTAAATGAAATAAAATTGTTAATTAGAAGTTTGTTAAAAAATTTTTAAATGTTCTTATGTTTTAAATCATATATTTGTTAAATGTAAAATGTTAATCCCAATGAAACATATATTTTCTGATGCACTCCATGGTTGTCGAACAAGTGTTTGATTAATGAAACAAAACAAGTTGGTTGTTAACGAGTTTATTACGTTTACTTATAGTAAAGTTGAGTTTAGGCCAATCCAAATGTTTATCTTAGTTCTGAATCCTGTTCGAATTGAATAATTATATATAAAGCATGACAGCGTCTCACGGGTTAGCTTTTTGTTAATAATTAAATAGCAAATTAAGCTTAGCTAAAGGTAACACGGCAATCACTGAAGTTCATCGGGTCAGCTAGTAAAGATTAAAACTTTGACACAAGCAGAATTGAGAAAATAATTTATACTTTCATGATTTCTAAATGTCTAACTATCCTAACGTAGTGTAATCAGTTATTATGTATTATTTACTCATTGTAGGGTAAAAAACCTAATGAAATCGTCTCCTCATATAAAAATTTAATGGTATAAACAACGCGTTTCGAACACGTAGTGTTCTTCTTCAGGCATTAACTAAAGATAACTCTCTGATGATATTGTATTTTTTAATTAATGGCTGAAGAAGAACACTACGTGTTCGAAACGCATTGTTTATACTGGTGTCATTGTATTTTTTAGTTAATGGCTGAGGAAGAATACTACGTGTTCGAAACGCGTTGTTTATACCATTAAATTTTTATATGTGGAGACCGTTTCATTAGCTTTTTACCTTAAAATGTCTATCACAGAATATCGAAATATTAAAACATCAAACAAACATTAGATACATTTGTTATCAACTCTCATTACCTCCACAACCAGAAAAAACATCCAGACATCGAAGTGGAGTTGAAATCATGGGCCAAGGTACTCCTTTTTCTTGATACGTATTACTTGATTCATTCTCTTCATGTATTGTTTCGTTTTCACTTATATCCTTTAATTATAAAGTTATATGAAATTCACATTCATAAAATGAAATAACAAAATTAACTTGTAAAGCAAAAGAAATGTAATTTGATTTCACATTAAGTACTTCATTCTCCTTAAAAAGGAAAAGCAATAAGACCTTAAAGAGGAATTGAAGTAATCTCGGATGTAATAAAACCATTATTAATATTGTAGTTTCTGTTTTAAATGTCCATAAATTACTTATATGGCTCATAAAACTGGTGCTTTATAAAAAATATATTATTCTGTTTTCACTGGTATTATATCACCTAGTTTGATAATTTTAACAAGAAAGAGATAAAGATGATAATATATTAAAATAAATAATTTTTAGAAGAATTTTAAGAACGAATACAGAAATCAAATCAAAATTAAACCAAACGTACTTTGAAGTGAAACTGATTTAAATTGTATTTAAGAAATCGTCGTTACTAAACAATAATAAAAAATTAATACATTATTAATTGTGCAATCTGTTATAGTGTGGTATTTATTTACCCATGCTAGGAAAAGGGTTAAGTCTCTACACAAAACAGTTTATTACTAGAAACTAAACAACGCGTTTCGAACACTTAATGTTCTTCTTCAGCTTACATCTGCTCTGCTGGGGTGGTTGTTCGACTCAACCTTTGGTCCTTGCTTGTCTCACCTCCCGAATGTTCGAAAGTTCAAGTGTTCGAAACACGTTGTTTAGTTTCTAGTAATAAACTTTTTTATGTGGAGACTTAATCCTTTTACTAACATGAAAAAATTAATAACTTAAATTAAACACTGTCAAACATATACACACCTTATAAATATTATTTTATATTCTTCATTATTTCCTAACATTACCTAATACCTTTAACATATTTTACTTATTCTATTCAATATAATGAAGAAAGGGTATTTAACAAATTCATATTTATCAAATTCATAAATAGACCATCGTTCACAAAAATGAACTTAGTGAACGAGGTAAGAGGTTTTCAAGCAAATATATTTTAGTATATACTAGTCTCTAACAAGATTTCACGATAAACACGTGAAACAAAAATCAACGTCCAAACTACAGTAAGAAATCAGAAAAAAGACTCAGATGTTTGAACCGTACCAAGCGGTCTTCGTCAGAGTCAAATCTCAACTGTTACGGTTTACCAATCTTAGTCCTCTTTTGACTTCTTACTGTGGTTTGGACGTTGACACTGGTCTCTCTATATACACTAAAAATATCCAGAAGAATAATTTCTCAAAATAAAAAAAAAAGAGTAAAACAAAATTGCTACTACCTTGGCAAAACTTCCAAGATTCTTTACAAGCCCTGTTGGTGTTGTAAGTTTCTTTTCATTTGAGTCATAAGCATCTTTGAAATAAAATCGAAAAGGACCTCCTTTTGACCAAGACTCTACACCTTCAGGTAAGTTTGGTTCATAAGCAACGTAGCATTTGCCAAATACATCAAGAAAATTCACTATTTCCTCTGAAATTTAAGTTCAATAGAAATATTAAATCTCTGATTATTAATATAACAGGTTGGAACACAAACTGTTCGAAACGAGACAGCTGTATAAAATCTTTTACGTGGAGACTTGTTTTTTTCTCTCATTCTAATCATAAATAAAACAGGATTGCCAACAAAAACATGAAATAAAAATCAACATGTACCAGAATAAGTAATTTTAAAATGGGACTAAGATTTAGGACGATTCCTGATCGAAAAACATTAGTCCACTTTAGAATTTCGTATTGTAGTTTGTTTATATGCATATTAATACACTGACTGCCATACCAGGTTTTCTCGATGGATTAGTCTCATCATTTGGAATGATAAACCAATCAGACCTTACACACACACCTGCACGCACAAAAACAGACCTAGTTTTTACAAATATAGATGTATAAATTCTACATTGAATTCAATTTTTGATTGAAATAATTCAATAAACAGGTTTATTGCATACTTCACACACACACGCACCCACCCGCACTACCTTTTGGATTTGAGAAACACACACACATATATATATATATATATATAAAGATTTCACATAAACACGTGAAATAACAATCAATGATCAAACCACAATAAGATAATGGGAAAACAAGACTAAGATCTTTCAACCGTAACAAGTGGTCTTCGTCAGAGTCAAAAACCCAACTGAACCCTCAGTTGGGTTTTTGACTGACGAAGACCACTTGTTACGGTTGAAAGATCTTAGTCTTGTTTTCCCATTTTCTTATTGTGGTTTGATCATTGATTATATATATATATACTTTGATAATGTTTTCAAGTAAAATGTATGAGGTTTTCAGTTTTTAAAGTGTACTTGAAGTTTTCTAGTTACTACTTTCTTCTAGTCAGCTCCACCTGAAGACTTTCTCAACTTATTTGACTAACATCCTTCACGCTATTAATTACTGGTTACATTTACTGTTATTGCGAGTTCTCAAGTTTCTTTGGCTCATATATAATGTGAAGAGCTAGGAAACTTATTATTTTCGACAAAATATGAATTTTCGCTGATAATAAAAATCATATACTTGCAAGAAAAAACTTAAATTCATTAAAAAGTTCATCAAAATTAATGAAAATTAAAAATGAAGTTCTAAATTCCTGAAATCAACGTTTTTGTACTTTCTTTTTGTAGCTCTTTGAATGATACTGACTTGCATATTCGTTTGGTAAACAAAGAGAGGTTCTCTTGTGAATGATGATGAACTGTATAATAATCATCTCTTATTCAAAACGATAATAATATGTATCCATTAATATTTTTAATTTTTTTTTAAATAATTCAATTTAAAAACATTTATTTCTCCCACAACTACCTTTCTTGAGGATTGCCTAGATTGATGATACAAAACTAAGATACTTATACAACATAAAAGAAGTTAAAGTTTAAAATTCAATGATAATTACTAACTCAACTAACGGTATTAATTAAACGAAACAAGCTATAATGACTCGAGTAAGAAGTAAGCACACAAAGTTTAGTAAAAATTTATTTTATTTTTTTTGTTAAAAAAAATTTTTTTATGTCATAAAATAGGAAGTGAGATATAGGGGCGATAACCATATGAAACTTAGAATCTGTAAATTCAATAATGGTTTTTAATTTAATTATAGTAAAGGTGAAACGATAACTTGTCTCTTACGTGGTGTTACAGAGTTAGCAAAAATTTCAGCAAACAAAATTTTTTACAAAGTAAAATATTTGGAATATATTCATCATATTTCTATTATATTAAAATGAAATTAATTACCTTCATTCGATGAATAAATCAAATTCAAATCAAGCTCTTCATATTCCGTAATAACCCCAATAGTATTTTCTGGACGGTAAAATTTCACTACTTTTATACATATATCCGAAGGTGCAACGATTTTATCAACTGAATTTGTTAGTACTGCTGAAATCATTCCTATACAAAAAGGTTGAGCTGTTATGTAATCAGGTCCCTTCTCAAAGTCACACACTTTGCGATAGACTTCTGGGTAGAGACTTTCATCAACCTGTAAAAAAAAAAGATTTCAAAACATTATTAAATAAGAAATGATGAAACCACAATATGAAATGGGAAAAACAAGACTAACCGTAAAATCTTTCAACCGTAACAAGCGGTCTTCGTCAGAGTCAAAAACCCAACTAAAACACTAGATGCAGAAAACATCTGGTGAGGGGTTGAGAAGAGTGGGAAGGAAGAGTAGTATTTTAAAAAGGGTGAAAGCGCAGGAAAGGACTATTGTCCAGAAAGGGATATTTGGGGAAACAAAGGAGTACAGTAAGAAAGAGTAAAAAAAAAACTATCCGCTAGCTGTCAACCCTCTTAGAAGAGACTATTGCCCTCGTAACGAAAGTAACAAGTTTGAAGAGACCGTTACTAATGTTGATAATATTTGATCTATTAAATTTAATTAGAGACGATTCAATAACATTTCTTAACAACACCTTAGTCTTGTTTTCCCATTTCTTATTGTGGTTTGATCATTGATTGTTATTTCACGTGTTTATGTGAAATCTTTTTATTTATAAATAAGAAAACACAATATAATATCACATATGATGACAAGTACATATTTAGCTAATGCATTTCTTGTAGTTGATGAAATACCACTATGCTTATGTTGATTTATCATCAATACCACATGGTCAATCTCGTTTATCGTTTTCAAGTAAATCAAATACAAAAATTTAGTTCTAAAATTTAAAGAAATTAGTTACTTCATTTAAGATTATTTATTCTTTACTCTATATATTAATAAATATATTGAAGCTTGCTAGTACGTAAATAATATACTAGCTGTCTGAATGTGCTAAGAAATTCATCACATTCTTGACTAAACAAAAAAAAAAGTTACATCGGATATATAAAATTAGATGTTTAAGACTGACTTTTTTTTTATTGTTTAAATCGATCCCCTACGTCTACTGACATCGTAGAGGCTCGGGTCCGACGGCTTAACGTCCTCTTGTCCTCTCAAAGGATATTCCCAGTATCTTGAGGGTTTAACGTAAGTTGTGCTCGTTCTGTATGTTTATTTATATGTCCTATGTCCTGTAGTTTAAGCAATCTATAATGGAATATCGAGTACCTTGTCGGACATTATATTAGTTTTTAGTCCTTTAGTATTCAGTGTTTTTTAGTTATAAGTTAGTTTAGTTTCCACCTCAAGGGAATATTTTAGTATCTTGAGGCGTAATGATAAGTTGTGTTGCTCTTGATTGTGTATTTATATATCTTCGTTATATGTGTTCTTTAGTTAAAGTGCAACCGATAAGGGATTTTTGAGTACCTTATCGGTAATCATTTCCGCACGTTGCCAGGGCTTTAGCTTGTCTGTTACTCGTGGCCTAGGTACCGTTTTGCGGAGTAACTGTCAGAATTTGTGCTTAGCATTGCGTTACTTGAGGTGCCCTCGGGCACCTCCATGCTTTCAATGGAGGTGGCCAAAGGGCAACTTGTCAACAAGGAGGCCTGACTTGACTAAGCGATTATGGCACAAAATGCCGAGGAACGCGAAGATCAAAACAGGCTTAACGTCCTCTCCGAAGGACGACGTACTTGGAATTATTTGCCTCCCGCGTGAATAAATCGAGGGCCAGGTGGGGATCGAACCCCGGACTACCAGCCCAGAGGCGAGTAGGTAAACCACTGAGCTAACGTGGCCTCTAAGGAACTGACTTACTTAACATTTAATTTAGTTGCCAATTATCTTATGGTACTGTCCTATGATACAAATACTGAAAACCCAAAATTTGAAATACTATTGAGGAAATGAAAACCATTACGAGAAACCGTTTCTAGTTGACACTCTGACGAAGTAAATTACTTGTTTTTTGTCTTGTAACATATTTTCTTATTTATTTCTATTAACATTATTATTTCTTTTAATTCCTTTTTTACTTTCTTGATTTATTTGGCTTAAATTATATTAAAATATATCCCATTTTCCCTCTTCAGTTGGTGTTTGAAACCAAATTGGTGTAAAATAAAAAATACTAACTGACTGTGATTTCCTGTTAGCTGGTTTGAAAACCATGCCATAAGTATTGAACTGGAATGCACTGGGAAGTAAAAAGACGCAAGTGCCAGCTCTGTATTCCTCTCCTTTCCATTTGATCATATCGTACTGTATCTGAAATAACAATGCCAGAAAAAATTAAAAAAAAACTTTTAGAAAACTTATAAAGTCCCTCGAATGATTTGGCACCAAGCAGGTTAATATATACTTCTTCAATAACTCCTGAGGGTAACATGAGTGTTGGGGTCAGAAACCTGATTAAGGATTTTAACAATGATAAAGTCATCAAAATTGAGGTTTGTATTACCTTGTAGTAATACAAGGTGTTCCTAAATGGTTGACCTCATTTTGTAGGCCAATAATATTGACAATTTTCGTTGGAATGACCCCAAATTTTCACAGCTTGTATAGAAACGTCTCAAATTTTCGTGTGTAAAGAATTTTGCGTTGAAATGCAAGATAACTTGAAGAAAACGATTTCGATGATCGGCTAGTTTTTAGTGATGAAGCCACGTTTCACACGAGTGGCAAAGTTAATAAACATAATGTTCGCATTTGGAGCGAAGAAAATCCTCATGGCACAATTGAACAAAAAAGGGTCTCACCAAAAGTTAATGTGTTTTGTGCTATATCCAATAAGAAAGTTTATGGGCCATTTTTCTTCGAAGGAAATGTGAACGGAGATTCTAACGTAGTGCAATCACTTATTAGTGAAAAGTAGGGTAACTTTTTACTCTACATTGAACGGAGATGTTTATCTTCAAATGCTTCAAAATTGGCTAATTGATCAACTCATAGAAAATGAAGACGAAAGTTTCATTTTTCAGTAGGATGGGGCTCCATCTCACTGGAAGCCCACTGTACGAACCTACCTCAATGAGGTTCTGCCAGAGACATGGATTGGTCGAGGTAGTGAAGAAGAATACAGACTCGACGTGTGCAGAGTCACAGGCGGCGCTCATATTGAACATTTATGAAAATCTGTCATAGAACCAACAAATATTTGTACTTTTCTTTGTAAATTTAACCAATAAAACTTATGATCTTCAACATAAAATGTATTTAGTTTCATTATGATCCAGCAAGTAGTTCTCGAGATATGGGTATTTAGAATGGGGTCAACCATTTTGGAACACCCTGCAGAAATGTTGATGCACAGACTGACGATGAACTTAATAATTCATACTAACGCCCATTGTAGTAGAAACCAAAACACATTAAAAGATCCATACCGACATATAACACTGAATGTCATCCAGTTATAGAAGCAAAATGAGGGAAGTTCAAGAATTATTAACATTGATGAGGTAGGAATCATGGTTGAAAAGGAAAGTGACAAGATTGGGGTAAACAATAAGTTTGGCTGCTACGACATTTACCCGAGTTTTGTAGAACATGGAACGTTAACAATAAAATCTTAAAAGAGCAGTCCTAAATTGAAGCCATCTCTCTGCTTTAGATATGTGGATGATTGCTTTGTTGTCACAAGAAATTCAACACATTTGCTAAACCTTAAATCAGCATCTGAAAACAATTCCTGCCTAAAATTTAAAATTAAAACTGCAATAGAAAAGAAAATTAACTTCCTCGATGTGAATATCAAACTTCAAAATAACGTACTACAAATTTCTATTAAAAAAAAAAAAAACGACTAATATAGTATCTTACCTAAATGCGAAGAGAAAACATCCCCAAGGGTATAGACTCCACTAACAGAACCCTCAAAAACAGAACTAACAAGACTACTTCAGCCTGGAATTTTTTTAGCAACAATATTTCTTTAACCAAGCAAGCACTAATTATGTCATTGTGCCGTTACCAACATATAAAAAATATACCATTTAATTTATAAAAGTTAAATATACTAACTTCTATTTGAAAATCTGTTCCATGTAGTCGTTTATTCACTGTAGGAGTGTTGAATTTCTCTTCCCGATATTGTCTGTCACAGGACGGACAAAACCTTCAAATTTTGTATATATCATTAATAACATTTATAGACAATAACATTGGTATATAAGTGAAAATTACAAATAATACAAACCTGTATTTTAGAAGTTTATTTGTGCACGGGGGAACAGGCGGTATATCTTCGAATCGCCCACATTGTTCGTTGTATCTAAAGAAATTTAATATTAGTATAAACATCTTTCATTTGTGTTGATGATACATCATTGTATTGTGTTCATAATACAAGGATACAAACCTCATGCTGTAATAGAAATCAGTGTCACAATGAGTCCCTACTTGCCCAGGTTTATTTATAACCTCTCCACTATAATATTTGGACAGAGGATTATAGGTAACAGTTACTCGACCAATTATCCCATTAAGTAGAGTATTTTCACATTCGTCCAAAACAAATAATTCCTTGGGATTTCCTGTCTCACCGATCATTGTTTCAACACTTCGACTGCAAGAAATACATCAATGAAGGAGTAGCATAATCCTAATTCGAAAACATAGGTTATATTTAAATAATTTCTTAAGAAAATCATACAGTTCAACAATCGTATATATAATTCCTACAGTTCAACAATCGTATATATAATTCCTACAGTTCAACAATCGTATATATAATTCCTACTTAGGTTTAACTTTGGCTTATAATGTGGAAAAAATTTACGACCATTCGAAGTATATATCTTACGTTTGGCATGAAATTCCAAACAACACTGCACATCAGACCACTAATTTCTCTACTAATTCAATAAATTGTTTACAAGTTTCAGTGCAGGTCTCTAACTGACCAGGTAAGCGTTTAATAGAGGCCATAGAAGCCTCTCCCCTCTCCTTCAGTCAGTCACCAGTCACCATCTCTTAAGTTCAGCTTTCGTAAAGCTGAAGACATATTTACCTTCGCTTGTAAAATAACACTTTTGCTATTTGGTATTATTATTAAAGATCATTATTCTTTCATTTCTTTCTTTTTAATTTAAAATCAGTTACAACAACACTATAAAATAACTTACACGTTCTTCAAAATACAGAAAAAGCGAAAAAAATCCACAATTATATTTTTTTTTGTAAAAAAATCTTTAATGTAATACTTAGTCTTTCTGTTTCAAAAATGTTATACTTCTGCCCATGAAAAAGGTTTTAAATGAAAACCAAAACGTTGGCAATGAGAGTTTATTTTGAACCTGAAGAACTGACCGAGTCCTGATAAACTTTAGTTTTGTTTCTAATCCACGGTCGATACTTTTATCAATATTTATATACATATATAAAAAGATTTCACATAAACACGTGAAATAGCAATCAATAATCAAACCACAATAAGAAATGGGAAAACAAGACTAAGATCTTTCAAACGTAACCCAACAGAGTCAGTTGGGTTTTTGACTCTGACGAAGACCACTTGTTACGGTTGAAAGATCTTAGTCTTGTTTTCCCATTTCTTATTGTGGTTTGATCATTTATATACATATATATATAAAGTTTAAACCACAATGGAAATAGGATATTTGTTTTTGAGGAATTGTGGGATCACAACTCCATTAAAACTATTATGACCTTTATCGAGTACACAAGATTTCAGAATCAAACATACAATACATTTTTACACTTTATTGCAAAACTGACCTTTACGGTTGTTGAAAAATCTTATGTTTCAACATAACCTGTTTATGTTGATAGTCTTATTACTTATGAGTTCGTTTGATCCCAAAATTTCAACATGAGAGAGAGGGAGAGAGAGAGAGAGAGAGAGAGAGAGAGAGAGCGAGAGAGAGACAATCTTGCCTAAAATTAGATTTTGGCCAAAAGAGTAACTTCCCAAGATCGAGTATTGTTATCTGTCATTATAATGAAAACATTTCTCTCAAGGTAATTTCATACAAGTTAACTAATATATTATTTGTAATTTTTTTCATATTTTGAAACTTTTCTGAACCCAAGGACACATAAAAAGTCCGTTTTACCTACAGGCATTTAGTCCAATCAATTATTTTGACATGTAAAGTGTATATGTAGAACTTACAACATGTATATCTTATTTAATTGGCATTTAACAATGGAATAAGATATTGAACTGAACCCAATAAACTATTATATATTTTTCTTGGATTAAAATATCTATCAATTAGTTTTGATTCAACAGATTCGAAGCAGTTTTATCAAAACTTCTTCAATAACCAAAAAGTAGCCCAGAATATTTCCATACTTCTAGCACTTTGAATCCACAATAATATTCACTTATTCATTATACCTTGTTTTATATATTAAATTTAGTCTCTAAATAACTTGATTATATAATTTGATTTTGATGGGTCACGAAAACATTTGGTAGACGTGCGTGTTGCCCTTGGGACTGTGATAACCCACCAGATGATTTTGTTAAAAATTAATTAAATAAAATAACCTTAACTTCATAAAAAATATAGTATTTTTATAGATTTCTTATTATAATTGAAACAGAAGCAGGTAGTATTAACCTACTTATAGGTAGTGCTACTACTTCTCGATAAATGAAAACATATACAAAGTTATACTTACGAAAACCAAGTAGCATGCATATACTTGAGTCCTGTTTGGCTCTCCCACATGTAACGAATTTGACCAATAGCAACAGGAACCGAAGAATCAGCAGGTTCAACATTTACACAATCTCCAATGCTGATTTCCTCTCCACCGATACGAGCACAACTAAATCAACACAATCAGTATAATTATAACAAATTGAGTGTCAATCTTCATGCTTTAATACATCATATACATTTTTTAAATTATATATCAATGATCAAACCACAATAAGAAAATGGGAAAACAAGACTAAGATCTTTCAACCGTAACAATCGGTCTTCGTCAGAGTCAAAAACCCAACTCAGTTTTTTTTAAAAAGAAAACACTTTGCAAATTTTAGTAACAACTGTCTAGTTCTATAAACAACTACATTTCTAATGCAATATATAAGTTTTTCTATTTCAAAAATTTTATACTACTGTAAGTGCTCTCACTAACCTATTGTCAACATTTCTATCGTAATTTCTTATTTGTAACTTTTTGCACTTTTTATTTTTGTTTGATTTTTTTGAATGATTGTGTCATTTCTTTTATTTCTTCTGTTTTGTAGGCTTATGAAAAATGTTTTAAGCAAAAACTGAAACGTTGACAATGAGAATTTAATTTGATCCTGAAGAACTGACCGAGTCCTGATAAAAAAAAAAATATTATTTTGTTTCTACTTTACCGTCGATACTTTTATCAATATTTATATTTATGCATAAAAAGATTTCACATAAACATGTGAAATAACAATCAATCATCAAACCACAATATGAAAGATCTTAGTCTTGTTTTCCCATTTCATATTGTTGTTTGATCATTGATTGTTTATATTTATATATATACATATTGAAATAAATAAAAAAACTCCACCTGTAGAACGTCCTCCTGCTATCATTAAAAACAGGACTTCCAATCCATTTCACGTACTTTCGACCCGTTTGAATTCTTCGTGGTTCAACTTTTTTGGCCTCAAATTTGTTTTTTAATTCAACTCTCTCTTGATAATAATCCTCATCTTCAGGATCTAGTTCATCTACTTCTTGAACAGCCATTTTCGGGCATCTAAAATATTTAAACATATTAAGTTATCTATTATAAATTATAAACATTAGTTTGAATTTCTATATTACTTTGATAAGTAGTCAGATAAAAGCTAATGAAATTATGTAGTAGCAAACCAACCAATAGCACTCTCTGCTGATGGAGGGATGCTATCTTTACTACTTCCACTGAAGGAAAAGACAGTTACTCCATGTTTTTCATTTTAAATGGTTTATAAAATCGTATTAATGGAATAGAAAAATATCGCTAAAAATTTAAAAAAAAACCTTCCAAATATTACCGTAACCAACTCAAGACATAAATTGTAAGGTTCATAGTATTTATGCTTTTAAAGAGCATACAGAATAACATGTTTCAGGTATCAAATTATCAGATAACCAGGTAACTGGTTATCTGGATACTGATATTGCAAAACCTTCAAGTACTGTAATACAAAAAGTGTTTCCTTAAATAAACCTGTTAATGCTGGTAATAATGTAATTAATGTACTTTTTGATTTATTTATATTAAGAAATCAAACATTTGTTTGTTTCTAAAGCCCAAACTTCTAGTTTTCTACCTTTAAAACGGTTTATAGTGAGCCAAGGGAGTCAGGTTAAGTAACTTACGTTTTTACTTAACGTAACAACTTTAAGTTACGTGCTCGTCTCTGAACTGGTAGGTCCGGGGGCCGAAGGCCTCCTTTATATAAGGAGGTATATAAATCTGAAAATGTCATCCCTCAGAGAGGACGTTAAATCGTCGGTACCGTGCTTCTACGATGTCAAGGTACTCGTTTAAAGATTTCTACTCTAAATAGAATTTAGTTTTGCAAAATTTAGGACTCCTAATGTGGAATCAATGAGAGAAGTAATATTTCCTCGAGGAATCAGTATAACTTTGTCAGTCCACAGTCCTTTAAATAAAAAATTGAGAGTCAAATTACCCGTGTTGATTCCACCCCGGGAGTCGTAAACTTTAAATCAGACAAGTTCATTAGAGTAGGGATCTTTAACGAGAACCCAAAGTCGTAAGGGTATAAGATCAACAGCTTTGAGAGAATGCGTGTATACAAGATTTTCCACCTTCCACATGAAAAATAAAGAGTCACGGCTAAGAATGAAACCTGTAATCTTCAATGTCAAAGTTAAGTCTGCTACCAATAAATAACATTTTAAAAACCATTTACCTTCTTTTAATGCACTCTTGTTTCGATGAACCAGCATCAGAAAGCTTGTTAAGACAGATCCGGCAAGAACCGCAATCAGGCAGCTGGCAAGTGTAACATCCACCACACTTCCCTCGCTTCTCAGGCTATAAACAAAATCATTAACACTGTCAATTTTAACATTAATAAACAGTAAAGATGAAATAATGATAGGCTATACCTCTTCACTAGAACCAGAATCATTCTGTTTTGGATAAAAAGTTTCAAGAACATTTCTCACTATTGGTGTGATAGCTGCTAACGCTTTGAGTGATTTTCTTGGTTTTCTTTCCATCTCTTTATTCCATCTAATAACTTTACTGCAACGAACAGAACAACTATTATTGTTAAATATACCAATGAAGAATAAGACAGTTCTTTCTAAAGGTGTATTCTGTGGGTTATTAGTAACCAATGTAGATAAGTAATGCCGGAGTTCTAAGAGACAGTCGGTAACAAGGGGGCAAAGGCAGCCCATACAGGATATCCTTAGGTTGTCCTGCATGCCCCGTCGCTGGACTTGTATTCGTGGTGGTAGTGGTTCCTCACTCAGGTTTGGTAAACTCTCGAGGAAGTCGCAGGATGAGAAGCAATATCCTCTCGGGAGTAACAAGAGGGAACTAGACCCTCAACCCTTTGTAGGGTAAAAAGCTAAAGAAATGGTCTCCACATATAAAAATTTAATGCTATAAACAACGCGTTTCGAACGCGTAGTGTTCTTCCTCAGGCATTAACTAAGGGTGAGTGTCGAACACTACGTGTTCGAAACGCGTTGTTTATACCATTAAATTTTTATATGTGGAGACCATTTCTTTAGCTTTTTACTCTTCAATGAGTAAATACCACATAATAAGTGATTGCACTACGTTAGAACCTCAACCCTTACCATTGGCTAAGGACCATCAGTTGGCAACTGGATTTGAAAACTGGTACTAACTCAGATGAGGTCTGATCCGAGTTAACGGGCATTTCCCTTCCGGGGGAAACAAATCCTACTGGACACTAAGATAGTCCTAAAACCGACGACTTAGTAGAAGTTCGCCATCTCTTTTCTGATATAATCCATTGGAATTATTTTATTAAAGTTTTATTGACTAATAGTTAATAGAAATATGTTTGGTTCATTTTTCTTATCTATATTATGGCATTTACCTATTAATAAAGGTAACTCCTTCATAGTACAAGCTACTTCATATATGAAATGGTTAGGCGTGGGTTCATTTGTTCGATCTATATTAAAACACTTACCTATTATTGAAGGTAACTCCTCCGTAGTGAACAAGAGTTCTCATGCATGACGTTGTTATGAGGGGGAGCTCGTATTCATTAGCAATTTCAGCATCAAGACTTGCTACCTGCTCACAGATGAACTGAGAATGTTTCAAAAGAGTTTCTTCAGTTAACTTGTTCTTTTCTTCTTCAGGTATATATGTCTGCTGCTTAAAAATTGATTTATTAGAACTGAATAATCTCAAAGTTTTCTCAGTAGAAAGGTTAAATACCTGAATTTCATTAAGAAGATCTTCATAGGATGGATTATTTTTCTCATGTAAAAATGGAATAATAATTTGCAATAAACATATCTTTTCTTTTACAGATTCCATTAGGGAAGCATAATTAGGGCTAGGTTCCATTAAATAGTATTCTCCAAGCTGAGTTGAGAAGCCAATGGAAAACTCCCCACTATTGTTATCTTCAAATAACCACCATTCTTTTATAGGGCCAGCAATCATGACTGGAATGCCTCCTGGAATCAAACAGACAACTTGTAAAAGCACGAAGAACTCGACAAGAGTGCGTAAAGATAGCAAACAGATAATAGCAAACAGTGCAAAGATAATAAGAAAATTAAAAAAAAAAATGTTTCCACACAGAAGAATGTCTTGTGTGGAGACTTCTTAATAAATTTTAACAATCTTAGTGTGGAATTATTAACAAATATTTTAATCGTTAAACCATTATGAACAAGTTTCCATAAGAAGTGGTTTTCTCATCAAAAACAAAACATTTATGGCAACACTTGTCAACTTTTTTTGTTTTTCTAGAGAGAACAAGTTGGTTTTTTTTTGATAATCTCGTTTTCCAAGTGTTTTTTGTATAATTCTCCAAATATCTATTCTATAATATGTAATTCCATAATATAATTCTCCAAACATTGTTGATTGTTTGATGCACAACAAATAAATAAACAAATTTTATCAATTCTTTTTTAGAAAGACTTGCTAAAAAATCTTAATAATCTTTTGTGAAAAGACTTGCTAACAAATCTTATTAATCTTTTGTGAAAAGACTTGCTAACAAATGTTAATAATCTTTTGTGGAAGGATTAGAACTGCTAACAAATCTTACTAATCTTTTTGTGAAAAGACTTGCTAACAAATCTTAATAATCTTTTGTGGAAAGATTAGAACTGCTAAGATATCTTAACAATCATTCTTATAGAAACTAGTTTCTTTATTATTGAAGAGTTAAAGACTTCAGACTCCACACAAATAAGTTCATAAGAAAACATCTCTGTTCATCTCTGCCTACTAGAGTAGCAGATATACCTACTCTAGTACTCTGAAGGAGTACACAACGCCATGTTGTTGTTTCCCCATAAAGCATATTTGTGCAGAGTATAAGTTTCTTAAAAATTATGAATACTTTACTTAAAACTATACTATACTTTACGGTGTACATACCATACAATACTCATAGCCCAACTAATGAATTAGTTTCTTTAATGTTCCCAATATGAATAAACTCTATACAGTATTCGATCACACAACTATTGTGTTAAGGATGCATAGGGTTACCCGAAGATGATGGTTGGTGGATAACAATAATATCGCTATTGGGTTAGCTCCACTGAGGTTAGTAATATTAGAATTATTAGTAATAATGTCCAAATGAAGATGGGAACCAGATGGACCCAAAACCGGTCGCGCTCTACACAAACTTTACGAGGTGTGACGGACATTATTACTAATAACTCTAACAATAACATCAATCAATAAGAATTTTTTTTTCTTCTACAAACATTGTGAAACACAAGATTATTTGAATAAGTAAAACTATAACATTTTCACTTAAATTCTGTATATAAAACTTTAAATTACACAAAGCACGACACAGAAAAAAGAATAAAAACCACACTTACAGAATTCAATATTTCGAACTGTTGTTCATCGTCAGGAGTAGACTGACTAGAAGAAAGGACGAGGTGAGAGAGATCTCCCCAAGTTGAAGGACGGAGCGCGAAATTCTAGTCTACTCCTGATGATGAACAACAGTTCGAAATATTTAATTCTGTACGTGTGCTATTTATTCTTTTTTCCGTGTCTTGCTTGTGTAATTTAAAGTTTTATAGTCCTTTATTGTTAAAATTCTTAACTTTAGTAATCTGAATATAAATATATATTTAATTACTCGGCGTAAAAACTTAAACAACATTAAACAAATAGATACATGTAACTATATATCAGAAATAAATAATTTGTTTATTTGCTTAAAACGTAGCTAATGTCGTTATTTGAACAAAAAAAACACTAATATAATAACTGTTTTAAGTTGCATCATCCATATGGACTAATTTTGAATATTTGGTAAATACCTTCATCGCTTGGATCGTCTTCATCAATAGATTTGAGATATCCAGAAAAATAAAGAGGAGAATTATTTTCAACCATCCCATTGTCAAATGAACATAAGTGACCTTCAATATCATAAACACTGAAAAAAGAAGTATTGATATTAAATAATACAAGTGAAATGTGATTATTAGTAAAATGGTCATAATTCTTAAAATGATATGAGTTTTAAAATGATATATGTATAATAATATACAGAAAAATAACAATAAAAAAGACATGTATGAATAAATTCTATGCAGTCTTCGATTGTACAACTATTCTGTAAGGCAGAGGTACCCAAAGTGGGTTCCGCGGAACCCAGGGTTTACTTAACGGACTGTCTGCGGTTTCGTGAAAAACATTTAGTAAAAACATTTTTCTAAAAAATTTTTCTTCTGGGTATGGATTTATTCTATATTTCTTGTGAATCATGAAGCCGAATAATGTTTATATCTACATATATCCATAAATGATCAAACCACAATAACAAATGGAAAGGGGTTTTCCCATTTTCTTTTGTGGTTTGATCATTGATTGTTATTTCACGTGTTTATGTGAAATCCTTTTATCGATATATATACCCATAAGTAGAAGTGGTCAAAATTTTATTCATATTTAGGATGAATCACTAGTCAGTTTTTGGAACTATCAGATTCCCGAATTTCCTGCTATTGCAAAAGTACACACATTGTTGCCATTTCCCACTACCTATTTATGTGAAACTGGATTTTAACTTTAAACTGCCATAGAAACCAAATACCGAAGTAGACTTAATCCTGGGGCTAACTTGAGAATCAAACTCTCAACTATAAACCCAAAAATGATTACAGAACAAACTTGGTGTTAAAATTGCTATTAATTCTGTTTTATGTATTATGTACTTTTAGAAAATATAAAAATTAAAATCTTTTAGTTTTGAATTTTTATTCGAAAAATACACATTGCAGTAATATTACTTTTTTAATTGTTTTTAAACCTACATACTATTTAAAAAGGCATATGAAAATATTTATATTATGATTGCATAAAATCATTAGAATCTGGGGTTACTGGGAAAGACACTGGAAAAGGGTTCCACGTCGAAAAAAGTTTGAAAAACTTTGGTGTAAAGAATGCACAGGATTATCGAAGATGCTAATGAAAATGATAAAAACACTTTGCTCTCTAATGACATAAAGTGAAAGGCCTTAGAGCATTTATTTATATTGTTTTCCTTTTTCTTTGTGGTTTAAACTTCATAATTTTATAATGATATAGTACTTAAAATAATAGAAAAGTTTTTAAACGAACAGGTTCTCATGTGCATCAGAGTGTATAAACACTACAACTTCCGAGGACTTCATAAGAAGTCTGGACTAAATTGCACTTGGAAGTCTCAAATATCCCTTGAGTTGATTTGAAAAACAAAAAATAAAAAAAAATAAATTTTACGTGACCTACTATGACTTAATAACTTTATAAGAAGAGAAAGTCATCTGCCAGGTACAATGAGCTTCGAAGTTTGAAAAATCAGGACCTTCCGCAAGATAGAAAAAATATTAAGTATATATTAAAAAAAAAATGAAATTGCGAAATACATTTAATAAACGAAAATAACATCTATTAAACGTGATATTTACAAATATGTAAAAAGATTTCACATAAACACGTGAAATAACAATCAATGATCAAACCACAATATGAAAATGGGAAAACAAGACTAAGATCCTTCAACCGTAACAAGCGGTCTTCGTCAGAGTCAAAAACCCAACTTCTATAACCAGTTGGGTTTTTGACTCTGACGAAGACTGCTTGTTACGGTTGAAAGTAACTGCTTGTTAGTCTTGTTTTCCCATTTTCACATTGTGGTTTGATCATTTACAATTATGTATTTGAAAATTTAAAAAATAATAGTTACATTAACACAAAATATTAAAATTAACATTAGCGTTAAGCATCTGTTCTTTTCTTTACTTTTACATTATTAGTATAATCAATTATTCCTTTCAATTCATTTACTATCCTACTTCGGATTCAATAGCTACCAATGTAAGTTATTTTAATATAGGTTAACTACTGTAATGGATGAAAAAGGATGTTTGTCGATCATAAGAAGTTCGTAATGCAACATATATGCGTTACAAATGCAACAGTGATGTAACAGCGTTGTTTGTATAGGACACTTTGTAGGGCTAAACTGGAATTTATATGTGCTAAGATTAATTATTTTAAATTCTTAAAGAATCGTTTTATCAAATCTATGCTTGTCTTGTAGCCTTGATAGTCTCAGTCGAACAAACATTGAATGCACAAGGAACAGTGTATAACATGTCTTTATTCCTCAAGAGGAAACTAAAAAGTAACTTCGACACTGAACGAGGTCCAATCAGAAAGTAAAGACACTTTCTGAATTTCGTACACTCTGTACACTCTAATTTCAAATTTTTTTTACTTTACTATATGTAAAGTATAGTGATCGTGAAAAAATTCGATCTCGAGATTTTGACGGAATTACATGTTTTGAGGTCCCAGAAGTCGTTTTATGAAGTTTTTACGATGATGTCTGTGTGTGTGGGTGGGTGGGTGGGTGCGTGTGTTAGCATTGCTTGTTACCACGCTACGGTCCAGAATCTTTGATGGATCAAGTTGATATTTTACACAAAAATGGGCCTCATAAAGACGAAGATTCCTATTGTTTGGGAAGAATTATGCATGATGGGAAAGTCACTTTTTTTTGCCAAAAACCGTTTTTTTTAAAACATTTATTTCTCCTAAACTGATAACCCTAGAGTTTTGAAATTTTGACATTATATTTGAGGTTACAAATGGAACAAACGAAAAATATATTCAGAATTTTAAAACAACAGGAAATATTTTTTTTTCAATAAAATGTAAAAATTTTGACTTATAATTCAATCTCAAACCTTGTGAGAGCGATACAAGCCATACTGTTTGACGGACAAGAATGAAACTATGCCTATAAATAGAACATTATGTGTAGAATGAGTTGAGATATTTTTTTTCAAAATTACATTCACTAATGGGGCGTTACAGTCCGATAACTGTTTTCAGAAAATGTTTTTTTGACGCTAAACGGCTGATTAAAATATAATGAAAATTTGACCAAAAATGGAACAAAAAATTAGCAATTCATAAAAAAAAAATCATGAAGTTTCAATTACGAGAAAGAGCAATAACGATATAAAAACTCTTTGTTTACCCTAGACTAAGAGATCACCTGCTATACTTGTCGAATTTTTTGTATTTTTTTACATTGTTTACATTGACTTAGAAATTTTTTGAGCAAATCCACTGAGATAAAATTGATTTTATAAAGGAACAGTTTAAATTGGTTATTTAATTATATGAGATGTAAGAGGAATAATATTGTGCAGGAAAATGATAACACTCACTCAGACAACATTCGAATATATGTTATTTGACAAAGGGGAAGGAAAATGATCTTATTAAATACTAAGAAGATTATTATTATTATTATTATTATTATTTTAAAGATTAAAATTCCCAGTATGATAATTCTATAAAAGACCAAAAATGTAAATGATAATTCATAATCTGAATCTTTCGTTTAGAGATTAATAAATGTAATTATCGTACATCTTTAATTAACAAATCACCTTAAAACAACATTTTCTTCGCAGTTTAAGATGTTTTTCAGAGAAAAAAAGGGTATTTTCCTGTTTTAAATTTAAAAATTTTACTTTAATATTCAATGTAGAAGGATGTCAAGTAAAGTAAGAAATCTACTGGCTGTTTGAACGAAAGCCATTCTCTTGTAGGAGAATAAATCGTTTCAAGAAATGTTCACTTTGGTTTTTCAAAAATGTTATTACTGCTGTAGTTATACTAATTCAATTATTTGCAAATAATAAATTATTTGTGATGTACAAAAATAAGCTTATAAAATGATATGTCCTTCAATCACTATCTGTACTACATCAGGAATGAAAGGCTAATAATTATATCCCATTTAGATGTTTACGTTATGCTTAAATGAGACGTTATGTTTTATATACTCAAGAAATTTGACATTAAGTTACTTATAGTAAAGTAGAGTGTAGGCCACTCCAGATTTTTTAAATCATAGTCTCAATTTTTTTTTTTTTGAGATCATCTAGCCTTTCACATAAAAACACATGCTATATAAACAAATATTGCAAAAAAAAAGTTTATATTAAAATATCACTCTTATTAAAAAAAAACCTCTATCAGTTACCTAAAAAGAGTTACTTTACAAGATGTTCGACTCTTATCTCCAGACACATTATTTCCTGTTGTAGTGGTTTCTCGAAGATACTTTAGAGCGCCTGATTCTTCGACTGCATTACGAGGATGACCATCGAAAAGCTTCAATTCTCCATCCGTAAGTGATTGGAAACAAATACGACATTTCCGTTTAGTCTTTCTTCTTGGACCTTCGAATTTCTCTTTTCTCCAACAAACATTTTCACCTTCTGTTTTCATTCTTTTATTTGGCTTCAGTGATGGACATTTCTCATGAAGATATTCCTTTCCTCTTTTATCATGTGATTTTTTTGATTTACAGCAGGAACAGTTGCCATTCTTTAAAGCATATTTCCCACTATGAAGTTCTGTAAAAATAAAACATTTAATACACTTGATCGAACTCTGATACTTTTTAATTACAGAAAGTCCATAAGAGCATTTAATCAAGCACAAGAAAACACCAAAAAAAAAAGCAAGAGTCTTGGATTGCTTTTCAATTAACTTATCTTCCTGATGACGAAGGATGTCGAAGTTTTCTTTACTACTAACTCCGACCTATTGCTATCTTACACCTACTAGCTACAACTGTTCGATTCGGATCGTTTCCACAACTGTTTTATATATATGGATATATCAATGATCAAACCACAATATGAAATGGGAAAACAAGACTAAGATCTTTCAACCGTAACAAGCGGTCTTCGTCCGAGTCAAAAAACCAACTGATTGGGTTTTTGACATCAGTTGCATTTTTTCCCCATTTCATATTGTGGTTTGATCATTGATATATATATATATATATATATATATATATATATATATATATATATATATAAAACTAAAGTTTATCGGGACTCGGTCAGTTCTTCAGGTTCAAATTAAACTCTCATTGCCAACGTTTCGGTCTTTATTTAAAACCTTTTTCATAGGCAGAAGTATAAATTTGGAAACAAAAAAACTAAGTATTACATTACAAATTATTTTACAAAGAAAAATAGTATGTGGATTTTAACAACTATAGACTGAATGAACACATGACAATTGAATGTCATTTAGTATCATTTACAGATAGTAATTTGTTGAATAGGCTTGTTAATAATAAGGGGGAGGAAAAAGATAGTTGTGTATATAGGATACCTTGTACTGATTGCCAAATGTCTTATATTGGACAGACGAGTAAAGGTCTCTTTACAAGAGTAAAACAACACCAATTTTCGATCAGACGGGAAGATTAAAGAGTGCTTTGTTCTTACATAAATTGGAGTGAAGCAAAGGAATTAATTTTTGTGCCTTCAGAAAGGAGGAAAAATATTATTGAAAGTGCACTCATAAAGAACGTCTATGGAAATTTAATGAACATTAGTCCGGGACTTTACAAACTAGATGAAATTTTATTAAAAGCAGATCAAGGCTCCTTCAAGTTTAGGAACATTAAATTTTCAGACAGGGATGCCAGCAATCTTGAAGACTTCAACAGTCAGGTTAACTTGTTATTATGTTGTTTTTTTTTTTTTTTTGGTTGTTTCATTTTAGCACTCTGATGATGTGACGAAAGGCCTTAGAGCATTATAATTAATATATATTGTTTATTGTGGTATTTAATTCATATATATACTTTTTTGTTAGAAATACGATCCAAAACGGACAAAAATAGTTCAATATAGACAAAGAAACATAGAGAAATCAAAAGAACACACTCACAGTCTCTAATTTTCGGTTTGAACCGTCTTCATTTGGAACCAACCAACGGTTGGTCTCCAACCGTCTCTGAACCAGTGCGCTTGGTTTCCCTCTCTTATCTCTACTGAAGACGGTTCAAACCGAAAATTAGAGACTGTAAGTATGTTCTTTTGATTTCTCTATGTTTCTTTGTCTATATTGAACTATATATATATTTTGTAAACAGGAAAACGATCCAAAAGGACAACAAACGATTTACGATGAATCACAAACACAGAACTAAGGAACAAACACACTTACTGTCTCTAATTTTCGGTTGAACCGTCATCAGGAGAGTTGGAAAGGGGACACCAAGTGCACTTGTGTGCTTTTACTATATATATATAGTAATTAAATGAAACTGTCCAGCGGACTTTTAAATAAAAACGAATTAAAACGAAGGTAGCACACAGATAGACAAAGGAATAACCCACTTCTATAAACACTTTTTCTTCTTCTCGGAATTTGGTCAGGGTAAATATATGTAATCACCTTGTTACCAACGTTTCGTCTTTATTTTAAGACATCCTCAGGGCTATAAACTAACAAAAAAAAAACAATAAACAATGGACATTTGTCATTTCTACTTTAGAAACATTATAACAAATTGAAAAAACTTAGAAGAAGCTAGCCTTGAGTAAGTTTTTTCAATTTGTTATGATGTTTAAAGTAGAAATGACAAATGTCCATTGTTTATTGTTTTTTTTTTGTTAGTTTATAGCCCTGAGGATGTCTTAAAATAAAGACGAAACGTTGGCAAAAAGGTGATTCCATATATTTACCCTGACCAAATTCCGAGAAGAAAAAGTATACATATATATATATATATATTAGTTACCTATATGTAATAAGATTACATATTAAACAAGAGAAATAAATATTAACGTCTAAATCACAAGAGCAAAGATAGTGAACGACCATGAGACCTTCCGGTAGGCCACCGGGTATTTTAAAACGAAAAAATGTAAAGAAAGTTGAAATAAGACTCCATTTAACGTATGCAGTAAAATTCTCTGTTCACAAGAGAGTTAAAACATTTTTATTTTGATAAATAAAAAAAAAATCTCATTTATTTATATAAGCTCTATACATTAATAGTTTTTTTTACCTTTGTAATTCTCAAATTTCATTCTTGCTTTTGTAGTAGAAGGTGTCAATCTCTGTCTACTCCTTGAACTTGAAGGACTGTTAAGAATACAACAATGTTCTTTGGGAGGATCTTGACAGATATTCTCCTGTACTTTTAGTCGATCTTCATCAGACTGCTCGAAATCTCCAACAACATCTTTTGAAATATGAATTGAGAAAGCGTTATTTACAGTAGTCATTGTTAATAACTTAGAATTAAGCAAGCAATTTAGATTGTCCATAATGAAAATAAGTGCTTAATAATATTATGATAATAATATATTATCATAATATATCTACATTATAATAATTTATATTAAGAAGACCTTAATTATCTGTTTTCCTAATTTATTTATGTAGATTATAATAATATATCTGCACTTTCCATCTGTACAACAGCACGAAAGGTGAAACCTTATAAGTGTGTTCACAGAAGGGGTACTTGAGGATTTTGGTCATAAAAATTCAATTCCTGATAATATGCCTGTTTCGCCAAAAGTTGTTTGGCATTTTCAAGGCTAAAAAAAAAAATGTATTTACGACATAAGTAAAGCAAGACAAATACATCCACGGAATACCAACCAAACAAACAAAAATGTTGTTTTATTTGTCGTTAATAAATTGTTTTTTAGCCTTGAAAATGCCAAATAACTTTTGGCGAAACATAGGCATATAATCAAGAGTTGAATTTTTATGACAAAAATCCTCAAGAACCCCTTCTGTAAACTTGAAAAATCAGTGGTCGAGAAGCTATATCAATAT
This sequence comes from Hermatobates lingyangjiaoensis, assembly GCA_026182355.1. Taxonomy (NCBI): domain Eukaryota; kingdom Metazoa; phylum Arthropoda; class Insecta; order Hemiptera; family Hermatobatidae; genus Hermatobates; species Hermatobates lingyangjiaoensis. The sequence goes on along the minus strand of JAPFBL010000034.1, from coordinate 184,075 downwards.
CTTATAAGTGTAGGCGTTATAAGCAATAACAACAACAATAAATATGACATTTTCTAAAATATAATGCATTATATGTCATATTCAAATCATACCATAACAAATAATTAAAATTGAGATAATATATTATTTATTAGAGAGTTTACACAAAAGTTTAATAAAGATTTTCAATTGAAGAGAGTAAGTCAATTGTGAGAACTCGATATATATATATATATGCAGTCATATATTATTCAGAACATCGAATTTAGCTTTCTTTCTTATTATTTTCAAGTATATTCGCAAACCGGTACAATAATTTACATAATTCATTGTGATTATTCATACGAAATAAACTTCATACGGAAATCCTGATAAGTAGTTAACATTCTCACACCTTATATTACACTTTGTTATATAATTTTACAACCATTTTATTATTTAACAAATTTGTCAAAATTAAACAACAAAAAAATCATAAACGGTAATTATACTTTATCTCTTATCTAAAATTTCAATTATGGATACTCAAATTGTTGAATAAATATTCCTTTATAACTTAAAGTCATAAACACATAGAAAAAGATGCCGTGAAAGCTAACAACAACAATATCCAAATATAACTTTAACAACAACGATAAAGACCAATAAAACATGAACTAACAAGTATTGAAAAAAATGTAATACATTGCTTTCAACAAATTGATGCGCTCACAGGTTAAAGGCATCATTATCGTAAGTTCTTTGAACAAGAGGTAGTTTGTACGAATTACAGATATAAATTTCCTTCCAACAAACAAACTAGAAGGAAAAGTCTAGTTTTCGTGTCTTGTACATCTTCCAAAGTGAAACTTAAGACTTTTAAGTCACTGAAACCTGTGTTATAACTAGCTGACCCCACAAACTTCGTACCACCTACTGTTAGTAAATGTCCTGTTACGTTTAGTTTTTTTAACATACATGTCATGTACATTTATGCTTAGTACAAATTACTAAGTATATTTTACTTAAGTAATATTTTTCCTAAAATATCTGCAAAAGGTAACTCAAAAACATCAGATAATTGATCCCATGATATATTAAACTATTTGAAATTGATGGTTTAAAAAAACTCGATATACAAAATATTCTGCCAATATATTTTTTTACAGCGCTTCTAAATATACATTTTTTTGTTTTCCTATCTGGTGCAAGAACAAATAAATTTGATGGTTTTCCAACTCGTCAATACCCAACGCACAGGTGTCCATGGATTTATCAAATTTAATCCACATACTTGCAATGATTGTCCCTGTGCTTTGTTAATGGTCATGGCAAAGGCTAGTCGTACAGGAAACTGTAGACGTTTGAATTCAAATGGTGGTATCCGTTGGTGTCATAGGAATGCGTGGTAGTAGTACATGTTCCCCTTGGTGTTTTGCATTTAAAATGGTTACTTCAATTATGTTATTCATTAATTTTTTTACTGATAGCCTAGTCCCACTGTATAATCGTGGTGTGTTTATATTTCATTATAAACTGAAATTTTATATTGAAGGGTGAACTTATGTTTTATTTAATTAGTCAAACACTTGTTTGATAACCATCCATCACACCAAGGAATGCATCAGAAAATATATGTTTGATTGGGGTTATTTTTTTACATTCAACCATTTTATTGCTCCAACACATCATCTTAACTTATTAGAACATTTCAATTTTTTTTTTAAATAATATTTTTCAAATAAACCTCTAAATAAAAATTTTATTTCATTTAAAAACTGTCCAAGGCAATGTAAACAATGTAAATAAATGCAAACAAATCCAACCAGGGCTGATGATTCATTATTCCAAAACAAAATTTCAGTTTTTATAATTTGTTTGGGAGCATTTAGAACCCTAACTCTGATTTAAAAAAAAAGTTACATAAACCTTCCCGTAGATATACCTAGTAATTTATCAAATTTTTACGACGATTGGATATATGGTTTTTGAATCTATCTGATACAGATAGACACACATTCATTTCTATATATGTATATAGATATAAAGATTTCAAATAAACACGCGTGAAATAACAATCGATGATCAAACCACAATATGAAATGGGAAAACAAGACTAAGATCTTTCAACCCTAACAAGTGGTTTTAGTCAAAAACCCAACTCTGACGAAGACCGCTTGTTACGGTTGAAAGATCTTAGTCTTGTTTTCCCATTTCACATTGTGGTTTGATCATTGATATACACAGATATATTCATAATTTCAAAATTGATTGAATAGTTTCACTATCCTACATTGTAATCGTAGACATCAGATACAACTGAATAGAAATGCAATGTCAGACACAACCAATATATTTAATTTGTTCAATTAAAAAATTCTTCAATACTTCATTTATTAAAAACACTTGAATGCCGCGTTTTTTTCAAATAAAAAATTATTATGCAAAAAGAAATCATTTAATTTTCTTAAGTCGACACGAAAATTAATAAATTTTTGGTTAGAATCAATTATATGGTTCTTCATGAGGTAACTTTCCAAGTTGAAGTTGCTAAGAAGAAAATAGTTGACGAATAAAAGATTTAGAGAAGTATAAATTAAGATATCAGAAAAAAAAACAGTATAATTACCAATTGGGGGGCTGATAGGACGAAAATCGTTTGATGAATGAGTATTATTTTCTGGCGAGTTTAATAAATCTGTATTCAAACTGTTGTCATTCTTCTCTGGTGTACCTTACAATAATAAAAATATTCCATAAGAAAAAGAACAAGGAGATAAGATTACTATGTATTTGGCAATATTACCATTTATACTGGCTGATTGGGTATCTGACTCATAACTCAGATTAGGAGGAAAATCAGTCGACTTCTCCCTTTCTGGACAATTTTCTAATAATATGAATGAAGAATCAGTTGCTCCATCAGAAAAAACCTCTGACGATCCCACTTTTGTATAATTTTCACATGCTAAGTTAGGCAAATTAAAACGCTTCATAATATTAATCATTTTGTCATAAAATATATTCTGAAAGATAAAAAAATTATATACATCATATATAAAAAGATTTCACATAAACACGTGAAATAACAATCAATGATCAAACCACAATATGAAAAATGGGAAAACAAGACTAAGATCTTTCAACCGTAACAAGCGGTCTTCGTCATAGTAAAAAACACAACAGTTGGGTTTTTGACTCTGATGAAGACTGCTTGTTACGGTTGAAAGATCTTAGTCTTGTTTTCCCATTTTCATATTATGGTTTGATCATACATCATATATCACAAGATTTTTAACAAAGAAAAAAAATTAGATATCAATTAACGAATGGTTATCAACAATTTATGTCTAAGAAATGGTAAAAAAAATATTTCATTTTAAATTATTTTTGAATGGGAAATGTTATGTTCAGAAAAATGTTAAGTAAAGATATTATGCATTTTTAAACTTAAACATATAAAAAAGCATTGAAAACATTAAAAAACATATAAAACTTTTAAGCATTGAAATATTAAACAATAAATTCAATACTCACTTCGTCTTTGTTAATACTTAAACTTTTTTGTAATGAGTCAGCTTCATCTAAAGTTGATTTATCTACATGGAATTTTAATATATTCCATTTTTTAAAAAAGTATCCCTTTTTCGTTAAGTAACCTTCGTTGAAGTCATTTTCTATTTCCAAAAGTCTGCAAAATAATAATAATTGAATAATTTCCAAATTATATGTATAACTTAAATTATATGTATTGAAACTATTTACAAAGGACAAGAAAAAAAGACTGTTCAAAATTCACATCTAAATTTCGATATCTGTTGTTATCAGAAGTGATCTTTTTACTTGGCAAGCAGGACATTTATTGTCCTTGCGGACCGTTACAGAGATAAAAATATAAAACGCAATAGAAGGAGTAAATTTCCAAATGGAACTAAGACTCTTTTAACTGTAACGGTCCTTGACGGAATCACAATATAAACCACTGTTGATTGAAAGATCCTTTCCTCATTTTAGAAAATCATACGCTTATACCTTGATTTTGTTCTTATCATTTCTTTCAGTGATATCATAAGGTATATTGTATTATTAGTCTTAAGACTACCTTAGATAATATGGTTATTGGATTATAGTGAATGAATCTTTACAGTAAGGAAAATACAATAAATAACATAAATATAAAACAATTTTGATGTTTTGAAATCACTTGAATTCATATGTGAAAACTTTTTTGATGTCTAGATATTGGTGGGTGAATGTCATCCCAACTTTTGATAACACGCTACATGTCACATATGTGTTCTAAATTTCACAGATATAAAGTATTAGTGTAGAAAAAAAGTTATTGATTTTGGATGATATTCGATAATGGGAAAGGTATTTCACATCAAGAAAAGTACTACTTTCTTTAACCATTCTTCTAGTCATATTAAAAACATTAAATAATTAATTATAGAAAACTTCATTTGTAGTTAATTTATCATGAAAATCTTGAAAGATCTTTTTCAGATATCTTATTCTTAGCAAAAATTATAATTGTTGGTGTTTATATTACTACTAAATGAATAATTTTCTACTTTATTCCATTTAACAGAATGAACTGAAAATAATCAACATTAAGAAATATCCGTAGTTTATAATTAACTTTAATAACATTTTATAGCGTCGCAAGTGATAACCAAAACATAATTAACTACTTATTGCAACGCCAAAGTAATGTGATCTGATTACCATTTCACTTCATTTAATGATTCCATTTATGCTATATTTCAATAAGTGTTCCTAATTCTACTCATTATCATCATAACTAGTTTGATATTATGATTGGTCATTTATTCTATATAAATGATTTGCTTCTAGTAAAGATAAGTGCAATGTTCACTCCAGATTTTTATAACTGAAGGTGAACTTCAGCTATATAATAATTGAAGCCTGGAATTTCTTTTTTATACAGATATGAAGCCTAACTACTACACAACTACTAACTACGACACTACAGATAAATATCCATATAATTGGAAAACCATTATATGGATGAAGTTTAAGGTTAACCGAATGGATTAATTATAATAAAACGTTGTCAATTAGGATTATCAAATTATCCTAATAGTTACTTTTTAATATAAAAGAATGTTTGCATAGTAAAAAATAGAAGCCCTGGAATGCCAAAACAAAATAATTACCTATACAGATGTGACAAAGATTTAAAAATGAAAGTTAGATACCTTAGCAAGACGATTATTTTATTTAAGCTTAAGATAATTATACCATAATATTTACTTTTCTAATCATTACTACCATGGAACTCACTATTATAGAAAAAAAAATATATTTAAAGCCATTTAAAACTTCATTTCATTTAGAGATAATTGAACGTAACTTTCGCATATCCTTACTGCAAATAAGAATTATAGACATACTTTTCGTTCTTAGCAACCAATGAACTCTATAGTATTCAAAATAAAATCACGTCTGAATCAAAATTTATTGCCAAAAATCAAACTAGAAATAATTCATCAGTAGTATGTCAAAGCCTGAGGAGAATTTGGAATCATTGACAGAATATATGAGATACCATACTTATTAGATAAAATGATAAATATTGATACAAATAATAACCTTTCAGCAGATTCCCTGAGATCGGATACAACTGTAAATGACATAATATTAAAACTAATCAGCACAAATTATTTAATTCCCCATTCGGCGTCTACCAAAATACTGCTTATCACAGTTTTCAAATTGAAGACTGTCTTTTATCTTTTCCCGCCGTAGATATTACAGATAATTGTTTCTAAATTTTTATTTATAATATGCAGAAAAAATATATTAATAGCATTTACTTAATTTTTAAAAATGTATCTATATTATTTGACTCAAGCATGTATAAACTTAATATAAGTAATTTACTAAAAGTATAAATATCTAGTTACTCGGGCCATCAGATTCTACGTATGATTATTGATTACGTGACTGCAGTCACGTCTGTTGCTAGAGAACAGCTGTAAATGTTAGAAAGCAAAGAGAAGTTTCTTCCCCGTCCTAAATTACCTATTTTAAAACAAATTCAACAGGATTTCGAAAATGTAATTGATGAAGAAGATCCGATTCTGAATTTATTGGAAGGTGAAGCCCTAAACTTTATTACTAAACAATTGCAGGAATACTTTTACTTTTTCTGATTTTGTTATCAGTAAGCTGAATTATTATTTATTTTTAAATACTTTTGCAATTCGTATTGGATTTGGGGGCTTGTCCAAAGATTTGTGTGTAGTATTAAATTTTAGTCTTCTAGAACATTTTATTTAAGTCTTAAATAACCCGGAAAATTTCCCAGGTTATCAGAAACCATTGATGTTCATAAATTAGAAATTTCTCCCATCAATTGTAAAATGACTTAAATATACTGTCGAAATTATAGTTTGTGTTTCAGTGATGAGAAACATAACTCATAATTTCTTATCATTCAGTTAATTTTTCTCATGTACATATTATGTTGTTTATTTTTATGCGTTTAACGAAGTGAGACAGGGTTAAAAGTTTCCTTTTAAAAATTATATTTTTTTTTGGTTCTTTTGAAATTTTGAAATCTTTTAGATTTCAGTAATCCTGAAGAACCTACTGAAAAGGAAGAAAGCCTTAAAAATGCAAGAAACATTGTTCAGGATTATAAAGAATTGGCCCACTTAAAATCAGAATTGGAATCAGTGCTCAAGACGCTGTCTTCTACTGCAACATGTCTCGATGAAATGTCATTACGCCTACTTAGTTTGTCCTGTGATATTAAATCTTCACTGGAGGAACAACATTGATTGGCTTCTTGTGAATAACTACCAATAGGTGCTCAAATAAAAATTTTTTTACTTTCATATAAAAATTATATTATTAAAATTCTTGTAAATAAATTGATATTTTAGTCATTTGTTAAATATGTTCCTAAATTATCTATTTTATCACTAGTATGAGTCCATTCCAGTTTTTTAACCTATATTGGAGTAATGGACAACTAACAATATTTAAAAGATTTTTTTTCTAATATTCATTTTTTGTGAAGTAATGAAAATTCAAATAGAACAAAAATGAAATGCATTACAATAGTAGATTTAAGGAAGAAAGATGTTTTTACACTCCATGCCCCTTACAAATTACGTGTTATTCAATGCACAAGGTGTTTTACAATAATAATTCCATAATGAATCATACAAAAAAGTTTTAGTACTTTGAAAGACCAAGTAGACAAAACTATATAAAGGAAAATAATAAAAATTAAAGTTTAATAAAAGAATAGTCATTACTATAATGTGACTTAATTTTACTATATAAATATTAACAAGATGAATATTTAATAATTTGATATGGCATCATTTAATATATTTTAGCAGATTATTCGGCTGATGCTATGTGTGCTAAAAAAGCAACTGATCTCTTAGTAGTACGTATGTTCCTATTTATTTTTTGTTATTAACTTTATGTCACCTTAAGGGTATGATACAATAACATGTTTGCTACTTATAATTATTGTATTACAATTATATTTTACAACAAAATGATAAATACAGTGGAACTAAACGATGCATTAGAGGTTATGTTAGACCAGGGGTTCTCAACCTTTGTTGGACCCCCTAAAAGCTACTTGTGGACCCCCACTCCCCCCGGATACTTAAAAAACATAATTATACAAATTTATAAATAAATATTTGTTTTTAGGTAAATGAATATCGTTAATTATGAAATAATTTCATTACATCTACAACGCATGCCGAAATACAAAAATGTTTTTAAAACAATAACAAAATATTTCTTTATTAACATTTTATAAAGTACCCTGAAATAAATTGTAACAGAATCAATTTTGATTGTACCATAAAGAGAAGTGCAATAGAAAATTTTAAAACATTGGAACATTTTAACATACTGACGAGGATATTAGGCCTTATATTTTAATTATGTTTGAATATTGTACGGCCAAAGCTTACTACGCTTTGATTTATTTTTGGTTTGCTGATAAATTCATTTAAACTTAACATAGAGCTCTAACCGCGAGTCATGGACCTTCAGAATACTACTTTCCCCATGGACCCCCAGTAATCCTCTGTGGACCCCGTTGAGAACCACTGTGTTAGACAGTATTCCTCTCGATGATGCTGAGTATGGCAACTCAAATAGCCAGATTAGGGGCACCAAACTACAGAGAGTTCGACCTCTGGTGCCAACGATTTACCTATCTCATTTATAGGAATTAAAAAAAAATAATTGAATCATTGAAGCTTAAGAAAATCCCCGGAAACGATGGTTACAATCAAACAATTTTTCATCAAATATTTTGTAAAATACTCCAATATATAAGAAATGCTTGAATCAGAATACCAGAGTTACGGAAATAGTTTATTATTTCTATAGTAAAACTAGGAAAAGAAAGTTCTAAAACTGATGATAAATACTGTCTAATAAACTTGCTGTTTATCCGCGGCAAGGTCATAAATAGAAATATACACCACTTGGAAACGATATGGTTAGTGGTAGACAGGTGGACTTCATTGCTCTGCGAGGTCTGTAGATCAGTGGTTTCCAAACTTGATGTTACTATGCCTCCCTTAAAAATATTTAATCATTTGGTCCCCCCCCCCTCTGAAGATTTTATAAAATAAAAACACAAAAATGTTTACTCTTATAAAATTTATTCATACAAACTAATGGAAAACGATATTTTATTATTTTGTGTGTATTAACATAAAGTTTATCAAATCTTGGTGTTTGTGACGATATAGCTACTCGTAGCCTTTTTTTTTTCTAAACCTATACGAGCTCGATATTTGGATTATATTGCAGCAAAGGCAGAAAATAATTTTTTTACATAGAAAACTTAAGCAGTAATTTGAAAAATTGTTCACTGTGACTAATTTTCGCGGCTCCCTTTAGACTAGTCCGCACCTCCCAGTTTGGAAAACGCTGCTGTAGATACTTTGCTGTTAGTAAATGACTATGTTGAGAGTATGTTAAGCAGTCAGCAAATCGCACTCCCAATGTTGCTTGATTTTAAGGGTGCTTTTGATGATGCATGCTTATTCGCTTTTCTTATACAATTACAAAACTTTAACTGCCCTCTCAATTTATAACTTCTAACCAAAAAATTGTATTGACAATTAATAAAGAGATTCAACAATTAAGACCCAAAATTCTGACTTTGAGCAGGAAAGTATCTTGAGGCTGTTCCCAAGGATCTTAATGTGCGCCGGGATTTTGAATTCTACAATATGACTTACTGGCAAAAGAGGTAAGCCAGATAATACTAAAAGTCTCTCTTACCAGATTCCTACAAAATCAAGTATCGATCTTGAATTCCAGCAGCAAAGCATTCTGGCCTGGGAACAAACCTGAAGAAGAACTGCTAGTCGTTCTTTAACCAAAGAATTCTTTTAATCAGTAAAAGATCGGTGAGAAGCATAATTTAAAACTAAATTACAAACTAACCCGTTTTATCAGACCATGGGAATAATAAGAAACATACCGTTTCCACTTGGTAACCTATCCAGTGTGCTCTTGTATATGTTTTAAGTACAGAGGTGATACAAATTAGTAAGTAACTTTATACCATGAAAATTACTTTATATGTCAAACCTGAATTGTAAACATTTTACTTGATGGTTAAGTGCATGTAATACTTACTGAGAGAGACGAGTGGTGACTGCCAGACTTTTCAAAAACAATTTTTTTTTTCTCTTTGCTCTCGACTTCTTAGTTCCTTTTTTATTTGTCTCCTTTGCGGCAGCACTGCTTTAGCCCTCACCCAGTGAGTTCTTTAGTTGACTGTCCGTCCCTCCGTCAATTCACTTCTACTCCTGAGGACGACCGCCATTACGGTCGAAATATTGAAAAGTGAGTCTTTGTTGTGTCACTGCTTATTTTAATTATATATATATATATACATATATATATATACGAGTTCAAAGTTCAAGAAGAGTAACACACAGAGTAGGAAACACACTTACAGACTCAAATTTTCGGGTAATCCGTCTTCAGGAGAAGGAGAAAAGGGAAAGAGAGACCAAGCACGTTGTAGACGTAACGGCAAGTAACCCTTGCGTCTACAACGTGCTTGATCTCCATTTCTCTTTTCTCTTGAAGACGGATTACCCGAAAATTTGAGTCTGTAAGTGTTTTTCCTTACTCTATGTGTTACTCTTCTTGAATTTTGAACTCGTATTGTGTCCAGTTTGGACCGTGTTTCGTTTAATTAAGTGAATATATATATATATATATATATATATATATATATATATATATATACGAGTTCGAGATTAACAAAGAGCAACACACAAAGTAGGGAAACACACTTACAGACTCAAATTTTCGGGTAATCCGTCTTCAGGAGAAAAGAGAATGGGAGACCAAGCACGTTGTAGGCGCAACGGCAAGTAACCAACCCGGCAACCGCCAGTGCTGTCAACCGTACCCGGTCTTAAAGTATAAAATTAGGAGAAGATATAAACAGAAGCTCAGATAAGCAGTACTGGTTGGGTAAAACTATAAGTAGGTGAAAAATTATAAACAATATAAGATAAAAACAAACTATAAGAAACAAAAATAATGATAGAGAAAAGAAGAAAAAATAAATAAATAAATAAAAATAAATACAATACAAAAAACTTGCATTGGTTGTTTTAGTAAATAAAAGATGGAGACTGAATAAAAGGGTAAGTATGGGAAACTAGTTAAGAATAAGAATTTAGAAAAATAAAATAGGATAAAACAAACTAGTAGTAAGTGAAGAAGACAAAATAGATATACACAAAAATACGAAAGAGGAAAAAAGAAATAAGTACTAGAGAATAAAGAATACTGGAAAAAAGTACAAAAAAAAAATGAAAAAAATGTACAAAAAAATTATCTTTTAAGGTTAAGTCCAGGTGCACTGCGCGCCCCGAGCAACCAGATGTGAGCCTCCTCAGAGGCTCTAAGGGTCACGGTATTATCACCAGGGGGAATCTGACGCAGAATCTGCACACTGAAGCAGTCGTTAAAAGACAGACCGTGGGATTTGGCGTGTATGGCGACAGGTAAATTGGAGTTGTTGTTAACGGATGCTCTATGACCGTTCATACGGAGGCTGAGCTTGTTAGAGGACAGTCCTACGTAGAACGCATCACAACGAGTACAGTCCAATTTGTAAACACAATTTTTGGATGTACATGAGCAGTCCTTAGCAACAGGGAAGGACTGGTTATGGGAAGATGGAGTGAAGTGTGAAAGGGGGTTGAGAAGCGGACAGGTCAGGCACCCCCGCCTTTCGCAACTCTTAGCGCCCACAGACGGGTGGTTGACGCGCCTGGACGTAAAGTCTCTGTGGGAAAAGAGGTTGCCAAGGTTGGGGGAACGTCTATATGAGAGGCGGGGTTGGCTGGGGAAAATAGTTTTACGTGGAAGGAGAAGAGGATAGGATGGGGAACAGATCTTTGATAATGCGTTTGAGTTTGTGTATACCGGGGAAGAAGGTAGTAACAAGGAGGGGAGACTCATTCACCGGGGAAGTGGAGACGGAAGGAGGGTTGACGGATAAATTCGCAGGGATCAGTCTTCTTTCCAGTAACGATGGCGGATAACCACGCTCCAGGAACTTGGTTCTGAGGGAGTTGAGGTGCAGGTTCTTCTGCTGGAGTCGGTTGCAAATACGGTGGATTCGGATGGATAAGGATCTGGGGATAGATTTCTTTATGTGGGGAGGGTGACAACTATTAAAGTGGAGGTACTGGTGTGGGTTTGAGGGTTTAGAGTGAACGGAGGTAATGAGGTTGTTGCCCTGGAGGGTAATGTCGATGCCAAGAAAGGTCATAGAGGTGGCTGAAACGTTGTGGGTATAAGAAACAGAAGTGCAGAAAGTTCTAAAATTCAGAAGGAAGGAGTCAAGTTCGGAACTACCGTGGGGCCAGATGAAAAATATATCGTCAATGAAACGGGTGTAAAATAAGGGGAGCAAGTGGTAAGAGTGAAGGAAACTATTTTCTAAATGTGCCATAAAAAGATTCGCGAAAGAGGGAGCCATCCTGGTTCCCATGGCAGTTCCTCTGACTTGCAGGTAGAAGTCATCTTTGAAACGGAAGGAATTATGTTTGAGGACAAAGTCAGTTAGGGAGATTATAAAGTCAGTCGAGGGTAAATGGGGGAGAGGTCTGGAAGTGAGGAAGTGTCGTAAGGATTCTAAGCCCTCATCGTGTTTGATAACGGTGTAAAGCGAGGTCACGTCCATCGTCACTAGGAGAATGGGATGGGGGGTGGATGCAGGAAGGGATAGGTTTTTGAGGAGTTCCAGAAAGTGGAATGAGTCTTTACAGTAGGAGGGTTGGAGTCTTACTAAAGGTTGTAGAACTGAGTCTACGAAGGCTGAAATCCTTTCAGTAAGACATTTATAGGATGAAACAATAGGTCTTCCAGTAGGTGGATTGTCGGGCATGTGATAAGGTTTGTGTATTTTGGGGAGGATGTAGAATATGGGACATCGGGGAGTATTGGGGATAAGGAGCTTAAGGTCTTCATCAGTGAGACCCTCTGAATTGGAATAGGAACGGAGCAGGGTGACCAACTTCTTGTGAAAATTAGGTGGGATATATATATATATATATATATATATGATATATATATATATATCAAACGGTCGATATATTATTGAATCTGTTATATATATATATATAATATATATATATATATATATATATATATATATATGTAATTTTTGAGGTTGAGGTCCAATGATTTTTAACTAGTCCTTTTGCCGACGTTTCGACATATATTTATGTCATCTTCAGGGCTACAACATGATTGTTTTACAATTAGCACTACTATTTGGTTATTTATTATATTTTAATATGTACAGTAACTAAGAGGAATTTATTGATAAATCGGTTATTTCGACTATGGATTATTTTTTATATATATTGACATAAGAATGTTATAATTATTCTTTTGCTCTTACAATTATTTCATAAGTATAGAGATCACTATTTGATTACTTTGGAAAATCATTGGACCTCAGCCCTCAAAAAATTACATCATATAAATATTGGGTCAAGAAAACAAATCATGATATATATATATATATATACTCAATAAACGGAAAGACGATCCAAACTGGACACAATAAGAGTTCAAAATCGAAGAGTAACACACAGAGTAAAGAAACACACTTACAAACCGTCTTCAGGAGAAAAGAGAGAGGGAGACCAAGCACGTGGTAGACGCAACGGCGAGTAACCCAGATATATATCTATATAAATAAAATAATGATTTTGTCTGTACATTGCTTAGAACTGACTCATTTCAAGTTTTCTTTACGTTTCATATATTGGAGAAACCGAATCCACCCTTAGAAAAATTTCTGTCAGTTTGTCGGTTTGTCTGTTTGTCCGCAAAACTTTGTCACAGGTAAACTCAGCTACCATAAGACATATAAAGCTGAAACTTTTACAGTAGATTTGTGTAGGTCCATCTTAAAATATACGCTCTGAATTGATTGGAAATTCAACGTAGAAGTGAAGTTATGGACGTTTAAAGCAAAAACGTTTGTCACAAGTAAACTCAGCCACCATAAGACATAGCGAGCTGAAACATTGACACTGGATTTGTGTATGCCTAACTTAAAATATGGGTTCTAAATAGATTATTAATTCAGTACAGAAGCGAAGTTATGGGGCTTTTAGCTGTATTTTCCTAACTTCACAGACAAGTTTGTTTTGAAAATACACAGGTGAAGCAAGTAGGTATTGTTAGTTGATTTTAATTTCATTGGAGCATATGAATATATTGCGTATTTGACATCTTTGAAAAAGTGTTTCCCAGAGTTGAGAATGTACTATCTATTACGAATAAATAGTTTTGTAAACCAGCAATTCTCAACTCTTAATACGAACAGGCAGGAAAAATCAACAAACAAGTTCTTACGCTATATCATACCGAGGAAAAACCTTAGAAGTCAGTAAAGAGATTGGATTAGTGATGAAGAAGCAGTTCATTATCTAATTGAATTTCTTGACTCTGAATTTATTTGTCCTGGACTGCCTGCTCATGAGTAAAAACTTAAAGTAGGAGAACCAATCATGCTGCAATTTAGTAGCAGTAACAAATTTCATGTTACGAAACGTGAGTGCCCCAAAACTGTGCAACGGGACACGACTCTGAGTTCGTGCTCTACACAGATAATAATGCCATAGAGGCGGACATAATGACTGGATGTGGTATTGGGGAGTCTGTGTGTATACCACACATACCATTGATTCCGAGCCACTGTCTGTTTACGTTGAAATGATTGCAAAGTCCGGTCAGAGTCTATTTCGCAATGACATTAACTAAGTCGCAAAGGGAGACTTCATCTAACGCAGGAATACAAGGTAGCGAAACCAAGTTTTTCTCACATGGTCAAATGTAGTTTACTTGCTCAAGGGTCAGAGGTTTCAACTCTTTCTTCTACCATGAACCTGAAGGACAGATAGCTAATGTAGTGTATTTAGAGGCATTTGTTTAACACTGTAGTAATAATGGTATTTTCTACTGTTCTATAATTTCTAATGACATTTTGGAAACCAAAAATGACGATACTTCTGATTCCGTCAAAGACGGGTACGTTTGCTATGTATTATATATAACTATAAACTTTTTTTAATTTAATATTTGCTTAATAAATACACTGGTAATAATGTAAGGTATGGGACCAGAGTAGCCCAGTGGCTTGCGTGATCGCCGATGACAGTAGTGCAAATGTATTATAAATAAATGTAACAAACAAATATTTTTTTGAATTTAAAATGTGGATAATATAAGAAATGGTAATAAAGTAAGGGATCTAGCCAGGGTAGCCAGTAGCTTGCTTGCTCGCCGATAACAGTAGTGCAAATGTATTATAAATAAATACAACAAAAATATTTTTTTTAATATAATATTTGCGTAATATAAACACTGGTAATAAAGTAAGGTATGGAACCAGAGTAGCCCAGTGGCTTGCGTGCTGGCTTTTGACTGGGAGCACGTTAATTAGAACTAACTCATTTCAAGTTTTCTTTACGTTTCATACTTCAGAGTAGCAACATGTACCCTTAGAATAATTTCTGTCTGTCGGTTTGTCCACAAAATATTGCTACCATAAGACATATAAAGCTGAAACATTGATTGTAGATTTGTGTATGTCTAACTTAAAATCTAATCTTTGTATACAGAGGCATTTGTTTAGCACTGTACTAATAATGGTATTTTCTACTATTCTATAACTTCTAATTGTAGTATTAGTATAATACTATAATTGATATTTTGGAATACCAAGTATAATAGAATTTTTGATTCCGTCAAAGACAGGTACGTTTGCTAGTATCACATAAATATATCACATAAACACGTGAAATAACAATCAATGATTAAACCACAATATGAAATAATTTAAGACGGTTGACAGCTAGCGGATAGTTTTTTACTCTTTGTTACTGTACTCATTTGTTTCCCCAAACATCCCTTTCTGGGCATTTGTCCTCTCTTACGCTTTCACCCTTTTAAAATACCACTCTTTCCTCCCCTCTTCTCAACCACTCACCAGATGTTTTTTGCATCTAGTGTATCAGTTGGGTTTTTGACTGTGACGAAGACCGCTTGTTATGGTTGAAAGATCTTAGTCTTGTTTTCCCATTTCATATTGTGGTTTGATCATTGATATATATATATATATATATATATAAACTTTAACACATATGAAAGAACACAGAAAGGTAGTGCAGAACTCACTTCGATATTTCGACATCCGTCGTCATCGGGAAGAAGTGCGAAGTACTCGCGTTAAGAAGCAAACTCAATATATATATATATATATATATGTTTGCCGAGTTGGTTACTTGCCGTTGCGTCTACAACGTGTTTGGTCTCCCATTCTCTTTTCTCCTGAAGACGGATTACCCGAAAATTTGAGTCTGTAAGGTGGTTCCCTACTTTGTTAATCTCGAACTCGTATATATATATATATATATGAGACTTTAAATTACACAAAGCACGACACAGAAAAAAGAATAAAGAGAACACTTACAGAATTCAATATTTCGAACTGTTGTTCGTCATCAGGAGTAGACTAGAAGAGAGGACGAAGTGAGAGAGATCTCCCACGTCGAAGAACGGAGCGCGAATTATATATATATATAAGCTAAGATTAACAAATCCTTAAATAATCATATTCCACAATACATTTTTGATGTTCAAAAAATCAAGTTATAATATATAAATTATATTAATATACATCTAAAATAACGAAAATTGTGTAAATTTTTATCTGTTCGTGTACAAAAATACCTTATTGAGAATAAATAATTTTATTTAAATTACATATATTTCATGCTTTAATACTAATATCCAAGAATATGAACACACATTCATTTATAAAAAGCACCATAACATCTATATACTTTAAATGTAGGAAATAAATTAGTTCTGTTATTGTTTAGAGTTAATGTAGAATGGTTAAGACTGATTTGAAAGGAATGTTTTATAAGTAGGGAGGAATTATTTTTCAAAGATAATTTCATATTGCCTACTCATTTTCATTCATACATTAAAAACTTAACTTCTCAAACTAATTGCATAACACACAAGTTAATAGAAGTATAAGAAAATATCAACAGAAATCACTACTAATCTAAAGATAAATGAGAAAATCAACGATTTATGGCAAAGATAAGAATTTTAATGCCATTGATATTTAATCATTATAATTGCTTCACATATTCTATGGTATTCATAAAAAAAAACACTTTTAGTTACTTGATAGGCACACCACTCAAGGCCATTATAGTATTAGTGTAATGCTAAAATAAATTTGTTATAACAAAATAAATTCCATTATGTTTACGGCTTAAATAAAAAATACTTCTTTTATAAAGTTTAATCACAGTTTGATATATATTTTATTAGGACGGAATAAAATTAAGTTTGATCACATTGAGAAAACAAGGATAATTTGATTGATTAAAAGTAAGACATCTGATGGTAAGGGTCAAATGAAAAGGCTCCTCCGCAGCAAACATCTGAAAAAAAAAAGAAATTATGCAGTT
The DNA here is from genome assembly GCA_026182355.1 of Hermatobates lingyangjiaoensis. Lineage (NCBI taxonomy): Eukaryota > Metazoa > Arthropoda > Insecta > Hemiptera > Hermatobatidae > Hermatobates > Hermatobates lingyangjiaoensis. The sequence continues at coordinate 167,051 of JAPFBL010000034.1, read as the reverse complement.
ACAACTGCTCTCTTCTGTATAGCCATACTACAGACCAACAAGGAGTGGGGGGCAAGTCTGCAAAAGCGATTGCAAGCTAGTCTGGCATCAATAAATTATTCCAAATCCAAGGAATAGCTTGAATGAAGGGGAAAAAGCCTGGAGGGGAGCACCCAGTGCTCTCAGTACGGCTACCCCAGTCTTGTATACATTGGATATAAGGTCCTCAATAAAGACATATTCATTCATTCAGGAATAGTTTAGGACCTAGACAGAAAAACTAAGCTTAGCTTTCAAGTTAACATCTAGCATTTTTATTATAAATCTACCAATTTTAATAAATGAACTAAAAAAATAATTATTGTCATTATTTCATTAATTTAAATATGTTATCCAATATAAAAAAGCAAACTTTTAAAACACAGAACAAAAGTAAACGTGCTAATAATTTTAACAAAAAGAAAAGCAATTAAAGCGTTTCACATTTTCGAAAATTAAATGATGTGTTTTCACATAAAAATGTTCTAAAAGAACAAAGTATTTCGAACACTTATAGTTCATCTTCAAATCTCTAAAATGTATATATAATCAAAGAGAACTTAGAATTACATTACATTATATATATACGACGTGTGTAAATAAAGTAGTGAGACTGGCAACGTCGCTTTCGATCTGGCAACGCTGGAGACGCGTGGCCTTGAGTAGCGTCAGGTGCACGTGTGATGCGCCTCCAGTATGAATCTGAACTCGCCACAGTCATTTGTTTGTCCGTAGCGTTGGTTTTCGTGAAATGGTTTTTTCTTGAGCGTTTTAAAAATGAGTGACCTCAAAGTTGAGCAGCGGTGTGCAATAAAATTTTGCTTCAGACTTGGACATAATGCAACCAAAACTTTTGAAAAACTTCAGGAGGCCTATGGAGAACGTGTTTTATCAAGGGCACAGGTTTTTCGGTGGTTTAAGGAATTTTCAGAAGGAAGAGAGTCGATTGAAGATGAACCACGAAGCGGAAGGCCTTTAAGTGCAAACACCGATGAAAATGTCAACAGAGTACGGAACCTTGTGCGTTCAGATCGACGCTTGACAGTCAGAATGATCGGGGAACAGTTGAATTTGAATCACACCTCCGTTCGACTTCGAAAAAGAGTCCTTCGTGTGCGGCCAAACATCAAAGACAAGTGGGTGTTGCATCACGACAACGCGCCCTGTCACACTGCCATCTCAATAAACGAGTTTTTGGCCAGTAAAAACATTCCTGTTGCTCCTCAGCCTCCTTATTCACCAGACTTGAGTCCTTGTGACTTTTTCCTCTTCCCGAGATTGAAAAATCACCTCAAGGGAACTCATTTCGGGACACTACAAAACATACAAACTGCTGTAACCGACCAGCTGAAGGCCATTCCAGAATCCGAGTTCCAGCAATGCTACAATGATTGGAAGGACCGTCTCCAGCGCTGTGTGGCTTCCGAAGGGAACTATTTTGAAGGTGACAATATCACATTGTAATTATATTTGAATAGAAAATTTAAAAAAAATCAGTCTCACTACTTTATTTACACACCTCGTATATATATATATATATATATTTCACTTAAAATTCGAAAAAACGATCCAAACGACGCAAATCAGTTCAAAAACGAAGGAAAGCAACACACAGAGAAAGAGGCACTTAGTTTATTGAAAGAGTGTCTCTTTCTCTGTGTGTTGTATATATATATATATATAAAATAAATTCAAAACGAAGGAAACACACAGAAAGACACAGACATAACTCACATCGATATTTCGACCATCGTCGTCATCAGGAGGTGTGAAGAGCGAAGAGTCCCGCAGGAAGGCAGGACTCTTCGTTCTTCACACCTCCTGATGACGACGATGGTCGAAATATCGATGTGTTATGTCTGTATCTTTCTGTGTGTTTCCTTCGTTTTGAATTTATTTTATTTAAAAAAGTCCGCTGGACCGTTTCTTTTAATTATATATATACAGAAACTTAAACAAATAGTAAAGAACACAGAAAGTCACTACAGAACTCACTTCGATATTTCGAAGTACTCGCTTTAAAAAGCAAATTGGTACTCAGTTTGCAGTTTGATATATATATATATATATATATATATATATATATAATACTGAAAAATTACAATTAAACGCGTGATGCAATCAATGAAGTCTAAACTTCAAGGAAAAAGAAAAACAAAATAAATAAATGCTCTGAGGCCTTTCACTTTTATGTCATCAGAGTATTTATTTCTTTTTTTTTTTTTTTTTGCCGTGTGGTTTAGACTTTATATATATATATATATATATATATATATATATATATATATATATATATATATATTTTGTTGTTAATAATTATGCCAATTTTTATTTTTGTCGTTTCGCGAGTGAATTTTTCTAACTTTCTGAATATGGCTTTCCACCTTCCCGGAAAGATACTCGTATAAAGCAATTCACCAAATGATTTATTCTTCATATCTATTTTTTTTCACTTTTTTACAAATTCACAATGAATAATAAATATTCTGTAGGATTCCAACGTTTCGGTCAGCTTTGACCATCATCAGGGAAGGGAGTCTTTAGGAACTAAAACAAGATTATAATTTAACTCAAATGCAAATAAAAAGGAATAAGAAATGTTTACATAAATTGAGTGGGAGTTTTACACAGTTTATGACAGGTTCTCGTGTTCATGGTTGTTATTAACTAAAATTACTAACACTTTGAACTTAACATTTTAGGTTCCTGCGTACAGTTTTAATATTCTTGTGAAGCTCGTGGTCTGATTGTTCAGGTTCGGCTTCTTCTCTCTTATGATAAGCGCTTCCAAAATTTGTAGAGTCATCTCTGGTCTTTTTACTACAATATTTTTATTAAATTGTTCCCTGGTTAGTTTGAGACTACGGGTGGTCTGTAAGTGTGGTCTTTCGGGGCACCCGCAGTCAGGTATATTGTTAATCTCCTGGATAATGTTGCTGTAGAACCAATGTAGGATGATTTACGGAACTCACAGTTTCCTATGGTACAATTGTTGCTACGCCACTGCCAAATTGTCCAGTTTTTAAATAGTTTCTACAAAATTGTGAAGTCTATACCTTCTGTGTTATTTGATTAAAGTCAAGGTTTTCTAAAATTTCTAAAATATTACATATTCTCTCTAGCCCATCATACATGTTCTTCGTTTACCAATCCTCTCTCCAACGCTTGCAGCTAGTGTAAGCCCCGTTTTTTTTTGTAAGGCCCACACATCCAGGCTTTCATCTTTATTGCCCTTCAAAGGGAGAAAGATGTCGCTCATTTATTTTACGCAACAATTTTTTAAATAATAAGAAAATCGTATTACTGTTTCGATTCTACATCTGCAACCTAAAAAATTGTATGGCGTCAAGTTTATTAGAGTCTTTAACGAGTATCTGAACAGCTCGGAACGATTATCTTTACGCTCTGTATGAAGTATTGCACAAGATTTTCAACATGAAAAATCAAAGGTTTGACTAAGATTCGAACCTACAATCTTGAGTACTGGCGGCAAGCATGCTAATTGTTAGATCACATCTGACACAGCATATTAAATTCTCAACTGCATTTATTAGTTCAATGATTATAATTCATTCAATTATAAGTGCTCTTTCCCTCTGTCCGGATCGTAGATGCAACCTGAAGGAAAACACTACACATTGGAAGCGCCTTAATTTTACGCAACATTTTTATACGAAAATTTTCCTTTTCCCAGCGTGAATAAATGTAACAGGGTAACTGAAGATTACAACTATGGCATTAAAGCGTTTTTGTTACAATGTTCGAAATTATTCTTGGGGGGGGGGGGGGGCAACCCGATCTTGATGGTTACTCATGTTACTTCAGGAAGTTGATATTACTAAAAGAGTTGTTGCTTAACAGTTAGCAAGTAAAATAGTGCGATTTTGTTAAGAGTAATTAGTATTCTGTGGCTACTGTTCACAGCTGTAATAAATTGTAACATACTCATAGTTGTATGATAGCAAATATCATAGATTTCGATGTGCTCAAATCTACTTTTTTGATGAAATTGTTTTCTGTGTTTGTGAGGATTATGGCGTATTTGTTTAGAAATATTTTTTATATTAGAAAAGCTCTTTCTAAGACAATAATGACTAAATTACCACCACAGTACAATAGGGGCCGCTACTTCCAAAATTCTTGAAAACCCTAGTAAGCCAATGTTAAAATTGTCAAAGTTTCATCGTATCACGACTCATTAGACGCACATCCTAGGCTTCTTCGAAACATTGATTTTAATTATAGCATAGTGCAATCAGTTATCATGTGATATTTACTCAGGGTGGGGTAAAAAGCTAATGAAATGGTCTCCACATATAAAAATTCAATCGTATAAACAAAGCGTTTCGAACATGTAGTGTTCTTCCTTAGGCATTAACTAAAAAATACAATGTAATCAGAGAGTTATCTACAGTACAAAGTAAATATAGTACAAAATAAAATAATGGAGAGAGTACGAACCTAAGGGTGAGTGTCTGTGGTACAATTGACTGGGAATAGGATGGGTGAATTTTGCTTGTTATGTCACCTCCTTTGAATCAAGTAAATGATTATTGATCAATCAATACCCGTGGTATTAAGTAGATGCCCATATTAAGCATTTAGTACTTGATGACCATATTAATAATTAAGTACCTGTGACCAATATTAAGTATTAGGTATCTGATGACCATATTGACTATTAATCACCTGATTATTCATAAATAGTACTAAATACCTAAAAGGCCATTTAAATATTAAGTACCTGTGACCCGCATTAGATATCAGGTATCTATTGACCTATATTAAGTATGGGTCAAGTTAAATAGCTGGTAGTCCGGGGTTTGATCCCCACACGGCCCTCGATCCTATTCCTAGTCAGTTGTATGTACCACAGACACTCACCCTTAGGTTCGAATTCTCTTCCTTATTTTATTTTTATTTTGTACTATAGATAACTCTCTGATGACATTGTATTTTTTAGTTAATGCCCTGAGGAAGAACACTACGTGGTCGAAACGCGTTGTTTATACGATTAAATTCTTATATGTGGAGACCATTTCATTAGCTTTTTACCCTACATTGATTTTAATATAATTTTTTTTATGATAATAATAATAATAACGTAGGTAATTTGTTCATTAAAACTCTCCTAGGGAACTGACGTACGGTGGTATTTATAAAAACCAATATAAATGTCATAAAATTTATATTGGTCAAACTAATAAATTATAAAAACACGAGTCAAACTGCACCGATATATGTAAATAGAGGTGAACAAAGTAGCGCCTTATTCTTATATAATAATAATGAGAATCATGATATAAATTGGACATATGACTATAAAATGTTTACATATGAAAGATCAGTGAGTGTTGTTAAGAAATATTAGATTTAATAGGTCAAATGCTATAAACATTAGTAAAGGGGTGTTAAAGCTGGACTCAGTACTGACGAGAGCAATAGCTCAGCTCTGTCTATAAAGACCGACAGCTAGCAGATTGTTACTAATTTCTTCCTGAACTCCTTTGTTTACCTGTCTTCTCTTCTTAGCCTTTTCTTCCCTTTTCTGTACTTTAAAATACCTCTCTTTCCCAACACCATACCATATGTTTTTACAACACTTGTTTCAGTATCCTTTAGGCTCTGATGAAGACCACTTGTTTTTGTTGAAAGACCTTAATTTTCATTCTGATTTTTCCTTATTATGGTTTAGACTTTGACATATATTTATTTATACACATTGCAAGACAATAATAGTAATTTGTTTTTTTTTTCATAAATTTTTAATCATTTTAAAAGTAAGAAGCCAAATAAATAAGAATTGCAAATACTAATTGGCAAAAAAAGTGAAACCACAATGAGATCCCACAATCTGGAGTACAATACAGCAAGGGTCTTCAACCGGTGAGTCGCGAAAGGGTTAGTTAAACGGGGTCACGAAATGTTTGAAATTGTTTATTTTTAAATAGAAAACAAAGGACTAAATTAAATAAATAATTTATTTATTATTAATGCGGCACAGCAATCTCATAAAAGTTACTATTAATGAAATTTATTTTAATTTTCTCTTTTTTATTTGTTGTTAATTTTATTTTTGTTTTCGCTAAAGGAATTGCAAATAAATTTTGGCGTAAAAAATGGGTCACGATGTAAAAAATGCAGGTTGAAGATCCCTGCAATACAGTATGTATAACTGATAACCTTCAAAAGGTTAAGAATATTCGGAGTTCTTTCATGATGTGTCATTGGAATGGGGGTAATTCATAACATAAACATTTTTTTTACCAAATTCCTGAATTAAATTACTTTCATGATAGTAGTCCACTAAAAAAAGCCATCTATTGTTCAGATCAGTTTCAAAGTTTCAACCTTAAGTTCCTCTTTATAAATATGTTCACTTTTATGTTACCTTCTCAGTTGTTACTTTGTTTGCTCTCTGATGACATACATTGAAAAAGGCCTCAGAGTATTTATTTCTATTGTTTTTTTTCCATTGTGGTTTAAACTTCATTGATTGCATCAGGTGTTTATTTATTGTGATTTTTCTACATTCACGTTCAAATGCATATGCGGCACAAACTTGAACTCAAATCCCATCTCTTAAAAACATTTATGTATATTTACATGGGATGAAAAACGAAGTCTTTAGTTTCTTAATAAACTTATTAAGTATTAAAAAACGTATAAAGTAGCTACTATTTAGTATAAAGTACTTATTTACTGGTGCCTCTTCGGTACTGTTCTGAAATTTAAACTTTATACAGTGTCAAAGATATTAACATGTAAATAGTCATACGAATAAATAAATAATTTTATTAATTTATGGAGTTAATTTCATGATAGGTATTGACACAACACCCTGAATTAGTTACCATAATTCTGATGTAAACCTGAAGAAAAATACTAAGTGTTTAAAACATATAGTTAGTTTCTAACATAAAGCACTTTTGTAAGGAAACTTGCTTTTGAAATTCCGAATCATAAGTAAATGTCAAACCATAACAGTTTTCCAAGAAAACTGACCTTTTTTTTCTTTTGTTATTGTTTATATATATATATATATATATAATATACTTCGAATAAAATCAAAGGTCCGTGTGGACAATAAAAACTTTAACACATAGGAAAGAGCACAGAAAGACCCTACAGAACTCACTTCATTATTTCGACATCCGTCGTCATCGGGAAGAAGTGCGAAGTGAGTTCTGTAGTGTCTTTCTGTGTTCTTTCCTATGTGTTAAAGTTATTTATATATATATATAAATATATATCAGTTGGGTTTTTCGCTCTGAAGATGACCCCTTGTTACGGTTGAAAGATCTTAGTCTTGTTTTCCCATTTCATATTGTGGTTTGATCATTGATTGTTATTTCACGTGTTTATGTGCAATCTTTATATATATATATATATATATATATAAATAACTGAAAAAAAACACATAAAGAACGAAAACACCTAATATACTTAAGTATTTTCGTTCTTAATGTGTTGTTTTTTTTCAATAATTTATCTGTCCGGTTTGGACAGTTTAGTTATTTTATATATATATATAAACAACAATAAATTATCGACCGTAGGATAGATATATAACTAAAAAAAGGTAAATCGGGATGCGGTCAATTTGTTCTACTTCCAAACAAACTCTCATTGCTAACGTTTCGATTTTATTTTATAGATATTGTTTTAGTAATGTAATTTGTAATAGTTCGTTGATTTTCAAATATTCCTACTTTTTTGCCTTTGAAAAAGATTTTGAATAAAATCGAAACGTCGGCAATGAGAGTTTGATTGGAAGTGGAAGAAATTGACTCCATCCCTATTTTCCTTTTTTAGTTATATATATATATATATAAATGAAAATACTAAACGGTCTAAACCGGACAGATAAATACATGAAAAAGACAACACATACAAGAAACGAGAACACATACTGGATGAGAGTAGAAGGGAAGAAGAAGAGGTACGTATTGTCTTTTTCATTTATATATATATTAGCCTACAATATGGAGTTCTTTGAATTAAATAGGACTCTTAAAAATATACATATTGCATTCAACAAGTTTCTACCATTTACTTCTAAAGCTCACTGTTAAATAAAAATTTATTTCAAAAACTTAACTAAATTTATTTGCATATACAAAACAAGGAAAACAGTGTCAATACTATGAAGTACTGCTAATGGAAAAATTCACCTCGTTACTGTTGCATGCAAACATAAGCAGTTTATTGTTTCATGTAGTCTTATTTGTCCTTATTGAAGAAATCCCAATACAAAAGCATGTTTGTTAATTCTAGCAGAAACTCACATAACCTGTCATAAATTAACCTTAATTTCATTTTAAAACCGATTTATTCAATTTAAAATAAATTATTCAATAATTAGAATAATATAGTTAATTTACAAGTAATTTTATAAAAACTTGAGAATTTTACTATAAAGTTTTACAATTTTGAAAATCCTTATAATTTTTTTTCTTTGATAATCCAGTCTTTTTTAACTGAATAATAAATGAAAACTAGTTATTACTGTATAAACAACCTCTATGTACCAACTACAAAGTGGTTTTTCCAACAAATATAGATAAGTTTTAGGAAAGGTATTTTCTTTCAGATATAAATATGAAAGGTATTTTGAGTCGGTCAATCGTTAAAGAAAAGCACTGATAAGACTTGTAATTCTAACGTAGTGCAATCAGTTATTACGTGGTATTTACCCATTGTGGGGTAAAAAGCTAATGAAATGGTCTCCACATATAAAAATTTAATCGTAATAAACAACACGTTTCGAACAAGTAGTATTCTTCTTCAGGCATTAACTACGGGTACAGTTGTACCACAGACACTCACCTGTTAATGCCTGAGGAAGAACAGTACGTGCTCGAAACTCGTTGTTATACCATTAAATTTTCATATGTGGAGACCATTTCATTCGCTTTTTACCTTATAATGAGACATGTAATTATTCCTTATAAACAATTTAAAAACAAACTAATTTAACCATTTGTTTTCACTTCAACATTGAAGAAGACTAGAAAAAGAAATATTTAAATCTTAATAAGGAGAGATACACCTTTTGAGAGAAATGGTTTGCTTCGCTATTTTTATTAACAATTATTCAGAGTGTCCAAGGAGAAAGGTGTTAAAAATACCCACTTGTCATTTTAATCTTCTTTCATAACTGACATACACTTTTCATAATTATTCTGTGAGTAAATAAAATTATAAAAGTGATATTTAAGTAAAAGGGAGTTGAAAAGTAAAAAAAGAGAAAGGAAAGGAAGAAAACATAAAATTAAAATTAAACAAAAAAACGAGGCTGAAAAAAACCAGGAAATCATCTGATTAAATTTAGACCAGGGGAATTTCTTGCACCCAATAACCAAATGAAGGCTTCCTCAGAAGCCCTTAGAGTGGTCTGGGTGTCATCATTTGAGAGTTGTCTTAATACTTGAACCCTGAAGCAATCGTTGAAGGGAAGGTTATGGAGATTGGCGTGGGTGGCAACAGGCAGCTGCTTGCGTTGATCAACGGATGACCTGTAACCATTCATACGGAGGCTAAGTGACGTGGAAGTCAGGCCCACGTAGAATGAGTCACATTGTGTGCAGTCCAGACGATAAACACAATTGCTGGATGTGCAGGAACCAGCAAAGGAGAGAGGGCATGAATGTTTGTTAGCTGTCGAGATGAATATATATATATATATATATATATATATAATAAAATAATATAAAATAAACGGTCCAAACCGGACAGATATATAAATGAAAAAAGACAACAAATAGAAGAAGCGAGAAAACTTACTGGATCGATATTTCGAACTGAAGTTCGTCGTCAGGGAGAGAGTAGAAGGGAAGAAGAAGAGGTACGTGCGTTCACTTGTACCGGCAGAGAGCGACACTGCCGGTACAAGTGAACGCACGTACCTCTTCTTCTTCCCTTCTACTCTCTCCCTGACGACGAACTTCAGTTCGAAATATCGATCCAGTAAGTTTTCTCGCTTCTTCTATTTGTTGTCTTTTTTCATATATATATATATATATATAGTTCAATGTAGAAAAAGAAACATAGACACATTAAAAGCATAAACTTGCGGTCTCTAATTTTCGGTTTAAACCGTCTTCAGGAGAGATACGAGAGGGAAACCAAGCGCATTGGTTCAGAGACCTCTTATCTCTGCTGAAGACGGTTTAAACCGAAAATTAAAGACTGTATATGTGTGCTTTTAATTTTTCTATGTTTCTTTTTCTACATTGAACTATATTTATCTGATTTGGATTGTATTTCCAACGAAAAAGTATATATATATAAACTTTAACAAATAGGAAAGAACACAGACAGTCACTACAGAACTCACTTCAATATTTCGACATCCGTCGTCATCAGGAAGAAGTACGAAGCTCAGTAGCAGTTTGCTTCTCACTTCTTCCTGATAGCGACGGATGTCGAAAAATCAAAGTGAGTTCTGTAGTGACTTTCTGTGTTCTTTCCTATTTGTTAAAGTTTTTATTGCCCACACTGACCTTTCATTTTATTCGATATATATATATATATATATATATATATATATATATATATATATATAGTTCAATGTACATAAAGAAACATAGAGAAATTAAAAACACAAACTTACAGTCTCTAATTTTCGGTTGAACCGTCTTCAGGAGAGATAAAGAAGGGAAACCAAGCGCACTGGTATAGAGAAGGTTGGAGACCGTACCAGTGCGCTTGGTTTCCCTTCTTTATCTCTCCTGAAGACGGTTCAACCGAAAATTAGAGACTAAATTTGTGTTTTTAATTTCTTTATGTACATTGAACTGTAGTTGTCCATTTCGGATCGTATTTTCATCGGAAAAGTGTACATATATATTTATTTATTTGCTCCAACCATCTCTGAACCAGTGCGCTTGGTTTCCCTCTCTTATCTCTCCTGAAGACGGTTCAAACCGAAACTTAGAGACTGCAGTGTGTTCTTTTGATATCTCTATGTTTCTTTGTCTATATTGAACTATATATATATTTATATACATAAATGAAAACGAAGGTAGCACACAGATAGGCAAAAGAGGAGTTATTCTTTTGTCCATCTGTATTCTAAACCTATTGACTTAAATGAAAACTTAGTTCTTCGTTTAAATATTGTTTCGAAAATGTACTGTGTTTGTTACTAATATGATTTCTTCCACCAATAATGAGGAATAAACACTTTATATCAAACATAAACATAAGTTAGATGATGAAAGCATGCAAACATAAAAAGTACTTTATTCCACAAATAACTTACAGTAGTGCTTTTCTCAAAAGAGTCATAATACTACACTCAATGAACGCTGGAGTGCTAAAAGAGGCGATGTATATGTTTCAGTATATGATGGCCGGTGATTTAAAAAAAAAAAAATCTTACTATTAGTGTTTCCCAACATTTCAAAAAATTTTTTACCAAAACTCACCGCCACAGCTTTGATCAGATCGGAAATTTACAGTATAGGATTAATCGCACGAATATATTTCTCCAGGTAATGCATATAACATGAGAATATAATTATATACAATCCATATAACCCAAATTATTAAGATTAACAAGTTTTTCATTTTAATATTTTTTTATAACTTCTAAAATTTTATCAATTACATCCCTTAATAAAGAATTATATAAACCCATTTTTTTTTTAAAAAAAAAACTAAATGCATTTAAATTATCGTATATATGCCTGGTGATAAATATGTGAACGAACAAATTTTCAAGTGGTTAACAGCTGGGTGAAGAATGTCAGGCGATTAAATACCAAGGCAGTGAATGTTCCTTGACCCTTTCACGAGTCTTCGAAATAGTATAAATCTATTTGACTAGTTAACAACCAAAAATAGGAACTAATTTCTTATTTGAAAAAAAATTACCATTAAAAAAAACACAAACCGTTGAAGATAGTAGAGGTTATTTTAAAAATATTTAAGAATAAACATTTTGCTGGATAATTAGCAACACTGATCAGACGATTTTGGCATCACTAATAATTGAGTTCAATATAATAATAGTTTCCAATTATTTTAAAAGAAATTAATTATTACTCATCTTATAACTGTTAACTATTTTATAATTATAAGGTCGTAATAGGCCTTAGAAAGCATGCAAGCTTTAAGCAGACTAATGGCAAATGTAGGAGGTCCCAAGGCAACCAAGCGTCGTCTGGAAATGCCAGCAGTACAGTCAATGCTATTATACGGAGCAGAGATCTGGGGGGAAAGCTGTCATCCAGAAATGCCACCATATAGAGCAAAAGAGAGTAGTTTTAATAGTGTGCTCGGATTAAGAGCCAGTCATCCTGGTGATAGCTGGCATCATTCCAGTTGACCTACTAGCGCGAGAAAGGGAGGCCATTTACCGAAGAAAGGAAGAAATTGGTAAAGAATCTGCTCGCTCAGAAGAGAAAATGTGTATCCACCAATACAGATGACAAGAGGTGTGGAAACACGAGACCAGAGGGCGCTGGACGTTTAAGGTAATTAGACACGTCCGATCGTGGGTTGAGAGAGGTCATGGAAAGGTGGGGTATTACCTGACAATTTCTCAGCGGACATATTTTCTTCCGCGCCTATCTATACAAGATAGTAAAGAACCAGACATCAGAGTGCCTGAATTACTCAGCAGGAGACAAAAAGGGGCACACTTTTTTTTGCCAAAAATGGAATAACCAGAGGAGTGACTCGGTAAAGAGAATCGGTACATTCTCCCCAGAAACTATTACGGTCAAGATGATCCAGAGTACTGATGTGTGGAAAATAGCGGACTGGTTGGTCAAAAATATCTTCACAACCAAAAAGCAACACTTAAAAGAGCTAGAGTAACAAATTCTAAAGTAAGGCTGCCTTACCTAAGGAGAAGAATGGGCTACCCAAGAGTTAATGTGGAACTGTTCCAGGCTAGTATCCTGGAAGAAAAGGGGACTTTAGTTGGAAGTCTAGTTTACTGGGAACCCAGCACTATGTAAATGCATTTTCACCTCCTTGAAAAAAAGAGCTCATTTTTTTCGAAATATTATTTTGAAAGAGGTTGGGAAACACTAGGTTACACTGTACTGAACGGTAAAGTCTACTCACATTCATGTAGATATATACGAAATAGAAGTCTTTTTCCCATCAGCTGCATGCAAAGGTCACCATTTTTGATATCATTTGGGTTTTTTTTTGATGAAAAGGAAATAAAAGCACTAGAACACAATTTATTTTTTTTTTATTTCTTAACACAAAATAGTATCAAATATATCTTCCATTGCACTTAACAAGTAATACTTGTAAATACTTGATCCGTTATTAAATAAGAATATAAAATAAAAACAAAAATTAGTATCTTCTTTGATAAATTAATATTAATAACATGAATGTCTTCTACAACTGATAATAGAAAGTATGGACGGAAAAGGAATGACATAAATTCATTGGCACAGTCCTTTTAATCATTTAAATAATTAATAACAAAATTAAAGTCTATGGGAATAAAATAAAGAAAATATTTTGAGGAGGTAGAAAGTATCCCACCAACACCAACAATTTTAAAATTAAGATTATGAAAATAGAAAAGAAATGTGAGCCCATATTATATCACAGTAGGTAAAATTAAGTATCCAAGCCAAAAGTTGATTATTAAATAAAATGAAGCCACAATATCGAAAGTATATGGTATTAAATATCAAAAGATATGATATAAAAGTATACGATGAAATCATAAATAAACTAAAGTACATAATGTGATCAAACTAAACAGTTAACTTTATAAAAAAATATATTAATTGTCACATCATGAAATTTTAAAGAAATCAACAGAGACACTTTTATATTCAGTGGAATAGTAAGTTTCTATTGAATATATTTCTGTAAATATAACTTATATGTATAATTTCACAACATACAGGTGAAAAAAAAAGAAATATTAACAGTTTAAGAAATTTTAAAGAAAAAACAAGGCTTTCGACCCTTTGGTCTAAGTCAGAGTATCACAGGACATTTAGCAAAGATATTTGAGGATGATGAGAGTTTTTCGGTTAAATTTATTAGTTTATTCGTTGGTATTCATGTATAAACAATGTAAGTAACTGATAAAAAAAGAGCAACACTAAAAGAACGAAAACACTTACTAGAATTAATATTTCGAACAGCGGTTCGTCTTCAGGAAGAGACCAGAAGAAGAGCTACGATACTGCCAGACGATCGGTATAGATTCTGTATCGCTCGTCTGGCAGTATCGTAGCTATTCTTCTTCTAGTCTCTTCCTGAAGACGAAAGAATATGCCTGAAGGCATTCGAAATATTAATTTTAGTAAGTGTTTTCGTTCTTTTTCTGTTGCTCTTTTTTATCAGTTACTTATCTATCCGGTTTGGACCGTTTCTATATTACATATAAATCATGTAATAGTTATTAAGTCAAATACACAAACAAAAGACGGACTTTACGGAATACTTAAATAAACAGAAGTGAAGGACAAGAAGCTCTTCATTTGTAATGTTTAACTGAATATATGAACTAACTGACTCATTCAGTTCTACTTACCCTACCCTTCTCTAAAAACAGTATGTACTGAAATAACACAAAATTGTATATCTTATAAAAAATACTGATAAAATAAAACTGAAATCTCCTTATTGTGTTTCTCATTATTAACTTAAAATTTTTTTTCCTTTGGAACAAAAATGTTCCAATGGTCTTATTTTCCTATTAAAAATGTTATAACAGATTTCGCAATAATCATGTGAAATAAAAATGAACGTCTAAACTACAGTATGAGATGCAGAAATGGGACTAAATCTTTCATCCTCTTCAGAGTCACACATGAATCTCATCGTAATTAATGTGTGATACTCTGACGAAGAACAAAAGGTCTTCGTTCAATTTATGAGTTTCTTACTGGAGGTTTAGACGTTCATATATACAAAAGAAATGAAAATATCAAAACAAAAAAGAAAAAGTTATATGGCCTTTCGAGGTAGCTCTTTTTCAAAGAACCTTGAACGAGTTTGTAAAAACAAACAAGTTCTTTGATGAAATATCTAGAAAGACCTTAGAACTTTTTCTTTTTTCCTTTCATTTTCAAGTGATTTCTTTTCTTGTAGACACATGTGTTTATTGCTACATTTCTGCTAGTATCCATTGCCCAGTTATCAAGATACCGTTACCAAAAAGAATACCAGGATAGCTAAATCTTTGAATTACAACAGAGTGTAATAATAATTGTGCATAATAATATTACAACCATAGGAAATACAACAAAACTGAATAAAGTAATCTATCTAGTTAGTGATTTTTTAGAGTTTGGCTTCTGTTTTGAACGATCACATTAATCCCTCTTCTAAACTTGATAGATAGCAAAAAGAAAATATTGCACAAAGGTGGTAATTGAAAACACACAGAGCCTCAACAAGTGATATGTGAGTCTAAAGGGTGACGCGGATTCGAAATAAACAAAAAAAAAATTACACAACTTGATAGGTGCTACCTAAGTGGGAAATTAGGTAAAGAGAAAAATTTGCGGAAATGAAACTTGCCTCTGGGCTTGTACATGAGATGATTTTCAATAAACTGGCAGGGACAGGCAGAGGAAGTCAAGTGTCTGGAGGAGGGGATGCCAGGCGTATCCCCAAGAACAAGCCGCTTTCTAACATACCGCTTAGCCCACCGGGAGGAGTATCGCAACAGCAGGAGAGTCGCTCTCTCCTACCAACAAAACCCACATGTTACTTACAAGCAGCACTTGAGGCATATTGCCTCAGTTAACTTCCTAACACAACTGAAATCATGATTATAAAAAAAAAAAAAATCACTTTGCAAAGAATGAACAGATTATAATTGAATTGTGAAACATTCTGTGACACATGAGGTCAGTCAGAAAAGTATCATAAACCGTCAGGACAAGTACCATAAAAGATTTATTTCCAAATTCAAACAACAGTTTTTCCCTTTCAATTTAATCAGCCTAGAGTATAATATCTTCTCAGCTCTTCCTCTTCTTAGCTTTCATATAATTTCCTCTGAGATCATCAAGAAATGAGTATGTTTAACGAATTTGTTTGTACCTTTAAACTGAGCCATAAATGATAAGACAGCTTTATAAACGTCATAGAAAAAAGCCAAATTTTTTTTTCTATTCCTCAAACTCAATGAGGTTATCAAAAGGTTTTGAACAAGTCAACAAACTCAACAAGACCTGTGGAGGGGATCCTGGAAGAATCCTCTCAGAAGAGTATGAAAGAGTCGCAAAGAATGGGAAAATACTTTAAACTCCAGACTGATTATTTCAAAAGTTAATTTACAGTTTGAATTCAATATAAATCTTTTTGAGATTCTCAGTTCCTGATTCATGTTATATTTAGAAGCCAACATCACAAGTCATTGTTCCTCCATCAAATTTCCTACAAAAACTGAAAAAGATAAAAAAAAAATCATTTCACTTCGCTAATCACAAAGAATAGAGGAGAGTTACGTTACAGAGAAGATCCTAATGCCTTATTTAGTAACTAATAAACCACATATGCAGTCTCTGCGTAAACTTATTGCCACAACTGAAATCAAGATTGTTTAAAAAAAAAAAAAAATCATTTTACTTTCCAAATGGAGAAGGAAGAACATAATGATAATAATTTATTTCTGAATCTGTATTCTAAATAATGTGTTTGTAAAACGTGATAGTATTTCAATTGTTTGATAAAATAATATCATAGTGAATTCAATATTCTTTAAACATGAATGAAATTTATCAATTCATTAATTCGAGTAATCTATTTAAGTCAAAAATGTAGAAAACAAGAAACCTTCATTTTGAAACCAAGAATGTTGTGCAGATGTCTTAATACACAATATGTTTCAATTATTGCAGTCAGGCTGAAGCAATAAATGCATCGAAAGTACATTTATATTCAAATAGAGTGTTAAAATGTTTAAAATTGATAAAAAATTCAACCCTTCATATCAAATCTAATGAATAAAACCCATAATTACACTTTAACAACCAATAAATATATAATTGGATAGTTTTATTTTGAAATAATCATTTTAGACAGCCGAAATGTTATACCGATAAGTGCCAGTTTTTACAACTTTTCAAGTATAATATTATGAATGGGGACAAGCTAAAGGAAGTTTTGTACCGCCTTAGGTAAAGAGTAACAAAGCCATAGAAACAAAAAAAAAATATTAAGTAGAATATAAGTACCAACACCAACAACAATTCACAACAACAAATATCTGTTATGTAGTAAATAACAACACAAAATTTATTACTTAGTAATTAAATAAATATTCTTGCGTATTAAAAAAAAAAATAATATTCAATCAATATTCCTCAACAAAATTAGACAGTATTCGCTTAATACTGTTGAAAATATGATTTATGTAAATTTAAGTACAATATTAAATTTAATACTCAGTAAATCATATGGTACATGAAATGAGCTGAAGTATATTCATCACATCACTTAAACATACTACATATGTACAATATATATGTCATTTTAAAAATACATGTATAACATGGTTTGAACTTTGAAAAGTACACATTAATCTCTACACATTCAAATTAAAAAATGAATTAAGAATTAAAAAAAATACTACAGAGAATTACATATTTACTATATGTGAGCATTTGAAACTAATAGATCAATTGGTATATTATGTTCTTTACCATGAAACGAGTTTAAAAAACCATCGAAATTCTGTATACATGAGACATTATAGTAAAAATATTGTTATAAAGTATATATATATATATCACTATTTTTCTTTTTTATCGAGGTTTGGTCTAGCTTCAATAATATAACACCTTTAATACATAATAAAAACCTCGATAAAAATGAAAAATAGTGTTAAATATATGTGGTCGAGATAAGAAAAGCATTCGAGTATATATATAAAATTGTTAAATGAAAAATATATACGAAGTTAGTTTTATCAGCAAAAAAAAAAAAATGCTGAAAAGAATATGGAAGAATTAGTTTTTTATTTAAATTAAATTTGAAAGAAATCATTAACTCTGATTATTATTAACTCTAAGGTAAAAGAATTGTTTAATTATATTTAAGATAATTGAATCAACCTAAATTAAATTTAATAGAAATCATTGAACTACTGGTATTGCTGTATTTGCTTTAAACGAAGTACAACCCCTGTAATTATTATAATCAATTCGTGAAGTTATGTATCATTTGTATAAAATATAATTGACTTATACAATAAAAGGTATTTAAAATATCACAATATACGTAAGTTTATAAATTGAGTATGATTAAAAACAATAAAAATTATCAATTTGATTTTATTATTACAAAAAAATAAAATAAAAGAGATATTATTAACCATTGATAATGGAGGTGCATGGTACCACACGATACTTTTATAACAGACAACAGATATGGGGTTGATATGAACTTTCAACGTATGTACAAGTATAACAATTCTAGCTTCCTGCAAACGTAATTCTATTATTGTCCGTATTCTAGGTTTAGATAATATTAATAATACACTAAGTTTACCAATTCTTAAGTATAACTCATATATCCTTTTAATTTATTAGTAAAAGGATTTAATAGTTATTTCGACATTCATTGAATGGCAGAATATATTATTGTGTTATTCTATTTTAAATATATCGCAAAAAAAAATAAATTACGCATGATAAGTAAACTTAATAAATACCAATTGAGGAAACACATAATATTTATAATGAAGAGGATAACATTTGTACAATACATGGTCAATAATACTGATAAAATCATACCAATCCTATTTCCTTTTTTTAAAAAAAAATAACTTTTAGTTAACGATTAAACACAGTTAATTGAAAAACTGTTTACCAATACAAAAGATCACATTCTGAAAAAACTGCACAGGTTTGACAAAGTCTTCAAAACTTGTTAAATATAGAGTAACTATATTAAAAAAAAAAAACTATCTGATACTAACTAACTGATTTTAAAGATAACATGTTTAACTATTATAGTTGAATATTTAGTCAAATGGCACGATCTTGAATAATTGAAAAAGTTAATTTTAATACTTAACAAGTCTTTAATATTCTTATTGTTTAATTAATCCTGATGAATGTTTTACTAATTAAAAGCAGAGTTTAAACTAATTACATTTAACCTATTTGAAAATACAATTTTGTAATTTTATTAACAAAGAAGTATTTTACTGAATGGTTAAATTAAACAAGAAAACAAAAAACTAAGAACAAAGATTGATTTTGAGAATTTGATTAAATTGATTCACAAGGATATTAATATTTGAGCAACTGTTCAAATATTATTACTTCAAAAGAATATTATATAAAAATTTTGAATGTATTTTAGATGGTAATAGTTAAGAAAATAATATATTGGATATAAATTGATTTGAATAGTGAAGTAAATAGAGCGGGCTCAATTAATTCCACGTTCTCTGAGCCAGTCATTCCAACAGGGACAGAAGACTCTTGGGTCAGAGAGGGGTTTGCTAGCTAGATGGATTTCAATGTGCTGGCAGGGACAAAGAGCTGAGGGCAGATGAAGAGGAGCTGCAGGATTGGCGTGGGCAGAGTCATCGTCCACAGTCCAATCTAGACGACGGCGGAGGTAGTCTTTGGCCCATCGCTGAATGTAGCGGAGAAGTAACATTTCACTGCGGTTCTATGGTCAAACACCACGGAGAATCTCATTATCAACTACTCTAGTCTTTCCTCTTTGATATGAAACCTCATCAAAGCAAACTTGCTGCACGATAAAGCGCAAAAAACAACTCAAAGACACCAACTGAGCTTAACCCCCTATTACCAGCAATTACTAGTTCAATAGTACACATATTAATATAAAATTATTACATACATTTACTTATATATACACATATATAAATAAATGAAAAATGCACTGGCACAGTGGCATTCCACTGGTGCAGGTGAACGCACGTACCTCTTCTTCTTCCCTTCTACTCTCTTCCTGACGACGAACTTCAGTTCGAAATATCGATCCAGTAAGTTTTCTCGTTTCTTCTATGTGTTGTCTTTTTAATTTATTTATCTGTCCGGTTTGGACTGTTTAGTATTTTCATATATATATATAACTTTAAATTACACAAAGCACGACACAAAAAAAAGAATAAAAAGAACACATACAGAATTCAATATTTCGAACTGTTGTTCGTCATCAGGAGTAGACTAGAAGAGAGGACGACGTGGGAAGATTCTCTCTCACTTCTATATATATATATATATATATATAGTAGAGAGAGAGGTGTGTTATCTAATCGGTTTTCTAGGTTCAAAAATCAAACTCTCATTGCCGACGTTTCGGTTTTATTTTAAAACCTTTTTCATAGGCAAAAGTAAGGACATTATTAAATGTAAATTTACATTATTTACATTATAGGTTGTAATTACAAATAATTACAACATTACAAGTTGTAATGTTATCTTATTAGTCTAGTCGAAGGTTTTGTCCGGTTAAGATTGTTGTTCCTTTAAATAATGTAAATTTCATTTTCTTAGTCAAAAAATTCCTACTTCTGCCTATGAAAAAGGTTTTAAAATAAAACCGAAACGTCGTCAATGAGAGTTTGATTTTTGAACCTAGAAAATTTGACCGAATCCCGATAACACACCTATTCTATCAAACGGTCGATATATTATTGTATCAAAGAACTAAAAATTATAAAACAACTTGTCATCGTACATTTGTTTAATAAAAGGAACATATAAGTTCACATGTTTGTCTGAACGTTCAAATCAGATAAAGTCGAAGAAGTATTCGATTAGTCTAGAATTGGTCTAGTTTTTAAAAAATCTATATACTAAAATACTAGTACATTAACGCAGTGCTATAAACAGACTTTGTTTCGGTCCGTAAAACTGCAACTCCAGAAATATACTTCAAGTAACAACCTTAAGTAACGGCATGTCACAGTTGGAAACACTTAACTGATTTCCGACTCTAGATTCACTAGGATGAACAATATAATAATTAATATGAGAGTATTATTTTTGTTAAAAATACTGGTATACGTATTTTGTCATGTTTGTATTTCTTATTAAAACATCAAATAAAAACGAATAAAATTTAAGTAATAAATAAAAGATTATCAGTGAATTTCTGGTTACACGCATGAATTCAGAAAAGGATTTTTAACAATTACTAAAAATGAACTTACCGTTCTTAATTTCAACAAAAGGAAAGAAGTGCAAACAAATGTAACATCATCAGATCTTAAAGTGAGCAGAAATTATTATAAAACTTGCACGTTTTAACTTTAGATCTTTTATTGCTTACAACATAAGATAATTCTTATGAATTTATTCAGAGACACATCTAGCTTGTCGAGATGTTCTAATTTATCTTTAAGGTAGATTTTCAATCCCTTCAGTAATTTATTTTCAACCTTAATCTTTTAACAATTCTAGCATAACGACATAAGTACCGGAGAGACCAGAGATCCCATTAGTAAACCATATTTTTGTTTGTAAACAATTTAATCGAATATAAAGTATCTTGATTCACAAATGAGTTCTAATATAGATATAAAAACATTGTTGTACATATTAAAAGAAAGCCTTAAGAAACTTGGATCAAGCGTAAATTTTGCGTTGAATCAAACGCTATTGCGTTACGAGGGCAATAGCCTCTTTTAAGAGGGTTGACAGCTAGCTGATAGTTTTTTACTTTTTCTTACTGTACTCCTTTATTTCCCCAAACCTCCCTTTCTGGACATTTGTCCTTTCCAGCACTTTCACCCTTTTAAAATACCACTCTTTCCTCTCACTCTTCTCAACCCCTCACCAGATGTTTTCTGCATCTAGTGTTTCAGTTGGATTTTTGACTCTGACGAAGACCGCTTGTTACGGTTGAAAGATCTTAGTCTTGTCTGAACGTTCAAATCAGATAAAGTCGAAGAAGTATTCGATTAGTCTAGAATTGGTATAGTTTTTAAAAAATCTATATACTAAAATACAAGTACATCAACGCAGTGCTATAAACAGAATTTGTTTCGGTCCATAAAACTGCAACTCCAGAAACATACTTCACGTAACAACCTTAAGTAACGGTATGTCACAGTTGGAAACACTTAACTGATTTGATTATATATATATATATATATTTATGTGATCAAACCACAATATGAAATGGGAAAACAAGACTAAGATCTTTCAACCGTAACAGCGGTCTTCGTCAGAGTCATATCATATAATAATATATATATATATATATATATATATATATATATAAACAATTAAAAGAACGGTCAGCGGACTTTTTTAAATAAAATAAATTAAAAACGAAGGAAACACACAGAAAGACACAGACATAACTCACATCGAAATATCGATGTGAGTTATGTCTGTGTCTTTCTGTGTGTTTCCTTCGTTTTGAATTTATTTTATATATATACATAATTGTATTGAATTAAATGGATTTCACAATTTTATTTATTTACTTTCACAGCAGAGGATATATTTTGCTCTAGAGGATCTTCTTCTAGCAGTTCTACCACTGCTTATAACATCTCAGGAATCTCGTAATTCAAAAGCTGTAAAGCTGTAATTCGAGACCTCTTGTATAATTTTTCTATTAAGTAAGTGTGGATCTGGTGAACAGAATGATACGGCACATTGTTATGAAAAAGGGATAGACTGACGTTATTAACAATAGCTCCGTAGTATCAATAGCACATCGCGACGGTAAGTCTTAACAAGCATATGACACTGATTACTTTGTACTGCTGGTGAATGACCACCAGTAGTCATTTTGTATTGGTAATGTGTTATTCGTCCAATGTGGCAATTCAAATTTTATTTCAATCCACATCCAACCATCCTGCGTCACCAATGTTATTTATAACTATGTTCTACATAACTATGATATCTTACCAAAATGGTTATCAACTGGCAGTTAGCTTATTCTCACTTATACTTTTACAAATTATAGACAAAGTTATCACTTTTACTATTTTTACTAAGAAAACAACCGGTTTCAAACATATGTTATTATTCTTCTTTCTTTGTGGCATAAATATGAAGAAGAACACTACAACTCTGTGTTCTTAGTAAACCCTTGTGTTCATGAGGATACTTAGTCTCCACATGAACAAGGAGTAATCAAGTAATGCTAAGTAACTGACTGAACAACTAGAAAATTAATCCACTTCTTCAATATTGATGGTGGCTTTTCTCAACGGTCATGCAACACTATTTGATGAATAACCATAATGAATCCTTCGTTTCAAAATCACCTCCCAGGCCATGACTTATTTTAAAACCGAAGTTTGTCATATAATACGTGTATTTTCAATTTCTCTTTGCCAAAGGCTTCCTGAATCTTCAACAAGCGTTTCAATAACCTTCGGGTGGAACTTAATACAGATATGCGTTTTCACATGCTGCGTAAAGCCGATAATCCGAAAAATGTGTACTCAATCCTTCACAGGTAGGTCTGAGCTTCACTAAGGCTGTTATGATTTTCACGCATGGCCAGGAAAGGGTGCCGTTACCTATAGAAATTACCATCAAGACAAAGAAATCACTAAATCATAATTTTTTTTTCTTTTATGAATATCAGATCCTCTCTGAACGAAGATCATATCTTTGAGAACAACCATATACTTGATTTGATTGAGATTATGATAAAACATTTTCTCTTTTTGCATCTAATATGACAATATGGTATTAATGACTAGTTTAGAGACAACACTGCGTGAAAATAAATTGAATCATCTGTTATAACCTGTTTTATTTGCTGTGAATGAATAAACGAATGAGAAATTGTAATTTATGAAGAAAACACATTTTTGAGCTTTGTAGAATAACAATTACTATAAATTGGTAACCCTGACGTGACTGTTACTCCACAGTAGTTATAAACCTTCAATTAATAATAAAATATAACATATATAGAAATGTAAAAATGTATCATTTTCCTAAAGCTAGATCAAAAAGTAAATCATCAGTGGATATCAAATAAATCAATATAATTTAAAAAATTGGAAATGATGTCCAAGTTAGTCAAAAAGACGTATACCTGTTTCCTCGACAGCCTAGTGGTATGGGATCCCTGGATAATTATATCGTGGTCTTCAATATCCATTTTAGAAACAAATTGCTCCCTTTTACGCTTCTGCTCTGATGTTTCTTCTCTGTTCAGAATTCTTCCAGCCGCTTCTTCCCTTTCGATTACTTCTTGAAGCTTTTTCTATATATATATGTAAACAAAAAAAAATATTAAAAAAGAATCCTTGAAATTTTGATAAAGGATAATTAAATATTATTAACTTTACCACACATTCTGTTGTGTCGAAATAAATGAAACACAGATTGACTTTGTGGCATGAGATTCTTCCTCTATCATCCAATCCCAGGATTATTTTATGTCTTAAAAGGTGTTTATTTACATTTGCCATGCATCGTTCCAAATTGTGATTCAACTGAAAATTAAAAATAAAATATTTTAACAATTCTTTAAAAAAACCATTTATCATCAATGTTATTTCATTGTATTAAGAAAGACTTTTATTTATTCATAAGACCAGTAAATACTTCGTTATCAAAAAGTGAGATTAATACCTAAGATTATTGCTATGTTTACAACAAACTAGTTGGTAAAAGGTACAATGATGACACAAGGGAGTAAAATGTTCTGACAAAATTAAGAGGATATCGAAAAAAAAAAGGTTTTCCTAAGTAGATTCCTCCTTAACCTAATAATGAAATAATTCAAAATTGTGACAAGTGAGTTTTTCAGAAACTTTATATATATATATATATATATATATAATATATATATGTAAAGATTTTACATAAACACGTGAAATAACAATCAATGATCAAACCACAATATAAATGGCAAAACAAGACTAAGACCTATCAACCGTAACAAGCGGTCTTAGTGAGAGTCAAAAACCCCTTCGTCAGAGTCAGTTGGGTTTTTGACTCTGACGAAGATCGCTTGTTACAGTTGAAAGATCTTATTCTTGTTTTCCCTTTTCATATTGTGGTTTTATGTTAACCACAATAATACGTGTGATTGAGTGATTGATATATATATATATATATATATATAATATATACACCCGACCACAGTATACAGTAATAAATTGTCGACCGTGGGACAGATATGTAACACAAAAAGGATTAATTGGGATGCGGTCAGTTTCTTCCTCTTGCAATCAAACTCTCATTGCCTGAGAAATCTTGACAACAAATATTTTACACTATTATATATATATATAAAATAAATTCAAAACAAAGGAAACACACAGACATAACTCACATCGATATTTCGACCATCGTCGTCATCAGGAGGTGTGAAGAGCGAAGAAGAAGAGTCCCGCAGGAAGGCAAGGGGGCGACCTGCCTTCCTGCGGGACTCTTCGCTCTTCACACCTCCTGATGAAGATGATGGTCGAAATATCGATGTGAGTTATGTGTGTCTTTCTGTGTGTTTCCTTCGTTTTGAATTTATTTTATTGAAAAAAAGTCCGCTGGTCGGTTTCTTTTAATTGTATATATATCAGTTCACAAATGAAGAAAAGCAACACACAGAGAAAGAGACACACTTACAAACTCAAATTTTCGGATGATCCGTCTTCAGGAGAAAAGAGAGAAAGGGCGACCAAGCACGCCGGAAACACTTGGTCGCCCTTTCTCTCTTTTCTCCTGAAGACGGATCATCCATCCGAAAATTTGAGTTTGTAAGTGTGTCTCTTTCTCTGTGTGTTGCTTTTCTTCATTTGTGAACTGATTTGCGTCCAGTTTGGATCGTTTTTTCGAATTTTAAGTGGATATATATATATATAATTATAATGATCAAACCACAATAAGAAATGGGAAAACAAGACTAAGATCTTTCAACGGTTGAAAGATCTTAGTCTTGTTTTCCCATTTCTTATTGCGGTTTGATCATTGATTGTTGTTTCACGTGTTTATGTGAAATCTTTTTATATAATTATAAGTACAAACCGTGAAGTAGAAACAAAATAAAAGTTTATCAGGGCTCTAATTCTTCTTCCTGTACTGCTAGCGATAGCGTCAACTCTTTAGACTGTTCTCAGCGTGATACATTCTATGTGTGTTTATCAACCACTAAGTTAAGCCTAGTATCACTTAATAAATAATCATAGGTCTTCGGTCAGTCGGGATTGCACACGACCAGTTGCTATGTATTTGGCAGGCTAACTCACATAGTCTAAGTTTCAATTAATGTTTTAGAGTTCAAATACTAAAAACAGTCCCTAGACACAATGGATTCGGCACTTTAAAAGCTCATCAAGAAGCCCATATATGGCTCTTAGGAGCTAGTTTACATTTGGGTATCAAACTAAACAGTTAAGTAGTATTCTGAAAGTATTTTTAAAAATTCACTCAATTACAATTTTTTTTTACTTTTTTAATTTATCATTTTTTTTGTTCAATTAAGTTTTATATTTATAAAGGTTCTTTATTACTATTATTATTTTTTCCTCATCGTTATTATTCTTTACCAGTTTCTACTAATTTTTTGTTTTCATTAAGGCCAACCAGCACATATTCTTTGAAGCTGTCGTCTTCTCATCCTTACAACTTCCTTTCCTGAGGACGACCGTTAAAAGGGTCTGTTTCATTCGTGTTTCTTTAAGTTTTCTAAGTATCTATAGTTGCAGGAATCCCACAATACACAGATATCACATCGTGACTATGCAATCAAAGAACTCACCACAAATTCATTTTCAATTGGATTAGTGAATTCTTTGTTTTTGTATATGACACCATTGTCATCACCTTGAGGACTTCTGAAGAGTCACGTATCTCCACGACTCATCTCAAACTTAAATTGATTTTTTAATTCCGTTTCAATTTATCATTTACAATATTGAATTCAGTCTCCACATTTTTTTTAATTTATTTTTTCCTACATATTTAATTTGATTTATTATTTGTTCTATTTAAATTACTTTCCATTTTCTGTTGCTATACTTTTTCCCTTTCCCCTCTCTGCGTATGTTGGCAGCCATTTCACTGCGACTACAACAAAGGTATTCCTCTTAAGTGTCGTTTCACTCTTCAATCACATTTCCTCTCCTGATGATGTTGGCTCATCGAAATATCAATGTGAGTTTCTGTAGTGTTTTCTATCTGTGTTTTATAAATATATAATTCAAAGTTAGTAAAACAGCACAAATAAAAGAAAAAAATATACACCTATAGCCTTTAATTTTCGGGTTTTACAGTCTTCAAGAGAGCTGTGGGAGTGAGACAAAACAGACGCCTCAGCGACGGTTGAAAAAGTCTTCTGATCTTATCATGGTTATAAACTTTTGTTCGAAATATCCATCGTGGTAGTTTTTCTGGGCGTGTTTAATTTTAACTTTATATTGTTCTATTGGATCACCTTTTTCACATTTCGAATTATATATATGTAAATTTACACATGATGAAAAATATTAAAGGCAAAAAAAGTTCAGAAAAAACTAACAGAAACACTAGACAAAATGTGCCTCTACCTTGTCACGAAATGAAACTATAAATGATTTTGTTTTAGTTTGTTTCTGAAGTTTAAGCATTAAAGTTTAATCCAAAGACTCTAAGCGTATAACTTCTTGTTCTACATAGGCAGTATTTTTGTAGCATTACCAGTGTCGTAATAAAATATTAAAAACTATAATATGTATCACATAAAATGGAATCATGTCTGCTTCCTTTTCAATTACTACAAACTAATAAATGAAAATAAAGTACATAACTAATAAAGTAGTTCATTTACAACTACCACTACCTCTATTGTGTATTTAAATCAAATACTATTTCACTTTTACCTTAATTTTGACCCACATGCAGAGAAAAATGGCAGCAGCATTAAACACAAGCCACAAAACTCCCAGGCCAAACAAAAGCAATCCATCGATGCCAGAAAACAGCAATGCGAGTAACACAACAAATGCTGTAAATATCCAAAGGACAAGAACTCTTTTGTAACACACGTTGTACATTGTGAACCTCACGTCGTTCGTCAATATTTCCATTATGTGGACATAATCTTCAACAGTTAACTAAAATATAAAAGCACAATTCAACCTGTGAATTCTTCAATTAAGTTTAATGTATTATATATATTTGTAAAATTAGTAGATTTTTTATTCAGTAGTAGAATGAATAAACAAAATCTCCCTTTTTTATTCACTCTATCGATGTTAGTTGTTTATCACAGTAAACCTGTTTTTCATCTTCAAGAAGGGAAATATCACAAATTCAATATTGCTTTTGGTTTAAATAGTTTGGAAAAAAACCTATACATATGAAACCATAAGGTACTTTCGCTGTGGTAGTATGTTTCACCGCTAATATAAGACAAGCGGTTCAAATGCATGATGGGGAAATAAACGACCTTAAAAAGCGGCAAATATTTGAGGTGTTAATCTCAAGATATGGCGAAAGAGCTTCAAACAACCTGGTTTGTTCTATTTTGGTATGGTCGTAAGGTACATGATTTAATAAGAAACATCTCTGCAACGGTATTCAGTTCGGTTGAAGAAGATATTTCAGAGAATATTGGAATGTAATCGGAGCTATAATGATGTGAAAGGAGTTTTGAAATACTGAGACCAATTGAAAAGGGAGAAACACGAGCGATTCGTAAACTACAGGGTGCCCCACAAAAAACCCCTAAATTCGAAACTTTAAACTGTATAATTTAAACCATGTTATTTTTTAATGATATTTAAAAACGAATCAAACTAACAACTTTATTCTGTAATTAACAAACAATTAGCTAATAACAAGTTACAGATACCGCTCAAAATGCTGTCCATGAACTGCAGAACAGCAACGTAAGCGATCCATCCAGTTCTGAGTTGCTCGACGAATGATATCAAGAGATATGTTGTTTCATGCGTCCATCAACACACATTTTAATGACTCAATATCAGTGATTCCTCTTCTCTGTCTGAACCTCCTGTAAGAGTATACTCCAAATGCAAAAGTCAATTACATTGAGGTCAGGGCTCTTGGATAGCCATTACTGGGGTGTGATGAAATCTGGAGTATCCACACACTGGAGTATGATCACACCCCAGTAATGGCCATCCAAGAGCCCTGACCTCAATGTAATGGACTTTTGCATTTGGAGTGCACTCTTACAGGAGGTCCAGAGACTAAGAAAAGGAATCACTGAATTGAGTCATTAAAACATGTGTTGATGGACGCATGGAACAACATGTCTCTTGATGTCATTCGTCGAGCAACTCAGAACTGGATGGATCGCTTACGTCGCTGTTCCGCAGTTCATGGACAGCATTTTGAGCGGTATCTGCAACTTCTTATTAGCTAACGGTTTGTTAATTACACAATAAAGTTGTTAGTTTGATTCGTTTTTAAATACCATTAAAAAATAAAATGGTTTAAATTTTAAATAATACAGTTTAAAGTTTCAAATTTAGGGGTTTTTTGTGGGGCACCCTGTAATATAACAGTGTGCAGATGAAGTTTGAATTTTAGATAAGTTACAAATAATGGATCCATAATTGCTACTTATAACATGAATATTTCAAAAAAGTAATCCGGATTAACTAGTGAAGTTTTCTTTTTAGAAAGTAAATGAATATACAAGTACATAAGGGAATAGAGATTAAGTTCGTGGCAGCTTTGAGCAAGTTGCTCTTATTCAGCTTGGGAAATTCGATATTAACTAATTAGCATAAAATAAAAAAAAAATAATTTTATCAAACTTCTAAATTTTGTTGCTTCTTATTGATTTTTTTTAAAAAAAGTTTTGTTTAAAACATTTAGCAACAACCGGCACACAAACCAATACACTCACTCTCGTACAAGAATGTTCTCTTTTGTACGCTAAGTAACTCTATCATATCTCCATGCGTAAGCTAGATGAAGTGGCAATGGATATATTCCTGGAATATCAACAGTAAGACAAAATAAATTTATGATATTAAATATAATTAACATACCAATGGCATGGGAATGAAATCATCATCATTTGATTACTTAATGATTGCAAATGATTCAAACAATACAATGAGACATGCAAAATATATTATTAATTGATTGAAGAAAGTGCTAAATATATAAATATGATTTTATACTATGCAATGATCATATAAAACTATAGCAAACAAGATATATAGTTCTGTTTTTTAGAAATTATTAAAACATAAATATATCATTAGTACCACAAACGTTCACTATATCATTAAATTATTTTTATCAAATTTGATATATAGCATGAAAAACAACAAAAAAGTAATTTGTTTTATTAATTAAAAAAAAAAAATCAGTAATGTACGCTCCAAAATTGTACAACCAAAACTGTTTTGTATTTCCCAGATAAGATGCATTGAAAATGATACACAATATTTCAAGAAAGATTATTAAAAGAGACCTCTGAGAGATTTTTTCCAGTACTCTCTTGACTTGAAGTCTAACCTTACAGTGGTGAAGATTATACTGAAGCCCAAATGATCATTGAAAGAAGAAGGAAATGTGAATAGTGGAAGACATAAACCCTTGAAAATACACTGAATAAATACCTTTAATATAATCTCAACAAAATAAAAATATATACTTTTATAGCAGTGAAACGTATGAAAAAATCAAATACATTTTTAAACTTTATCAATCTCTTTATTATAATTTATTGATATTTTTCGTGCTTTCGATCCAGAAACTATTTCAGTATTTAACTATACTTATCACTTCCATGAACTTTTTTTTTTTGTATTTATAAAGTAAATATCTAAAGTTCTTTTACATATATCTTTAAGGAAGACAAATTCTAAGTCTAAAGCTTCGCAATGAAACGACTGATAAAGTTATGAAAATTTGACTTTAAAGAGAAAATAGAAGTCTAAAAATAAACCAACTGTATATTGTATGAAATGATGTCACAATTTATAAATTATTGCACAACTGACAACCATATATGACAAACGTATTTAAATGTATGTTTTCTTGCATGCGGAAATCATTCAGAAAAATTCCATGCTAATAAATTCCAATACTAGCCTAGATTTTACTTTAAATCTATAAATATATGGCTAATTGCAATAAGATTAGAAAAAACTATTTACCGTTAATCCTTGAGCCATGAGTTCTTCAGGAACAAGTTCTGGACGGAATTGTGCTGGAGTTATCCAGGGGAACTTAGTATTTACTGGTAGGAGAGTAACTATAATATCCCCGTTAGCTGCATAAAACAAACAAAATTATTTCCTGGCAGACATTAACAGAGTATACACACTTAGAAATATTATGTTAACTGTAATAACAAACAAAATGCTACAATAAAATCATTGCAATGTAAAAAAACAACAACAACCTAATTCTAATGTACAGATAAATATTACAGTGTGTTTCCAAATTTATAATATAGCATTTCAACTTGAATAATTAAAACAATATAAAATATATATTTTTCAGTGACACTTATTATTAATATATTTGACTGTATGTCTAAGTGTGTTTATTGATAATAATCAATAATAGTGGAAACATTACTGATTACGTCAATTAAAACTAATTTAACTAATTAATATTAATGACTGACCTGCAAAGTATAGAGAAAAATATTATTCATGATAATAATAATTATTATATTGATTGCTAGAGATTATAATATTAATTATTTGTAACGTAGTGCAATCAGTTATTATACGGTATTTACTAATTGTAGGGTAAAAAGCTAATGAAACAGTCTCCACATACAAAATTTAATCGTATAAACAACGCGTTTCGAACATATAGTGTCTTCTTCAATACTACGTGTTCGAAACGCGTTGTTTATATATGATTAAATTTTTATATGTGGAGACTGTTTCATTAGCTTTTTACCTTATAATAATAATTATGTCAATAATAATATTAATAACATGAATTAATGATATTCATGTTACAGCTTCTCACATCACACATAATAGGGTTGTTAGTGTTCTGAGACATTTGTCAATGATATTTTGAATTCCAGTTAATTTCCTTTTGATTTAAGGAGAAATAAAGAAAACATTGAAAGTTATCACTTTAATAATTAAATGATGATCAGCCTAAGTAAAATAATAGGAATATATTTAGGGGTCTTCTACAACCAAATAAGATAATGTCATCAACAGTTTTATATAAAAAAAAAAATACAGCCTTACATTCATATATGTAATATAACCTATGCTTTATACCTTTTAACACAAATTTAACAAGTCTTGCAAAATTTAAGAAGTCAAATAAGTAAATAAAGAATATCTAATAAATGGTATATGAGAAACCAAAAGAACTTTTCCATCAATGAAATGAATAGCTCTTATAAAATTGAAACAAAACATTTCAGATATTCTTTCATATAAAACTACTAATTCCGGATGCAAATTATTCTGAAAATAACTACCCAAACATGAATCAAATCAATTAATTGAATTTCAAACCAAGAAACAGTTCTTTAAAGGACTGTTTCATGTTTTCAATTATTGTATAATTAACGCTAACGGTTCGGATTAATTAAAGTTGTCACAACATAATAATATCATTAGTTGTGCAATCCGTAATTGTGTGGTATTTACTCATTCTGAGGTAAAATGGATAAACAAACAAAAGTCTCCACACAAATGGAGTTGTTCACTAGACCAACCTTCAGCACCACATCATTGGTGTCTTTCTGATGATGAACACAAAGTGTTCGAAACGCGTTGTTGTTGAATAAAACTTCATTTGAGTGGAGACTTTTGTTTGTTTATCCATTTTACCTCAGAACATAACAATAACTTATGCTATTATCATTGAATGAATAACTATTTTATTTTCTGTTTAGGAGAAAATAATCACAATTGTTGTTAGATATATTATTAGAAAATGTTTTTTTCCCAACAGTTACAATAATTTAATTGTGAGTGGACACACTACCAGGTTGGTTCTAGAACGGAAGTCCCAAATTTTACCTTACTCCAGTTTCGAAGCAGATTTTTACAAGTACATAATATAGAACAAGCTCGAGAACTTTCTGTAATACATCCACTTCCAGGGCACAGGCTAAAATTTTGCATTTTCCACATTAAAAATCTAGACTCATAACCAACATTCGAACCTATAATCTATAGTAGTGGCGAAAATCATGCTGTCTATTGGACCACACCTAACACTATTACTAGAATATAATATAATCAGCCTAAATGTTCTATACTAGGCACCTTCCGAAACCAGCCAAATGGAGAAAATTTACCGGGAATAGAGTTTAAAATGTAAGCATAATACAACCTGCATAGCAGCTAAGAGACAAAGTATTTAAATTATCTCTACTTAAATTTTAACTCATTACTTGTGTAATCTGCTTTAGTGTGATATCTTATTCATGAAGGAAATTTAAAAAAAAACTACGTCTCTACACAAAAGAGCTCTATGTTAAAACTAACAACACGTATAGAACACTTAGTGTTCTTGATCATGTTTAAATCTAATAAAATATATTTATGAGCCTTAATAGCATAAGAATGAATTACTTAAAAATGTAATACAAATTGAATGGTGTTAAGGGTGTTATTAAAAAGTCTCTGTTACTTATAAATTGGTTCACGTTTTATTAAGGTTCATTTAAGTCACTTTCCCCTGTTAAAAGTGCTATTCAGCACTCAGTTAATTGTATTCAATTTTCATGTAATTCATTCTTGTGTCATTAAAACTCATAGATATGTATGTTCTTTAAACCTGATGAAGAACACTAGGTGTTCGAAACGCGTTGTTAGTTTTAAGATATCATTATGAACCGTCATACCTCGTCTATCGCTGGTGAAGTCGCCCGACCGGTTTCGCAATGGCTGCATCATCAATGAGGCTAATGGGATAGTCCCATTGATGATGCAGCTATTGCGAAACCGGTCGGACGACTTCAGCAGCGATAGACGAGGTATGACAGTTAATAATGATATCTTATTTACTAACCTCTGTGGCTCTAACAATATGCATGTTAGTTTTAACATAAAGCACTTTTGCTTGGTGACATACTTTTTTTAAATTCTCCAAGGAAACTGTTTCATATTTAAAAAGTAAAATAGATTCTTCCAGATAGGGTAACTACATTCACCAGAGCTTGTTGGACAAATTTTTTTATTAAGTATGACTAATGGTTACATTGCAATATTTATTGACAAATATTTATGTATACTGCCCGATTTATCAATCTATCCTATTTTTAAATAGAATTGATATAATATCAATTTATCAATTTTATTCCGAAATTTACCTGTTTAATAATGCTTTCTGATAATCATTCTTCTAGAAAGGAACACCTCTTCATAGTTAAATATTAATTTGTTCAATTTAGCTAGACTACAAGCAAACCACATTGTTTACTTATCAACTTTGTAACAGATTATCATTCCTTTATCAGCCTTCTATTCACAAACTTTGATTTCAAAACCTTTGCTCACTCAAATAGATTCGAAACAATGTAAAGACAGTTTTCCCCGGCTATCATTTAATTTGAACGGAAAAATACTTCAACAATCTTATTTATGACGAACTTTATATATGTTTGCCAAATTTTAATGCAGGGAAAATAAATAAACACCGTATATAATGAATCAAAATCAACCCCGTTTTTTTTTTGCAAAAAATAAATTGGGATTTTTCATATTATTCACATATAAAGCGAAGAACTTAGTATTTCACAGTCAATAGGTCAAAAGTTACATGTTAAGCATTATGCTGTATTGGGAACCATACTTTAAGAATGTTTCACTGTGTTTGGTTCAGGTTCCAAACATAAAACTCCATAATAATGAAGTCTTACAACGCCTAAGAAATGTGTTTGTATTTCAGGGTGAAATATAAGGATTACAATAAAGAAATCAGAACCGCTTGAACGAACTGCTTCAAAAGTAGTCTGTTAACATGGACAGATATGTGTCAAGTTGCAAATAACAAATACCACTTCTTTATTACTTACAAATCCAGGTAGAACTACAGTCCCACAAACGTAATATCTATGTAAAAAACAATACTGTGTCTTTGTGTTGAAACAATAATTGAAACAGTTCCGACTTTTACACAATTATATAGTTCAATGATCAAACCACAATAAGAAATGGGAAAACAAGACTAAAATCTTTCAACCGTAACAAGCGGTCTTCGTCAGAGTCAAAAACCCAACTCTGACGAAGACCGCTTGTTACGGTTGACAGATCTTGGTCTTGTTTTCCCATTTCTTATTGTGGTTTGATCATTGATTGTTATTTCACGTGGTTTATGTGAAATCTTTTTAACAATTATATAGGTACGTAGAACGGGTTGACGTTATACCATATTACCGTCTTTTTCTGAAAATAAGACACTGTCTTGCTTTATTTTTAGGTCAAAATCCGTGCTAGGGCTTGTTTTCGGGGGAGGGCTTCAAATACATTAAGTAGATTTACATATTTTTGTTTAATATTTATTTTTATACAGAAATTTAAATTTATTCTATTACAGTCATGCCACTTTCTAGAGCATCGACATAAATTATCAAAATTTTGATTTACGTTCTTATTTTCCTCCAAAATCTATTTCCTGTAGAATCGTTGGTCTGAATCTCTCATGTCTTGCAATATAGCTGAGGTTAAATTAATACTTCTTGTCTAAGTAGCCTCCTTGAAACGGATTTTAGAGGTAAACAAGGAATTTCTTGGAATATTTTTTCCCAAAGAATTCTCTGAAATATTACAACAGCTAGAGATACCTACTGCATTCAATAGCAATTTTTTAACGAATTATATTTTTCAGATTATCTTAACTAGGGCCTATTTTCACGGGAGGGCTTATAGTCCAAAACGTCCCGAAAATCACGCTAGGACTTATTTTCGGAAAAAGATGGTAGTAGTATTAAAGGAAGCAGTACTCAAATTATGACAAATTCAGAAATCATACAGTAAGCAACATTATAAGTGAGAAATATTTGAAACAAAAAAATGTGAATATCAGTTAATGAATGACTAAAAGAAACACTCACTGAAGCCTTGTCTGATGTTACTTGCTGAAACTGAAGTACTACCATTGGCAGAATCATGTAGATCTACATCGACCACGGTGTCCCCCGCTGTGAAGGACCTGTTCATACTACGTTCTGGTTTTATCTCGACAGACTCTGTAGGTATGACTGCAGCAGTGTCCTGCTCTTTATTTGAGGCCCCTAACAATGATAAAAATAAACAATGATAGTCAAATTTATGAACATAAATATTTCGAAATATATTGAAGATTATAACGTAACTAGATATAAAAGGCATAAGTGAAAAACGGGCAGGTGGAAATGAAATCGGGCAATTAAAAAAAATATCAAAAATAAAACGTCGGAAGTACATGATACAACAAACAATTCGCATTTCAAATACTTATAAATAGTTTTCACTGATACTCTATAAAAGCATAAAATTTTAACTTTGCAACAAACAAAGACATATCAGGATTGATATTATAATCTTATTATAACAATTCTGAAACACGTTTTGGGGTGATACATGAAGTTAGTAATCTGAAGGTTCAAATCTATTATATTATGTTGTAACAAATTATTAAATTTCTATTATATTAGTCTCATTATATCACACATATATTTTTTCCACTAATATTTAGTCAGTTTTTTCAAATCATGAATATTAAAATTCACCTGATTTTCTAAACAGTGAGCACATTTTGTCAAAATTCTGCAATCATTGGAACAGAATTAGTTACCATATTAGCAACTACGAAATAAAATTAATAATACCATAAAATACTATTTTGTTCAAACTTCATTGCTCCTGTAGTAGTCCAACCCCATTATCATACGTAACAAAAAATGTATGGAACTAAAAAAAATATCAAGTTCTCTTTCTGATAAGTTATCACCACCAATACTAATTTAAATTTCTCGGCATTGAAAATTTGAATATCAATTGTATAACCCTTAGCTTTCACAAACGTAACTAAGACAAACCTAAAAGCTATTATAGAAAGTAAGGCAGATTAGTTAATAGTTAAAAATATGTAAACAGCACAATGCACTATGGACACACCTACTTTATGAGCATGAAAGAAATCTAAACTCCCCTCATTACTTACCATTTTGTTTAATAGGGCTCTCATTTTTATTCTCTTCTACGACTTCTCCATCACTTTTAACTTCTTCTTCTTCAAACTGAACCCACTTTTTAGGACTATCTGGTTTCTCAGCTAGTGTGTTCATGGTAACTGAGAAGAAACGAATAACTGTAACAAATTTATAGCGTCACTAGTATCAAATTATTTACACTTTAAATTCCGAATTTTGATAAATACTTCAATTCTAAATACTGGAATTTAGAAATTAAAATACTAAAATACCAATAAACTTATTCTCACCAACAATATAGTGACAGCCTGCTTAAATGTAACACAATTTTAACAGTACAAATTCGTCGTATCTTACAATTACATTATAAGATAAGGCACTAAACATTTTAATTTTCACTATATATTGTTTAACTATTCCATTCTACTATTGTGTCAAGCAGCCATTTTGACATTTGAAATATGACCGCAGTACAACAGTAATTCAATGTCACTTAATTCCACTGTTGCATCTAAGGCAAGACCTGTAAATCGTTAAATTATCAGTTGGATAATATAACGATTTAACAAGTATTATTGCCAGAAAATATAATAATTATATATCTGTTAAAGCGAATTTTTTAATTAGGTATCAACTTAAAATGAAATTTCATTCTTTTACAATTTAAAATTAATAGAAATAACGAAGGCTTTTGAATAAATTTTTGTTCCTGCAATCTAACTTGAAATTGCATAGATAATCTTATTCACTGAAAAAAATAGAAAAAAGAA
This sequence comes from Hermatobates lingyangjiaoensis, assembly GCA_026182355.1. Classification (NCBI taxonomy): domain Eukaryota; kingdom Metazoa; phylum Arthropoda; class Insecta; order Hemiptera; family Hermatobatidae; genus Hermatobates; species Hermatobates lingyangjiaoensis. The sequence goes on along the minus strand of JAPFBL010000034.1, from coordinate 129,252 downwards.
AAACTATAACAACTCGTATATTAATACTAAAAGTTTAAAAAAAAGAAGTTCTCCGGAAGAAATAAGAATTACTCAAAAAAGTCTTATTACTCAGTGAAAAAGTTAACTATGTTTTATTTAACGAAAAAACAGCAGTAATAAATATATACAGAAACAAAGTGATTCCCAGAAAGTGAATAATTTATTATAAAATTCATAGGCTGGGATAGTTCAATGATTTAGAGTGTCTCTAATTAGACCTATTAACACAATTATTGGCATATGTCACTTTATTGACTTCCTGATGTAACTTACACACTGAAAACAAAATGTCATTAGAACTTTATCTTTAAATTCTGTATAATAACATTTAAGAAAAACCTTATTAAACAATTAAACGTTAATAGTAACAATAGGTCTTATGACTGTCCCATTGTTTGAATCTGTTGACATTATTCATCTCCTATGTTACAAAAAGATCTTAGTTAAGTAATCACCTCGAATGTGTATCTACAGATTTGCATTTAAAGAAAGTTTTTTGTTTACATATCGGTAGAAGTAAGAAGATTTTAAACACATTTTATAAAGAATTTCTTCATAGTACTTTGTCTATTTTTATAACTGGGATCATTTACTGAAAACTCCACATTTAACAAAACATTATCCTCTCTATAATTGAACAAGATATTACAAATGATAAATACTCGTTTCACGGTGAATCACAAACACAGAACTAAGGAACCAACACACTTACTGTCTCTAATTTTCGGTTGAACCGTCATCAAGAGAGTTGAGATAGGGACACCAAGCACACTTGTGAAGCGACGACGGTTGGTTGGTTAAAATGATAAATACTTTTTTCCTAAGGAATATTCTTCTTATACTTGAAAATTTTCTGTTTTCAAGAGTAATACAGTAGTAACAAAACTTATTAGTAACATTTACATAAGGGTACCACTAATATTTCTGGATTCAAGTGTTAGTGAGCTGTTTTTCAACTGAAAATTATTGAAAAGTATTGCGACTGTTTATCGGTAAAAAAAGGACTATTTCCGTGGGTTTATTAGTAATTTGCTATAGTTCATGTTGGCTAGTTATATGGAGAAACAGTGATGTAGGGTGATTGACTGTTAATATTCCAAAAATCTTTACTTTAAATTAACCTAACTTTAACAAAATAAGGACTGATTCAATCCAGTTCGGTATTTTCGGGGCTACTTAACTACTAAGTTAAGATAACTACTTAACACAGTAGTGGCATGTTTACCTGGTCAATGAAAACCTCACCCAAACACTACTCATATTATTCTTAATGCTTTCAAACATGTCTTTTTTTTTTGACAGTTATTCGCAACTTTTTTAGTGTTCCAATACTAACATTGTTATGTAATGTAACACCTTCGTGCTACAGAATTCAATTGGCACCAAGGTCGAAATATGTGTGAAGCAACGCGTTCAACGGAGAAATACCATTATTTCCAGTAGACACTACTTTAATATGTTTAAAATGATTTCATTTTTGTTCAAGAAGTTTGGTCATCTTCAAAACACAATTTTTGTAATGTTAAATGTTTACCGATATTTTAAATGAATTTTACTATTAGTAAAATGTGTCTTTTTTTTCTCCCAACACAGTAACCGTGCATCAGGACCGTATATTCAAAATGTGTTCCTTTACAGATGACACATTTGTCACTAACCTGAATATATCTTATAACTAATTATATACAATAATCTTATTTTGACTAACTATAACGTCAAGTAAGATTTGTACATACTTAAATTAAAAGTACTGACAAAAAAATGTATGTCTTTAATATACCTCTAATTCCTTTGTCATAACTGTTAAGCCTTTCGGTTTTTAACAAAAAGAAAAAAAAAGATATGCACTTGAATAAGTGAAACATGGTCCCCATGTAGTTTATGTGATTCCATTTCTTGTTAAATATAAAGTTCCAAACTTTTTTACTGAAATCATCTGTCGAGACAAAAACTAAGCTTTTCATTTCATTACTAAGAAATGTATTATGTTGCTTTCCTTTGTTTTTTTGAAAGGTTGAAACAATAATTTTCGCACACACAAGAAATTACTTAAATATGTTATTTTTTTATTTAAAACGATTAAAATAGTCAAAGTTTAAAAATCAATAAAGGAATCTTTTTTCCTCATAAATATATCATAAAAAAACACCCAAAATAAAAAATAAGCTTCTATAATAATATAAAAAATAATATAAGTACTAATTCTGCCCTTCTAACGTAATGTTTGTTCCTTCTCAGGCTATTATTCTTGATTATTACTATGATATTTAATGTTTTTACATTTGGCTTATAAGATCACGCTCGTACTGTTCAGGTTAGCTTGAAGAGGTAATTTATTTTACATCATTTTCTAGATATATTTTATATTTATATGTTAATTCCTATTTTTTTAAAATAATTATTAATTTTGTAATCCATTTTATTCTGCTTGATTCTTATATACTCTAGTTCATATTTATTTAGTGATTTTCTTCTTCTTTAGCTATTCTAGTTACATTTCCGTTGTGGCTTAGCTGCACCTATACTCTGAAAACAGAAGAAAAAAACACGAATGCAAACTAGACACAAGGAGTTACTTTCAATAGTTCTACCCATTTAACGGTCGTCCTCAGAAAAAAACGTGGACCATGAGAAGAGAAAGTCAATCATACATAAATTCAAAACATGAAACAGTCCGTTAGGGCACCTTATCAAATGATTAAAAGAAACAACTACAAAACTTATTTCAATATTTCGACCTTGTGATCTTCTTCTTATGACAAAAAATCAGAATTTCTTTAGAATCTTCCCATTTTATTGAGTAATTGTTTAATTTAACATGTTTAAACAAAGCACTTGAGTCTTCTTGCCTCCTAATAAAATATTTATGTTGCTTCCTTCACTCTTGTAAGTAAACTTTTGCCCGTTTGTTCAACCTCTCCGGTTGGACATCACAACCTGCACAAGGAATCCTATAAACACAAAATTCCCTTTCTTTCCTCTCACAATTATTGACAAGTCTGTTTAATAATTTACTACTACTGAAAACAACTAGGATATCCATTTTTTCCAAAATTACTGGAATGTTTTTAGAGGTTGACTAAAGGGCACAACCAATAGATTTCTATTCGAGAAGGGTTCCTCCTCAATTCTGGTTCTCAAGGATTCTTTAGTTTTTTTTTCAACACATTATCAATTAGAGTTTTAGTACACATTAAAGATGAGGCTATTTGATATATATGTTCAATTTCTTCGTGGAGGAACTCTTCACAACACAATTTGATTGCTCTTAAGAACTTATTTCAGAACACCGCTTTTTTAAAATTAGAAGGATGAGAAAACAAAAAATGAACATAAGAAGGAACGTGATAGGTTTTCTATAGATACTGTATTTAAGATTGTGCTCACAACGATGTAAATATAAATCTAATAAAGGCAAATTATTATTGCTTTTAACTTCTTAAGTGAAATCAATGGACGTAACGCACGTATAACGGTGTTGAAAAAATTAATCATTTTATTCGGAGGCAAGAAGAGTCAAGTGCTTTGTTTAAACATGTTAAGTTAAACAATCACTCCATAAAATGGGAAGATTCCAAGGAATTGATATTTATCTAGTCTGGTGTCGAAAGAAACTTAGTAGCCTCATTAAATATCATTTTGAAAAACTCATCATTATAAGTCATGGACTATAGAGGGTAGATGAATTTTTAATTCAAGGCATAGTTGGGCAAATTGGACCCGTGGGTGATCTTTGTTATGTGTCTTTGGACATGAGCTATGACCGGATTGTTGATTCTAATCTACTAGCTTAATGTTTTTTTTTATTTCTTTTTTGTTTCCTTGTTTCGATTATTTATTTATTATTGTTTCTTCTAACTATTAAAAAAAAGAAATTACTATTTTTAGAAACTATATATATATTTTTTATTACTTGTTTACTTTACTATAAGTAAAGTATAGTGATTGTAAAAAAATTTGATCTCGAGATTTTGACGGATTACATGTTTTGAGATCCAAAAAGTCGTTTTATGAAGTTTTTTTGATGATATCTGTCTGTGTGTGTGTGGGTGAGTATGTTTCCAAAGTTTGTGGCCACGCTACGGTCCAGGATCTTTGATTATTATTATTATTATTATTATTATTTGAGGGTGACTATAGCACTGCGTTTTTTAAAATAAACTATTGTACTTCCCCTCTGCTGTACTAAAGTACACCAACAATTAGCTCCAAAGCCTCCAAGAAACTCGGCACTTTTGCTGGTTCCAGCGGTACAAGTTTTTTCTATGGTTTGTTCTGTCCCTAAGCACCTACCTCTGTGTAGCAAAGTTGCTTTACAGTCAGTCAGTAGATGCAACGGTGTTTCTTCCTCTTCTTTGCAGAATCTGCCCAAACCATCATTGATAATGTCCATTCAGGATCCCTACGTTTCGGGAAAAATCAACTTCCTTTCTTCTTCATCGGGAGGGTCTTCTTGGGTCCTTAGGTGCACATGTGGGAGGTTGACTCCCACCAGTTAGAGCTTTTAGACCCTCTGCGCTTCCGGGGGAGTCATACAGGGGAAAATCCCTGTATCTCAATCGGTGGTATTTGTCCGCTCCGGCAGAGCACCGCATACCGGAGTAAGGCTATTTACTCAAGGGGGTCGCCTGGTACCCTTGAGGCTCCGTTCATAATACAGTAACCCTGTATCATCCATCTTTCGGCACGGATCGCATAACACCTTAGATTGGGGCTGAGATAAAAGGAGGGGATTTGGGGATTAGGAAGGATGTGAAACGAAGGTGGTCAGGTCCAGCTTGGTCACCTTCTCCTCCTCTTTCGTTTGTCCCTGCATATAGCAGGTTAACAGGGTAGCCTCGTGAAGGCCGAAAGTCGGGTTTGAGTGTTAGAGACAATTAGAGGCGCTTAATCACTCAATTACTACCCCAGGATCTTTGAAGGATCAAATTGATATTTTACACACAAATAGGCCTCTTAGTGTACATGAGGGAGCAATTGTTTGGGAGCAATTATGCATGATGAGAAAGTCACCATTTTTGCCCAAAATCTGTTTTAGACTACATTTTTTTCTCCTAAACTACTAATTCTAGAGTCTTGAATTTTGGCATATCTTTAAGGCTATAAAAGCTACAAACGAAAAAATATCCCCAGATTTTTAAAACAACAGGAATTTTTTTTTCAATAAAAAATCTCTGGCTATAAGCTTGTTAGAGCCATACAAGCCAAGTTTAACGGATCACAATGAAACTGTACCTATAAATAGAATTTTATGTGTAAGATGAGTTGAGATAATTTTTTTCAAAATTACATTCAAAAACGGTGTTACCGTACATTTTCTGTTTTCAGAAAATGTTTTTCCACGCTGAACAGCTCATTAAAAAAACCATGAAATTATGCCAAAAAATTGAAAAAATATTAGCAACATGATGCTAAAAAAAATCACAAAATTTCAAAGAAAAAATTTTTTTTAAGGAGAATAAAGGTGAAGAAAACATGTAATAAAATATAAAAAATAAATATATAATATAAAAAATTGTGAGACGATAAAAAAATTAAAAATAAAATAAAAAATGATTAAAATAAACAAAAAATAAATAACTAACAGTTTGAATTCAAGCCACATATATATATATTGATAAAAGTATCGACCGTGGAATAGAAACAAAACTATAGTTTATCGGGACTAGGTCAGTTCTTCAGGTTCAAATTAAACTCTCATTGCCAAGGTTTCGGTCTTTATTTAAAATCTTTCTCATAGGCAGAAGTATACATTTTGAAACAGAAAAACTAAGTATTACAATACAAATTATTTTACAAAGAAAAATAGTATATGGATTTTAACAACAACTGTAGTCTGAACGAACACCTGACACTGAACTTCTGCCTATGAAAAAGGTTTTAAATAAAGACCGAAACGTTGGCAATGAGAGTTTAATTTGAACCTGAAGACATGACCGAGTCCCGATAAACTATAGTTTTGTATATCAGTTCAAAAATGAAGAAAAGCAACACACAGAGAAAGAGACACACTTACAAACTCAAATTTTCGGATGATCCGTCTTCAGGAGAAAAGAGAATGGGCGACCAAGCACGCCGGAAACAACGGCAGGAAACCCATATAGTATATTCTGTGCTATATATATATATATATATATATATATATATATATATATATATATATATATATAAGATAAGAGCATAGAGATCACAATCAAGTCTCACTATGATTTTCCCACATTCATCATTTTCAGGTAGAAGAGCTCTGCATATGTGGCACCAGCCAACATAGGTAAACATATCTAAAGACACAAACGCGCCAGAGAGTAAAAAAGGACCAAAAGAAATAAATAAACAAACATTAAAAACATAAATAACAAAAAAACAGGTAAAATAAAACCAAGAAAAAATAAATGAATGAGTAAAGAATAAAATATATAATAGTAAAGGAATAATAATATACAAATAAATAAAATATAATATTTGTAAATACTCTAATAACTCATTTCATACACAGATAAAAAAATAATTGTTGAATTAATAATTAAAGAATATTAAATAAGAAATGAAAGTTATCGGAAGATATTGAAACTGTGGAGTGGGCTCTAAGAGAAAAATGTGTACGTCTTATGAAACACTTGTGAAAAACTTGTCGGGGGGTTTGGGTCAGTGATCTGTTTAAGGATTTGGACACTGAATAGAAACAGGTTGTTAGAGAACTTCTTCCTGCTGACAACGGATATCGATGAATGAGCCTTGCTAAATGTATTTATATTTCATAGAAACTATATTAAAAACAAACCTTAGAGGAACATGATTAAAAGAAGATTATAGAGTTTCAAATAAATTTATTCAGAAGAGAAACAATATTTAGCCTTCTTTTATAAAATAACTTTACTTATGATAAAAGAAAAGTTAAATAAAGAAATAAACTATTTGAAAAAAGAAAAATGTATTTAATAGAGAAACATACAAGACAAAAAAAAACTATAGATAAGCTCTGTTTTTAAGCAGTTTTTAGAATTAACACAGAGAAAATCTTCAATAAAATAGTGTTAAACAATAAATAGGAATGAAGAACCCAATTCACAGGAATTTGATTTCTTGGAAAAAAATTTATTTTAAGTAAAGCTTTTATAAAATGATGGTAACTAGGTAAATTAAATCAGTTCTTTAAATATGAAAATGAAAATAACGCTTTAACTACTACATATAACTTAGCATCGGACATGTGTAATATTGTCATTTTTTTTTGTGCCATAAAGGGGCTGATTGATACGATCCAGGAGTGAGGGAAGATTGACGACATTCGAAAAGCTTTTTAAGTTAACTCGAGTGTTCAAGCCTGAATGTCATAAAAGACAATAGAGATAAATTTAAACATTAAATATTAAGTTTATGTTTCAAAATACTTCATTGTTCATAATATATATATATTTTTGCACAAAACATGTGCTCTCTTCTTTTATATATAACACTGAATAAAATAATTTTTCGATGCATCTTTTTAGGAATTAGTTTCCTTATATAAATGGTGTACATCATAACCTTAAATGTTCAAAGCTTCAATAAAACCGTATAATATACCCAAGTAAACAGTGCAGTTTTTCAGTCTAAATTTAAAGGGGTCATCGACTATAATGAGAGTATTATTTTTCTAAGGTACAAATTAATCCTTATTCTGGATGTAATTTTAATTAGTAAAAGATTATTTTATGAGCAAATTATAATAAAGCAAAATTTTGAGGACTAGTAGTGATTTACGTATGTTAAACATAACAACACAAGTCCTTTCAAAAAAGAAATCTAACTGAAGGGTGAATAACATATATATAATTTACACGTTAATGTCCATCCTTACCCCTTTAAAAGTTAGCATTATAGCACACTTATGGGTACTTTTCCAAATCCACTCACAATAGTGCTTATAGCATATACCAGTGGCGACTTGGCTTCGACGTGATTACATGTGCATCATGTTTATAACTGCATACATTTTTTTGTTTAACTGGACATACTCAAACAAAAAAAAATAAACAAAAATAACTGATAACAATCAATTGATAAAACGTCTTCATGTTACAAGTTAGGTTATAAATTAACAGGAATAAAGCTCACACTAAAACTTGTGCTTTAGTTTTTCTTCTTTCCTCTGGTGTTTTCACAGAAAAAAGCTTACACACTTTTAAGGTGTGAGTCAAGTTTACAAGTAATATTACAGTATAGTTATTACTTGTAATGATAATGCAAAATTAATTATCTGGTGCAAATAAGGAGGTAGACTTTCAACTGAGATCTAATATTACTTGGGTTATACGGTAAAAAGAGGAAATATACTATTAAAATAAACTCACAGGCATTAATAATGCAGCAAGGAAAGTTTAAAAAACACATATATTACAAGCTAAGTTTGACATCACTAGTTTTGTTTATCCGTATGACTGTTACATTTCTAAGTCGCGACTACAACTTTAAATGAACTATTGCCTAACACGACTACAAGCCTTTAATAAATTTACAGGTATAGCCACAAGTCATTTGAAAATATAAAATACTCTAAAAAAATATTATACCTACTTTGTTAATGATCAAACCTCCTGCTTTATTTTGTGACTAGGGATGCTTTTAATTCCACGATAAATTAAGCATTTCCAACTAATTGAGGTTTTAAAGCAAAATAAATCATATTTGTCTAGGTTCAATATCGTCACAATTGTCTAAGAGTATTGCATTCGCAGGCACTTTAAGTTTTGGTCATTTCCTAAATTTGTCTAAATGCATAAGGAAATTGGCACAGATTGAATTAAAAAAAATGCCTGGCTATCAACTAATATCTAACAGTATCTAGTCGTTGTTCATTTAAATCACTCAAAAGTAATTTTTTTATGATCAAAAAATAATCATTTTTTTTAAAGAGTTTTAAACTTAAATATAATTCCTTACATGGAATTTCTTATGATATGGATCATATACCAGTTACAGGTCACAACCTAGGCATAACCTAGACACAACCTAGGCTGTTAAAGTCAATATTTAAAATGTTATCAGGAATCATAAAATTAATTAAAATTAGAGCCCAATATTAATGGAAATAATACTTATTCAAAAGATATTAACAATATTTAAACTTATAACAAAACCAGATGTTTTGAATTTCACAAAAGAGTGCGGCATTTAAAACAAAACCTTAATTAAATAAGAGCAATTCATTAGAATCAAATAAATTTTAAATCACATATAGCTATTTTTAATGTTTAAATAATTTTGTAGTATCCATTTGAAATCAAGAAAAAATAATATGAAAGTATCATATAATATGCCAACGAATTTTAAAAAATTGACTTTTTAAATTCGATAACATAATTTAAAAAGTGTAGCAACTAATTTAATTTTTTTTCTGATGTTATTAATTTAATTTTCTATTTTTTTTTATATTAATGGAAAAAGTTCGAACATTGAATACCAATTGTACGGGTTCCAATGACATCACAATAAATACTGCCATACTAACTTTTGTTAGTTAATATGATATACAGACCATTATTAAGTCAATATAATGAACACATCAAATGTTTGGACTAAAAAAAAAAAAAAAAAAAAAAAAAAATACCGATGTATCACTGTGCTGAATAAGTTCTTCATCAAAAACTTAGAAAATGAATACATGTTTTTATCTTATCTTTTATAAGAGATTATTATCAATAGAAACAAAATATAATACTGGCACATGCAAATAACAAATAGAGCATAAATAATAAGTTAACTAAATACAACAGAAATCAAAAGACAAGGTCTTTTATAATTACATTTGAATACATGAAATATCTAAATCTACAATTATGGATAACGCAAAATAATTTTGATTGTTTTTTTTTATTTAAATTTTAAATTTTGAATTCAACTATAAATAAACTAACAAATTTAATAAACATGTCTGTCTGTCCGAACTCACAACCAATGTATAGCTAACAACTTTTAAAATCTAAAATACCATTTTTAAATTGAAAAATTCATAATATTTATAAAATATTATTAATCATAATAATCTTTATACATAACAATACACTTCAAATCAGTTATACATTTCAAATTATGAGTAAAAACACATCGATAAACTATAAAGCTACATAAAAATTATGGTACATATTTACAAAGAAAAAATAAAAGTTCAGCAAACAGAACTAAAACAAAAAATTTCTTTATTGGTAAATTGGTCGCTTTTAGGTTAGACATTTGTAAATCCAAAGACTTCTAGAACACGAATCTCGAAATCGCCTCCATCGCAGAGAGGAGGGTTGTTGAAAGTCAAACAGTGATCAGTTTTACCGTGTCTCATGTTTTCGTCCATCCAAATCGCCTGGCCCTCCCTGTCAAACCATAAATAACTCTAATTAAATATTAGCTGACAAATTAATGAAGCACAGCTTGTTTTTTAGAGGAGTTCAAATGATGCGTTTGCAGAAAAATAACGCAAGAAAAAATAGACAATACATCGCTTATAAGCAGGTATACGTATTATAGTTTGTGATACTTCTAATATGAAGTTTCCTCATGAGATTTATGCGCTATATCAGGGGTGGCCAAACTCCTTGATAGCCCGAGCCATATTTCAAAATTTGAAATGTTTCGGGAGCCGCAATTAAATATGCATTTAAAAGGTATGCAAAAAATACAGACGAAAAACATACGGTACGGTAATCATTACGGTAAAATATAATAGCAGAAAAATGCAATTTTCATTTTTGCAAAAGAAAAATTCTAAAAATTATTAAAAATGAACTCAGAGGATATCAAAAGGCATAAATCAACCAAATCTTAATTAGATTTGCTTTTCATGATCAATATACCTTACAGCCAAGGAAGAAGTCGATATTTGTTTTGCTATTTGCTTGTTTTAGTTTTACCAGCTTAGTACATTATTTGTCTACATATAAACATTATTCATCAGTTAATTCAGAGTATTTCTGTTAGTCAATATATATATGCATCTAGGCGACCTAATCTGTCTCATTTATTTATCCGATATTATTGATCATGGGTACCAGTAACTGACTTTACACCAAAATCACATTATGCGAAAGAAACCCTCATTGTAACTATGGATGTGTAAAAACGAGCTGTGTTATATATAATTATATGAAAAATTAATAATCAACAATAACTCTTGATATAATATATGAATTAAACAATCACAATAAACAAATATATATTAGATACAATGCTCTAAGGCCTTTCGTTACAACATCATCAGAGAGCTAAATGAACTAAACAACAAATATAAGAACAAGTTAACCTGATTGATTGAAGTATTCAGGATTGCTGGCATCCCTGTCTGAATTTAATGTTCCTAAAATTGAAGGAGTCTTGATCTACTGACTTATTTCTTTTATCAACATTTCATCTAGTTTGTAAAGTCCCGGACTAATGGTGATTAAATTTCCATAGAAGTTCTTTATGAGTGCACTTTCAATAATATTTCTCTTTCTTTCTGAAGGCACAAGAAAGAAAGAGAAACATTATTGAAAGTGCACTCATAAAGAACTTCTGTGGAAATTTAATGAACAATAGTCAAGACTCCTTCAATTTTAGGAACATTAAATTCAGACAGGGATGCCAGCAATCCTGAAGACTTCAATCAATCAGGTTAACTTGTTATTATATTTTTTTGTTTAGTTCATTTAGCTCTCTGATGATGTTGTAACGAAAGGCCTTAGAGTATTGTATCTAATATATATTTGTTTATTGTGGCTGTATAATTCATATAATTATATATATTATATTACATTATTATATAATGTAATATATAGTTACCCTCCTCCAATAGTAATCATGTTGGAATCAGCAGCCATGAAGAGCTCTGACGAGTGGTTAACTGCTTCTCCATCCATACCAACCCAAGAATACTTTGCTCTTGTTGGGGCCAAGCTAAACAGAAATGTTTCTCCAGTCCCAAAATAAGCCCGCCTATTACCACTGTCATCTCTCTGATTTCTTTCTAGCCATCTTGATGAACAATATGCTCCAAATATCTAGAAATAACAAAAACAAACTCACTATACCACGATCAAAATTAGACACAGTTTCACATAACTGAGTAAAATAACCTATTAATGCTATTAACGTGTTCTTCCGTTCGGCAAAAGTATTGAGATATAACGATGTTCCATACACATTCTAAACAATGTTTTTACTATTATTTTCATTTATAAAATGTTTTATTAACTTTCAATAATAAAAATACTTTTTTCTTGAAAAATTAAATAATTATATACATATATATAATATATATATATATGTTTTGTTGAACGACCTTTGTACTGTTGCATGAATCAATTTCATAGTCGATCTTTCAAGATCGCTTTCAAGGTCGCTTGAAAGATCGACTATGAAATTGATTCATGCAACAGTACAAAGGTCGTTCAACAAAACATGCATAAAAGAAGGATTGCTCCCTAAATTTACAAATATATATATATAAAGATTTCACATAAACAAGTGAAACAACAATCAATGATCAAACCACAATAAGAAATGGGAAAACAAGACTAAGATCTTTCAACCGTAACAAGCGGTCTTCGTCAGAGTCAAAAACCCAACTGACTCTTTGGTGGTTTGATCATTCATTGTTATTTCACGTGTTTATGTGAATAGTATTGCACAGAACGACTTCAAATTTTGGGGGTTATTTGCTGTTGCGTCTGCCAAGTGCTTGATCTCCATTTCTCTTTTCTCCTGAAGACGAATTGCCGAAAATTTGAGTTTGAAAGTATGTTTCTTCACACTGTATGTTACTCTTCTTCGATTTGGAACTCGTATTGTGTCTAGTTTGGATCGACTTTCCGATTTTTAAGTGAATTTATATATATTTGTGATAAAATAAATGCAGATCCAGAAGGACCTGATAAGACTTAAAATAAACTGTGATACACAGAAAGAAACGTAACAAAGGACTCACTATTCAATATTTCGACCGTTATGGCGGTCCAAATATTGAAAAGTGAGTTCTTTGTTACGTTTCTTTCTGTGTATCACAGTTTATTTTAAGTATGTCCACATATATACATATTCATATTTAATATATACATATTGTTCTTTTTGTCAATATAGTTTGTATATACATATTGGTGTATGATGGCACCAAGTCTTCTCTAAAACATGTACTGTTAAAGCTAGCAGCAGTTTCCGGATTGACCACTTTTTTGCTGAGGTTTTCTAGTCTTCTAACTAGTTTACGGTGAGTCCAAGATATTTTCCAGAGTTCAGGTAAGGACATGATGATTAGATGATAATGTGAAACACTACACGCTATTTATAACTTTAAACTTTAATATCGAAAAAACTAACATTATTAAAATAACACTATAACTAAGGCTAACATTTTACTTTCTTAAAATTATAAAACACGAGCTTTGACCTTACATTAGCCATAATTAGGTAAAAAAAAAAGCTAATGATACTATCCTAATGGGGTACAAATAATTTAAAACTATTTTTACTCTCCAATTTAATATGACACTTAGATCAAAGTTAGTTTAATCACCATATAAATAATTATTTCAATGAAACCTTACCTCGTCATTGTAGGTTTTAATCATGAGCAGGGTTGGCTCGTGTTGTTCGACGCGGCAGTAGAATGTAGTGAGACTTGACCCGTGCTCCTCTGTCGTGTAGAGCAGAACCGGCTGGTACATGGTGATCCTTAATGGCAACCAGGGCCACAGGGTTAGTAACTAAACAAAAACAAATCGCTTTCAAGTCTAATCAACACTCCACAAAACACAAAAAATAATGTAATAAACCGAGTTGCTATAAAACTAAATTTATTTTCATATATACAATCATTACAAATATAATCTGAACAGAATTAGTTGTCATAGTAACACATTTTTTTTTATGTAGTTGGCAATACAGAGAAAAGAGCCTCAGAAAGTCACCAATGAAATGCATTATTTTGACACAGGTTGAAAAAGATGAAGGGCTCTACTTAGCCAGGTAGCTAAAGCCATCTGCCATTAGATCAGAACATTTCTCCTGAAGACGGCATATGTCGAAATGAGTTTTACTGCTGACTCACTGAGTTCTTTTTTCTGTGCGATTCTATTTATCGTTCTATAGTACCAGTTATATTTCATCTTTATATATATATATATTCACTCAAAATTCGAAAAAAACGATCCAAACTGGACGCAAATCAGCTCAAAAATGAAGAAAAGCAACACACAGAGAAAGAGACACACTTACGAACTCAAATTTTTGGATGATCCCCTTCTTCAGGAGAAAATAGAAAGGGCGACCAAGCACACCGGAAACAGTATTTCCGGTATTTGAGTTCGTAAGTGTGTCTCTTTCTCTGTGTTGCTTTTCTTCGTTTTTGAGCTAATATATATATATAAAGATTTCACATAAACACGTGAAATAACAATCAATGATCAAACCACAATATGAAAACGTGAAAACAAGACTAAGATCTTTCAACCGTAACAAGCGGTCTTCGTCAGAGTCAAAAACCCAACTCAGTTTGACTCTGACGAAGACCGCTTGTTACAGTTGAAAGATCTTAGTCTTGTTTTCTCATTTTCATATTGTGGTTTGATCATTGATTCATATATATATATATATATATATATTTAATTTAAATACATGAACATAATGAAACAAATTCTTGCGAAATGTCCAATCTGCCACTCGAAACTTTTCTTTAATTATACTTTTAATAATATATTCAGTCATCGAGTTTATCGCTTGTTCCTGTTATTTTACTTCTATAAGGATAATTACCATATATATATATATACAGATTTCACATAAACACGTGAAATAACAATCAATGATCAAACAAACTTTCAACGGTTGAAAGATCTTAGTTTTGTTTTCCCATTTCATATTGTGGTTTGATCATATATCTATGCATATACTGAATCGTCCAGAAGTAGGCGCACAGTACGGTAAATTGGTATACTGAGAAGTAGATTTGAAAGCTATTTCATTGCAATGGACAGGAGTTGATAGCCCATAATAATTAAACCTTAATTATTTTGTTATTATTTTAAAAATCTAATAAATCCATTTTTAATTGAAATACTATATTTTTCAAATAAATTTCAAATATTATCATTTACTGATACCTACTTTTGGACCTTCTTATGTATATTCTGCGAAGATATATTGTTTTGATAGGAAAATAAAAATTTACATTCTTATGACAATTTAAAAGATGACACATAACAATTTAAAGATGATACATGAAAATTTAAAAGTTCTTTGATATCAAGTCAACAACCTTTTCAAAATAACATTACTAAATTCAAAAACACTTGTTTACCTTTCAGGTTTAATATGAAATTAAGATTTTTTTTGTTATTTACTAAAAAAAAAGTCATATTACAGGCAATAGAATATTAGTACAAGTATTAACGTGAATAAGCAACATTATTTAATTGAAAAGAGTATATTTAATTGATATCTAATTATAGTTAAATATACTAAAAAATGTAATAGTACATATATATATAAACAATAAACAGTGAGCATAACAAAATCAGCATTTCTAAAATTATCGACTAAGAGACAAATACGGACACAGACATAAGGGAGGCCATACAGGTGAAGCTCTCAGGCTAGAAGACAGGTGCGGAAGTTTCACTGAAGAGTATCACAGTATCACCAAACAATTGTAAAGATGCGAGATGGCACGAAAAACGAGCAAAGATTCAAAGAAAGAAAACATAAGGGTAAAGGTTGAGAAAATAAAGCCAATCGAAAAAGAAAAAAAAAGGATTCATCGTAAAAAGAAATGTAGATGATTCCGTAATGTAAACTAGCTCCTAAAATCAAACGCTTATTCTTGTATGGTTTTCAAGTCAAACGGATGCCCTGGGAGTTATACAATGAAGGATTTGAAAAGTAAAACCAAGACAATGTGAATCAGCACAGATAAAGAATTACTGCATAGTCAAACCAAGGTTGTCCAAGAACACATGTAGGCATACACCTTGATTAGATGGTAAGTACAATATTGTGGATAAGCAAGAACAATACTTGATAGAATTAAGCTTATTAAGCTCCTTTGATAATTAACACTATCTTAATTTCAAAGACTCCTCCAAAGTCTAAGTCCTCAAGCATATTTCTCCTGTATGACCAATGAGGAAGCACTGATGCTTATTTCATACTTGACCACAACTTCAATTGTTGAATTTGTTTTGATTTATTTTTTCCTCAAATTTTTAATTTTCCCCTACATTTATCCTATAACTTTGTTTCATGTTCAGGAAGAAGTTCACATGGTTAGATCGTTTGTATTTATTTCTGAAGGCCGCTTAATGTTCAATACTAACAACTATGTACAATCACAGTCTATATAAAATTGTTACAAGCTGTTGGTTTCTTTATATTAAAACTCTTATACCATAATTCATTCATTATTGCAGTAAAGTAAATATTTTTAATGACTGTCAAGTGTTTACCACAAAATTTTGGAAAATAAACAAATTTTCATATATCAAATAATAGCCAATATTACTGAGATCAACATAAACAATTTTTGAAACTATTTAAAAATTAGGTATGGTTTATAAAAATTGCATCATATAATATAAACAACACATTTAAAAAAGTGAAATCTTCTGACTTTTCAGGAATCTACTCTCCCTCTTTTTTGTTTCTGGAAAAAATCCAAACTATTTGTGAATAAATATACATACAAAAGTATTGTACACTAAGAAAATGAGGATGGTTTTCAATTCAAATGGTTTCAGGAAAAATTGTTCAATCCATATTTATTGCATAAACGATTTAATATCATGGTCATATAATAAATTTAACTTCCATGCTACTTTTTTTTTATGTTTATTTATATAATATATATCTAACAATATTTTTGAAAGTATAATGCAGAGTATTCTAAGTGGGAGAACTTACTTCGTCTTGGCTTGCAATATGAGACTTGATGCTTTGTATTGGATAACTTCCCATGGAGGCAGGAGCCTTTGCTCCTGGTGAATAGCGTCCCTTTGTAAGCATTAACAGACATGTATCATGTTAACTTTTAAAAAACATGTGTCCTATTTAGAAAAGTCTTACAAACTTCTCAAAAACTCTGTATTATAGCCAGAGTTACTGTCTTGTCAGTAAGAAAATTGATTTAGTCAAACCTATTTTTTTTTTATTTATTTCAAAAAGATCCACTTTTTTCTATTTTCTTATCATGTCTCTCATATAGTTTCTGATTTAAAAAAATATAAATTACATTGTGTGATATATATATATATATATATATATATATATATATATATACATCAATGATCAAACCACAATAAGAAAATGGGAAAGCAAGACTAAGATCTTTCAACCGTAACAAGCGGTCTTCGTCAGAGTCAAAAACCCAACTGAAGAAAAACCTGTCAGTTGGGTTTTTGACTCTGACGAAGACCGCTTGTTACGGTTGAAAGATCTTAGTCTTGCTTTCCCATTTTCTTATTGTAGTTCGATCATTGATTGTTATTTCACGTGTTTATGTGAAATCTTTTTATATATATATACATATATATACTTTTCAAAAAGTATACTCAACCCAAAAAGAACAACAAAGATTTGACAAAAAATTAATGATGTCACACAATAAGCAAGCACATTTACAGTTTCAAATTAGCAGTACAAATAAAAATTAGCAGTACCGTTCTCCTGATAACGGTTATACCAAAATTCTTTGTTCAGTTTACTTATTTTCCTACTTGTTCTCAATAATGTTTCTCGATTCTTCTATAATTAGTTATTTTTAACAGGGCCCACGATAGACTGAACTGTTGGTTCCCTTCCTTCCCTTAACCCCTCCTTCATTCCTTTCTTTTGATGCCAGTGAAACTGAAAATTAGAGACAGTAAATATGTGTCCTTCAATTACCCGTTTCTCAACTTTGGTTTGCTCGTTTTCTGATCGTTTAAGTATATCAATATAAACCCATCGTGACAGAGATATCCATGAGACAAGTCGAAATATTTTAATCCTTATAACTTATTTGGTGCAACGAATTCACACATATTCAATGCCAAGAATTGCGACATCAAAACTATAATATACATTAATTCTAACGTAGTACAATCAGTTATTATGTGGTATTTACTTATTGTAGGGTAAAAAGCTAATGAAATAGTCTCCACATATAAAACTTTAATCGTATAAACAACACGTTTCGAACACGTAGTGTTCTTCTTCAGACATTAACTAAAAAATACAATTGTATATTTGTATTTGTTGTATTGTGTTTGTAGTTAATTGTATTTTTTAGTTAATAATAAGAACTACGAGGTGTGTAAATAAAGTAGTGAGACTGGCAACGTCGCTTTCGATCTGGCAACGCTGGAGACGCGTGGCCTTGAGTAGCGTCAGGTGCACGTGTGATGCGCCTCCAGTATGAATCTGAACTCGCCACAGTCATTTGTTTGTCCGTAGCGTTGGTTTTTGTGAAATGGTTTTTTCTTGAGCGTTTTAAAAATGAGTGACCTCAAAGTTGAGCAGCGGTGTGCAATCAAATTTTGCTTCAGACTTGGACATAATGCAACCGAAACTTTTGAAAAACTTCAGGAGGCCTATGGAGAACGTGTTTTATCAAGGGCACAGGTTTTTCGGTGGTTTAAGGAATTTTCAGAAGGAAGAGAGTCGATTGAAGATGAACCACGAAGCGGAAGGCCTTCAAGTGCAAACACCGATGAAAATGTCAACAGAGTACGGAACCTTGTGCGTTCAGATCGACGCTTCTACCGTAAGGTCCTTGAAAGATTCGAAAAAGAGTCCTTCGTGTGCGGCCAAACATCAAAGACAAGTGGGTGTTGCATCACGACAACGCGCCCTGTCACACTGCCATCTCAATAAACGAGTTTTTGGCCAGTAAAAACATTCCTGTTGCTCCTCAGCCTCCTTATTCACCAGACTTGAGTCCTTGTGACTTTTTCCTCTTCCCGAGATTGAAAAATCACCTCAAGGGAACTCATTTCGGGACACTACAAAACATACAAACTGCTGTAACCGACCAGCTGAAGGCCATTCCAGAATCCGAGTTCCAGCAATGCTACAATGATTGGAAGGACCGTCTCCAGCGCTGTGTGGCTTCCGAAGGGAACTATTTTGAAGGTGACAATATCACATTGTAATTATATTTGAATAGAAAATTTAAAAAAAATCAGTCTCACTACTTTATTTACACACCTCGTACGTGTTCGAAATAATGAAGAGCACTACGTGTTCGAAATGTGTTGTTTATGCGATTAAATTTTTATATGTGTATACCATTTCATCAGCCTTTTATCCAACAATAATATACATTATTTGATTTTTTTTTTTTTGTTATCAGACATCTTATATACCATTAAATAAACACAAATTTAACTTTCTAGGTCAGTGATTTCATCTGTTTCTTCTTTTTTTTTTTAGACTTATGAAAAACATTTCAAATAATATACCGGTATGAAATTTTTGATTTAAATGCAAAAAAAATCACTCATTCCCTATTTTTAAAAAAAGAACATTTTTTTTTCTTTAAAGCTATAAAATAATAAATAGCCTCCTCTCCTCTTGACCAGTCGACTATTTGAACGTGTTACCAAAGAACACTAAGTGTTCGAGAAACGCGTTGTTAGTTTCATATTAAACAATTTTTTGTGTGGAAACGTAATTCTTGAAATCGCTAAATATAGTTAACTTTCAACTCGCACTGGATGCCTCTGTAACACTGCTTGGACAAATGAAAAGCCCGGGTCTTATTATTCACAGAAATTTCACAATGCCCAGACATCCACTGCCTTACTACTTCCTAGTTACGTACTATAAGGATACTCCATTGATGTCTTCGGTTTCGGAAATCCCATCACCACCAATAACTGTAGAACTTTTTTTGTTTTTTTTTTTTTTTTTTTTTATTACAACTACCCAACAGGTAACAAGTAATATTGATAAGTAATACATAACAAAATGAAATAAAAGAGTGGAGAAACCACCCATTGGTGGTACTTCATATAAATTATTCTGATCACTGGAAATCAGTTAGTATTGCTCAGTAAATCTCTGGTAAGGTTGGTAGGAATTTGGCGGGATAATAATTGCTGAATTAAAGGGTTTAGGTTGGAGGGTAAAGATTCATGAAATTTGTGGTATCTTGATCGGATTTCCAGGTGGATAAAGGGAATTTTTAAATCGTTATCAATTGTATCATTAGAAACATAAAAGGGAGCTTCTACAATTTTTCGAAGGATTATGGATTGGGCTGTTTGTATTCTTTGGATATTTGTACGCTTGGCTGATCCCCAGATTTCGAGTCCGTAAGTCCAAATCGGTTTAAGTATTGTAGTATATATTAGTCTTTTGTTGTGTAGAGTCAAGTTTGATCTTTTGTCGAGAAGTCTAGATAGTATCTTATATCGTCTCATTAAGTCTTGTCGTTTCAGTCTTGTACGTGGATTCCACGTCAGTCGTTTGTCAATGTACATCCCCAGATATCGCACTACGTTAGCAATTGGGAGGGGAAAGTTGTTAATGTAGACTAGAGGACAAGCTTGTCTTCTTAGTGTAGAGGTAA
This sequence comes from Hermatobates lingyangjiaoensis, assembly GCA_026182355.1. NCBI lineage: Eukaryota > Metazoa > Arthropoda > Insecta > Hemiptera > Hermatobatidae > Hermatobates > Hermatobates lingyangjiaoensis. The sequence goes on along the minus strand of JAPFBL010000034.1, from coordinate 108,683 downwards.
TATGCATTGATTTCTCCGTGTTAAATTTGATTCTTTTCTTTTGACACCAAGATTCCAGATCCAGTAAATGTTGTTGGAGAAACTGACTGGAACGTAAAAGATCTGAATCCCTTGATAGAATTGCTGTGTAGAACTAGCACTCTTTAACACCACAAGGACTACTACTCTACTAGGATTCATTGTTCAGGCTCTTTTTAAAACGCAAACGTCTCCATTAAAATTCGTTGCTCTGACTCAAACTGTAATACCATCATTGACAATTTTAAATGTTGCGTACAAGAACTCATAAATAGGCTCTTCGTTTTTCAAGAGTAGTTTAAAACAAGAGAACATTTTTGTAATAATAATGTTCTATAAATTCGGTAGAAAGAAACTAAAAAGTAGTGTAACTCAGTCTGTTCAACCTAGTATTTGATGTTTTATCTGTTTTTCAAAATTAACTTATTTTGTACTAATGATAATCTATTTTAGTATTTAGTTTATAAGAAGCGAAATGAAAAGAATTTAGTGAAAAGAATAGGAGACACATGTATGTTAATAGTGAAGGCGAGAGAGAGAACATGGGCCGGCCAAAACAAGCTTGAGTCAAAACATCAACATACCAATGGACTTAGACTTCCTTTCGTCCTACGCAATCTCATTTTTATACTTTTTTGATGACCCTGAAAATGAAGCAGACACCAAAGAAATGAGCCCATCACCAAACATTTAGTGAGAAGCAAGGGGGTGTCCAAACTACGGCACAATGTTCACTTGAACATTACAGTTAATATAACTGAATGTGAACCAAACATGGAATGAACCAAACTAGTATTTCATAGTTACCTCACAATGACAAATTGACGTCTTAATATCTCAAATACTCATTAAACTACCCTAGTACATGGAATATTATTATTTCATAATTTTTATTTACTTCAAAAACTTTATTCATCTGTCACTATAGTTTTTCTCGCAGCCCTGCACTATTCATACACAGGCCATGCTGTTCAACGACACGCTTTAAGATCTCAACTCCAATGTGACCCAGTGGACATCAATTTCATCATGACATTCATAAGAAACAGGAGTTTGACATACAGAAAAGAAAAACTGGACATCATTCAGTAATAACAACTGACTGAACCAGTTTTTATTAAGAAATTTATGCATGAAGTTTTAGATGGTGATTTTAAAATACAATTTAAAATTGTTACAAATTAAAAGAATTAATGAAAAATAATAATCGTATATATATAATATATTATATATATATATATATATATATATATATACTTTGAATAAAATGAAAGGTCCATGTGGACAATAAAAACTTTAACACATAGGAAAGAACACAGAAAGACACTACAGAACTCACTTCGATATTTCGACATCTCCTACTGCTACTCCAACTGCAAACTCAGTAGCAGTTTACTTCTCAACGCGAGTACTTCGCACTTCTTCCCAATCACGACGGATGTCGAAATATCGAAGTGAGTTCTCTAGTGTCTTTCTGTGTTCTTTCTTAAGTGTTAAAGTTTATACATTATTATATTATATATATATATATATATTATAGTAAATTTTGGCAGCAGTCCTTCCTTGACACACACATTATTGAAAATGACACCAAATTTAGCTGATACCTGTTTCTTAACAAGTTTCTCAATTTTTCTAAATAACAGTCTCGTTATTTCGTCTACACAATAAAGTACATCTCCTATAGTCGACATGTTACGAATGATCAACATGTCGAATATAGGAGATGTACTTTATTGTGTAGACGAAAAACGAGAGTGTTATTTAGAAAAATTGAGGAACTTGTTAAGAAACAGTATCAGTTAAATTTGGTGTCATTTTCAATTATATATATAGGTGTGTTCTCTAATCAGGGTTCGGTCAATTTAATTAAAATTGACCGAACCCCGATTAGAGAACACACCTATTCTATCAAACGGTCGATATATTATTGAATCGTATATATATATTGAATTGTATTGTATTGAATTGTATATATATACAACGTGCTTGGTCTCCCTTTCTCTTTTCTCCTGAAGACGGATTACCCGAAAATTTGCGTCTGTAAGTGTGTTCATTACTCTGTGTGTTACTCTTCTTGACTTTTGAACTCGTATATATGCATATATATATAAACACTAATAAATTCTCGACCGTGTGACAGATATACAACTAAAAAATGATAGATCGGGATGCGGTCAGTTTCTGGATGCAATGAGAGTTTGAATTGAAAGTGGAAGAAACTGACCGCATCCCGATCTATCATTTGATTACTTTAGTAGATTACAGATAAGGCGAGAGACCATGCATTAATAGATATTAATGTAACTGGCTCTTACAAAAAGTTTGGACACCCCTACTTAAGGTTAAATGTATTACACACATGAAGTATCTCCATTCCACCAAAGCCTACTGGAACCACATTTCTTGTTAATTAAACTCTAAACAAGACGAAAACACAGTAACAGGCACTTTTCATGTAGTTCAAACGTTATTTCACTTATTTTATGAATACAGATTTGATATAAATATATTAAGTATTTTTAATATATTACATCGATCGTGAAAATCTAACATACATTGGAATGTACCTTTTGTAAACACTTTTATTCCTTTTAAATATACAGAATAGTACGAAAGTTTGTACTCAATGGTAACTTAATATATAAAAATTAACTGAGCTTTTTACCATTGTAACAATTTGAAAGAAATAAAACATAAATAAATTAAACATAAGAATTAAATTCTTACATTAAATAATCATAAAGAAAATAACACTTAATAATTAAATAAATAATTATTATTAATTAAAGAAAAAAATTAATTAAAAAATCTGGAGTGATCTACACACAAGTTTACTATAAATAAAAATCTGGAGTGGCCTACACTCTACTTTACTATAAGTAACTCAATGTCAAATTTCTTGAGTATATAAAACATAACGTATTATTTAAGCATAACATAAATATCTAAATGGGATATAATTATTAGCATTGCATTCGTGTGGTAGTACAGATAGTGATTGAAGGACATATCAATTTATAGGCTTATTTTTGTACATCACAAATAATTTATTATTTGCAAATAATTTCATTAGTATAACTACAGCAGTAATAACATTTTTGAAAAACCAATGTGAACATTTCTTGAAACGAAATATTATCCTACAAGAGAACATGATTATTGTTCAAATAGCCAGTAGATTTCTTACATCGTTTACTTGACATCCTTCTAGATTGAATATTAATGTAAAATTTTCAAATTTGAAACAGTAAAATACCCTTTTTTTCTCTGAAAAACATCTTAAACAGCGAAGAAAATGTTGTTTTAAGGTGATTTGTTAATTAAAGATGTACGATAATTACAGTTATTAATCTTTAAACGAAAGATTTATATTTTGAATTATCTTTTACATTTTTGGTTTTTAACAGAATTATTATACTGGGAATTTTATGGCTTCTTAGTATTTAATAAGATCATTTTCCATCCCCTTTGTCAAATAACATATATACGAATTTTTTTTTTAATGAGTGTTATCATTTACCTGCACAATATTATTCCTCTTACATCTCTTATAAGTCAATAATATATTTTAATTTTTCCATTAGAAACATCAATTTTATCTCAGTGGATTCGCTCAAAAAATTTCTAAGTCAATGTAAACAATGTAAAAAAATACAAAAAATTCGACAAGTATAGCAGGTGATCTCTTAGTCTAGGGTAAACAAAGAGTTTTTATATCGTTATTGCTCTTTCCCGTAATTGAAACTTCATGATTTTTTTTTTATGAATTGCTAATTGTTTGTTCCATTTTTGGTCAAATTTTCATTATTTTTTAACGAGCCGTTTAGCGTCAAAAAAACATTTTCTGAAAACACAAATCGTACTGTAACGCCCCTTTAGCGAATGTAATTTTAGAAAAAAATATCTCAACTCATTCTCCATATAATGTTCTATTTATAGGCATAGTTTCATTCTTGTCCGTCAAACAGTATGGCTTGTATCGCTCTCACAAGGTTTGAGATTGAATTATAGGTCAAAATTTTTACATTTTATTGAAAAAAAATATTTCCTGTTGATTTAAAATTCTGAGTATATTTTTCGTTTGTTGCATTTGAAACCTCAAAGATAATGTCAAAATTTCAAAACTCTAGGGTTATCAGTTTAGGAGAAATAAATGTTTTAAAAAAAACGGTTTTTGTCAAAAAAAGTGACTTTCCCATCATGCATAATTCTTCGCAAACAATAGGGATCTTCGTCTTTATGAGGCCCATTTTTGTGTAAAATATCAACTTGATCCATCAAAGATTCTGGACCGTAGCGTGGTAACAAGCAATGCTAACACACGCACCCACCCACACACACACAGACATCATCGTAAAAACGTCATAAAACGACTTTTGGGACCTCAAAACATGTAATTCCGTCAAAATCTCGAGATCGAATTTTTTCACGATCACTATACTTTACTTATAGTAAAGTAAAAAACAATGATTATTAATTGAATTAATTGAGTATTTTAAATTTTCTACCATATCATGAAAATCAGATGAAAATGCAATTGGCATGATTATTGAAAACAACTGGTGAGCAGTTGAAAGATATGTTGTTTCTGAATGACTTTTAAACTCTCAATTCATTTAAACTGAATGAGTTTACATTTTAAAGAGACCAAATAAAATTGCGATCATAATTAATAAATTAGATTAGATAAACACTAATTGAAAGAAATTATTAATCAAAACATTAAATGAAATCATTGATATCCTCTAATGAATTATTACTTGGTAGGCAGAACATGGATACATTGTTTATTATAATATGATTTATTTTATAACCACATGAGAGAGGTTATACAGATATTACAATTAATTTATAATAATTATACCATTAATATTCAATTTTTTATAGTACATTTATTTTAATGGTGTTAGTGGTTTGTATTTTTAGTAATTAATATCATGAACATAGAATCTTTTCAATTAATAATTCATTAGTATTTTAATTTAAAAAATTACTATAAATTATTTATATTACTATAAAAATTACAACTATTAGGCTCTATTTGTAATGATATGAAGTTTTGGTTAATAAATATATCCATAAGGACAACATTGCTATTCGAAAACTGCTTAAGTCTGAAAGAAATCATTCTCGGCTGCTTCTTGGATACTGAAACAAGTTTTAATACTTTGGCTCTACAAATCTATTAAATCGGAACTAATATATAGATTATTTAACCCTAGATCTATAGAATGGATTAAAATAACCAGACTCAAGAAAGTATAAAGTAGAGGAGATTTAGCATAGTAAATTTGAGTGTAGGCTACTCCAGGTTCTTGGTGTTATTCCATTTTTAAGGTAATGTACAATTTATAATATTTTTAAAATTATTTAGTCACTAAGAATAAACACCACATACATGCATACAAACATCATCCTAAAAAATATCAAAAATGGATCCAGAATACTTCAAAACGCCTAAAAAAAACCCCCAAAATCGATTTTTTCATTATTACTATACATTATTTTATTTGCAGAAGATAATACTTTAAAAAAAAAAAAAAACAAAAAAAAATCCTATTTTGAAGAACAAATTAGGAATACGTAAATGTTCAAAATTTTGTTCAATTTAAAGAAAAAATGTAAATAGTTGATTTGGCTGTGGAATAAGGACTTTGGTTCCGACAAAGATAGACCTTCCATTTTAACATGATGCTCATTACTTAAATATTATTTCTAATTTTATTAATTCCTTTGATAGTTGTTTTGTAATAATCCTACTTTCTAATTAATTATTACAGTAATGACACAATTTCATTATAATAATTATGACACTATTTAATTCTTTACTGTTTATGATTTTTAATGAAGTCATTTAATTTTGATGAATTATGGATCATATCTTATGTATTTATTAGACTGAATCCCATGGAGTCTAATAAACTAACTAGACTAATTAACTAATAAACAGTTAAGCAATTAATAAACTAATAGACTGAAATAAGGGGTAAATTGTTTCATAATAGCTTACCTTTTAAACCATACTTAATATTATATTTTAAATAATTAATTACATCATAAAAATTAGTCACAACATGTCACATTAGGAGAAGAAAATATTAGCCTGTACAGATCTGGATAATCAAAACATATATTATGTCAAAATCTGATTCCAGTATGAAATACTAAGAGTAAAACTTTGAAAGGACCCAATAACTTGGGAGTCTCCAAGGTATTCCTTACCATCAGGTAGGGAATATTATTAAAGTACGCATTGAACAAGTATACGTCTATGTATGTACTATATTCATAAAACAGTTTGAGTAAAAAAAAAACTGAAACTTGGAACAACAGCTAAATAAACAAAAAAATTCACAAATGACATTGTTTAATTGTAGTAAAAAAGGAAATAATTAATTTGTTGATTAATAATCAAATAAATACATCATTTATTGAATTATTCTAATTTGTTTAATTGTAGGCGTAAAAGGTAACACTTTAGTTCAGCAAAAAATTCTTTTTTAGACTGCTAGTTTACAAGAAATGTAGATATGTAGAAAAGGAAGGAGAAATAGGATGAACAAAAGAAATGTTAATTTTTCTAAAATTAGCATAGGGCAGAGTTTTTCAAACTTTTTTCGACGTGGAACCCTTTTTGGTTCTAGTAACTTTCCCAGGAACCCCAGATTCTAATGATTTAATACAATCATAATAGAAATATTTTCATATGCCGTTTTAAATAGTATGTATGTTTAAAAACAATTAAAATAGTAACATTACTGCAATGTATATTTTTTTTTTCAAGATTTTAATTTTCATATTTTCCACAAGTGCATAACACATAAAGCAGAATTACTAGCAATTTTAACACTGAGTTTGTTTTGTAATCATTTTTGGCTTTATAGTTGAGAGTTTGATTCTTAAGTTAGCCCCAGCATTAAGTCAACTTCGGTATTTGGTTTTTATGGCAGTTTAAAGGGAAAATCCAGTTTCACATAAGTAGGTAGTGGGAAATGGCAGCAATGTGTGAAGTGCTACTTTTGCAATAGCAGGAAATTCGGGAATCAGATAGTACCAAAAACTGACTAGTGATTTATCCTAAATATGAATAAAATTTTGACCACTTCTACATATGGGTATGTGTAGATATAAACATTATTCGGTTTCATGATTCACAAGAAATATAGAAATAATCCATACCCACAAAAAAAATTGTTTAGAAAAATGTTTTTACTAAATGTTTTTCACGGAACCCCAGAGAGTCCATTAAGGAACCCCTGGGTTCCGCAGAACCCTCTTTGGGAACCTATGTCATAGGGTAATGAATTGAGGTAACAAATGATACATTTCAGACCAGATATCAGGAATGTAGAAACGTATGTATCAGAGACTTGTTAACTTGTCTAAGGCAGCACTAAATGGAAAATGGTTTATTTGTTTTTTAGGGTTCTTATATAAAAAACTTTCGCCTTTAACTCTCAAAAGATGGAAAGTATTGCTCACTTTGTCATTAGTACATTTTAGTTTGGTCGAGATATATAAATGGGTTGATTTTACAAAAGCGTTAAATCATTCACTACTTGTTGATTAGATTAGGGCTCGTTAAAGGGTAGCTGATGACATACAGGATTGAAACCCAACAGCATCACATTGTCTTCAAGGATAATATCGAGTTTTTCCATCATCACATCACAACTCTAGTATCTTAACAAAGTAGGAATTACGAGTACCAAGGGCAAGTACACTTCTTTTGACCACATTCAAGAGAAAATAAACAATATCTTTTTGGGGGGAAAAACTGCAATATAATCTGACTGACTCTTATAAAGTTATTTAAAAAAAAAAGATAAACAATTTATATCAGACTTTCTGGTGACAGATTGAGGTATATAAGAAGAGAAATGCTGAACCCTCAAACAATAGAAAGTTTGTTGAATATAATAAAGCCTTATTCAATATTGTTGGATGTTGTTAGAACTCTAGAGGCCAGTACATGTGAAATTATGGATATTTGAAACTCTTGCACCGTATACTGCGAGACGTGTAGACCTGTTCGCACGCAGCATACCAGCTTAGACTTTATTCATTGACCACTCATAAACATTGAGTTCCTAAAGCCGCTTATAAGGATTTAATCTTTTGATAAGCAACAACCCATGAAATTCATTTAAAATTACCATTTTCTCTTCATACGAGATCATATTTCAATTCGTTTTGCAATGAATAAATAATGACTATAATATACATAGTAATAATGGTTCCTACAGGGTGTCAAAAAGAGATTCGCATACACAAGTCTGATTGGTATTGAGTGCTAGAAAAACAGTAAATGCCACATCGAATCATTTACTCTAGCCAAGTTAAAGTTATTTTTTCAAAGCAGTAATATGTTAGCTAATTGGCAACGTGCTAGCCTCTGGACAGGTCAATCCGGGGTTCGATACCCACACTGGCCCTCGATTTATTTACGACGGAGGTGAATCCGAGCACGTCATCCCTCGGAGAGGACGTTAAACCGTCAGTCCCAAGCCTGTACGATATCAGATACTCTTTAAAGATCCCTACTTTAAGTATACTTGAGTTAGCCAAAACTTAGGACTCCCGATGTTGAATCAATGGAAGCTTTGAGGAATCAGCATCTGAGGGCTGACTTTACCAGTCCCTAAGCCCTCTACAAAAAAAAAAATTGTTTACATAAAAGGATTACTTTATAATTGCTACCAGCTTGAGACTCTTAATTATTTCACTTCAATAAACAACAGTTACCATGAGAGAAGACAATAGTACAATACCTCTCTTATGGTGAGTGTGTGCGACATCATTTGGATATTGCCTTGCGACTGCGAACTGGGCAGGTTGTCTGAAGACCGGGTTCTCATTAAACTCCTTCCTCCTGAATTCAGCGTGCTTCTGCTTTTCAGAGTCATTTCAGTTCGTATTGAAATTCTTTGAATATACGAAGAGCTGAGTGCTCGAACTCCAAACGCAATCCGAAGAAGTTTTCTTGGACTAACCTGAACAAAAATATCAATATTTTATAATACAGCTATGCTCTTTTTTTTTCATTATATATCTATTTATTGAGAAGTTGTAAATGAGTGTTCATATCAAATTAGTTTGATTTTTTAGCTTGATTTTATTTTCTGCATTGATTTTTATTCTTACTATAACTTTTTTTTATTAACACAAACAACTTTACTACAACTTTTTCGAATTAATTTCAATAATCCTAGTTTAGTTAAAAAAAAAGTTAAATTTAAAACAGTATAAGTTTAATTAAAATAAGTTTAATTGAAAGTAAATACGGTCAATCCGCATTACTCAAACTTAATAATAGACCAACCAAAATATAAAATAATATATTCTAACGTAGTGCAATCAGTTATTATGTTGTATTTACTCATTGTAGGGTAAAAAGCTAATGAAAACTGTGCGTCATTGACGTACATACATACAAACAGATAAACATAAATCCACATTTATTATAATTTTATGTATATTGCATGCTAGATATATCTAAAAAATATGACGTCATTTCGAATACATATTAAATTTACATTTAGGAAAGTCAAAGAGAAGTTTTATTTGGATTGATTTAGTGAGTGAAAAGCAACATTTATGACGTCACTGAAATAACATTTACCTCTAAGTCATTTAAAGTTCAAATTAGAATGAAGTTGAAATCAAGTAAATTGTTAAAACAATAAATTTTAATTTAATTTAATTTAACAAATAAATGGCTTTTTTTTTTAAAAAAAATTCGATTCTACGAATAAGATATCTTTGTTGAAATAGCAGATTAAATATTTATTCAAAAAAAAATGGATTTTTTTGAAAATAATAGACTTGATATTCAAGGAATAAGATATCTTTGTTCAAATACCAGATTCATTATTTATTTAAACAAATAAATGGCTTTTTTTTTTAAAAAAATTATAGACTTGATATTAAGAAATAAGATATCTTTGTTGAAATAGCAGATTCAATATTTATTCAAAAAAAATAAATGGATTTTTTTGAAAATAATAGACTTGATATTCAAGGAATAAGATATCTTTGTTCAAATACCAGATTCAATATTTATTTAAACAAATAAATGGCTTTTTTTAAAAAAAAATAATAGACTTGATATTCAAGGAATAAGATATCTTTGTTGAAATAGCAGATTCAATATTTATTCAAAAAAATAAATGGCTTTTTCTGAAAATAATGGACTTGATATTCAAGGAATAAGATATCTTTGTTGAAATAGCAGATTCAATATTTATTCAAACAAATGATGGCTTTTTTTGAAAATAATAGACTTGATATTCAAGGAATAAGATATCTTTGTTCAAATACCAGATTCAATATTTATTTAAACAAATAAATGACTTTTTTTGAAAATAATAGACTTGATATTCAAGGAATAAGATATCTTTGTTGAAATAGCAGATTCAATATTTATTTAAACAAATGATGGCTTTTTTTGAAAATAATGGACTTGATATTCAAGGAATAAGATATCTTTGTTCAAATACTAGATTCAATATTTATTTAAACAAATAAATGGCTTTTTTTGAAAATAATAGACTTGATATTCAAGGAATAAGATATCTTTGTTCAAATACCAGATTCAATATTTATTTAGACAAATAAATGGCTTTTTTTGAAAATAATAGACTTGATATTCAAGGAATAAGACATCTTTGTTCAAATACCAGATTCAATATTTATTTAAACAAATAAATGGCTTTTTTTGAAAATAATAGACTTGATATTCAAGGAATAAGATATCTTTGTTCAAATACCAGATTCAATATTTATTCAAAAAAAATAAATGTTTTTTTTTGAAAATAATATACTTGATATTCAAGGAATAATATATCTTTGTTGAAATAGCAGATTCAATATTTATTCAAAAAAATAAATGGCTTTTTTTGAAAATAATGGACTTGACATTCAAGGAATAAGATATCTTTGTTGAAATAGCAGATTCAATATTTATTTATTCAAACAAATGATGGCTTTTTTTGAAAATAATAGACTTGATATTCAAGGAATAAGATATCTTTGTTCAAATACCAGATTCAATATTTATTTAAACAAATAAATGGCTTTTTTTTGAAAATAATAGACTTGATATTCAAGGAATAAGATATCTTTGTTGAAATAGCAGATTCAATATTTATTCAAACAAATGATGGCTTTTTTTGAAAATAATGGACTTGATATTCAAGGAATAAGATATCTTTGTTCAAATACTAGATTCAATATTTATTTAAACAAATAAATGGCTTTTTTTGAAAATAATAGACTTGATATTCAAGGAATAAGATATCTTTGTTCAAATACCAGATTCAATATTTATTTAAACAAATAAATGGCTTTTTTTGAAAATTAAAGACTTGATATTCAAGGAATAAGATATCTTTGTTCAAATACCAGATTCAATATTTATTCAAACAAATAAATGGCTTTTTTTTAAAAAAAATTATAGACTTGATATTCAAGGAATAACATATCTTTGTTGAAATAGCAGATTCAATATTTATTCAAAAAAATAAATGGATTTTTTTGAAAATAATAGACTTGATATTCAAGGAATAAGATATCTTTGTTCAAATACCAGATTCAATATTTATTTAAACAAATAAATGGCTTTTTTTTTAAAAAAAATTATAGACTTGATATTCAAGGAATAAGATATCTTTGTTGAAATAGCAGATTCAATATTTCTTCAAAAAAATAAATGGATTTTTTTGAAAATAATAGACTTGATATTCAAGGAATAAGATATCTTTGTTCAAATACCAGATTCATTATTTATTTAAACAAATAAATGGCTTTTTTTTAAAAAAAAATATAGACTTGATATTCAAGGAATAAGATATCTTTGTTCAAATACCAGATTCAATATTTATTTAAACAAATAAATGGCTTTTTTTTTGAAAATAATACACTTGATATTCATGGAATAAGATATCTTTGTTCAAATAGCAGATTCAATATTTGAGCTGTTTATTTTGAAAGTGGCCTAATTCCATTTTCCAAAAAAATGTAGCTAGCTATTTAAATATTACATTTTTACGTTATCTTTACCTTTTGCAGCAAATTGTACAAAATTTATTTAAAATTACTACGAATTTTTATAACCAAAATTAGTTGATAAATAAAATGACAATATTTTTAAATTTTGTAAAACGCAAACCCTTAAATATCTCGATTTTAACATAAATGGAATTAGGCCACTTTCAAAATAAGCGGCTCATTTATTCAAACAAATAAATGGCTTTTTTTTGAAAATAATAGATTTGATATTCATGGAATAAGATATCTTTGTTGAAATAGCAGATTCAATATTTATATGAGCAAGGCAATGTTTTCATTTTACTATTAAGGTAAAATGAAAAATAAAATGCTTTGTTACAGGAAGATGAGAGATGAAACTGGTAAGGGCAGATTCAATTCGAGATTCCTGTATCTCCTTAGCCCACCTGGATCCGGACACACTGGAATGCTTGTAGAAGAGCACTAGCAGGGCCATGGCAACGCGGTAGAGCACTTTCATGCCTTCGTGCAGGTAGCAGTCGAACACACGAACCTACACAAACCAGTCCATATATATATATATTAAAATCTTGAACTAGCACACAGGTGCTTTGCTGATAAAGAAAGAGACCTGTTATGTTCTACGTATGAATTACACACACATATATATATTGTCAAAAATATGACCATATTTTGCTGGCACTTGCTTCTTAATTAGTTTCTCAAGTTTCCTGAATAGAGTTCTTGTTACTATATCAACAGTATATAATATGCTTCCGATAGTCGACATGTTACATGAGTCCATGTTTCTGCTGTCCTCAGCCATTATCAAGACATAACTGAGTTTGAAATAGATTGTTCCTTTAATATGGTCATATTTTTAACAATGTGTGTTTACAGGAAGGACTGCTACCAAAATTTACCAATATATATATATATATATATATATATATATATATATCAATGATCAAACCACAATAAGAAAATGGGAAAGCAAGACTAAGATCTTTCAACCGTAACAAGCGGTCTTCGTCAGAGTCAAAAACCCAACTGGTTTTTGGTTGGGTTTTTGACTCTGACGAAGACCGCTTGTTACGGTTGAAAGATCTTAGTCTTGCTTTCCCATTTTCTTATTGTGGTTTGATCATTGATTGTTATTTCACGTGTTTATGTGAAATCTTTTTATATATATATATATATATATTTAGGAAGCAGTCCTTCATTTATACAGGTTTGATTAAATAATACGCCATATTTACGGTTGACTAGTTTCCTTGTGTATTTCTCAAGGGATCTGAATAATCTTCTTGTACAAACATCTAAATTGAATAGAACATTTCCAATGGTTCCATTGTCATTGACAATGGAACCATTGGAAATGTTCTATTCAATTTAGATGTTTGTTCAAGAAGATTATTCAGATCCCTTGAGAAATACACAAGGAAACTAGTCAACCGTAAATATGGCGTATTATTTAATCAAACCTGTATATATATATATAATTAAAGTTACAGCTAGAGAACACAAGAAAAAGGACGAACACTCACGAATCTCGATAATTTCGGCGTCTTGCCGTCTTCAGGAGAGTAGAAAGAAAGAAACTAAAAGGAGAAAGAATGAAGGAACGGAGACGTAAATGCGTCCACTGGCCGATGTGACCATATATATATAACTTTAAATTACACAAGGCACGACACAGAAAAAAGAGAATAAAAAGAACACTTACAGAATTCAATATTTCGAACTGTTGTTCGTCATCAGGAGAGTAGACTAGAAGGGAGGACGAAGTGAGAGAGATCTCCCCACGTCGAAGAACGGGGCGCGAATCATATATATATATATATATATAAAATAAAATAAATTCAAAACGAAGGAAACACACAGAAAGACACAGACATAAATTTATGTCTGTGTCTTTCTGTGCGTTTCCTTCGTTTTGAATTTATTTTATTTTAAAAAAGTCCGCTGGACCGTTTTTTTAAATTGGTATATATATATATGAATAATAATCAAAATAACACTTGATATAATAGATGGATTAATTTACCACAATGAAAACAATGTTTGAAACAATGCTCTAAGGCCTTTCGTTAACACATCTTCGGAGAGCAAGTGAACTAAAAAAACAATAAATACTTGTTAACTTGGCTGATTGAAATTTCCAGAATTGATGGCAACCCTGAATGTGTTTAATGATGAAGTCTTCATCTGTTTAATTATCCCGTTAATCAAAACTTCATCTAATTTGTAGAGTCCTAGGCTATTGTTCATCAACTTCTCATAAAAGTTCTTTATGAGCGCACTTTCTACGATATTTCTTCTTCTTTCTGAAGACACGTATATTAATTCATTTGCTTCATTCCAATTAATCACATGATTACTGTTTCTTATGTGTATGAACAAGGAACTCTTTTCGACCTCTCTTCTGATGGAATATTTGTGCTGTTTTATCCTTGTAAGAAGACCTTTGCTCGTCTGTCCAATATAAGACATTTCACAGTCAGTACATGGTATCCTGTATACACAACAGTCCTTTCTTTTTGGCTTATTATTGACAAGTCTGTTAAACAAGTTACCATCATTACTGAACACAACAGAAACGTCCAATCTTTTCATAAATGAAGGCATATCTTTCAAACAAGGACTGTATGGAATGACTAACAAATTCCTTCTTGTTAGTTTCCAAATTTGTTTAATTGTGGTAAATTGATCCATATATATATACTTACTGTTTATTGTATATATATCTTTATACTTATATATTTGTATAAATTGGCAGTAGGTCTTCATCTGAGCATGTATTGTTAAATAGCAGATGTGTTCTACGTATGTAGTATATATATATACTTTTTTGGTGAAAACACCATCCGAAATGGACATATACAGTTCAATCAATGTACATAAAGAAACATAGAGAAATTAAAAACACACACTTACAGTCTCTAATTTTCGGTTGAACCGTCTTCAGGAGAGATAAGTATCCAACCGTCTCTGTACCAGTGCGCTTGGTTTCCCTCTCTTATCTCTCCTGAAGACGGTTAAACCGAAAATTAGAGACTGTAAGTGTGTGTTTTTAATTTCTCTATGTTTCTTTATGTACATTGAACTATATATATATATATATATATATATATATATAATATATACACCCAACAATATCTACACTTCAATAGTTGTCACCCATCCCACACAAAAAAGTCCCTACCTCGTTCCCTCTCCATCCGCATACACCGTATTTGCAGTGACCTCTATCAACGACAGTGTCATATCGACAAACTTAGGGAGAAATTCGTCCAGCGGGGGTACTCTCCAAGGTTTGTTGATAAACGCTTAATACCTGCCACCAATCAATATCTTCCTAGGACTGCCGCTGAACCCAACAGTTCTCCCTTCCTCGTAACTACTTTCTTTCCTGGGGTCCATAGGATCGGGAATATCATCAAGGACATTTTTCCTCTCCTGTCCTCTTCCCCCTCCACCTCCTCCGTCTTCCGAAAACCCCCTCGCCTGTCCTTTAGAAAGCCTCCCAATTTAGGAAACCTGTTTTCCCACAGATCCCTTGAAACTCCTGGGATTGGGGTGGTGCGTGCTGGTATGGAGAAATGCGGCCGTCGCCTCTGCCTTACCTGTCCTTCAGTTAACCCTTCACCTTTCTTCTCCTCACCAACCAACTCTTTCCGCGTCCCACCTAACACCTCCTGCTCATCCAGGAATTGCGTCTACCGACTGAACTGTAGACAATGTGGAGCATTCTACATTGGTATGACTTCTACCAAGCTCAATGAGCGTTTGAACAACCATAGAGCTTCGGTCGGTCAGCGCAAACAGCTTCCTGTAGCTATCCATGCCAACAGCCATAACCTTTCTTTTAATGACTGCTTTTCTGTTCAAATCATTAAGCTAGTGACCACTGATGACCGTAGTTTGACATTAAGAGCGTCTGAGGAGGCCCACATATGGTTATTGGGGGCCCGATCAGATCCCGGTTTAAATCAGAAGCGTTAACTTTTATTTGTTTTTTCTTTTATTTTTAACTTATATATTCATATTCATATATATATATTTTTTATTTTATTATTATTTTTTTTTCCTTTTTTTATTATATATATTTTTTATTTTATTTATTTATTTATTTATTTTTTTTTATTATTTCCTTTTTTATAATTTTTAATTTTATAATTTTATCTATTGTTTTTGCTTTCTCCGTTCTCCGACGTTTAGTGCCTAGCTCCTTTTTTACGCTAGTGCTGCTCTCTTCGGTTGACTCTTTATTTCTTCATTCGCGCTCCGTTCTTCGACGTGGGGAGATCTCTCTCACTTCGTCCTCTCTACTAGTCTACTCTCCTGATGACGAACAACAGTTCGAAATATTGAATTCTGTAAGTTTTCTTTGTATTCTCTTTTCTGTGTCGTGCTTTGAGTAATTTAAATTTATATATATATATATATATATATAATATATATAGATTGTTAAATAGCAGAGCAGATTCTGTATTCACGATTTTTTTCAGCAATTGTTCTTTTTTTCTAATCACTTTCCTATTCTGCAAAGGCAATGAAAATAACAATTTCCTAGGGACATACTGGAGGCAATAACACAGTCCAATTGGAAAACTTCCGATTGTTTGAAAATAAATATGAAGTAGTTGAGATGAAAGACCAAGTTTTATTGTTCCTGTTTCCATCAATTATCACTCGACCATGTCAAGTTTGATTTATAAAATAATAAAATTCAATTTTACAGATAAATTATTCTATTTTGATTCATATTCGTATTTGTTTTCCATATAACTGGCAGTTATATCGTATTGCGAGATACGTGAAATAATACTTGGAGTCGTACCAAATGGTTGAAAGGAAGATAGCGGAGAATCCACCAAATCCAAGATTTGTAAATATCTTCAGAGCGAGCGACTGGGCAATGGCGATTAATGTGAGCTCCTGCAGACTTCTGAAACAATCAAAAGATTTGTCGATAATAAGAAAAAAAAAACAGATGAGCGGTACTTATCATTTAATGAAATCTTAACCCAGATGAAAGGGTCAAATGGGGGGCAGGTTTACGCTATGGTTGTGCTGAGACTTTATTAAACAGGGAGAGTGGGGTTAGGGGTGGGGTCTTTAATTTTGATGATGTCAGCACAACAACAAGGTTCTACAGGCAGGTGGACCTATCGTTTTCCTCCAACGTCGAATCAAGGTTAAAGGCAAGGCTTGTAGTGGTGGAGCACTGGTTGTGCCAGGTTCTCTCAGGCCAGGGCGACTTCATAGGTCGCCTACCTCCATAGGTTCAAAATAATTGATGATCCTATGAGTGACTGTGGACATGGCCCGGAGACAGTGCGGCACCTCTTGGAGGAGTGCTCCATCTTCGACCTGCAAAGGTTTAGGCTAGAGATCCAGGCCTGCTTCGTGGAAAAGAATTGAAATGCTTTTTGGCCGCTGTATATTCAATCGGAAAAACAAAAACGGTTCATGCTCTCAATTTAGTAGAGCACCAGTAGAAAGTAGAAAGATGTGGTGTCGTGGGACCCGCCTCCGCGAGGTCCACCTCTAACCACCTTGGGGCGCATCCGTGGCTCGTCGCAACCCTTCTAATATAGGAGGGTTATAGTGGGCTTCATGATGCGGCTAAAGGGTCTCACGTTAAAAAATCATCGATCTGTTGTGCTGTATTCATGGAATGGCCGAAAGGTTGAGAGACATGATGATAAATCAAAACAGGTCTCAGCACAACAAAATGCTTACAATCAAGGAATACAAATCTTCTACTCTATTAGGAGCGAGTATATAGATTCAATACGGTTAGAATAGAAATATATACTTCTATGACTGAAATAGTGTTTCTTAAAATGTTCTCCACGAACATTCATGTAATAAGATGTCGATGTAGATACATAATTTTAATACATAATACTACGAAATTATATAATTTCAGGCACTTTTTAGTGCTAAATGACTATATCTTTTCTGATATATCAATCAGTATTGAAAGACTTTAATAAAGTATTAGGCTATATTAGGTTGCAGTGGCTGTCTCACAAAGGAACTCACAAATGATTTGACCCTTTGTGATACCACACAATGAAGACTGATTCTATATTGGGAGTTCTAAATTTTTGCTTAACTCAAGTGTATTTAGAGTAGGGATCTTTAACGAGTATCTGACATCGCAGAGACTCGGGACCGACGGCTTAACGTCCTCTCCGATGGACAAGTGCTCATATTTATTCACTTCCCGCGTGAATAAATCCAGAGTGGGTATTAAACCCCGAACTAACCAGTCCAAAGGCGAGCACTTTGCGACTGGGACCTGACCTCCTATAATAAAGTATTACAATATTGTCAAGGAGCCAGGTTAACCCAGTGGCTATGTGTTCGCCTCTGGAGTGGTAGGTCCGGGGTTCAATAACCACTATTTAGGACTCCCAATGTTTATTGTGTATTATCACAAAGGCCAAGTTCGGCCTATTTATAATATTCCATCAGGGAGTTTTGTTTCAAACAAAAAAAATCAATCCAAACAAAAAGCAAACATAAGTAACCATTATTATACAGATAATTATTGTATGTAATTATTTGCCAATTAAACTGCCACTGCCACCTAACCTAAACTACAACATAGTTAAACAAAATAATAACTCAAAGTTGTTATAATTAATATTTTATATAAATAATAGAAATGAGGTTATCACTATCCTCGTAAGAAATAAAAACATTTTTATAAAGATGTTTGTAAACATCTATATTTATTATAGGATCTATAATCCCTACTATTATTCTCATTATTGTCCTGATGATGAATGTGGTACATTCTAAACATGTCGACTAACAATATTGGTAATAAGCTTTATAGTTTTAATGAAGAGACGAGGAAGGAATTCCGGAAACTGGAGAAATTATGTAAGAAACAGATACAAGCCAAATATGGGGCGTTATTTAAATATATATATATAAAAAATGATAACTGTATCGACCGTGGAATAGAAACAAAACTAAAATTTATCGGGACCCGGTCAGTTCTTTAGGTTCAAATTAAACTCTCATTGCCAACGTTTCGGTTTTCATTTAAAATCTTTTTAATAGGCAGAACTATAAATTTTGAAACAGAAAAACTAAGTATTACATTACAAATTATTTTACAAAGAAAAATAGTATGTGGATTTTAACAACAACTGTAGTCTGAATGAACACGTTCAGTGACACTGAACTCTCGTTATATATATATAAAGATTTCACATAAACACGTGAAATAACAATCAATGATCAAACCACAGTTTAAAATGGGAAAACAAGACTAAGATCTTTCAACCGTAACAAGCGGTCTTCGTCAGAGTCAAAAACCCAACTGGAGGTTGGTCTTGTTTTCCCATTTCTTATTGTGCTTTGATCATTAAATATATATATAAAGATTTCACTTAAACACGTGAAATAACAATCAATAATCAAACCACAATATGAAATAGGAAAACAAGGCTAAGATGTTTTAACTGTAACATGCAGTCTTCGTCAGAGTCGAAGCGGACTCTGACGAAGACTGCCTGTTACGGTTGAAAGATCTTAGTCTTGTTTTTCCATTTCATATTGTTGTTTGATCATATATATATATATATATATATATATATATATATATATATTGTATGTAGGTATAAATTTATTAATATATACACAAGTCTCTATAATCAAATAAATCACAAAGAAAAAAAGAATTAGTTCTAAGACACTATTTCCAGGCACCTCGTTGTTAAAAGCTCAACTGACATTAAGGTCATAGAAAGACCTTAAAACTTATTCTTCTCTTCATTGATTTTGTGAAGATTTTTGATATAAATTGATAATGTAAAGAAATTACTTCTTGTTTCTCTTACTTCATTACAGTATATATCTACTTTATTTTCTACAATCTGTTACAATTATATACCGAAGTACAGATATCTTGTAGTATAGTCGATAGTAGGTATTCCAATTCTTGTATAATCTTATGTTCTAAAATAGGAAGTCTATTTCTACACTACTGCAATTATCTCTATAATAATGGATTCTTATGATTGCTTTTTGTTTAGAATTAGATTTTTTTTGTATGAAATAAAACTCTGTTGATGGAATATAGATATATTATAAATGGACAGCAGGGATTAACTAATAAATTATTCAAAGATGATTTCCCTTAAAGCTATTATTCAAGAATATTTATCCCATGATATCTATCAGCTGAACAACAATAAAATCATATGAGAATGTCATGGTATCAATTTTTTTTTTTTTTGTTACAAGGGGATTCTTGAGGCGTGTAGTTTATTTTAAGTTTATCCAAGAGAAAAAACTGAGAAACTCTCGAGGTTCTGTGAACTAAGGAGGCTATCACATTGTCTTCTTATTTTACATCATACGATTACACAAGAATTAGAATATCTATTATCAGCTATACTGCAAGATAACCAGTACTTCGGTATATAAATATTACCTTATAAGCTCACTATACATCGAAAATCGACTCAAAATAGACAAAAAAAACTTGAAAACTTTTCAAAAGTAAATTCAATAAGTAACACAATAGGTTTACACATTTTCAAATTTTCAGTTCAACAGTCATTACGATAAAGTATAAACTTTATAATTATTGTATTATCAGAGTATCAATATCTGCAATATTTCAGAGTCAAAAACCCAACGTTGGGTTTTTGACTCTGACGAAGACCGCTTGTTATGGTTGAAAGATCTTAGTCTTGTTTTCCCATTTCATATTGTCGTTTGATCATTATATATATATATATATATATACTTGATAAACAGAAAGACGATCCAAACTGGACACAATAACAGTTCAATATATATATATATCATTAAATAACTTGCTAACTTTAAGTCTAGTATGTTTCTTACATACATTCTCGAGTTTTCTTATATCATTCCTCCATCTTTCTGGTAGCAGACCTTCTTTTAAACATATATCTGCACCCAAAGTATACCAATATATATATATATATATATATATATATACACGGGAGTAAATACAAAATACCTTGACTATAAACGATAGTGAGATCTACTATCAATCAAATCAGAGTACAAATAGAAAAAAAAACCCAGAAAATGAAAGAAAATGTTCTATTCCTTTAAAAGTTAGAGTGATATTTAATTATGGAAGGGCCCTGTTAAAGAAAATCATTCCGTTTGACATCGCTGTCGTGAATGTGGGCCTGTGAACAAGCCTGCAATCATTCGAGAGATAACAGCCGTTCTTATCACTTGAGGAAACCAAAACACCAACTTCCATCACTGAACCTGCTCAACGTTTTACATATTGTAACTGTTATTCACAGCTGTATGCCATGAGAGACATGATTAAAAAAAAATTGCCTTTTTATTTCTAAGTTAACGTGAACAAAAAAAGACCATATAAAAAAAATTAGTTCCATAGACCTCATGGTATGAAAATCATTTAAAAACTAGATTTAGATTTTGCTTATGATTCGCTACTTTATGGTAAATAATGGATTACAGATTTTTGAATGTAGATTAAAACATAAAAATAAAAAGGAAAACAAGAGTTAGTTTATTATTAGTAGGTGTGGGAAGCTTACCACGTATTTCTTTGTGAGCTGCATAACAGTTCGCCAGGTGACTTCGAAGAGCTGCTTTGACTGTGGTATAAAGACACTGTTCTTTGAGTTGACAAGACTGTCCAGGCAGGCGTAGCACTCGTCCTCTGCAACAGTCATTCTGCCTTACCCAAACTACTCCTTCAAAACAATGTCAAGTCATCAATCAAACATGTTAAAACAACTTCATTTTCAGCTTTATCATATTCCATGCTGAACTTAGCATTAGTGCTGTAAATATTGATAAATTTCTGTTTATTCAGTATTCGCAGCCAGCTTCGACTTCCCAATGAAAGACAAAAAGGTAAATTTACCTTGAACAATTAAGTTGTGGAATTCTTATCATTTTTGATGGAAATCTGTGGAACAAAACTTGAGAACTGGTATATCAATACTTTAATGTTGAAGCAAATCAAAATCATCAAAAGTGAGATTAAATTGAGACACTTGATTTGATTGAATCAAAATCAATGATTATTAGGATCAAAGAATGTGCTATATAGAAATACATAATTAAAGAAGAATCACTGGCATTATGTCATATGCTTGTAAACTGGAATCATTGCTAAAAGATTTAAGGGGAGAGCGTTAGAAATGAAATATAATATCGCTATAGGAGTAAAGATGATTATTGGGGGAATTACGGCGAGCTTTTTCTTTTCACAGCCTAATCATATCACACGGCTGTTATCTTCATTTAGCTGAGAAATACGAATTTCATTGTCCATTACCATCTTTACTTTTCACTTACATGGAAGAAAAAAAAAAAACAATTTGCGGAACCTCTGAATTTTTTTCATCGAACTCTTATGTTTCACGGAGTACAATTTGCAAACCACTGAGATTGATTAACTCTCTCATTACTTTAAGCACATAACGTAAATAGAGAAGAAGACAGGATTTTTACCTTAATTTAAAGTTTTTTGAAGACTAGTTGGAGTTATAAATGTAAAAGTTTTTTAGACGATAGAATTTCATATCAACTGTGTGATTTCAGTTTTTCTGAAGTGAAGGAAATGCTTATCGGCTTTTCCTATAAACTCAAATGAAAAACTAGAATAGTAAAACCTTGCTTCCTTATATTGCTTATAATTCTTGAAAAGATATTGTAAATGATACGAATAATTTCTGCTCAGTATAATTTAATCATCCAAATATTGAAAATATATCTGTTTAATACTTACTAAGTACGTCTTCGTAAGTTACATATGCTGCTTTCAGAGAAGTCATGAAACAGATTTTCTCGTTTTATACTTAATGGGCAATAAGATTGGTATTTCTCAGCTAAATGGAGATAAGAACCGGGTGATATGATTAGCTTGAGGCAAGAAAGGCTAATCAATTCAATTTCTCTATATCTAAACTCATTTAAGATTGTGGTCTCCACATATAAAAAAATTAATGGTATAAACAACGCGTTTCGAACACGTAGTGTTCTTCCTCAGGCATTAACTAAAAAATACAATGCCATCAGAAAGTTATCTATAGTACAAAATAAAAATAAAATAAAATAAGGAGAAAGTACGAACCTAAGGGTGAGTGTCTGTGGTACAACTGACTGGGAATAGGATGGAAGTGGGTGAGGGTATGGAGTTTGTAATATATTTACTTTGTACTATAGATAACTCTCTGATGACATTGTATTTTTTAGTTAATGCCTGAGGGAAAACACTACGTGTTCGAAACGCGTTGTTTATACCATTAAAATTTTTATATGTGGAGACCATTTCATTAGCGTTTTACCCTACAATGAGTAAATACTACATAATAACTGATTGCACTACGTTAGAATCCATAGAATATATTTTCAAATTCAATAGTTTATCTAGATTGAAATGAATTAATTATTGCAAATAAAACATTATGCAGTTTAACAAAGTTAGGAAGACTTATTCAAATCACTTGCTATGTTAACCGGATCAAGGATATGTTAGGCCATAAACATTTCAGAATGTTTTACTTATCTTGTATGATGTCCGTCCATCTTCAAGATGAACTTTAAATTTATAGAATAGTCAAAGACCATATCGATGTTGAATACAACAGTTGCCATCAGATCGTGGAAGTTAAGCAGTGTTTGGCGTGGTTAACGCTTGGCTGGGTGATGCTACGTGTCGTTGGCTCTCCCGGTTGGAATAGCTGCCGAATCATAAATAAGGCACAGTTTCATTGTAAAGCCCGAAAGGCCTAAAGCCTCCATAAGATTTGTGGATGGACTACGTACATGGTCTTCACCGCTTCATCTGCTGGCTGATTGCCAAGCCACTGTTCTATACAGAGGCAGGTGCTTCGGAACACTCAACAAAAACCATAGAATAGCTTTTACAGTTGAACCCAGCAAAAGTGCTGAGCTTCTTGAAGGCGTTAAAGCTAACTGGGGTACTATAGTACAGAAGGGGGGAAAGTACAATAGTTCTTAGGGCGCAGTACTACAATCACCCTGAACAAATAAATAAATACATGGCCTTGAGGTAGAAGTTCAAAACCTGTGAGAACTACACACAACCTTCGAGGTGAGACGTTCTACAACATTTGTTACTAACAATATATCTATTCAATTAATGTCGAGGATATTCAGTTGATAGCTTTACTCAAAATGATTCTACTTTAAAATATCTAAATAATCTTTAGCAAAAGAAAAAGAACATTTCAAACTAATTACTACTTCTTTATTCTTAACCCTTCTTTGAATCAAAGAAAAACTACAAAAACTGACTTGAATAAATTAGGGTCAGAGCAGAAACAATTACCTAGAAACACATATGGCTAGTGGCCAATTCTTAAAGATTCCCTGTTATACATTTCATTTCTATAATTAATTGTACAAGAAATCCTCAAGTAGACCAGTCAGCTTCTAAAAAGCATTTTAAGTAACCTTTATTTAACTGAAAGTTTATTTTAATGAGACAGTGACATTAATAACTAGCTGTGATATATACGAGTGGAGTTTTTTAGTTGTCATTGCATGTGCACATTACCCAGGAATAATAAAAGAAAAAAACTTCTTAGTTGCACAATCAAGTTACTGTATGCCATTTACTCGTAATGGGAATAATGAAAAAAAAAAACTAGATTCCATACAAGAAAAGCTTTTTGAAAAAAACGTTTATAGAATATCTTGTGTTCTTTCTCAAATTACATATAATAACTGAAATGATAATAATGAATAAAACAAACGTTTACAAAGTTGACATGCCTATGTTTGATTTATTATTTTGAATTAGGTAAGGTTAGGTTGAGGATGTAGAGAGATTAGGTTAGGTTAGGTTGTAGGCCCACCCACGAGAGAACACAAATAGGCACAAATATTTGTGTCCTTTGTGATACCACTCAATGAACATGAACATTCTAGGTCCTACATTTTTAGTTAACTAAAGTGTAATTAACCCTTTCGCTGCTGCCAAACAATAACTTCATGTTCTTGAAGGCAGAATTTCAAAACATGATTTTTTTACCCTGTGCTAAATTTTTTTTGAAGAACCTAAAATAACCACACTTTTTTTTGATCAGGTATACGTATGCATGATCAAAAAATACGTATAAATACATATATATATATTTATATATATATATATATATATATACGATGTATATATATACATCCAACATATATACGTATATATACTGGTGATGCATAATTGTATGACGTATACGTACGTAATTAGCAGTGAAAGGGTTAAGCAGTGATCTATATCGAGACTTGAGATCGTACAGGCTCGGGACCGACGGCTTAACTTTACCTACCCTGGTACTTACTTATAAAATCATAAGTGGGGAAAGTGAAACATCGCCAAACATTGTCAAATCTCGCAATTGGTTCTGACATAATATGCAATCAGAAGGAAAGATTAAGAAGTATTCTTACATCATTTCTTTCCTCATGACAAAGTCAAAGATGAGAATCAACACCATACTGCGACGAGAGAGATATGTGCTACCTCTCGAAGATCTCAAGAAATGTGATTGGGATATTAGAGACGTTTTGATGGCAGTGTCACGAGTTCATTCAAACTAGTTAGTTCTTACTGATATCCACAGAGTGTTTTCTTTGTAAAATAATCTCTGTATATTTCTACCTATGAAAAAGGTTTTAAATAAAATTGAGGTTAGGTCAATGGTTACCATACTGGCCTCTGAACTGGGAGGTCCGGGGTTCGATCCTCACCTGGCCCTCGTTTATTCATGCAGGGGTAAATAAATCTGAGTACGTCGTCCCTCGGAGAGGATATCAAGCCGTCGGGTCCCGGGCCTGTACGATATCAGGTACTCGTTAAAGATCCCTAATCTAAAATACACTTGACTTAGGCAAAATTTAGAACTCCCAATGTAGAATCTGTAGAATCACTGATCAAACAAAAAGCCTGTTATCACGCGTTAGAAGATCGGTTTAAACAATAAAAAAAAAATGGTAGCAAAGCATGATGTTAATGTTAGTATTTAACTAATCACCATGATTTGAAAATGGAATCCATGGATAGTTACATCACCTGACTTACTACCAATGAAGACAACAAACTACCTACTCATCCGAGAACCTCTTTGTACAAACTCTAAATCCTGTCACCAACCTTCCTCAATCTCACTGAACAATTACTTCATCCTATTAAATGACTATCTGACTATTTTTCCAACTCATGACTAAAAACATTGAAAACCATAACTAACAAGACCACATAACCGCAAAAACGACGTCATTACTGACTAACTTAATATCTGACATGAATTACTGACATTTCAAGTTATAGTAGCACAGTAATCAAGCAGTAGAAGGCCTCTGGTTTGGGACTGCTAGTTACGACGTGCACTATAGTGCGCGGACATATTCGCTGGTCATTGGTAGTATTTAAGTGAATGGATTGTTGTTACATAAAATATGTTAACAAGTAGTTGGCAGCAGCTAATTAAGTATATATCAGCATGTATATTAGTTCAAAGTAGACATAATTAGTTCTGATTATGCAAACAATGTTGCTTAAGTAGGTGATAATGGCGCAGGCAGGTAGATAAATTGTTAATAAGGTATAATAGGCATAACAGGTTGTTATTCATAGTTTATTGAATTAATTGTTTGTTATAGATGTTAGTTAACTATGTAATGTTTCCTATAAAGATTAGATATATCTAGTTTTTATTGTATAAATAAGTATAAGACGTTAAATAGTCTATTTTCTTCATAGCGAACTGATTATTACCTAGTACTTATTGTACTTGAAGCCCTCCCTTGAAAATAAGTCCTAGCACGTATTTTGGACCTAAAAAGAAACAAACAATTTCTTATTTTTGGAAAAAGACAGTAGTCGAAAGGAAAAGTTTCTCAGGAAATCTTCTCAAAGAATGTCCTTACCAGTTATATATTATTTTCTTAGTAATTTCATCAATCTATTCCATAGTTCTTCATTTAGAATTTTCTCTTTCACTAACTGATTTTAGAAACTCCCCAGTCTCAGCAACTCTGAAGAAGTACAAGTTTGACAATTCTAGTTTACTACTTCTTTAATAGTTACGCGAATGTTTTTTATTTTTAAATACTGCCCCTTCTGTCTTTTTCATTCTCCCATAACTATTAAACATTTATGAAGATAAGAACTTACTGTTTACTGAAGAAGTTTACTCTTTACTGACGTTTACTGTTTATTGAAGTTTACTGTTTACTGAAGAAGTTAGTGTTTACTGAAGAAGTTTACTGTTTACTGAAGTTTACTATTTACTGAAGAAGTTTAGTTTATATTGAAGTTTACTGTTTACTGATAAGAAGTTTACTGAAGATAAGAACAATTTCTTTTTGCTTTTTCAAAGGGTATTTTAAAGGTAAAGAAGCTTTTTATGAAATATTCATGCAGTTGCTTAAGTTACACTTTCACATCGTTCACTTCTTGATAGAAGACAGATAAGCTATCTATGAATTCACTATCATACTGATCTAGCGATAATCACAGATACAATCATCTTGACTTTTAGCCGGCTTTCGTCATAGGAACACCCTAACAATATCATAAATGAAATTCCTTTCCGACAATAAAAGATCTTATGTTCCCAACTTCAAACGAATCTTATACTTTCCATTAAGCATTATCCGACATTTTTTTTTAAATCCATTTATTTAGCATGCTCCATATACATATTACAAGCAATCGAATCTATTTAACAATAAAATACATTAAATATAGATTAAATTAAACCTTTTAAATTAAACATTGAGATATACACTATCAAAGTTTTTCAAAGTCTATAAGGTCTATGATTTTTTTTTTTTTAGTTTGCATGGATTTACACTTTCTTTCAAAACTTTTCTGGTGTTTTCATTGATATTTATTGGTTTTTACTATTGCTTTATGGACTACTTTCTCAGAAGTTTCTGTTTTGCCACTTTTGGTAATATTGGCCTAGCTTATTCTTCCAGTATTAGTTGCGACATTTCTAGTCCTTTGTAAATTACCTTAGTAAGATTTGTCAACTTTATAGAAACTTGAAATATACAGGAGCTTTCCATATTTACACTAAACTGATAGAATCAAACGGTATTCCAATATCAAAAGCGGACAGATTCATTGTTTAACACCTATATTCCTCTATGACATACCAAAGGCAGCACGTGCAAAGACTCGGCATTTGAGAAGTGGGGGGGGGGGGGGGAATTGGGATAGGAAATATAAAATAAAAGTTAATAAAAATTAGGAATTATTTACTAAAGTGTAAGCCTTATTACTGTACAGACTCCTCGGAAAACATTCAAAATTGACACTCCACAACAAAGTGCTGTTACATACAACATTACTGCGACCTATCTGGACTTACAGACTTCAACTATGGGGTTGTGCAAAACCTTCCAACATTTATAAAATACAATCACTTCAATCAAAAATCCTCCGTACTGTCAGTAATGCACCTTATTATGTCACAAACCACACTCTTCATAGAGACCTAAAAATACATAACTTAGCCAGTGATCGTAACAAGGCGTTTCATACCAAACTTTCCTCTCACCCAAATCCACTCATACAAAACCTTGCTCCTTCCTCACCTTCCCAGAATCCCCCCCCCCCAGGCGACTTAAGAGAATATGGCCGAGGGTTCTACTGCCATGATGATCCAGAATCAGGAAACGAAGTGAAAAGTTGAACCAGTGGGTTTCATTCTTTGCTCATGTTTGTCAAAGTTATTTGTATTGCTCACACTACATATGCTTGTTACGCAACAAATGCGTAGTTGCTTAATTAAATATATATGTTAAAATAAAATTGTAAGCCAAGAGTAGAGTTTCCCAAACCTTTTTCTCTAGAAGTGAATTGACGGAGGGACGACAGTCAACTGCTGTCCGTTATGGCGGTCGAAATATTGAAAAGTGAGTTTTTGTTATGTTTCTTTCTATGTATCACAGTTTATTTTAAGTGTTATCTGTCCTGCCGGAACGTTTTTCGTTTATCATTATATCTATATAAATATACATAAGTTCTATTGAAACCTATGCCTATTTCTAGTCTACCACCTTTTCGGATTAATTTTTCCAATTTTCTCACCTCTGACTTCTAATAGTTTGTGACAAGTTACATCAGTTCTCCAAAATCTTGTCCCAAACTTATGGAAGTCAGAGGTGAGAAAATTGGAAAAATTAATCCGAAAAGGTGCTAGACTAGAAATAGGCATAGGTTTCAATAGAACTTATATAAATGAAGGTCTGCTCCCCAAATATACGAATATATATATTGTTAAATAACGCCCCATATTTGGCTTGTATCTTTGGTAGGTACAAGCCAAATATGGGGCGTTATTTAACAATATATGTTTAAATGAAGGACTGCTTCCAACTTTTACGAATATATATATATATATATATATATATATATATATATATATATATAATTAATAATCAACAATAACTCTTGATATAATATATGAATTAAACACTACAATTAACAAATATATATAAATTAAAATGCTATAAGGCCTTTCGTTACATCATCAGAGAGGTAAATGAATATTATATTTTTTGTTTGTTTCAGTTACTCTGATATGTTGTAACGAAAGGCCTTAGAGCATTTTAATTAATACATATTTGTTTATTTTTGTATTTAATTCATTTATATATATATCCCCATTTTAAGTATTTATTTTTATACAGCGTCCCCATTCGCGCTCCGTTCTTCGACGTGGGGAGATCTCTCTCACTTCATCCTCTCTTCTAGTCTACTCCTGATGACGAACAACAGTTCGAAATATTGAATTCTGTAAGTGTTCTTTTTATTCTTTTTTCTGTATTGTGCTTTGTATAATTTAAAGTTAGTTATATATATGTATATATAATTAAAATTACAGCTAGAGAACACAAGAAAAGGACGAACACTCACGAATCTCGATAATTTCGGCGTCTTGCCGTCTTCAGGAGAGTAGAAAGAAGAAAAAAAAGGGAAATGATTGAAGGAACGGAGACGTAAATGCGTCCACTCATTTATATATATATTAAGATTTCACATAACACGTGAAATAACAATCAATGATAACCACAATAAAAATGGGAATAAAAGATTAAGATCTTTCAACCGTAACAAGCGGTCTTCGTCAGAGTCAAAAACCCAACTGAGTTTTTGACCCTGACGAAGCGCTTGTTACGGTTGAAAATCTTAGTATTTTTCCCATTTGTTATTGTGGTTTGATCATGATATATATATATATCAATGATCAAACCAGATAAGAAATGGGAAAACAAGACTAAGATCATGATTTTTATTTCACGTGTTTACGTGAAATCTTTATATATATATATATATATATATATATATTAATAGACCAAGGGAGAATATTGAGTCAGCTATTTGCTGCTAATTGAAAAGAAACAAGACACAGATTGGGTGTTATTTGAAGTAAGCACTTAATATAGGGGAATACAGAATAAGACGGATGAGGGTTTGGGAATTCACTGATGCTGACTAAGGTCTATATTTAGTCTGTTCTATCATCGAGGGAGGTTGGTTTGGTGAGCAGTGAGTCGGCCGACTAACAGCCACAACACGGTTCACACCCACTCAACTCATCATAGCCATCATTATGGCTTTTTCAGGAGAATCCACATATAACTATCGTATATGCTTCCTCACAAAGGATGTTCACATCTGGAAACAATTCATCCTTTTAAACACATATTGGGGATAGTATTAAGTCTCCAAAAAAAAAAAAAAATTATAAGAAACTAAACAACGCGTTTCAAACACTTAATGTTCTTCTTCAGGTTACATGTAAAAAAACACGTAAATGGAAAATGTTACGGAGGCTTGACAGGTTATTTTTAATTCATTAACTCTGCAATCTGTTATAATGTCATATTTACTCATATTGGGGAAAGTATTAAGTCTCCACACTAAGTTAAAACAGTTGAACATAAAAATGGGCGAACTATTACCAAAAAATATATTGATATTAGGTAATGTATTGTTCTAAGCAATAAAATAGTGTTTTAAGATCGGTTGGTTAGGTGATAAGGTGACGTGTTGCGTATTTACGCTGCTACACGGAATGAGGTGAAAGTCCGATATGACATTTATATAGTACGTTACCAGTTTTCGCTGATCCTAACAGACCAGTTCGACTGTCGAATAAGTCTGTGAGTCATATAACATTGATTATTTGTGAGTCAGTGATTATTCATTTGAAGAGTGAAGTTATCATAAAATGAAACTAATGATCTAAAAATAAATAAATATTAAAAAAATATAAACATGAAATAAAATAATAATTTCCATCTTTCACAAAGAATTTCTTTGTGGTGAACGCTTTACGAAGAAGACGTAACGCTGTAGGTCCCGGGACTCTTAGGTACATGTTACAGATCCCAAATCTAGCTCTAACCCCCCCTGTTAATGCATTGTTTTTCTTTATGTTTCCCCATATGTCGCTTCTTACGGTACACATTGTGATCATCAAGAGTCTTTGACCTTGTTAACAAATCATGCAATGATTACTAAAAGCTTACGTTTAATCAACTTCAATTGTCTTAATAGACTAAGCAATTTACATGCTTTAACTCGCCTTGAATGAGAAGCGAAATTACCCTAATGAGGGCAGTTATCTGTGTTTCGAGTCCATTACAGGCGGGTGTATCGCAATGCATCGTTTTCAATATTTCACTTATCTTTTTCGCAATGTAACCAGTGTCAGTGTTCTGTTACTGAATCAAACTCATTATAAAGCTTTGCTTTTCTTACTGTTTCATATATGAATGCTATTACGATGTCAGGCGTCATATATCGGGGTAATATTCTTGGCTTATGTTCTGATGATTTGAGATACGACTAAAGAATTTCTTTGAGAAAGATTGAAAATGTGGTAAAGCTTTGGTCCCGGGACTCTCAGGTATACGTTACGGATCCCAAATCTAATAAAGTTGGGTAGAAAAAAGTTTTACTCCCGAGGCGTAGAATCAGACCAATTAAATGGCACGCATAGATCTAAAATGACTTCCGAATAACACACGAGCCATTCCACTTCATGACAGCACTAAAACAAAAGGCTATTAACCCATTATATCACACTGTATCATTTGAGGACAGTCTATAAAGCACAAATACTTTTTAAATATCTGTGTTTTGAATGGTTCAACAAATCTGCAACATTTACTAACATTCTAGTTTGTTAGGATTTATGTCCTCATTTGAGGACAGTCTATAAAAGCACGAATACTTTTTAAATGCCTGTGTTTTGGATAGTATAAAAGATCAGCACCACTTACTGACATTCTAGTTTGTTAGGATGTATGTCCTCATTTGAGGACAGTCTATAAAAGCACGAATACTTTTTAAATGCCTGTGTTTTGGATAGTATAAAAGATCAGCACCACTTACTGACATTCTAGTTTGTTAGGATGTATGTCCTCATTTGAGGACAGTCTATAAAAGCACGAATACTTTTTAAATGCCTGTGTTTTGGATAGTATAAAAGATCAGCACCACTTACTGACATTCTAGTTTGTTAGGATATATGTCCTCATTTGAGGACAGTCTATAAAAGCGCGAATAATTTTTAAATATCTATGTTTTGGATAGTATAAAAGATCAGCACCACTTACTGGCATTCTAATTAGTTAGGATGAAGATTAATATTAATGAAAACAGCCTTCAAGAGGTATGTTATTTTAGTTACAAAATGCGTAAAATGTGCAAGAAAAATCAATATTTCATTTTCATCTTTAGTTAATTGCACATTAAATTGTTGAACATAGAAATGAAATATATTAATGTTTATAATGTAAAAAATGAAGTGGATCTATTACGTAACCTTTTGTTAACTCTTCGAGAATATGTATGGCTTAAAATAATGATGTCCTCAAACGAGGACAGTGAGATGATAGGGTATCTATGCTAGCTAGCAACGTGTTCAGACTTGTGCATTTACGCACAGCTATCAAACATTCCGAGCCCTGATAGTGTAGTAGTCGTGATTATTCATTTGAAGAGTGAAGTTATCATAAAATGAAGCTAACAATCTAACAATAAATAAAAATAAATATAACAAGCTAATAAAATCAAAAACATTATAACAATAAACGTTAAAATGCAACTTCAACATATATTGAATTCCTATTTAAACAACCTGTGAAAAAAATTATATGAAATTTGCAAAATCAAAAACTTGGGATATAGTGGGTTAAGTTGAAAACAGACAAACAAACACAAATGATATTATGACATAAAATCTAATTTCTTTACAGGCTGGCACACTAGTGTATATTAATTACTATTTAATAAGTAAATAATTAAATTCGATCGAAACTTTGAAAGTAGAAGAGCATTGAAGGGAAATTAAAAATGAACCACATGTCGTACTCTGAGCCCAAAGCATTATAATGATGAGCAGGAGTGCAATAATAATATGGTGCAAGATAATATGAAAATCTCAAAACACTCTCTACCCAAAATATTTAGCTAAGTTTCTAAGTAAAAAGAAATAGATAGATTGGATGCTGTGCCAACGAAGGGGCTACAAAAGGGTAATCATAGTAATAAGTATTTAAGGGAATTAAGGGGTATGTTCATATAAACGATGGATGGTTTGTTTTAAAATTTATGTGAGGAACCTTTCAATTTAAGGTATATATATATATAAAGATTTCACATAAACAGGTGAAATAACAATCAATGATCAAACCACAATATAAAATGGGAAAACAAGACTAAGATCTTTCAACCGTAACAAGAGGTCTTCGTCAGAGTCAAAAACCCAACAGTTGGATTTTTGACTCTGACGAAGACCGCTTGTTAAGGTTGAAAGATCTTAGTCCTGTTTCCCCATTTCATATTGTGGTTTGATCATATATATATATTTATATATATTTATATATATATAATTTATTTTCGTTGGAAATACGATCCAAAACGGACAAATATAGTTCAATATAAACAAAGAAACACAGAGAAATCAGAAGAACACACTTACAGTCTCTAATTTTCGGTTTGAACCGTCTCCAGGAGAGATAAGAGAGGGAAACCAAGCGCACTGGATCAGAGACGGTTGGAGACCAACAGTGTTGCCGCATGCGCGCCCGTTCACAGAAAATAAGGTAGACAGGAATCAATTTATAATTAATTTATAATTTATAAAATAAAATAATGGAATATGAAAACAATAAATATTAAAAAAGAAAAAATTGAAAAAAATAAGGGAAATTGATACAGAGAAATTGATACATAATTTGTATCAATTTCTCTGTATCAATTTCCCTTATTTTTTCAATTTTTTCTTTTTTATATATAAAAAATTGATACATAATTATGTATCAATTTCTCTGTATCAATTTCCCTTATTTTTTCAATTTTTTCTTTTTTATATATTTATTGTTTTCATATTCCATTATTTTATTTTATAAATTATAAATTAATTATAAATTGATTCCTGTCTACCTTATTTTCTGTGAACGGGCGCGCATGCGGCAACACTGTTGGTCTCCAACCGTCTCTGATCCAGTGCGCTTGGTTTCCCTCTCTTATCTCTCCTGAAGACGGTTCAAACCGAAAATTAGAGACTGTAAGTGTGTTCTTCTGATTTCTCTGTGTTTCTTTGTTTATATTGAACTATATATATATATATTATATTATATATATATATAATATATATATATATTAAAGATTTAACATAAACACGTGAAATAACAATCAATGATCAAACCATAATAAGAAATGGGAAAACAAGACTAAGATCTTTCAACCGTAACAAGCGGTCTTCGTCAGAGTCAAAAACCCAACTGAGTTGGGTTTGACTCAGTTGGCTTTTGACTCTGACGAAGACCGCTTGTTACGGTTGAAAGATCTTAGTCTTGTTTTCCCATTTCTTATTGTGGTTTGATCATATATATATATACACGAGTTCAAAATTCCAGAAGAATAACACACAGAGTAAAGAAAGACACTTACAAACTCAAATTTTCACGCAGGAGGTCAATAAATCTGAGTACGTCATACCTCTGAGAGGACGTTAAGCTGTTGGGTCAGACCTTGTAAGATGTTAGGTACTCGTTAAAGATCCCTACCCTAAAATACCCTTGAGTTAGGGTAAAATTGAGGACTCTCAATGTAGAATCTGTAGAATCACCGATCAAACAAAAAGCCAGTAAACACCTGACGTTAACACCCGCTAGAGGATCGATTAAACAATAAATAAATAAATATATATATATAAGGATACGCGAAATATTATTAAAAGTATGTATAGCACTGAGATAGAAAACACAAAGAAGATAAAAGATAGAGCTCTGCTGCCATGCATATTGATTAACAGCTCATTATCTCGTCGAAAGTTATTTAGGACGTGTTCATGTTGTCGAACTTCGGCTCTTACCTCTCAAAACACTGTAATACAGGGCTTATGTCTAAAGTATAGTTGATGTAGATTAACCTAATAATTAGAGAAAATTTAATTCCCTCAACATACTAAACATGACATTGAACCAAAATCAATAAATAGTATACTCGGTATACTAATTGACGAAACTTCCAAATCAATTCAATTTGAATAATATTTTCAAAAAAAAAAAAACCCCCAGTTAGAAACAAAAACGATCAATTAGTTTTTTTATTTATTACAGTGCACATAAACAATAACAATGATTTCAAGTATCTTACATTAATATTAATTTAGAGTTAATAATACTATAACTGAAGTTATAAAAAAAAAGCTTTTTTTTTAGTTTTGAAATTATTGATATCTTTTTAACTGAAAATAAATTCACTCCTATTGGATGAAATCTGGGAGCAATTTAAATCGATTTGATTAAGAAACTACAGTACGTAAGAAATAAAAAAAAATCAAGATTAGGACGCGTTTTTGTTTGGGATTTAAATTTAATGACACTAATTTATATTCAATACCATTAGAAGATAACACTTTGCTATACATGCATTTCTATAGCTATATATATCATATCTTCAGATATATTGTAATGTACCTGCAGATATATTTCAGATTGGTATATTTGAAAAGATTTTGCGTTGGTTAAACAACGTTTATTGTAGCATGCTTGTAAGGCTCCCTTCTGAACTAGTTCACACACACACACACACACACACACACACACACACACACACACACACACACACACACACACACGCACACATATATATATAAATATATATATAAAAAAATATATAATTAATATAAAATATATATTAATTATATATAATTAAAAAAGTCCGTTGGACCGATTCATTTAATTATATATATATATATATATATATATATTACGAGTTCAAAATTCAAGAAGAGTAACACACAGAGTAAGGAAACACACTTACAGACTCAAATTTTTGGGTAATCCGTCTTCAGGAGAAAAGAGAAAGAGAGACCAAGCACGGTGAAGACGCAACGGCAAGTAAGGGTTCCTTGCCGTTGCGTCTACAACCTACTTGGTCTCCCTTTTTCTTTTCTCCTGAAGACGGATTACCCAAAAATTTGAGTCTGTAAGTGTGTTTCCTTACTCGGTGTGTTACTCTTCTTGTATTTTGAACTCGTATTGTGTCCAGTTTGGATCGTGTTTCCAATTAAGTGATGATATATATATATATATATATACTTTTTTTCGTTGGAAATACGATCCAAAACGGACAAATATAGTTCAATATAAACAAAGAAACATAGAGAAATCAGAAGAACACACTTACAGTCTCTAATTTTCGGTTTGAACCGTCTTCAGGAGAGATAAGAGAGGGAAACCAAGCGCACTGGATCAGAGACGGTTGGAGACCAACAGTGTTGCCGCATGCGCGCCCGTTCACAGAAAATAAGGTAGACAGGAATCAATTTATAATTAATTTATAATTTATAAAATAAAATATGGAATATGAAAACAATAAATATATAAAAAAGAAAAAATTGAAAAAATAAGGGAAATTGATACAGAGAAATTGATACATAAACAAAAGTGCTGACTAAGCTATGATAAAATAAAATAAAACTAAGAATACAAATAATAATAATAAATGAAATAATTTAATAAAAAATGTGAAAAGGCAAGGAACTTTTAGACATTATCGCTTTAGATTGAGGCCAGGTGCACTGCGCGCACTTAATAGCCAAATATGGGCTTCTTCGGAGGCTCGTAGTGTGAGATCTTTGCTGTCAGGGGGTATTTGTCGCAGAATCTGTAACCTGTAGCACTCATTAAAAGGGAGACCGTGGCTATTGGCATGTATGGCAATGGGAAGATGGGAGCGACTATTGACTGAAGCTCTGTGATTGTTCATACGGAGACTAAGCTTGGTGGATGCTTGGCCTACGTAGAACGAATCACACTTGGTACACTCCAAACGGTACACACAGTTTTGGATAAACACCTACATATCAATAGCCTAAAAAGTAAATTTGTAGAGCGAGGTTACCCTCTCCCCTTCCTAACCAGAAGACTGGTTCCTGCCACGACCCCACACAATCCTACATCAACCTCCTCTTCCTCTCCCTCTGGGTCTCCCTACCTTATAACAACCTACTTCCCAGGTATCCACAGACTGGGTACCATCATTAAAGAACTTTTCCCGATCATATCCTCTTCCCCAGCCACCTCCAAAACCTTTCCTAATACGCCACGCCTATCCTACAGACGTCCTCCCAACCTTGGCAATTTTCTTTCGCACAGGAAGCTAACCTCCACGAGGGCAAACAGTTTGCCCTCTGGAGCGCAACTGTGCGGACGTCGAGGTTGCCTCACGTGTCCCATTATAAATCCCCAACCACACTTCACAGCTCCCCCCATAACACCCTCTATCCTGTTGCAACTGACTGCTCGTGTACCTCCAAAAACTGTGTGTACGTTTGGAGTGTACCAAGTGTGATTCGTTCTACGTAGGCCAAGCATCCACCAAGCTTAGTCTCCGTATGAACAATCACAGAGCTTCAGTCAATAGTCGCTCCCATCTTCCCATTGCCATACATGCCAATAGCCACGGTCTCCCTTTTAATGAGTGCTACAGGTTACAGATTCTGCGACAAATACCCCCTGACAGCAAAGATCTCACACTACGAGCCTCCGAAGAAGCCCATATTTGGCTATTAAGTGCGCGCAGTGCACCTGGCCTCAATCTAAAGCGATAATGTCTAAAAGTTCCTTGCCTTTTCACATTTTTTATTAAATTATTTCATTTGTTATTATTATTTGTATTCTTAGTTTTATTTTATCATAGCTTAGTCAGCACTTTTGTTTATGTATCAATTTCTCTGTATCAATTTCCCTTATTTTTTCAATTTTTTCTTTTTTATATATTTATTGTTTTCATATTCCATTATTTTATTTTACTAATTATAAATTAATTATAAATTGATTCCTGTCTACCTTATTTTCTGTGAACGGGCGCGCATGCGGCAACACTGTTGGTCTCCAACCGTCTCTGATCCAGTGCGCTTGGTTTCCCTCTCTTATCTCTCCTGAAGACGGTTCAAACCGAAAATTAGAGACTGTAAGTGTGTTCTTCTGATTTCTCTATGTTTCTTTGTTTATATTGAACTATATATATTATATATATAATATTATATATATATATATAATATATATATATATATATATATATACCTACCGTAGACCTTTCAACCTGAAATCCATTTTTTACCCATATTTCCAACAGCCCTGTGCTAGCAGAGGATGAAGCGATGTGAACGCCGTAACTGCCAAACCTGGTCCCCTAATTAACTCCAGTCCTTACTTTACTTCCCCTCTCAGTAACGACTCCTATCCTGTTCCTTCTGATACATCTTGCACTTCCTGTAACTGCGTTTACCGTTTGGAGTGTACTCGATGTGATGCTTTTTACGTTGGCTTGGCTTCAACCAAGCTGAGCCTGCGTATGAACAATCACAGGGCGTCCGTTGGTCAGCGCAGAGACCTACCCATGACCTCCCTTTCAATGATTGTTTCAGGGTACAAATCCTCAAACAAATCCCCGAGTCTAATCCCCATGTCACCCTTAGAGCTTCCGAAGAGGCATTCATATGCCTCCTTGGGGCTCGTTCTCCTCCTGGTCTCAACCTGTAAACTAGAATTTAAAAAAGAACACATAGAAAGGAAACCACTGAACTCACTACTATATTTCGATGTCCTCGTCTTCAGGAAAAGAAGTGAATCGCTCCAAAGGCTGATAACGACTCAGTATATATATATGTGTGTGTGTGCGTGTGTGTGAACTATATAGTATTGACACAAAGAACACACAGAAATGAAACAGAAACTCATATATACAGAGGATCATATATACATAGTTCACAGAAGGGGTTCTTGGGGATTTTGATAATAAAAATGAAACGCATTATATGCCGACGTTGAATGTTTATGACCAAAATCCCCAAGAACCCCTTTTGTGAACTTGAAAAATCAGTGGTCGAGAAGCTCTCTCTCTCTCCCTCTCTCTCTCTCTTGCTCTGTCTTTCTCCCTCTCCCTCTCTCTCTCTCTCTCTCTCTCTCTCTCTATAATTATATATATATATATATATATATATATATATATATATTTAAAAAGCAATGAAACAATTTAAACAATTTTGAAATAAACTAATGAATATAAATAAAATTTTAAAGTTTCCAAATTTTGAAAAATGTTTAAAGACCCAACCTGACGATGACTATAGAATAGTCGAAAGCTAGTAGATAAATGGTCTTCTAAGTTATGTTATATTCCTTATATGTGATGTTAGTTTTCAATTATATTAAAATTGTTGATATCTATTAAAGTGTTTCAAAAAAGTGTCTCAATGTCCTTTGGACAACTTATTTGGGAAATACCACCTTATATTCGTAAGACTATCAGGAGACTGGAACAGCTTAGTTTGAAAGTCGTTAATGCCGAAGCTGCGGTACATTTCAACAATATATATATATATATTCATATTTTCACTTATCCCTACTTTATTTTTCAATAATTTACTTGACTTCAACCGGGCATGCTTGTGACAAAACTGTTTGTCTCCAACAGTCGCTTCGCAAGTGCACTTGCTGTTCCTATTTCCACTCTCCTGATGACAGTTCAAGCAAAATTAGTCTGAAAGTGTGTTCGTATCTTTACTCTACAGTAAAGATATACTCTATAGTTTGTAACTGTATCTATAGGTTATTGTGAAACGTATATATATATATATATATATATATATATATATATATATATATATATACCATGCATTCTTAATTCATTCATTCACTTAACCTCAAAAATGTCTAGTGATTCATCCTATATATGAATAAAATTTTGACCAGTTCTACTTATGGGTAAATGTAGATATAAACATTATTCGGTTTCATGAATCACAAGAAATATAGAATAAATCCATAACAACAACAAGAGAATTTTTAGAAACATTTTTTTCTAAGTGTTTTTCAGGGAACCCCAGACAGTCCGTTAAGGAAACCTTGGGTTCCGCGGAACCCACTTTGGGAACCTCTGTCTTAGTGGTTAACGTAGTCGCCTCTGAACTGGTAGGCCTGGGATTCGAACACAACCTGAACGCTCGATTTGTTCACGCGGAAGGTGAATAAACGTTGTCCCTCGGAGAGGACATTAAACGGTCAGTCCTCAGCATGTACGATGTCAGGTACTCGTTAAAGATCCCTACTCTAAATAAACTTGAGTTAGGCAAAATTTAGGACTCTCAATGTAAAACCAACAGGGAATGTGGCGAGCCTATAAATAAAGTAGGTGGCAATGTATTCTTGATTAAATCTAATAATCGACATAATAACAAATTAAAGATTAAATGTGATATAGAACCAAAATAAGCGACCCTAATGCATAAGGGTAACATGATTTACACATAATAAACAACAAGTATCATATTTCACAACGTCTCTTCTAAGTTGACACTTTAATTAGTCACTCATACAAGTGCGACGTAACAAATTAGCAATCAATTAGTCTTCCAATGACTTCTGAGTAGCCTACTCATTGTGACTAACAACTTTCCTGCGTATAGATCTTGTTACAGCGAATTTATTGCTAATCCTGTTAGAGAAGTCTAAAATCAAGGGATTATTTTTCAACACTGAAACAATTAAGTCATTTTTAATTCACTTATATATATTATAATATATAATAATATTATAATATATATATAATATTTCACTTTCCCAACTAGTTGGGTTTTTGACTCTGACGAAGACCGCTTGTTACGGTTGAAAGATCTTAGTCTTGTTTTCCCATTTCTTATTGTGGTTTGATCATTGATTGTTGTTTCACGTGTGAAATCTTTATATATATATATATATATATATATTCATCATGATAAGTATGTTGCAACATAAACAGATTTCCAAGGTAATCAAATAGTGATCTCTATACTTATGAAATAATTCTAAAGCAATAGAATAATTATAACAACATCCTTATGTCAATGTATAAAAAAAATCCATAGTCGAAATAACTGATTTATCAATAAATTCCTCATTGTTACTGTACATATTAAAATGTAATAAATTACCAAATAGTAGTAATAGTAGTGCTAATTGTAAAACAATCATGTTGTAGCTCTGAAGATGACATAAATATATGTCGAAACGTCGGCAAAAGGACTAGTTTAAAATCATTGGACCTCAACCTTAAAAAAAATTACATCATATATATAAATTATATATACGTATGTACATATATATATTGGTATACTTTGGGAGTAGACCTTCTTTTACACATATATCATTCAATAACTTGCCAAGTTTAAGTCTAGTATGTAACAAACATACTAGACTTAAACTTGGCAACTTATTTAATGAGATATATATATATATATATATTTACATATATAGTTCAATGTACATAAAGAAACATAGAGAAATTAAAAGCACACACTTATGGTCCCTAATTTTTGGTTGAACCGTCTTCAGAAGAAATAAGAGAGGGAAACCAAGCACACTGGTACAGAGACAGTTGGAGACCGTCTCTCCTGAAGACGGTTCAACCGAAAATTAGAGACTGTATGTGTGTGCTTTTAATTTATCTATGTTTCTTTATGTACATTGAACTGTATTTGTCCATTTCGGATCGTATTTTCATCAAAAAAGTGTATATATATATATATTTTAAATTTAACAAACATTACAGATATATATTTTCAAAATTGTCCTTATTATTTTCATATAATTTTCGAAATTTTCGTCCCAGGACAGCTTAGTAAAGTCTAAAATTATAAAGGAGTTTTTAGTATGTAAATAAATAATCCTAAATAAATTTATATGAGTGCTATTTTTCAACATTTTTTAATACTATGATTTACTGATCTTTTAACTGATGTCTAAAATTCGGAGCTTAAGTCCATTCATGCATGTAGATGACAGAACATATTGTCAAATACTCGTAGATGGAGTCGAAATGGGATCTCCCCTGGGTGTCATATTTGATAACTTTTTTTATGTACCATTTGGAAAATTCTCGTAACTTTTACAGTATTAATTTTTTAATTAATTTTCTGTCTATATGAAATATACATAATGGAGACACTGAATGCGGGTCAACATTTCGATAGGAGATTATCTACAGACATACTCGTTTTAAGTAAAATATCTTTCGCAAATTTGTCAGCCTATGTGTTTGTATGTATATGTATAAGCTGGATATTTCCTAAACCAGAGGTTCCCAAAGTGGGTTCCTTAACGGACTGTCTAGGGTTCCGTAAAAAACATTTAGTAAAAACAATTTTCTAAAATTTTTTTTGTTGTGGGTATGGATTTATTCTATATTTCTTGTGAATCATGAAACCGACTAATTTTTATAACTACATAAACCCATAAGTAGAAGTGGCCAAAATTTTATTCATATTTAGGATGAATCCCTAGTCAGTTTTTAGAAGTATCTGATTCCCGAATTACCTGCTATTGCAAAAGTAGCACTTCACTCATTGCTGCCATTCCCACTACCTACTTATGTGAAACTGAATTTTCCCTTTAAACTGCCATAGAAACCAAATACCGAAGTATACTTAATGCTGGGGCTAGTTTGAGAATCAAACTCTCAACTATAAAGCCATAAATGATTACAAAACAAACTCAGTGTTAAAATTGCTAGTAATTCTGTTTTATGTGTTATGCACTTGTGAAAAATATGAAAATTAAAATCTTTTAGCTTTGAATTTTTATTCGAAAAATACACATTGCAGTAATATTACTTCTTTAATTGTTTTTTAAACATGCATACTATTTAAAACGGCATATGAAAATATTTATATTATGATTGTATGAAATCATTGGAATCTTTGGTTCCCGAGAAAGTTACTGGAACCAAAAAGCGTTCCGCGTCGAAAAAAGTTTGAAAAACTTTGTCCTAGACCAAAAGGGTTGTAATGGCTAAAAAATCTTTGTTTTAGTATAGCTTAGTAAAACTTGCCAAGAAATGAGGGCTACAAGTTTTGAAGTAAACACGTTCTTTAGTAATATTAGTCACTGGCATTAAAAGAAAACATATCATTCTGTCAGATCAAAGTTTTTATCTATCGGCTGGGTCAATACTGATTCCTAAAATTACTGTAAAGCTATCATAAGTAATTATTTATTTGATTTTTTTTTATCTACATATATAGGCATTCAGATATCCCAAGATATGTTGTATCTAATCATATTTTTCTCACATTGATTTGATAGAGTGTAGGGTTCCATAGTATTTTGACTTTGATACAAAACATGTTTAAATACTGT
This sequence comes from Hermatobates lingyangjiaoensis, assembly GCA_026182355.1. Taxonomy (NCBI): domain Eukaryota; kingdom Metazoa; phylum Arthropoda; class Insecta; order Hemiptera; family Hermatobatidae; genus Hermatobates; species Hermatobates lingyangjiaoensis. The sequence continues at coordinate 64,919 of JAPFBL010000034.1, read as the reverse complement.
TGGACTTTTTAGAATATGGTGGCCAGGTTAGCTTAGTGGTTAACATTTAATTTGAGGGTGGCTATAGCACTGCGTCTTAAAAAAAAAACTACTGTACCTTCCCCCCTTCTGTACTATAGTACCCCAGTTAGCTTCAACGCCTCCAAGAAGCCCAGCACTTTTGCTGGTTCCAGCGGTAAAAGTTTTTCTATGGTTTGTTGAGTGTCCCGAAGCATCTGCCTCTCTGCAGCGAAGTTGCCTTACAAGTTATCAGTAGGTGCAACGGTTAGTGGTTAACATAGTCGCCTCTGAACTGGTAGGTCTGGGGTTCGATCACCACCTGGCCCTCGATTTAATCACGCAGAAGGTGAATAAACGTCGTCCCTCGTAGAGGACATTAAACCGTCGGTCCTGAACTTGTACGATGTCAGATACTCGTTAAAGATCCCTACTCTAAATACATTTGAGTTAGGCAAAATTTAGGACTCCTAATGTAGAACCAATAGTTAAAGTGGCTCGCCCATGAATAAAATAGATGCCAAATAATAAATAGCCACAATTTCTGACCCTAGAACAGTATTAAAAAAAGAGAAAGCCTTATAAGAGTGGACATTGGAAAACAAACAACAAGTACTGGTTTTATGACGTTCAAGTAACTCTGAAGAGACAGTGCATTTAAGAAATGATGCACAGTGCGCTCTTAGAACGCACAATAGATGTAAAAAGGAAATAAGGTTGTCAACGTTCAAGGAGGTCGGATAAACAGGATGCCACTTTAGACTACTTGCCATCTGGGAATTGAAAGGCATGAGGACAGGACACTGAGTTGAGTGCGGAAAGTCTTGGTGAGATCTTGGGAATCTTAGCAGTCATTCTACATTACTACATCAAAGAATAAACATTATTTAGCAGAAGAAACAAGATAATTTCTTCTAAACTAAAAACTGATGACCAGGATACAAAAGTCGACCCACAACATGTACGCATAGCTTCTGCCGCAAATACTATTCGTCAAACATGTACAAAAAAACTCAGTTTGGTATACATTATCAGATTGTATGTTAGCTTTTTTAATTATTATAATAATTTTTATTATTATAATTGTTTTTATATTATTATATATATTAAATTATTTTTATTATTATTATATAAGAAAAATAATTTTATTATTATTGTTACAGTTTTTTCTATTTTCTATTTTTACCCCCTCGAAATACCGTCCGGAGCGCCTCCCCCCCTGCTACGCCACATATCAAAAGCAAGAATAATTAATATAAGAATAAATAATGTGTTGTAGCCACAGCTAGAACTATGACTACCTCATTTATAGGCGCCTCGTCGTCACGATTATGAGGATTAATTATACAAGACATATGATACTGCATACTGTAAACAATCAACTTTACTACCATCTTTTTCCAAAAATAAGAGACTGTGCCTCAGTAACTTTTAAGTCAAAAATACGTGCTAGGGCTTATTTTCGGAGGAGGGCTTCAAGTACAATAAGTAGATTTATATATTTTTGTTATATATATAATATATATAATATATAATACGTATATATATATATATATATGTAGTGAGTTCAGTGATTTCTTTTCAGTGATTTTATAAATTCTAGTTTATATATATATATATATATATATATATACATATATCAATGATCAAACCACAATAAGAAATGGGAAAACAAGACTAAGATCTTTCAACCGTGAAGGTTTTCCTTCAGTTGGGTTTTTGACTCTGACGAAGACCGCTTGTTACGGTTGAAAGATCTTAGTCTTGTTTTCCCATTTCTTTTGTGGTTTGATCATTGATTGTTATTTCACGTGTTTATGTGAAATCTTTATATATATATATATATATATATATATATATATATATTGATGTATAAAAATTTAAATTTATTCACTTACAGTCATGTCCGTTTTCTCTCTTTATACCAGATGGAATAGCTCTTTCTATTTGTACTTGTTTTATCGGTGGTTAAAAATCACTTTATAATTAAATAAAGTTATGTGTAGACTTACAAGACTGAAATGTACAAACTTGTACATGCACCGTCACTCTATGTAGACTGCTGTCTTATGCTGTATTATTAAGATAAAATCTACTTTACACATTTCAAGAATTAATTGTGACATGTACCTGTGCATTGCTTAAAACTCCGGGAATTTTCGGGGAATGTCTTAGTTTTGGAAAAAGACGGTATACACATACACAATTTGTTAGGATAAGAAAGTTTGTTGAAATGTTGACGGATTGGCAAAGATTAATAACCATCTGTTTAGAAATCAAATGGATGCATTCACATTAAAAAAAATGAAACTGTTAAAAATGATCAACTATATTTTCATAATATTTATCATAGCTATTGACATTATTTCTAATTCTAAGATAGTGCAATCAGTTATTACTCATTGTAGGGTAAAATCTAATGAAATAGTCCCCACATATAACAATTTAATCGTATAAACTACGCGTTTCGAACACGTAGTGTCAATGCCTCAAGAAGAACACGCGTTCCAAACGCGTTCTTTATACGATTAAATTTTTATATGTGGAGACCATATCAATAGCTTTTTACCCTATAATATTGGTATTATCTAACAATCGCCAAATTCAAATAAAAAACAAATTTCATAGCTGTAATAGAGTTTGTTATTACTTATATTAATGTATAATAAAGTTGAGCGTAGGCTAATCCAGATGTTTTTTATTATATTCCGATTATGGAAATTTATTGAATTTTTTATTTATAAGCTGTTTTTTTTTTCACCGTTCCACAGTTAGCCGTTTACCATAATAAGAAATATTTTATGAAGTCATTAAATCTACAATAACGCCATTCTCGTACGTGAAATATTAACAAAAAAGTACTCAGCTAATGCCCTTAAAATCCTTAATTTGTGGGTACAATTTCATCACAAGTCATAAAACATGTTGCTGGGTTTTTATTAATTTTTATTTCATTAGTTGTGTAATCCGTAATTGTGTGGTATTTACTCATTCTGAGGTAAAATGGATAAACAAACAAAAGTCTCCACACAAATGAATTTTTTTCAACAATAACAACGCGTTTCGAACACTTTGTGTTCATCATCAGGAAGACACCAAGGAAGTGGTGCCGAAGGGTTTGTCCAGTGAAAACAACTGACCAAAGAGTTGTTTTCACTGGACCAACCCTTCAGCACCACATCCTTGATGTCTTCCTGGTGATGAACACAAAGTGTTCGAAACGCGTTGTTGTTGTTGAATAAAACTTCATTTGTGTGGAGACTTTTGTTTGTTTATTAATTTTTATGATTATTTGAATTTTTATTTAAATTAACTGTAAAATTATTATACTCTATAAGCAATAGAAAGAAAAGTTACATATAGTATATATAGTGTTTTGTTTAATTTGAAGTCTTTCTCAAGGGGATTTCATGAGTGCTCATAACTTTATCTAATAAACGTGAAACAATAATTCTAATGTAGTGCAATCTGTTATTATGTGGTATTTACTCATTGTAGGGTAAAAATCTAATGAAATGGTCTCCACATATAAAACTTTTAATGATATAAACAACGCGTTTCGAACACGTAGTGTTCTTCTTCAGGCATTAACTAAAAAAATACAATGACACCAGAGAGTTATCTATAGTACAAAGTAAATAAGTACAAAAATTAATATAAAATAAAATAAGGCAGAAAGTACGAACCTAAGGGTGAGGGCCTCTGAATAAGACTGACTGGAAATGGAAAGGACATGGGTGGGGGTATATAGGGTACATCTGTTTCTTATTAGAGCAGGTAGAGTTTTCTCTAAAGTTAGGCTGAGCCTTTACATTTTCTTTTAGACTAAGTGTAGGAAACATATTGAAAAAATAACACACAGAGCTATAACGAAATATAAACCAAATATATGTATAAGGAGGAAGTAGAACTTTTTTTTTTTTTTTTTTTATATTATTATTATTTTTATATAAATAAATTAAAAATTAGTACATTTATTTATTTAAATAAATAAATATCTTAATTTATTTATATAAAAATAAATAATAATATAAAAAAAAAAAAAAAAAAAAGTTCTACTTCCTCCTTATACATATATTTGGTTTATATTTCGTTATAGCTCTGTGTGTTATTTTTTCAATATGTTTCCTACACTTAGTCTAAAAGAAAATGTAAAGGCTCAGCCTAACTTTAGAGAAAACTCTACCTGCTCTAATAAGAAACAGATGTACCCTATATACCCCCACCCATGTCCTTTCCATTTCCAGTCAGTCTTATTCAGAGGCCCTCACCCTTAGGTTCGTACTTTCTGCCTTATTTTATTTTATATTAATTTTTGTACTTATTTACTTTGTACTATAGATAACTCTCTGGTGTCATTGTATTTTTTTAGTTAATGCCTGAAGAAGAACACTACGTGTTCGAAACGCGTTGTTTATATCATTAAAAGTTTTATATGTGGAGACCATTTCATTAGATTTTTACCCTACAATGAAACAATAATGTCAGCTTTATTGTTTGACAAAGTAACATTGATTTGGTAAATAGAGGAAGAGGGGAAGGTTTGAGTTTGAAGCTGACCTGACATAAAGTGAAGGAGAATAGCTGCCGTGGGAAAGAGCGTAGGGCTGTAGGTGATGTCAGGGCTGGCGTACTCCAACACGCAAACCATTCGCTCAACCATCTTGATGCCTCTATAGGTGAGGAAGTAGGTATGTCTGTGTTCATAATTAACAAATGCTGGCAACTGCAGTCTGTCTTCAGGCAAATCTGAAACAGAAAAAAAACATTCTTCTTTAGATAACGTAAAAATGAGTTTTTACTCAGTAGCACAAAAAGCGAGATTACAAGACAATCTATATATACATATCAATGATCCAACCACAAGGGTGGTTTCGGTTTTTGACTCTGACGAAGACCGCTTGTTACGGTTGAAAGATCTTTGTATTGTTTTCCCATTTCATATTGTGGTTTGATCATTGATTGTTATTTCACGTGTTTATGTGAAATCTTTTTATATTATACATCATAAAAGGAAACTGTCCAGTAGGTTTATATATGTATATATATAGACCCAACAACAACCAACCAACACGGTACGGTCTCCAACCGTCTCTATACCAGTGCGCTTGGTTTCCCTCCCTTATCTCTCCTGAAGACGGTTCAAACCGAAAATTAGAGACAGCAAGTGTGTGCTTGATTTCTCTATGTTTCTTTTTCTACACTGAACTATATTTGTCCGTTTCGGATCGTATTTACAACGAATAAGAATATATATATATATATATATATATATATATATATAAACACTTTAACACATAGAAAAGAACACAGAAAGACACTATATATATAAATATATATATACTTATAAAAACTCTAATGTACGTGTTTAAATATTTGTACATGCTCTAAACTGAATAAAACATTAGAATTTTTATGGGAATCGAACCCATGACCTTGGCATTGGAGGTCCATTGTGCTACAGTCTGCGCCACGAGGACTTTTGTAAAATAAGCTTCCAAAGCTTGATATAAATGACATTGAAAGGTTAAATAATAGTTTTTCGACCTAAATTATAATGATTTAATTATTTAAAATTAAATATTATTTATTATTAAATATGTATACTCATATTAAACAATGATAAATCGTTAATGTGCATAATAAATTTATAGTGAGTTTGGTTTTAAGAACTTAAAACCTTCATATTCATTTAAATATCGGAATGTTCATCCCAAAGTTCGTGATTACCACTTTTTTAGGATCATTTAAAAAATGTTAAATTAATAATACGGTTGTAATGGGAGTAGAATCGAAATATTGTGATTGCTTTAACCTTTGTGAAAGTTTAACCTTTTACATTATTACAATTGCTTTATAGTTGTTTTTTACGAGTTTATATAGACGGAGTATATGCAGGGTAGACTGAAAGGTCATTCAAACAGTTATGATGTGGACTCCGCGGTCTCCAGTTACTGAACACTAGTATAAAGAATTACTATCTTAAGTAATATACCTTTGTAGATAAATACAGTTAGGCCTAAATAGTTATTCGCAGGGTTAAAGAGATGAATTAAAAACCAGAACCACGTCTAATCTAGAGAGTTTAATTGAACTACTGAACGACGGTTCTTCTGTTCTAAAGCGTTAGGCAGTTCAGACTGATACGGTAATGTACCGTATTAACATTCAGTCTATCCTGGTACAAAAAAAAATATACGCAGTAAAAGAGAAGTCTACTTATTTTAAAATCGAATCCACGCTCTTGGCATTGGAGGTCCAGTGCGCTACCTTCTGCGCCACGAGGACTTTTATAAAATAAGCTTCCAAAACCTGATATAAATGACATCAAAAGGATAAATAATAATTTTTCGACCTAAATAATAATGATTTAATTATTTAAAATTAAATATTACAATTGAAATAAAATAATTAAATTTTATTAAAACAGATGCTTCTCAAGGATATTTGGGTTAGGAGTAAAGATTCAGAAACAAAGTGCGTATATCGTACAAGCAGATTGTTTTGGCTCCACCGTTTTGAATTGTGGTCAGTGTTATCAAGTATTGATCAGATCCATTTTTTACGACTGCACGTCTTTTTAAGTCTCAATTTTTTTTCCCCAAAAGAATATATATATAAGATTAGGTGGAGTTAATTAAATTCAAATTAATTCGAGAAGCCAATAAAGATAAAATAAACTGGAGTCAATTTGGCATTTTGTGAGTAGGCGTGGTGACATTTGGGTGTGGTTTCTCTTCAGACACTTCCTTGTCAACAAGTCACTAAAATGGAATCTAGAGTTATTATTTTGTTTTGTTAATATATAACTAACTGTTTTAAAATCAGATTTCTGTTCTTGACTAGGCGTCAATCATTAATGTGGAAGTCGCAAACATCTGTTTAGTATTTCTGTAAATCGTCTTGAATGGATGATTAAAAGTCATCAGCTGTAGTTTCCAACAAGATCGACTTTGTAGTATCTCTCACATTAGATATCATTACACGATACCGTTCACATTGTCAATGAAACAGTGACCCACTTGAAAGCCAAGTACTAGCGACTGTTTTGACGGCTAGTGACAAATAAAGAGGTTTTCTGTTAGTTTTTTTTTCATTTCAAGTTTTGAGATAATTGATATTATATATTATATATATATATATATATATATATATATATATATGTTGTTAAAAAGCACAGCGGCTTCAGCATTACTAATCTTTTTAGAAAGATGTTCTATTTGCCTTATTATTCTCTTGTAATTCACTGGTAGCTCAAAAATTAATCTACCTAATTCCATAACAAGAATAGGAAAACAATCTTTCAGAAAACTAATGAAACAAACTATATTTGACACTACACGAACACAAACTGGGTTAAAAAACTAAAGGGAAACAAGCTTTCGGACACATTGGCCATCATCAGGTGAACAGTAAACAATAAAACGAAAACGAAATTTTAGATTAATTTTTGAGCTACCAGTGAATTACAAGAAAATAATAAGGCAAATAGAACATCTTTCTAAAAAGATTATTAATGCTGAAGCCACTGTGCTTTTTAACAACACTTGTTTAAAAGAAGACTTGCTGCCAGTATACACCAATATATATATATATATATATATATATATATTGTTAAAATTTGCAGCAGCTTCTGCACTCACTAATTTTAAGCTGGTGGCCTCGATCCTTCGGGCGATTTTTCTTTCTTCTGGCTGCAGTTGCCACAGCATCTGTCCTAGAGACATCTTCAATATTATACGAGCTTTCGACCATAGGAACATTGGTCATCTTCAGGTAGAGCATGCCTTGTAGTAAACAGCTTAAATGCCAATCAGGTTGACTAATTCGAACCAATCAGAGCGCAGGGTTAAGGCTGCTGCTCTGATTGGACCTCATGCTCGGCTCCAGGCTCCTGCTCGTCGGAATTACATACATGTCCTTGACCTGGAGGTTTATAGAGGGGTTCCTTTCCTTTATGTACAGGGCTTCCAATATTTGTAGCTTCTCCGCATTCTGTTCCGCCTGTATGATGGCAGTGCCCTGAACCAGCATCCCCCTCTTCAGCTGAGTGTTGTGTTTTTCCTGGGTATGTTTCTACCTACCTATCTACTGAACACTGAGTGTTCAGTTGGGTTTTTGACTCTGACGAAGACCGCTTGTTACGGTTGAAAGATCTTAGTCTTGTTTTCCCATTTCTTATTGTGGTTTGATCATTGATTGCTATTTCACGTGTTTATGTGAAAGCTTTTTTATATATATATATAAATATCACGAGGTACACTTCCAAGCAAGGACGCCAAGACCTTCATCCAACTCTATTGGAAATTAAGTAGGGACTGTGAGCCCTCCCCTGGAGTGAAGGCTGAGGCGGCTAAGCAGACGGAGTGTGCTAAGGAGAAAGGTGTTTAACGAAAAAACACCCACAACCAATAGGAAGTGTCCAAAGTAATACGTAACAGGGATTGGCTCGTCTTTTTCAATATCTAATCTGGCATTATAGCATATATATATATATATATATATATATATATATATATATATATATATATATGTATATGTTCCATTGTAGGGTACAAAGCTAATGAAATGGTCTCCACATATAAAAATTTAATGGTATAAACAACGCGTATCGAACACGTAGTGTTCTTCCTCAGGCATTAACTAAAAAATAGAATGTCATGAGAGAGTTATCTATCGTAGAAAGTAAATATAGTACGAAGTAATGAGTCAAACTTATCAAGCAACTGTAGTAGTTTAAATATACAGTAGCCCAGGAGATATCTCAAAGCTGTTATCAGTTGTAGATAACGAAAAATCAGATTTAGGTATTACTTTTGTTATTGCTACCTTATTATTTGCAATTTGCAATATATTTATAAATATGATAATAAATTATTATTATTATTAGTTTATAAAATCGATATAAAGATTAGATTAAACCAAAATATCATGAAACTGGTCTGAAGGGAGAAAACATGGCGTTATATTTTATGGTAGACGTAAATAGCAAAAGAGCTTAATGTTATTCTCATCAATCTAAACGTTATGACCAGAAGAAAACATCAATCACATACGAATAATAAACGCTGAAATTGTTTTCATTAATAATCTTTGATTTTTATATTTCTCCAGTGAAACGTATTAACGATATATCAACATGACTCGAAGAAATGGCATGTTTGACTGACGGATGTTGAAGTGTAGACATGAGTTTTTGTTCAGCGATGTTCTTTGTTTCTTTAAAATACCATACATATAACAGTATATAAATCACAATAAGACTTTAATTTCAAAAAGTGACTAAAATATTTCGTCTAAGTGTAATGAATTAAGTCTACAAAGGCAGCTTACTTTGTGACTTAATAAAACAGAGTAAGCAGATATAGTTTCAAGCTGTAAGTGTGGTTTGAACAATATATATATATCTTTTTATCCACATGATATATGACTATTTATCAAAACATTTACTATGAATATTTATTAATTAATATCGATAATCATTATTTGAGATTGTGACAGTTTTTTTCCATATCACCATTTCTTATCTTTATCAATATTTAGACATTGCTACCAAATAAGCTGGCCCCTCTTCCAAGGCCTTCCACAATATCAATCAGTATACTCTTAAGTGACACCCTAATCTTGGCAACACCTTTCCTGGCAGACCATAGATGTTAACTGTGGTAAGCGTGTTGGTTTGAATAATGCAATGAGGTGACGTCATGACTTCGACTATTACTAATCTGAATGTTATTTCACTCCCCCCTCCCCTCCTACGAGCAACATCAATTACTTTGTTAATTACCTGCGTTAATTATTCTGCAAACTAACTGTATTAGCACAGCACTTCCTTAATTCTGTTTATGTTTTGATTACACTAGGTGTGACTCCGTTTGCGTAGCATTGATGTTTACGTCATAGTTGGTAGCAACCAATAGTTCCGCTTATTAATAAATGTTTCAAAAGATTCAAATTCTAAGTCTGACACCAGATGTGTTACTTTAAAAATAGTAACAATACTGTAGAACAATTTCTTGGTTGTATTCACGTCTGCTGAACCAAGTAAAAAATTGATAAAGTAAACTTTATTGATTGTCCATTTTCCAGTAATTTTTGTATTGGAAAAATCCCCTCTTGTATTGCAAATATTCAATAATGTATTTGAGTAGTTTAAACAACCAATCGCCAATTCTTACATGGTTACTATTATATAATGAAGCTGTGATTAGCATAACGTCAAAGACATCTCACAGACATGTCAATAAATAGGTAAGGGCGAACAAATAATCTTAAGAAAGCCCGCCAAAGAGAAAGAGAAACACAATGTCATTGAACATCAATGTAAAAAACATTTCACTGACCTGTCAATAAATAGTTAAAAAACTGATCGTATTCAAGATACCTTCTTCACTAATCACTTTCATAGTACTGACCTAAGAGAAAAGGCGACATTTCAAGTATTGCATGCTACTTGTCAGAGAGGAAGCCTCGGTAGACGGTAAGGTTATTTGCCTCGCTCACAGAAGTGTCCACTTGAGTCCCCTTAACCCTTGTTTGCTTGTGTTACCACAGCTATATTTGGTTGATTATTTAAGATGTTATAAATTACCGTAGATCTTGAAACTTCTATTCAAAAAAAGAGGAAAAATATAGTTTATACAGGAATATTGTATTAATATTCAACATTTAGAAAAGTTGAAGTTCGTTCTAGATATTCTGATACTCTTAGAGCAGAGGTATTCAGTAAGTCGATCGCAATCTACCAGTCGAACACCAAGGTATTATTAATAGATGGCATGGCATTAACAAAAAATCTTCCCGTCACTGATTGATGTATCTGAAATCTGAACCAATTTGATATTTATGATACTTAGGTCACTGTGTGTTAGTTCATTAAACTAGTCATTAACTTATCTCTAACTCTTTAGTTTTAATTTTTTCACGTAAAAATTAGGAAAGGCTGTAAAAATGACTGGGGAGACTAAATGGGGTAAGAAGAAAAAAACATCACTTTTATAAGAAATGGGAAGAGGTTTTTTTCACGTTTAAATATTATAATCATTGTTCATTTCATGAGTAGCTAGAATGCAGAAAATGGTATAAGCACCCCTGTTTTAGAGGCTATAAATAGAAATGAAACATTATGTTTATTTAGAATTTTAGTTACCGGGGTAGTTAGATTTTCAAAGCCCAAGCTTTTACAACTCAGATTCGATGTAGTCAAGGTGTAAGTACAGTTGTTTTCAAGGTTGCAGACTTATCCTTAATGGGTAGAGTGTTGTAATGAGGCGCCGATTGTGTCCGGGTTCATTCACTGCACACCCTTCCATTAAGTAATTAACCTCGCATCAAACCCACAGCGAACAATCCATCTCGTAACGCCATTCATTAAGCGGCGGTTACTTGCAAATCTATTAATTACTAGAAAGACAACAAAACTGTCTTTAATGACTTTTCAAATCAACAGATATAGACGAAATTTCTTAACTGAATGTGAAGGCTCTCTCTCAAGGCCTTTGGAGTTTCGCAGATTGTGCAAGTACATTAACCAAGACGATTTGCAAAGTGAAGAGAGGAAAAACACAAGATTTGCACTGAGTCTGTAAAACATAAGGGGAGTAGGGCGCATAGCTCTCGTGAATGAACAGGTCTTGACTGTTTGACCCTAGGGCACAACCATAACGAATAAAATACTTCAAGAAATATATTTTCAATTATGAAAGGGATCTATAATATATCAATCAAATTTATTACATTATTTACCCAAATGACACCTTCTGTTACAAAATAAATATCAGGGGTCTCCAAACTTTTCAATGTAAGAGCCGCATTATATACTCCCCACATTTATGCGGGCCGAAGGGAATAAAAAAAAATAGTGCCAGTAATTTCCTCAAATGTTAGAGTATAAACAAGGAAAAATTAAAACATATCTTGTTGGAAAAAATCAGGGTAACTATACACATTCCCTGTCTTTAGTTTGATGACATCAAATTAGTGTGACGAATGATACTGTCGTTTTGACTTCAAAATTTCATTAAAATCAGGTTCCAGATTAGATGACCCAATTGTAAAAATTGAGTTCAAATGATCATGGGACAAATTTGCTCAATCGTTCGAGTTCACATATTTCATTTTGGAAAATGTTTGTTCACACAAGTATGTTGTACCAAAACTGGACAGAAAACTGCAAACAAACTTTATCAAATTCGGAAACTGATCTTGCTGCAGACATTTATAAAACTCAGTCAGATTTCCTTCTCTGTACTTATGTTTCAGTCTGTCATCTGCCTGGAGATCAATAATTTTGATTAAAGTTTTAAATTGAACTCCTGATAATTTATTTTTGTTACAAGAAGAACTTGAAAAGGAAATAGTGTCAAACTACGGTGAAATGTCGAGTTCAGAGCCGTTTCATGTACGTCGGGTACATACTCATTTACTTAAGTCGTAGCTTGACAATATGAGCTTGTTGAGAATGCACAGCACATACTTACCAGTGCTAGTATCTGTGCGTCACACTATCGCGGGAGAGGGTAACTGACTCGCTCGGGCTTAGCGTTTTCCAGTCAGCAGCCCTAGCTTTGAATAATTCACCGATGCCTGTCGTACGATAATTATTTTTTTCAGGGCCACCATACAGGGATTTGTTAGATGGGCCGGATATGGCCCACGGGCCATAGTTTGGAGAGCTCTGAAATATATCAACTATTACGCATTATTACCCTTCAAACCTGAGTGCAACAAATTTCGATGTTTCAACGCTAATTACATTTTACGAGTTTACTGTGAAATCTCTTTATGTACATATCAAATGAAAGCTTCCATAAGACTTTAGATACAAATTACAGCGAAAGATACACGAAAATAAACACAGAAATAACTAACTTTTAACAAACAGTAGCACTAACAGTGACACACCACCCTGTATCTCTACAGGACATTTCGCCTCCTGATGAAGACATTTTGTCGAAATATAAAAGTGAGTTATGTCTGTGCCTATCATAGTATTACTTTCGTTATAATTCATTATTATTAAAATTCGTCAAAAAAATTAAAACAAAATACATAGATAGAACTCTAACAAAAATAGAAATTTCAAACATACATCGTCACCAAGGAGATATTGAAAGAGATGCATTATTGTATGACCAGTATCGGTTTTGATTCACTCTCCTAATATTTTTCTGATGGACTAACTTTGCTGTTAAAATTTTTAGTCTTAGGAACTGTTTTGTGTCAATTTTAGTTATATATCAAAAATAAAGAGCAATAAGCCTGCAATATGGTTAACCTACAAAACATTACTAATGCAATGTGAGAAGTATAATCTTGTTTTCCCCTGTTGAGCCCCTTCTGCACCTCATATTCAATGAAGGGGATTGGTCCGTCCTTTGGCCCCTCTACCTCTGCACGTCACTCAGAGGTAGTAATGCTTATTACTTCTTATACTCGTAGTTAAGAGTGTGAGTTAAAAAGGAAATCCGTTCTATACTACGCTGTCTCACTAGCCACTAGGACACTGCCTCAGCCCTCACATATCTACTTATGCCTTTGAAACACTCTAATACGATAATAGTTCAACACTCTGTTCTTTTGTTAGGTATTTACCAAACGTTAGGTGGCGTAATGACACCTATAAGTATACTGCTAAACAGTATAACAAGGGAGTAATAATCACTTTTATAAGTATACTGCTAAACAGTATAACAAGGGAGTAATAATCACTTTTATAAGTATAATGCTAAACAGTATAACAAGGGAGTAATAATCACTTTTATAAGTATACTGCTAAACAGTATAACTAGGGAGTAATAATCACTTTTATAAGTATACTGCTAAACAGTATAACAAGGGAGTAATAATCACTTTTATAAGTATACTGCTAAACAGTATAACTAGGGAGTAATAATCACTTTTATAAGTATACTGCTAAACAGTATAACTAGGGAGTAATAATCACTTTTATAAGTATACTGAAGTAATCACAATTATACGTATACCATAATAAGTATAATTATGGCGTAATAATCATTTTTATAAGTATACTGCTAATAAGTATAAAACTATGGCGTAATAATCACTTTTATAAGTATACCGCTCTTTCTCCAGAAGAAGATTATCTCAAGGCTGGCTGTTTATCTTTTCCACTGAACTTCCATTCATATTTTCTTCATTTTTAATATTCATTTGAAACCTTTCTAACTCTTTTAATCAAGTAACCATCAGTGTTTTTAAAACTCCTGGAGTTATGCACTTGATGCATGCTGAGGGAGCTTGCCTGAGTTTCATAAAAAATACTAAGTTTCGTAAAATCTGAGTTTCATATGAAATGGGAAAAAAAGACTAACAACTTTCAACCGTAATAAGCGGTCTTCGTCAGAGTCAAATGCCAACTGAGGTCAATTGGGTTTTGACTCTGACGAAGACGGCTTGTTACGGTTGAACGATTTTAGTATTTCTTTCCCATTTCATATTGTGGTTTGATCATTGATTGTTATTTCATGTGTTTATGTTAAACCTATATATATATATATATAATATATTGAGTTAGCTTCAGCTACTCAAAGGGACTACTTCTACCCGATGACGACGACTGTCGAAATATCGTTGTGAGTCTTTTGTGTGTGTCTTTATTTGTTTTTTCTCTTTCATGTGTTAACTATATATATATATATATATATATATATAATATATATATATATATATCATGATTTGTTTTCTTGACCCAATATTTATATGGTGTAATTTTTTTTTGCCGACGTTTCGACATAAATATATGTCGAAACGTCGGCAAAAGGACTAGTTTAAAATCATTCGACCTCAAACCTCAAAAAAAAATTACATCATATATATATATATATATATATATGCAGTTACTCAAAGGGACTACTTCTGCCCGATGACGACGAATATCGAAATATCGTTGCGAGTCTTTTTTGTACGTGTTTTTATCTGTTTTTCTCTTTCCTTTGTGAACTATATATGTATATATATGTAATAAACCAAATGCAATCCAGCAGGACAGATTATACTTAAAATAAACTGTCAGACATAGAAAAAAACATAACAAAGACTCACTTTTCAATATTTTGATCCTTATGGCGGTCGTCCTCAGGAGAAGAAGTTAATTGACGGAGGGACAACAGTCAACAGTAGTTGAAGTATTGAAAAGTGAGTCTTTCTTATGTTTCTTTCTATGTGTCACAGTTTATTTTAAGTATATATATATTTATATATAATTCTATCTTTTTTCGACCACAAAAAATAACAGCAAAAAAATGCTGCTATATTTATATAATTAAATATATTTTATATATTTATACATTTGCAGAGGATTGGAAGCAGCTCTTCTCACTACATGTGGTAAGAAATTTAATACCGAAATTCATCATTAGTTATTTATTTTAGAACTAATGACACGGCGTCACTATTGAGTAACCAACTAACTCTAAGTCGGATTGTCCATTTATTCTTAGAAACCCAAGAGATAAAGACTAAAAGGATTCCTTTTTAAAGGAAGATATCCTTAAAAGTGGCAGCAGGATTAGATCTCTGTTCAAGGATTCAAAAAAAAAAAACCTGCTTTTACAAACTTGAGGGAAGAGATAAGTAAGCACTCAAGAATAAACTTTAAAGGTCAAATATACTACATATTTCTAATAAAACTACTTCTAATATACATATCTACAAAAAATTGGGCTTTTCAATTATGTTTATTTTATAACTGTTAAGAAATAAGACCTTATTTCTTTCATTAATTAATTTAATTTATAGATTTCTTAAAAGATTACAAAAATTACAATTTTATTTAATAATTAAGGTAAAAAATACCGAACTCAATTTTATAAAAATCTGATATTTTTTTTACTTTACTATAAGTAAAGTATAGTGATCGTGAAAAAATTCGATCTTGAGATTTTGACGGAATTACATGTTTTGCGGTACCAGAAGTCGTTTTATGACGTTTTTACGATGATGTCTGTGTGTGGGTGGGTGGGTGGGTGCGTGTGTTAGCATTGCTTGTTACCACGCTACGGTCCAGAATCTTTGATGGATCAAGTTGATATTTTACACAAAAATGGGCCCCATTTAGACGATGATCCCTATTGTTTGGGAAGAATTATGCATGATGGGAAAGTCACTTTTTTTGCCAAAAACCGTTTTTTTTTAAAACATTTATTTCTCCTAAACTGATAACCCTAGAGTTTTGAAATTTTGACATTATCTTTGAAGTTACAAATGCAACAAACGAAAAATATATTCAGAATTTTAAGACAACAGGAAATATTTTTTTTTCAATAAAATGTAAAAATTTTGACTTATAATTCAATCTCAAACCTTGTGAGAGCGATACAAGCCATACTGTTTGACGGACAAGAATGAAACTATGCCTATAAATAGAACATTATATGGAGAATGAGTTGAGATATCTTTTTCTAAAATTACATTCGCGAAAGGGGCGTTACAGTACGATTTGTGTTTTCAGAAAATGTTTTTTTGACGCTAAACGGCTCGTTAAAAAATAATGAAAATTTTACCAAAAATGGAACAAAAAAGTGCAACATGCAATTCACAAAAAAAAATGCATGAAGTTTCAATTACGGGAAAGAGCAATAACGATATAAAAACTCTTGGTTTACCCTAGACTAAGAGATCACCTGCTATACTTGTCGAATTTTTTGTATTTTTTTACATTGTTTACATTGACTTAGAAATTTTTTGAGCGAATCCACTGAGATAAAATTGATGTTTCTAATGGAAAAATTAAAATATATTATTGACTTATAAGAGATGTAAGAGGAATAATATTGTGCAGGTAAATGATAACACTCATTAAAAAAAATTCGTATATATGTTATTTGACAAAGGGGAAGGAAAATGATCTTATTAAATACTAAGAAGCCATAAAATTCCCAGTATAATAATTCTGTTAAAAACCAAAAATGTAAAAGATAATTCAAAATTGAAATCTTTCGTTTAGAGAATAATAACTGTAATTATCGTACATCTTTAATTAACAAATCACCTTAAAACAACATTTTCTTCGCTGTTTAAGAAGTTTTTCAGAGAAAAAAAGATTATTTTACTGTTTCAAATTTGAAAATTTTACATTAATATTCAATGTAGAAGGATGTCAAGTAAACGATGTAAGAAATCTACTGGCTATTTGAACAATAGCCATGTTCTCTTGTAGAATACTATTTCGTTTCAAGAAATGTTCACTTTGGTTTTTCAAAAATGTTATTACTGCTGTAGTTATACTAATGAAATTATTTGCAAATAATAAATTATTTGTGATGTACAAAAATAAGCTTATAAATTGATATGTCCTTCAATCACTATCTGTACTACCTCAGGAATGACAGGCTAATAATTATATCCCATTTAGATGTTTACGTTATGCTTAAATGAGACGTTATGTTTTATATACTCAAGAAATTTGACATTAAGTTACTTATAGTAAAGTAGAGTGTAGGCCACTCCAGATTTTTTTAATTGAAAATTATGCATAAATATAAACTATTAATTCTATTATAATACGACTTATGCAATGCAACTGTAATTACAAGGTAATTAAGACACTTGTAATTTTTAGGTTTAACATCTCTAGGTCACTGTGATTTCCTAAGGTCTAGAAGAAATTGTTTTTTAAATAAAATGCGTTTGAACGTTTGGAGTCATTATGATATTAATTGATAACATTTCAAAAGATAAATATATTTCTCACAATCAGTTTAAACACGGTTAAAATTTCATTTATAATTATATACTGAGCATTTCCCAATAGAATAGAAAGGAATATCGGTATCGAAGAAATTTTATTGTGCCGTTAAATATATCAAAATAATTAAAATTACAACACTTACTGTCTTGAAATTGTTATTTAGAATTAACCCTTCTATCACTATAAAATACTTTACTATAAGTAAAGTATAGTGATCTTGAAAAAATTCGATTTCGACATTTTGACGGAATTATATTTTTTGAAGTCCCAAAAGTCGTTTTATGAAGTTTTTTCGATGATGTCTGTGTTTGTGTGGGTGGGTGGGTGAGTGTGTTAGCATTGCTTGTTACCACGCTACGGTCCAGAATCTTTGATGGATCAAGTTGATATTTTACACAAAAATGGGCCCCATAGTGTAGATGATCCCTATTCTGTAATCTCCTATTGTTTGGGAAGAATTATGCATGACGGGAAAGTCACATTTTTTTTTTTCAAAAACCGGTTTTTAGAAAACATTTTTTTCTCCTAAACTGCTAACTCTGAGTTTTGAAATTTTGGTATTATCTTTGAGGTTAGAAATAGAATAAACGAAAAATATATTCAGAATATTAAAACAACGGGAAATATTTTTTTTTCAATAAAATGTAAAAATTTTGACTTTTAATTCAATCTCAAAAGCTTGTGAGAGCGATACAAGCCATATCGTTTGACGGTTCAAAATAAAAGTAAGCCTACAAATAAAACATTATGTGGAGAATGAGTGCAGTTAATTTTTTTCAAAATTACATTCACCAAAGGAGCGTTAAACTACGATATCTGTTTTCAGAAAATGTTTTTTTGAAAATGAAAATTTGACAAAAAATGGAACAAATATTAGCAATTTATAAAAAAAAATTCATGAAATTTCAATCACGGCAAAGAGCAATAAAGCTATAAAAACTGCCCTTAATTATATCAAAACAATTAAAAGAATTCTAGATTTCCTGTCTTGAAATTGTTATTTAGAAATAACCCTTCTCTCACTATAAAATAAATCAATAGGAACAACGCATTTGATGATTGAATTGATGATTTCAATTTATTGATGATTGAATTGATGATTGAATTTTATTGATGATTGAATTGATGATTTAATTTTATTGATGATTGAATTGATGATTTGATTTATGATTTAATTGATGATTTGATTGATAGGAATGAAGCCAATGATGCCAATGGGTGATCACCCGATTCTGTTTATTTATCCCATCTGTGACTTGTAAATAGATATATATTGCCACTTTTCAATACAATAATATTGTAATTAAAGTAAAAATAATAAAATCTGAGGAAAGACGACTGCTGTTATCTTGTTAATAAAAAAGATATATTAAAAAATCTGGAGTGGCCTACACTCTACTTTACTATAAGTAACTCAATGTCAAATTTCTTGAGTATATAAAACATAACGTCTCATTTAAGCATAACATAAATATCTAAATGGGATATAATTATTAGCATTGCATTCGTGAGGTAGTACAGATAGTGATTGAAGGACATATCAATTTATAAGCTTATTTTTGTTCATCACAAATAAGTTATTATTTGCAAATAATTTCATTAGTATAACTACAGCAGTAATAACATTTTTGAAAAACCAATGTGAGCATTTCTTGAAACGAAATATTATCCTACAAGAGAACATGGCTATTGTTCAAATAGCCAGTAGATTTCTTACATCGTTTACTTGACATCCTTCTACATTGAATATTAATGTAAAATTTTCAAATTTGAAACAGTAAAATACCCTTTTTTTCTCTGAAAAAAATCTTAAACAGCGAAGAAAATGTTGTTTTAAGGTGATTTGTTAATTAAAGATGTACGATAATTACAGTTATTAATCTCTAAACGAAAGATTTCAATTTTGAATTATCTTTTACATTTTTGGTTTTTAACAGAATTATTATACTGGGAATTTTATGGCTTCTTAATATTTAATAAGATCATTTTCCTTCCCCTTTGTCAAATAACATATATACGAATTTTTTTTTAATGAGTGTTATCATTTACCTGTACAATATTATTCCTCTTACATCTCTTATAAGTCAATAATATATTTTAATTTTTCCATTAGAAACATCAATTTTATCTCAGTGGATTCGCTCAAAAAATTTCTAAGTCAATGTAAACAATGTAAAAAAATACAAAAAATTCGACAAGTATAGCAGGTGATCTCTTAGTCTACGATAAACAAAGAGTTTTTATATCGTTATTGCTCTTTCCCGTAATTGAAACTTTATAATTTTTTTTTATGAATTGCTAATTTTTTGTTCCATTTTTGGTCAAATTTTCATTTTTTTTTACGAGCTGTTTAGCGTCAAAAAAACATTTTCTGAAAACACAAATCGTACTGTAACGACCCTGGAATGTAATTTTGAAAAAAAAAATCTCAACTCATTCTCCATATAATGTTCTATTTATAGGCATAGTTTCATTCTTGTCCGTCAAACAGTATGGCTTGTATCGCTCTCACAAGGTTTGAGATTGAATTATAAGTCAAAATTTTTACATTTTATTAAAATAAAATATTTCCTGTTGTTTTAAAATTCTGAATATATTTTTCGTTCGTTGCATTTGAAACCACAAAGATAATGTCAAAATTTCAAAACTCTAGGGTTATGAGTTTAGGAGAAATAAATGTTTAAAAAAAAAACGGTTTTTGGCAAAAAAAGTGACTTTCCCATCATGCATAATTCTTCCCAAACAATAGGGATCTTCGTCTTTATGAGGCCCATTTTTGTGTAAAATATCAACTTGATCCATCAAAGATTCTGGACCGTAGCGTGGTAACAAGCAATGCTAACACACGCACCCACCCACCCACCCACAGACATCATCGTCAAAACCTCATAAAACGACTTCTGGGGCCTCAAAACATGTAATTCCGTCAAAATCTCGAGATCGATTTTTTTCACGATCATTATACTTTACTTATAGTAAAGTAAAAATAAAATTACCTTTTGTAAACTAAAAATTAAAAATATTAATGCTTTTCAAAATGTTTTTCGTAACATGTTGACAGAAGTGTAGGTGGCCTAGACGCAGGTTTATAGGTACAAGGTTAATGCGGGACCTCATGGAAAAGCTGTTGTAAGCGAATCATCCACTTGCACTCCGGTCAGACATCTTCAAACAATTTAGCGTCAACAAGTGTTTAAGCAAACCTGATATTAGCATCGTAGTTAAATTCTTTAATAATTACTAAATAACATCGTAAAGAAAAAAAGGAATAATTAAATTCAAACTATTCAGTAATCAAAGTTGTAAACTGACAGTCTTAATGTTTTAATCAGTGTAAGTCTTTATCTTTGCCTGAATCTTAAAATGTTTTCAATGAATCACGCCGGGAAATAAAATTATTATATTCTATATCTACCTCACATTATTTTCATTTATTCAGTCTGTCTGTCTCATATTAATGTGGTCGGTGGAAGCATTCACGTCTCCACTCCTGTGTTCCTTCTTCTCCTCTCCTGAAGACGGCAAAACAGCCGAAATGATCGAGAACCGTGAATGTTAGTCTCTCTTTTGTATTTTCTAGTTGTATCTGTAATTATTTTCATTTATGTTTTCTGGAAAAACATCATAGCATTATATATATATATATATATATATATATATATATATATATATATTTGTAAAAGTTGGAAGCAGTCCTTCATTTAAACATATATTGTTAAATAACGCCCCATTTTTGGCTTGTATCTGTTTCTCCAGTTTCCTCCTGTTTCTCCTTTGGCTTCACAATTCCTTCAGTTTCCGGAATTCCTTCTTCGTCTCTTCATTAAAACTATAAAGTTTATCACCAATATTGCTAGTCGACATGTTTCAAATGTACCACATTCATCATCAGGACATTAATTATTCTTATAATTATAATTATTCTCATTATTGTCCTTCTTTTTAAGTGCGATAGTATTAGTTTATAGTGTAAAAAATAAACTTGATGATGTTCTTTTGAAGGACCGAAACATGTCGTTTTTTAGTAGTTAAGAGTAATTGTAAATTAATAGCAAGTATTACATAAAAAAAAAGAAGTTAGTGTAAAAATAAGTGGAATAAAATGAATTATGGACAGCTGTTACACACTCTACCTCACACTACAAAGAATTCTATCAGAAAACTGGAAAATCTTTCTAAATCCACCAAAATAGCCAGGTGGGGATCAAACCCCAGACTACCAGCCCAGAGGCAAGCACGTTAACCACTGATATAACCTTTCCCCCTAAACCACAGATAGACAAACATGACAAGAAATTTCAACCAAAACAAATCGTCTTGTTGAGAGCCTCACTGTGATACTATTTGATTGTTTTAGCCAGTATTAGTGAGACTCTGACGGAAGGCACTTGTATTGGTCGACAGATGTTGGCCTGACCATTGATTGCCTCACAGTATTAGTCAAGGAGTGGCATAGTTTCAAAGCTTTAATGTGCATATCTAAGCACGCTAAGGCTATTTCAATTGGCAAAGCATGACGGCAATCAGTCTATTTGAGACCGTCTCATTTCATGCCAGAATAACAGGTGTATCAAACAATTTAACCTTGTAAAGCTTATATTGAATCGCCTTGATTCAAAACCATACTACATATTACAACACCATAGTATT
Organism: Hermatobates lingyangjiaoensis; assembly: GCA_026182355.1. Taxonomy (NCBI): domain Eukaryota; kingdom Metazoa; phylum Arthropoda; class Insecta; order Hemiptera; family Hermatobatidae; genus Hermatobates; species Hermatobates lingyangjiaoensis. Next base: position 42,562 of record JAPFBL010000034.1, on the reverse strand, counting down.
TTCTCATTCTAAACTTTTTTTCTTAAATCCCCTTCCATCAAACAATAATATTTTACCAATTCAAATAATTCATTTGTATTTGCTATCTTTGGTTTCGTTGACTAACAAAGGCCTACTGATATCAACATGTTTAAATCATTAGTTGTGCAATCCGTAATTGTGTGGTATTTACTCATTCTGAGGTAAAATGGATAAACAAACAAAAGTCTCCACACAAATGAAGTTTTATTCAACAACAACAACAACAACGCGTTTCGAACATTTTGTGTTCATGAAGCTGAAGACCTCAGCACCACATCCTTTGGTGTCTTCCTGATGATGAAAACAAAATGTTCGAAACGCGTTGTTGTTGAATAAAACTTCATTTGTGTGGAGACTTCTGTCTGTTTATCCATTTTACCTCAGAATGACTAACATGTTTGTTTTTCTTTGAACCGATATACTTGACCACTAATCAACAGGCTGTATAAATTGACACATACGCCTACAATGAACACTATTATTTCCTCATATAATCTTACAGACCACTTAAACATTTCTTTTGATAGTCATACAAGTAGGTCGGCATATTATCTTAGGCTACTTGTGACTGAAACACTTTGCAATATTCACTCTCTCTGTAATCCACAATCTGAAGAAGCGAGAATTCCTTAGTTTCATTTCTAGAATGAAGACTGTGTCAAATAGCTCGCCTTTAAAAAACAAATCTATGCAATACCGAAACTTCATATTTTTTAATTACACTAATCCCTCACTTTCGCGGATCATAGGGACAGAAGACACTCGCGAAAAGCGAAAATTCGCGAATAATGGACGCGCCTTTATAAAAGCCTCTAAAGCTCAAACAACGACCTTTCCAACAGAGAGAGAGAATCCTGACCTTACTGAATACTGTACTCAGTTGTAAATAAAAATGAAAAAGAAAAAAATTAGAAATAATTAATAAAAAGCAGATTCATAAGGGCGTGTGTGGCGTGGTAAACAGGAAATTGGGCGATATGAATTTGCCAATCAGATCAAAGGAAACATCTTTGGTTATTTTTTTATTAATTTCAACTTCTATTTTTTGATATTGTTATTATTCTCTTGTTACAATTGATTACGTTTTAATATTTTTCATTAATTTTTAATCTTTATTGAATATTTTTTAATAACTTTCATTAGCCTTTAATTTAATACTGTAGAATGTATTTTGACTCAGCAAGTCACTGATTGTTTGATATCTTTCTCGATCGTACAAGAAGAATCCTGTATATTTTCTTCTCTAATACTAACTAACTATTGTACTTTTTCATTACGAGTTGAGTTTTTTTATTTTTTACTGCAATTGCAGTTGAATATTATTTATAGGTGGTTAGAGGTGGTTAGAAAAATGAATTTTTTAATTTTTAATTAAACATTTCAGGACCCCACGAAACACTAAACCCGCGAAAATTGAACCGCGAACTAGCGAGGGATTACTGTATAACATTCACCGAAGTTCAAACATAATGATATTATTTATCTCAAACTTTAGATAAATATAGAGTTTTCCTATTGCCTGTTTTTCAACTCTATAATTATGATCTCGAAACATGATCATAAGAATCAAACAAAGTTTATTAATAATTCATGTTTGAAATGTGTAAATAATATTATTCAACAATTTTGATTAAAGGAGTTGTGCATTGTTAAATCTATGGTGAGTATGTTTAATTGCATTAAGCATTGATCCTTTAAGAAAATTCCGTTTTTAAAAAGCGCCTTAATTTGTATAGTAATCAATTCGTTGTATAATACGGCTAACAAGATTCAAGAATTTCAATATAAGGGTTGACCTCCTGACGCGTAATTCACTATCTGCTACACCAGAGGTTCCCAAAGTTGGTCCCGCGGAACCCAGGGGTTCCTTAACGGACTGTCTAGGGTTCCGTGAAAAACATTTAGTAAAAACATTTTTCTAAAATTTTTTTTTTGTGGGTATGCATTTATTCTATATTTCTTGTGAATCATGAAACCGAATAATTTTTATAACTACATAAACCCATAAGTAGAAGTGGTCAAAATTTGATTGATATTTAGGATGAATCACTAGTCAGTTTTTAGAAGTATCTGATTCCCGAATTACCTGCTATTGCAAAAGTAGCACTTCACACATTGCTGCCATTTCCCACTACTTACTTATGTGAAACTGAATTTTCCCTTTAAACTGCCATAGAAACCAAATACCGAAGTAGACTTAATGCTGGGGCTAACTCGAGAATTAAACTCTCAACTATAAAGCCATAAATGATTACAAAAAAACTCAGTGTTAAAATTGCTAGTAATTTTGTTTTATGTGTTATGCACTTGTGAAAAATATGAAAATTAAAATCTTTTAGTTCTAAATTTTTATTCAAAAAATACACATTGCAGTAATATTACTTTTTTAATTGTTTTTATACATACATACTATTTAAAACGGAATATGGAAATATTTATATTATGTTTGTATGAAATCATTTAGAATCTGGGGTTGGTGGGAAAGTTACTGAAGCAAAAAGGGTTCCGCGTCGAAGTTTGAAAAACTCTGCCTTACAGCATGGTTACATGTACAATGTCTAACTCGAGACCAATATATGCGGACTTTCCTAGACACCTGGTGCTAAGTTTCGCGGGAGCACTTCATCCAAGGTAAATAGAGTCGTTGTCGACTACGTAGGCATATAGAGTATCTTTGGACTAGCAGGCCAAATGTTTCCTAAACATCTAGGACGTAGATTCACATAACTGAATGTTACATTATTTTTACGTGACTGTTACTTTTAAACCAAACACAGCTTAAATTCATAACTTTGCTTGTGCGTTGAATTTACAATCTATACAAATCTTAGCTTTTAAGTTAGATACACACAAATCTATTGTCAAAGTTTCAGTTCGCTGTAGTAGTTGTGTTTGCTAGTTACAAAATTTTTGGACAAACAAATAGACAGAAATTCGTCTAAGGGTGGATGCGGTTTTGCAAATGTATAAAATGTAAGGATAACTTGAAATGAGTCAGTTCTAAGCAATATACAGATAATCTTTTATTTATTTAGATATATATTCTGAGCATAATTCATTTTTGTTATTATCGAAAAGGTAAGGATGCTGTTAATAGAAGAAAACAAAAGATGCGACGTATATGGAGAAGGCAAACTGATAGAACAGCAATGCTGGAGCAAGCAATTCCGATGATAAAGGTACACCACGTTCTAGAAGACCATCTAAGAAAGACAAAATAATGATATTTATTTAAGCTTGCCACAGAGTCACGGCACGATATACTGACAAGGGACTAACTTTGTGAATTACCTGCTCATGGTCACGTAGACTGACTAGGTCTGTCTCAAAGCTCTAAATAAGGTTACCGCCACTCTGTATAAAGAACAGTGGTGACTTCTATTGTTAACTGTCATTTATTTTCCATCGAAAAAAAAAAGAAAAAAGTTTAAAAAAAAGAAGAAAATACAATATTTTGAAGCGAATTTATTAAAACAATGTCGATGACAATATGAAATGGAAAGGGTCATAAAATAGAGAATATAAGGGCTTAAAGCTAATATTAAATTCCAAATAAAATTAAAATAATTAAAAACAGGCTAAAAATAAAAAAAAACAAGTATGCTTCGTCGACAACTAACCCATTATATAAGATTCTTCATTACAGTAATATCCAGTTCACTCGATATCAAACCTATCAAATTTCAAAGTTTTAACTTTCTACTATCTAGTTTAATAAGTGTTCAAACCACAATAAGAAATAGAAAAAAAAGGACTAAGACCTTTCAACAGTAAGAAGCGTCTTTGTCAGAATCCAAAAACCCAACGAAAACACAAGATGTAGAAACATCATGGTGAGGGGTTGAAAGGACTTCGAGGGAAGAGGAGTTCAAGAAGGAGTTCATTCATATGATTAAAATCATTTAAATATGATTTTAATGATATGGAAATATTTATATTATGATTGTATAAAAACATTAAAATCTGGGGTTCCTGGGAAAGTTACTGGAACCAAAAAGGGTTCCGCATCGAAAAACTCTGAATTAGAAAGTACTGTATGTCGGGGGGGGGGGGGGGGGGGGGGGGGGACTGCAAGTGGCACAACCTCTAGGTATGCTACAGAATTGGCTAAATATTTTTGATAACTGTAGTATTAACATTAAATTATATCTAGATCACTGATTTCGGCAAAGGTATGTCAATACGATGAAACTCAACAGGGTATGTCAAGTGGTATCTGCTTCAATTTGATTATCTGAGTCTCAAAGAGGCAGTCATCCATTTGGTTCGTGTTAGATAACAGACTGTTCATCTCTCTGTCTCTCTTTGACTTGTGCCATCACAAACACACCCACTCAATCTCATTCATTTCATTTCAACAAATATTATTACATACTACTGAACTCTTTTAGAAATCCGATTCAATCACTTGCTAAAATCAATGATTCAACTGATTATTATAAAAGCTACATTAACATGTCTTTTTATAACCACTATCATGACTATAATGCGTGATTTCTGAAGAATGCACCAATCTTAAGATGTTTTTCCCTTTACCGCAGGCTGTCTACCTGTTGAATTGTTCATTTCTAAGGCTTACGCTTCATCCTTTCACCTTATAGTGCTGTTCTACAGACGGGAAGTGTGTCTCAGGGATTTATCTTAGTTATATAGTATATAGTCAATGATCAAACCACAACATGAAATAGAAAAAAAAAGACTAAGATCTTTCAACCATAACAAGCGGTCTTCGTCAGTTTCAGTTGGGTTTTTGACTCGACGAAGACCGTTTGTTGTGGTTGAAAGATCTTAGTCTTTGTTTCCTATTTCATATTGTGGCTTGAAAATTGATTGCTATTACACATGTTTATTTCTCAATCTTGTTGTAGTATATTTCTATTTTATTTCTATGTTTTGTTATTGAGGGCTAGGTCATATAAAAGAAAATTAACTCCTTCCTAGGCCAACGTTTCGATGTATTTGTACATCATCTTCAGGGCTAAAATTAGAATAAGAACTATAATACATTTACCAAAACAATATACAACTCACATAGAGAACTAACACAAAGTTGTAGATTGTTTTGGTAAATGTATTATAGTTCTTACTCTAATTTTAGCCCTGAAGATGATGTACAAATACATCGAAACGTTGGCCTAGGAAGGAGTTTATTTTCTTTTATATGACCTAGCCCTCAATAACAAAACATACAATAGAATAGAAGATGTCAAGAACAATTTATTGAGATATTCATATATTCAGATATAGATATATATATATGAATCACCGATATGATATGAGTCACCGCCCTGCCTTCCTGCGGGGCTCTTCGCTCTTCACACCTCCTGATGACGACGATGGTCGAAATATCGATGTGAGTTATGTCTGTGTGTTTCCTTTGTTTTGAATTTATTATATATATATACATATATATATTCAAAAAAAAAAGAATAAAGAGAATAAAACAAATTAAACTTATCAAATTGATAAATGTAAACAACTTTTTTTTGTTAATGATAAATTTAAAAATGTCACTGATTATTACTGTTGGGACACTGTAAAAAATTTTTTAAGTGTTTAACCTCCGACTAAGGACTGATGTAAGTAAAGGGACATCTCATTATAGCCTAGTCATCCACTTACAGGATACTTGAAGACTGATAATTCAAGCAGATAACCCACATTATGTTCTGAATCAAGTGTATTTCAGGGACTGAGCTCCAGACACTTATAACAGCTTAGTTACTCTCACCATAGCAATCAAATCATTACCAATTCTCTGAAATGAAATACACCTTGCCAAAATCGCAATTTTTTACTTTACTATAAGTAAAAGTATAGTAATCGTGAAAAAATTAAATCACAAGATATTGACGGAATTACATGTTTTGACGTCCAAGAAGTCGTTTTATGAAGTTTTTTCGCTGATGCCTGCGTGTTGTGTGTGTTGTGCGTGGATGGTGGGTGAGATGAATCTAAAGTTATTGGTCACACTACCGTCCAGAATCTTTCATGGATCAAGTTGATATTTTACAAAAAATGGTCCTCAAGTGTAGATGATCCCTATAGTTTAGGAGCAATTATTCATGATGGGAAAGTCACTTTTGTGCCAAAAACCTGTTTTTAGACTAAATATTTTCTCCCTAAACTACTAATTTTTGAAATTTTGGCATTACTTTTGACCTTACAAATGCAATAAACGAAAGATATATTCAGATTGTTTAAAATAACGGGAAATATTTTTTTCCAATAAAATGTAAAAATTTTGACTTATCATTGACTCACAATCTGAAAGCCTGTGAGAACTTTACAAACCACACAATTTGATGGATCAAATGAAACTATAAAAGATGTTTATTAAATACTACAAAGCCATAAAATTCCTAGTATAATAATTCTATAAAACACCATAAATATAAAACGTAATTCAAACTTGAAAAAAAATTTTGAAGAATTTAAGGATGTTTTTTATCCTACATCTTAAATCAAAAATTATCTTAAAATTACATTTTTCTTAGATGTTTCTCAAAAATTTCAAATAAAATAGGAATATTTTTAAGTTTTAAATAGAAAATTTGTCTAAATATTAAATGTAGAAGAAGGTCCTGTAAACTGTCTAAGAGATCCACTGGGTATTGGAAGAATAGCCATGTTCTCCTGTAAGAGATTATTTCTTAACACTTTCGCTTTTCAAAAATGTTATTGGTGTGACCAGCCACCTAGAGGCTGACAGTTTAAGACTACCATACTACTCTTAAGAGTTGGATCGTTGGGGAATTTCCCGTTGCCCCGGGATCAGGGCTTGCAATGATAGTTAGTTTGGCCCATCCGGATCCCACTATGGGGCGTCCTGGTACCATAGTATGACTGAGAATTGGAGAGATTAAAATCACTCGTTGGCTAAAAGCCACCTGCACGGTGTAAGTTCCAGACAGAGTAGATCCATAGGTCTCTGTTTCGAATATATAAGGGCACGAGATAGATATCCATTCTTCCCCACTCTGAGTAGCCCATCAAAAGCCAAAGCGTCTATTAAAACAACTACCAGTATTCCAGCCCACTTAGCTGAGATCGTGGTCCGTTCTTACTGGTAAAGGTTTGGGGCTCTAACTCCCCGGTATGCTAAGCATCCGCCCGAGAAGTTACTGCTTCTCACACAGCGACCACAAGGGTCTACGCAAGCTGGGTGAGAAACAACAGCCACTACGAGTCCATCCTCAGATTGGCGGGATGGAGAGAGAACCTCTCCATGGGCCCTCGCCGCCCGTAGTATCGACTTATTTTAAAAGTTTCGTATCAAACTCCGGACCAATGGTTCTACTGAACCTGCTCAGCTGCAGGTAGGGTCAGTGACCCTTGTTCGAAGAACTACATGGAAAATCAAGCCAATGCAACCTGTGGTATAGCTGCATGGCCCCACTAGGGGCGAAACTGCTCCAGTTAAACTAATGATATTATATGCATCAGTGGTGTGATATCCAAAAATTAGCATGTATTCTAGTAAAGTTGAGTTAAGGCCACTCCAGATTTTTTAACTTTTTTTTTTTTTTTTTTTTAAATTCAGTGGGCACAAAAGACCAGGCAGCCTCAGAAGGAAGCACAAGAATATCTTTTTTTAATCAATCAATCAATAGCTAATATTTTACTTGTTCGAAGAATAATTTAGTTATCTTGGGAAGGAATCTTTACAGTTTTTTTTAGCTGACCAGCATAGTGAAGCCAGTGATTATGAACCGCTAAATTACAGGTGCCAGCGTGTAAACGCCTGCCTAACTGCAGCCTTAGGGAACAAATAACCAATATTACCGTCAATAACCTTTATTGTACGAATACTGGTTATTATCTATCAAGAAATTAAAAGCTCAAGGTAAGAGGTTTGTTGAAACAATAAAAAGAATCTAGAATGAGATAAATTAAGCTTGCTCTGAGACTATCATCAGAAATAATAAAGCAACTATTTAAAAATTGATTTATTTTAATGAGACTTATTCATAAGTTTCGTAAGAGGTTTGACTGGTGACTGGCTGTTGGCTTAGCAAGTAGCTGGTGGTTGGTCACCTAGTAGCTGCACTGTGCCTGAAACCCCGGTGTGTTGACGATTAATTAATGAGTTATGTTTCATGATTTTCATGGCTTCATCTATTGTAGTCTGGCTGGATGCTTTAAAATGATGGTGTTTTGTACAAGGTCATGGCGGGTGAATTTTCTTCCATGTTCCTGGGAGGTGTAATATATATATATATATTACAAATAGGAAAGAAACAGAAAGTCACTACAGAAACTCACTTCGATATTTCGACATCCGTAGTCAACAGGAAGAAGAATACGAAGTACTGGCGTTGAGAAGCAAACCGCAACTCAACCGCAATGTATATATATATATATATATATATATATATATATATACAAAACTAAAGATGAAGTGACAAGCAGGTGAAAGCCTCTGGCTTGGAACTGCCTGACTCCAACGTGCAGCATTGCACGGTTGGTCGTTGGTCAAAGATGAAGAAAAGCAACACACAGAGAAAGAGACACACTTACGCACACAGAGAAAGAGACACACTTACTACTATATATATATATATATATATATATATATATATAGTTCAATATACATAAAGAAACGTAGAGAAATTAAAAACACACACTTACAGTCTCTAATTTTCGGTTGAACCGTCTTCAGGAGAGATAAGAAAGGGAAACCAAGCGCACTGGTACAGAGACGTTGGAGACCCAACACAGAGTTGGTTGGGTCTCCAACCGTCTCTGTACCAGTGCGCTTGGTTTCCCTTTCTTATCTCTCCTGAAGACGGTTCAACCGAAAATTAGAGACTGTAAGTGTGTTTTTAATTTCTCTACGTTTCTTTATGTACATTGAACTGTATTTGTCCGTTTCAGATCGTATTTTCATCAAAAAAGTGTATATATACGAGGGTCGTCCAGAAAATAAGTTCCGTTTTGGTCTGTAGGGCGGTAGGAGTGGTTTTTGCCAAATCCGGCAACACCGCTCGAAAGAGGAGAGGTGGGGGAATAGAATGAGAGGTGGGGGACCTCAGTCGGTCAATTACCAACGTCAGGGCAGGTAGTTGAAATGGAGCCCTCCATGTCACGTCCCGCCACCTCGATCCCCTTTATATTTCTTTATGCACAGGGTTTCAAATCAGTTCAAATTCACGAACAGCTCATTTCTGTTTATGGGGAAGGTGTAATGAGTGAATCAATGTTGAGGAGATGGGTACGTGAATTTAAGGCGGGAAGACATTCACTTGAGGATGAAAGTGGGAGAGGCAGACCCTCAGTTGTGACGGACGAAATTGTCGCAGAAATCGACAATGCAATTCGCAAAGATCGTCGTTCAACCCTGGATGAACTCCACCTGAGTTTCCCAGACATCTCACGATCCCTCATCCATGAGATCGTCTCGGAAAAACTTGACTTTCGGAAAGTTTCCGCCCGGTGGGTCCCTAGAGAGCTGAATGTCTTCCCGCCTTAAATTCACGTACCCATCTCCTCACCATTGATTCACTCATTAGACCTTCTCCATAAACAGAAATGAGCTGTTCGTGAATTTGAACTGATTTGAAACCCTGTGCATAAAGAAATTGAATCACTCCGCGCAAAACAACTCGAGAGGGAACGGGATCGAGGTGGCGGGACGTGACATGGAGGGCTCCATTTCAACTACCTGCCCTGACGTTGGTAATTGACCGACTGAGGTCCCCCACCTCTCATTCTATTCCCCCACCTCTCCTCTTTCGAGCGGTGTTGCCGGATTTGGCAAAAACCACTCCTACCGCCCTACAGACCAAAACGGAACTTATTTTCTGGATGACCCTCGTATATATAAACTAGAATTTAAAAAGAACACATAGAAAGGAAATCACTGAACTCACTACTATATTTCGATGTCCTCGTCTTCAGGAAAAGAAGTGAATCCCTCCAAAGGCTGATAACGACTTCAGTCGTAGTAGTGAGTTCAGTGATTTCCTTTCTATGTGTTCTTTTTAAATTCTAGTTTATTCAGTTCGAAGAATCGTTTCATCTAATTGTATATATATATGATCAAACCACAATAAGAAATGGGAAAACAAGACCAAGATCTTTCAACCGTAACAAGCGGTCTTCGTCAGAGTCAAAAACCCAACTGAGGTTGGTCACTTCAGTTGGGTTTTTGACTCTGACGAAGACCGCTTGTTACGGTTGAAAGATCTTGGTCTTGTTTTCCCATTTCTTATTGTGGTTTGATCATTGATTGTTATTTCACGTGTTTCTGTGAAATCCTTTTATATATATATACAGGTTTTATGTATTCAAATAGCACAGAAAGCACTGTGCGGCCGGCGGTTACTTGGGAATCATAAAAGGCGGACCCCAGTTCACAAAAGGCTCCTCATGCCTGCCATAAGAGGATATATATTCAATCACCCAGTGAGTGAATCCCATCGCTTGTCATCAAACATTTTTTTTTATTTTTATTTTACATAGTCACAACAACGTAAATGCAACATTACCAGTGACAATGATGAAAGAAATATACACATTTACACATATGGAGGCAGGAGGGAAGAAATAATCCAGTAATTATACTTCCTGGCGTGAAAAATAAGTTAAAAAACTTAGATTAAATTTCTAAGTTACTAGAGTAATTCACACCAATAAGTCTGTTGGCCACTTTCTCTTCAGGCGCTTTTGAGGATTTCCTGGGATATTTGATGAGATGTTTAGGACTAAGGGATTGTTATTGCTAAAAAGATTTTTGTGGAAGTCTTTGTAGCGAGATATAAAGTGTCATGTGTCATGGCACATGAATCCCAATCTTGAAGCACATAAACTGTTGGGAAAAGGCCAGTCATCACTGATTTTTTTCAACTGCCGGACCAAGATCAAATGGTTGTACTGGTATGAAATGAAGGTGCACAGTTAAAGAAGGGTTTTCTATAGCGAGGATATATTAAATAATGGACAAAAAGTAATTTTCTTCATTTTACTTTCTAGATAGTTTTATTATCTAGGAGCAAAAATCGTATAGGAAATCAAAGATCGTATTAATGCATATTGTGAAGAGAAATGATACGATGATGAAGAATTTAATAAAATTTATGACAGAAATGTGGTTATAAGTTAATGGAGCTTGACCTTAGACTACAAGTGGTGGTTTGTTGACAAGAGTCTATATTTAGGAGACTTATCTGCTGCACGATGTGACAGGTGCGGAGGTCGTGACGCGTTCTCCTTCAACTTGACCCACTTGGTCTGGCCTTGCCCAAGCACACCGCTAAGGACCTTCTCCAGAATCGCTCTCCTTTCCTCCTCCATCCGATGTGCTTACTGATCACCTCACGGTAGTTAATTAAGTCAGCTTTGCTATACCTTACAGCAGTGCCCCACAACCTTTTAGAATAGAATAGGAGTTCTACACCTCAAATCCATGAATTCTACACCATACTAAATCCACTGTACTTGCTCCCCTTGCACTTAAACAAGTAAAACTTCCCCGACTATCCGACATCGGCCTTCCAAACAAATACAAATCCTTCTAGAAGATGACATATCTCTCTCCTTCGCCTCTCAGCCCTAACATCTGAAAATTATCTGAAATTATACAGTTCGCCTCTACTTTTACTATCCGGTGGCTACATATTCAAGCCACCTACTCCTGCATTAAAATCTCCACCTATTATAATTAATTCATTGTTGTAATCACTAATTAAGTTCATCAAAGTATTTTGAAATATATTAATAATAAACTCTAAATTCAGATTAGGCTTAAAATGCACATTATATATTATAAAAGAAAATCTATTAATTTGTACTTTAGCTATTATCCAGAATTCGATTTTCACATCAGTTCAGTTTTTGGTGATGGATTGAATAAGATGGTTCAAGCGCCCACTAGCCCGACTCATCCTACTCTCTTCAAAAGTATAGATACATAAAACTATAACATATTTATTTCTAAGCAATCATAATAATTATTAATGTGATACCTGTGCTTGTTTCAATGATCACAAAAGTTTTGTATTCAGCTTAATATATGACAACGCAAACCGACAAAAAAGTGGAAAATATTCATGAGCCACCCTATGCAATCTCAACGCCAAAATCATCACCATCACCATCATCAGCAACAACAACACCGCCAATACCATCATATAATCTTCATCATAATGACAAAAAATGTGGAAAATATTCATGAGCCACCCTATGCAATCTCAACGCCAAAATCATCACCATCACCATCATCAGCAACAGCAGCAACAACAACACCGCCAATACCATCATATAATCATCATCATAATGACAAAAAATGTGGAAAATATTCATGAGCCACCCTATGCAATCTCAACGCCAAAATCATCACCATCACCATCATCAGCAACAGCAGCAACAACAACACCGCCAATACCATCATATAATCATCATCATAATGACAAAAAATGTGAAAATATTCATGAGCCACCCTATGCAATCTTAACACCAAAATCATCATCACCATCATAATAATCATCAACAACAGCAGCATCAACAGCACCGCCGACAATACCATAATATCATCATCATCATGACATAAAATGTGGAAAATATTCATGAGCCACCCTATGCAAACTTAACACCAAAATCATCATCACCATCATAATAATCATCAACAACAGCAGCATCAACAGCACCGCCGACAATACCATAATATCATCATCATCATGACATAAAATGTGGAAAATATTCATGAGCCACCCTATGCAAACTTAACGCCAAAATCATCACCATCACCATCATCAGCAACAGCAGCAACAACAACACCGCCAATACCATCATATAATCATCACCATCACAATCATCAGCAACAGCAGCAACAACAACACCGCCAATACCATCATATAATCATCATCATAATGACAAAAAATGTGGGAAATATTCATGAGCCACCCTATGCAATCTCAACGCCAAAATCATCACCATCACCATCATCAGCAACAGCAGCAGCAACAACACCGCCAATATCATCATATAATCATCATCATAATGACAAAAAATGTGGAAAATATTCATGAGCCACCCTATGCAATCTTAACACCAAAATCATCATCACCATCATAATAATCATCAACAACAGCAGCATCAACAGCACCGCCGACAATACCATAATATCATCATCATCATGACATAAAATGTGGAAAATATTCATGAGCCACCCTATGCAAACTTAACGCCAAAATCATCACCATCACCATCATCAGCAACAGCAGCAACAACAACACCGCCAATACCATCATATAATCATCATCATAATGACAAAAAATGTGGGAAATATTCATGAGCCACCCTATGCAATCTTAACACCAAAATCATCATCACCATCATAATAATCATCAACAACAGCAGCATCAACAGCACCGCCGACAATACCATAATATCATCATGATCATGACATAAAATGTCGAAAATATTCATGAGCCACCCTATGCAATCTTAACGCCAAATAATCATCATCAACAACGCCGCAACCACCATCATCATCATCACAGAATATTTGTTTTCAAAATAGAAAGTACGCTGCTACTTAGTGTTCCAAGATGATGAAATTTAACATTCATCAGGCACAGGTAATAATACATGTATAAGTTTTCCTAAGAGAAATGAGTCACGGAGGATCCCTGTTACTGTAAAAGTCCTTGCAATAAAAATTACCACTTCCTGTTTATGACCACTGCTAATTATTCTTACACATATTAACAAGAAATGACGTATTTTCCTGTAAGTACTACTTAATCATCGTATTGGAATTTAAAATATTTTTTACTCACGTTTTTTAAAGGTCTTACTTACACAACTGTAACACGATTTGTTTTCATTTATGAAATGGAATTGATTATCTCCATATATATATAAAGTTCGTGAGTTTGTTTGTTTGTTCACCCACTTTCCGTAGAGATAGAGACCTAAAATCAAATATATATTATTTATTATCTGAATAATGTTAAATAAAAGAACATTATCGTTATATTCTCATTATTGGAGCCAGGGTAGCAAGTGTCTTGCGTGCTCGTCGATGACAGTAGTGCAAATGTATTATATATAAATGTAACAAAAAAACTTTTTTTTAATTTTATATTTGCGTAATATAAATACTGGTAATAAACTAAAGGCATGGAGCCAGGGTAGATCACTTGGTTGCGTGCTCGCCGATGATAGTAGCACAAATATATTAAAAATAAGTGTAACAAAAAAAATTTGAATTTAAAATTCAAATTGAATTTTGAGCGAAACGCGCTGTTTATACAATTAAATGTTTATATGTGGAGACCATTTCATTAGCTTTTTACCCTACAATGAGTAAATACCACATAATAACTGACTGCACTACGTTAGAATTAATTGACTCCATTGTTAAGCCTTAAAAGTATTTATTATCAAATCTTTGGATTCATTCTTCACAAAGATTGATCTCTATCAAAACACACTATCTAAATTACAGTTATTCTAAGAAATTTCATAAATACAATAATTTTTGCATAGTCGTCAAAGTATTATCAAGTGGTGTGGGAATTTTAAAAGGTTGGTAACCGTCGGGATACATTCTAACTCTTTATAATACACTTTTAACTTTCCTCCTCTTCTTAAACAATAGGAGACGTTTGCTTATAATAGAATTTCAGTTTGCCGTCTGTCACTGTCTTCTAAATACGATCTATTATACATGCCATGTATAAATCGCACACTGTTTAACATGTTCCAGTAAAGCACTCATTAATCTTGTTACAAGTAATGATCCATTCTACTTGTAACATTTATTCATTCTCTTAACCTTATATAAAATAACTGAATTTTAAGAACTTTCAGTTACAATCAGTTTCAAATCACCAGATGGCTTTAATTTCTAATGAATCAGTCTTACCTGATGTTATTTCCTATCTTCCTTACATTTATGATTATGTTTATTAAAACAGTTTATTCATTATGCATGCTCATAATAATTATTTGTATTTAAGTTTACAATTTAAAATATTTCTGTTTTATAATTGAGATGTATTGTAATTTTCACTAATGTATTGCATATTCAAATACTTTTAAGGTATCTATTGTAGATGTTTGGGGAATGCACTCACAAGACAACAGACCTGTTTTGAAAAAAATATTTTTTTTACGAGCTTATAATAATTGCCTATATTTAAATTTATAATTAAAAATAATGTTCGTTTTACAATTGAAATCTATTGTAATTTTCACTAATGTATTGCATATTCAAACATGCCCCAAGGTAGATGTTTGGGGCATGCAATCACAAAACAACAGACCTGTTTTGAAAAATTCTTTTTTCTTTTTTCTACGATCTTAAGATATGCAGGAGACAAAAGCAAGGTGGCTTATTGTGCAGTCCACTCAAGTACATTCTAGACGTCTCTCGACTGACAATAAGGTATTCTAATCCTAACTGCAAGAGTATGCCACATTACTTTAATGCATTTGCCAAAGCATATAAAAGAACCATTCTACTGTATAGAAAAATAAGGTATAACAATTTATCTGTTGCAACTTATTCTATTAAAAGGAAGGTGTTTTTTTTTTTTTTTTGAAGCACACAGATAGAACGCAACATTTACATTTTTATCTATTTAACATATCAATTTCAATTAAATAATTTTTTTTTTTTAAAATCCTGCGACAAGAATAGTCAAAGATAGAGAGCTTGCCTTTAGCTCTGAAGAATGCAGGTTCAAATCTTGACCACAACTTAAATCGTCAGAGATATGGCACATGGAAAATTTTGTCCACTCCATCGCTCGGAGAGGATGTGAAATGGAGAACATTGGAAATGTTATATAATAAAAAGGAAAAGACATCAACGAATAATAAATTGATATATCACATTTTAATAATATTAATTCAGATGTACTAATTAAGATGACTTTGTAATAAATATAACTTCCTATATATATATAACGTCGTTATCAGCCTTTGGAGCGATTCACTTCTTTTCCTGAAGACGAGGACATCGAAATATAGTAGTGAGTTCAGTGATTTCCTTTCTATGTGTTCTTTTTAAATTCTAGTTTATATATGTTTAAACCACAATAAGAATGGGAAAACAAGACTAAGATCTTTCAACCGTAACAAACGGTCTTCGTCAGAGTCAAAAACCCAACTGAACAGTAGATGCAGAAAACATCTGGTGAGGAGTTGAGAAGAGTGGGAGGGAAGAGTGGTATTTTAAAAGGGTGAAAGCACAGGAAAGGACTAATGTCCAGAAAGGGATGTTTGGGGAAACAAAGGAGTACAGTAAGAAAAAGTAAAAAACTATCCGCTAGCTGTCAACCCTTATATATATATATATATATATATATATAGTTCAATATAGAAGACAAAGAAACATAGAGAAATCAAAAGAACACACTTACAGTCTCTAATTTTCGGTTTGAACCGTCTTCAGGAGAGATAAGAGAGGGAAACCAAGCGCACTGGTTCAGAGACGGTTGGAGACCAGTGCGCTTGGTTTCCCTCTCTTATCTCTCCTGAAGACGGTTCAAACCGAAAATTAGAGACTGTAAGTGTGTTCGTTTGATTTCTCTATGTTTCTTTGTCTATATTGAACTGTGTTGATCCGTTTTGGATCGTATTTCCAACGAAAAAGTATATATATATATATATATATATATATATATATATATATATGATCAAACCACAATAAGAAAATGGGAAAACTAGACTAAGGTCTTAAAGTCATAAATCATTAAAGACACGTGTAAAACAACACCAATACAACATAAGTAGACAAGAAAAAAGTAGTGCCTTATTCTTACATATAAAAAAAGAAAATCATCATATTGATTGGACAGGAGCTAAATTTATTACCTATGAAAAATCCATGTTGTTCAGAAATATTATTGAATCGTCTCTAATTAAATTTATAGATCAAATATTATAAACATTAGTAACGGTGTTTCTAAATAATAACATTAAAAGGCGTCGTGGAAGGAGTCATGAAACGACATGAACGAAGTACATCATTAACAATAGCAGCAAATGTCTGGGTTTAAAAGAATATAAAAAAAAACAATTAAAAGAATTGTAAACGAAACTAGTAGAGTAAAATAATGTATTTTGCTAAACCAAGTATTGTATACATGTTTTGTTTCTGGCTGAAAATATAAAACAACTAATTGACATGATGGTTGGAAAGAGACAGAAACATGTCAGATAAAAAAGTGAATAACAACCTTATAATATTGTTGTTTGTTTCTTTGTTTGTTTTCCAACGCCAACACTTATAAGGCTTTCGCCTTTTAGTGATGTTCTAGGGGAAGAAATTATGGCTCATTTATTATTTGGCACCCATTTTAGTATTGTGAGAACCATATATACCTGTTGATTCTACATTGGGAGTCCTAAATTTTGGCTAACTCAAGTGTATTTAGAGTATGGTTTTTTAATGAGCACCTGACACTGTACAGGCTCGGGACCGACAGTTTAACATCCTCTCAGAGGGACAAAATGCTCATATTTTTTCACCTCCCACGTAAGTAAATCGGGGGCCAAGTGGGTATTGAACCCGGACCTACCAGTTCAGAGGAGAGTATGTTAATCTGGTCCCCACATAAGTAATAAATGATAAAACAAAGTGATTTCAGCAAATGTTTATATCAAACAATTATAAACGAAAAAAATATGAAAATCAGAAAAATGTAAACAAGAAAGGAGTTTCTATAATTTCAAAATAAATGTTATTCAAACTCTTTTAATAGAATAACTGTTACAAAGTATACATATATCTAATGAATAGCAAATGGTGTATTAATTACGATGAGATTGATTTTTCCAACCTCCTCACTGTGGATGTTGACGAGTGGTAGTTCCCACAATAATTGATAATAACACTGATAACAGTATTTCTAATTGCCTAATTACAAAACTATTTAATGACAGAATTAAAAAAAATATATAGTAAATATATAGTAACTAAAAAGTAAAATTACTATAGTAATATATAGTAAAATATATAGTAACTAAATTTAATTAATTCTTCGAAATTATTCTGGACGAACGCAGTAGTCAAGAAACCTTGAAGGAAACCACATTCCAGTCGTTAATAAAAAAACCTTACATTATTCATATGTTACTTACTAGATATGTCATAAAGAAAATTTCATTTTACATATCTCGTCTAAACCACACTAATTCAGAAATGACAGTAAGACCTGGCAAATAAGTAAATAAGTTCTCATCAAGAGTTACACAATATGAATTATTCATATTTCGTGAATGACTCGTGAGAGCTCTTCATTGTTTGGCTCTGACGAATGACATTTGCTTGGTCCAAAGATCTTAGTTTCACATCTACTTCAAATCTCTTGTAATAAACATACTCGTATATAAGAAGAATAACAAAAACTTGTTTCTACAGCCATCATCACCAAGAAATACTTTAAAATGTAAAGAACTATTCAAATTTTTATTAAAAAAACAGAGTAATGAAAGTCAATTAGAAGCAATAAAGTGAGGAAAAAACTATGACTCTAAAAATAATGAAATAGCAATGTGTGTGTGTGTGTGTGTGTGTGTGTGTGCGTGTTGTGTGGTATGTTATGTGTGTTCTGGTGTGTGGTGTGTATGTTCGTGTGTGTGTATGCGCGTGTGATTGTGCGTGTTGTGTGGTGAGTGTGTGCGTGTGCGCGTGTGTGTTGTGTGGTGTGCGTGTGTGCTTGTGTTTCTTATTAAAGCAAATAAGAGGTATAATGCAACGATAAGAGAATTATGACATTTTCTTTCTTATTCCTATTTGATTATTTCTTAATGAAAATAAATGTATACAAATAAATTACGATATAAAATAAAAAAAAAGGTGAAAACATAGCAAACTGAGACCATAGCAAACAGCAAGAAAATAAATAAAGAAGGAGCGGAATATCTGATTTACAAGAAAATAGGAAAATAAAATTAAATAGCACAAAAATGAATATATGCATATTAAATTGAAGGCAGACTAGAAAAGAAGCAAAACCTTCAGAAGTGAGAGTTATCATTGAACCTGGAAAACTGAACCAAGCTTGAATCATCTGCGTTCCATCTGTCTAGTTATTTTTTTTATTTTTTATTTATTTATCTTTGATCATTACAACCACTCTTACAGGGACAACCAGTAGTTGTGAGCACTGTAGATTAAAAACGAAAGCACGAAAGGAGTAACTAGTCAATGATAGTTACATAATCTATATAAATTAATATCGACCAATTAATTTTTTTTCTATGATCGTTACACTGTACATCTTCGGTCTATAATCTCCTCACTTTCCTGGAAGTGTTAGCAGGGATTACTCAGGATATGGTGACATGTTTGTAATCTGGTTCGCTTACTTCGAGATTAAAAGTAATATTGAGGTCATTATTACAAGGACAACATATATTCCAAATTGTTCATATACATATATATATATAAAAGATTTCACATACATGAAATAACAATCAATGATCAAACCACAATTTGAAATGGGAAAACAAAACTAAGATCTTTCAACCGTAACCAACTGGAGTTGGGTTTTTGACTCTGACGAAGACCGCTTGTTACGGTTGAAAGATCTTAGTCTTGTTTTCCCATTTTCTTATTGTGGTTTGATCATTGATTATATATATATATATATATAATATATATATATATTATATATATATATATATATATAGTTCAATATAAACAAAGAAACATAGAGAAATCAGAAGAACACACTTACAGTCTCTAATTTTCGGTTTGAACCGTCTTCAGGAGAGATAAGAGAGGAAACCAAGCGCACTGGATCAGAGACGGTTGGAGACCAACAGTGTTGCCGCATGCGCGCCCGTTCACAGAAAATAAGGTAGACAGGAATCAATTTATAATTAATTTATAATTTATAAAATAAAATAAAATAATGGAATATGAAAACAATAATATATAAAAAAGAAAAAATTGAAAAAATAAGGGAAATTGATACAGAGAAATTGATACATAAACAAAAGTGCTGACTAAGCTATTCTCTGTATCAATTTCCCTTATTTTTTCAATTTTTTCTTTTTTATATATTATTGTTTTCATATTCCATTATTTTATTTTATTTTATAAATTATAAATTAATTATAAATTGATTCCTGTCTACCTTATTTTCTGTGAACGGGCGCGCATGCGGCAACACTGTTGGTCTCCAACCGTCTCTGATCCAGTGCGCTTGGTTTCCCTCTCTTATCTCTCCTGAAGACGGTTCAAACCGAAAATTAGAGACTGTAAGTGTGTTCTTCTGATTTCTCTATGTTTCTTTGTTTATATTGAACTATATTTGTCCGTTTTGGATCGTATTTCCAACGAAAAAAAGTGTATATATATATATATATATATATATATATATATATATATATATATATTGGTATATATTGGCAACAGATCATCTCTCAAGCATATTTTATTGAAAATGATTGCAGTTTCTGCATTCACGACCTACTATCCTTTCGTTCATTGGACCTATTTACTTTGAAATGTCATTGGCGAACCTGATTTATAGTTTACCTACCAGAATAAGGAAAATAGCCAGGAGGTTAGAATCTGTTAACAAAAAGGTCGTGAATACAGAAACTGCGATCATTTTCAATAATATATATTATGTATATAAAATAAAGAAAAAAAGTGTAGTCTAAAAACAGGTTTCCGTTCATGCATAATTGCTCCCCAACAATAGGGCTTATCTACACCATAAGTCCCATTTTTGTGAAAAATATCAACTTAATCCATCTATGATTCTGGACCGTATCGTGGTTACAAACTTTGAATACTCACCCATCCACACTCACACACATATACAACATCGAAAAAACTTCATAAAACGACTTCTGGGATCTCAAAACATGTAATACCATCCAAATTTGGAGTTTTTTCACGATCACTATACTTTACTTATAGTAAAGAATAACAAACGATCATTAACTGTTTTTTTTTTTAAATCCAATTCCCGCTTTTGGCTGTTGAGCCATTCATCGTCGAGCCTCTGATATTCCAAGTTATAGTAGCACAGTAATCAAGTAGTAGAAGACCTCTGGTCTGAAACTGCTAGTTATGACATGCACTATAGTACGCGGATATATTCGTTGGTCGTTGGTCCTACCGTTATCGACATTTCCTTAAAAACTCCAATTTATCTTGGTGAAAGAAAGAAGAAACCTTTAATGGCCGATTTGAAATACACACAAGCCTCATCTTGATCACAGGTTGTGCGCTAGCAAAATGCCTGTCATTACCTTAATGCACTGGCGGCCTTTGCAACCAGTTTAACGAAATTGCGAATTCTTCACCTGACTTACAATAAAAGCTATCCCTCCTTGTAAGGCAATTTCTGATCACTTACAATATCTGCCCCTGGTGGGGCCATGCAGCTATGCCACAGGTTGCATTGGTTTAATTTTCCACGTGGTTCTTCGAACCGGGGGCTACAAGGGCCTAGCCTACCTGCAGCTGAGCAGGTTCAGTAGGACCATTGGTCCGGAGTTTGATACGAAACTCTTAAAATAAGTCGGTACTACGGGCGTTGGGGGCCCATGGAGAGGTTCTCTCTCCATCCCGCCAATCTGAGGATGGACTTTGTAGTGGCTGTTGGTTCTCACCCAGGTTGCGTAGACCTTTGTGGTCGCTTTGTGAGAAGCAGTAACTTCTCGGGCGGATGCCTGCTTAGCTTACCGGGGAGCTAGAACCCCAAACTTTACCAGTAGGAACGGACCACGATCTAAGCTTAGTGGGCTGGAATACTGGTAGTTGTTTTAATATACGCTTTGGCATTCGATGGACTACTCAGAGTGGGGAAGAATGGATATCTATCTCGTGCCCTTATATATTCGAAACAGTCTGTCTGTCTGGAACTTACACCGTCCAGGTGGCTTTTAGCCAACGAGAGATTTTAATCTCTCCAATTCTCAGTCGTACTATGGTACCAGGACGCCACATCATGAGGCCTAAATAACTATCATTGCACCTCTGATCCCGGGGTAACGGGAAATTCCCTCCTCGGAGGGGGACGACCCAACTCCTAAGAGTCGTATGGTAGTCCTTAAATTGTCAGCTAGTAGCTGTCTAGTCACACAATCACTTACAATAATTTAATGGATGAACTGAAAAGATTAGGCAACAATATTCAATCACTTAAGAATACAGTGCTATCACTTAAGCTAATTTATAAAATAAATAATAAGAAACATAATTAGTGCACTATTTTATTTACTAAATTATATTTATTCATTTATCATTTAGTTAAGTTACGAAAAGTATTAAATCTCCACACAAAAAGTTTATTACAAGAAACTAAACAACGCGTTTCGAACACTTTATGTTCTTCTCCAGGTTACATCTGCTCTGCTGGGGTGAGATCAAGCATGGACTCCAAACAACCACCCCAGGTGTGTCATCAGCAGAGCACATGTAACCTGAAGAAGAACATCAAGTGTTCGAAACGCGTTGTTTAGTTTCTTTAAGCAACTTTTTGTGTGGAGACTTCATACTTTTCCTAACATGAGTAAATACCACATTATAACAGATTGCACAATTAATGAATCTTTTAGATTCATTACAGATTAATTAATATCTGTATAACTCTTGCTCAGAATTATTTATTTATTATTATATCTGATACATTTTTCTTGTTTATATACAAAAAACAGTCAGGCGTCTAGTTTTAAGGAACCAAAGCACACAGTGTTGCCAGGGTACAAAATATTGTTATATAAATGGAGAGGTTATTTTGTTTAAAACATTCTATAACGTACTTTTGTAATACTTGTGTTTCATATATTCTAATCTAAATGTCAAATGAAAAGGGATTTATTTCAATTAAATTATCAAATATATACAAATATGATTCAAACAGAAAAATGTTTTTTATGAATTAATAAATTATAGAAATATAAATATATAAAAAAAAGTGTTATATAAAGGTATTGTTTTTTGAACACAACAACATATAAATACTTTTCATCTTCTCGATATTTGGCCAGGGTTAATTATTTGAAATCACCTTTTTGCCAACGTTTCGTCTTTATATTAACATCCTCAGAGGTAGAACCCAAAAACAATTCATCATAAAAATTCAAAAATCTTACTTACTCAAAGCTAGCTTCTAACACCAAAGCCTTGAGTAAGTAAGATTTTTGAATTTTTTATGAAGAATGTGATGTAGACAAGATAAACGGTCATTTTTTTTGGGTTCTAGCCCTGAGGATGTCTTAAAATAAAGACGAAACGTTGGCAAAAATAATTAACCTTGACCAAATTCCGAGAAGAGGAAAAGTATTCAAAAATTATATAGATTTGTGAAGAAATAATAACTTTATGTTAATATATTATTTTAATATATTTTAATAACTTTGTAAAAGAATAATTATTCATAACTATTATTAATTAGGTAATGAATATGGCTTGCCTGTAACTCAAATTTGTACCAAATAAAAAATGAGCTAAACTTAGAACACCATTAAAGATGATAGCCTATATATGTTATGAGTTCGTTAGGAAGAATTTCTAATTAACTTAGAGTTTTATTGTCACCAATCCAAGGAAGTGCATAGGAATAAAACATTATTAGATATTAAATTGAAAAATCTCCAAGGGTGTATGCCCCACTTTCATACAAGTAAACATTTATAAAACGCGTTTATAATCAATTCAATTTTACATTTATTTTAATGGGGTTAAGTCTAGAACTATTACCTAATTCTGTCGTAAAAATATTATCAAACTAATAAAGAATCACTTTAATGATTTCAGTTAATTTATCATCAATTGTAACAGTAATAGATAATGGATAGTCTATACCGGGGTGGGGAACCTCAGGCACGCGTGCCAAACTTGGCACGCCGATGACTTGTCTCTGGCACGCAAGAGCACAGGTTACCCTTAGCTCTCTCTCTCTCTCTCTCTCTCTCTCTCTCTCTCTCTCTCTCTCTCTCTCTCTCCCCCTCAATGGTATAATTGGGCGAATAGTTTATATTGGTCTAATGCGCGACGTAGAATCGCGGTGCCCGCCTCCGTGAGGTAGAAACCTCGGACACCCCAAGTTTGGGCGGCTAAACTTGGAGGTGACAAAAAGAGCAACACGTTAAATCGTCGGCCTATTTGATCTAATGGTGTAAATGGCTGGAAAGCTAGGGTGCACAGCGATCAAAATAGGTTACCCTTAGCACAGATGCAAGCACATGTTACCCTAAGCACAGACAAAAAAAAAACTGCTTTCCTTGGTGTATAAGCTTTCATTCCATGACAGCATATGTACGTCCTGGTGGTGAAGAGGTTTATAAAAAAGTATATAAATATATAAGTGGTGTATAAAAGGAGTCAACAAGTTTTCTTTGAATTTGCTTTATCTGTTGTATTCTATTAAAGTCACAACAGCTTATAGGCTGTTGAAATGTACTTCTGAAGGCTAAATACATTTTTTTTCTGCTTTTTTATTCTATGTTTTACTGCACTGAGGTAATTTACTATTTTTTCGTTTAAAAAGTTCTTAAGAGATACCAAATATGTTCTAAAAAAAAAAAATGGCTGACAAGTGGAAAAAGTTGTGTCAGAGACTTGGCTGATTTTGGCGCGCACTCTCAAAAAGGTTGCCCACCCCTGGTGTATACCAATCTGACAAGGTACTGTCACACTGAACTGCATCTTTCTCATTTATCAGTGTAATATTTCCTCTTTCAATATATCAAATTCTTGAAATTTCTATAAACAATTTTCATAGTAAGATCAAATTTAATACGAAATTTACGTTTTTTTAAAATCGTCACAGCGGTGGATTAGAGTAAGTTACCATTTTTACCCTATAACACCATAAACAATCTGATCCATATTGCAATATTACTCAAAAACAATACTGTGTGCTATCGTACCAATAGAGCTAACAAAAGAAGGTACCTGTATTTTAAGAAGCAACAATTATACTTTAAATGTGTCTTACAAAATATCCCTTTTACTACAGTAGATGACACCATAAAACATGCATACCATTCAATCTTATAGTCATGTTCATGGAACATATTTATAACTACTCTATCACTGTTTAACTGAATAGTAAGAAACAATATAGAAGGTTGTGATGTCGCTTTCAGCATTGCTGGGGGGGGGGGGGGGGGGGGTCGCTATTTGAAAGGAGAACTTTGGTAAAGTCGTTAGAGAATATTGCCTTCTTACATTTTATATAATATCTGGACCGAAATACTTATCTAATATCTATAATTATTACATCCATTTCAATACTCAAACTCAATGCAATATAAACAATTGAAAAATCCTATTCTTTGATAGTTGACTGGACTGAAAAAAACTTTTATTTATACACGCAAGGAATAACGTAAGGAATACACATATCAATAACGAAATTGATAAAATCCCAAATTAAACAAAGAGAGGGCAGTGAATGATTAGACCACTCTGGCGAAAGAGTTACTATGCCACTATATGTT
Source organism: Hermatobates lingyangjiaoensis (assembly GCA_026182355.1). Classification (NCBI taxonomy): domain Eukaryota; kingdom Metazoa; phylum Arthropoda; class Insecta; order Hemiptera; family Hermatobatidae; genus Hermatobates; species Hermatobates lingyangjiaoensis. The sequence goes on along the minus strand of JAPFBL010000034.1, from coordinate 17,113 downwards.
AATGTTATAGGAGGCGCTAAAGAACAGGCACGGATTAAACGCAAACATGATACACATCAGACACTCTGAAGATGGATAGGCCTGAAACGAATCGATCACAGTAGTCAACATAGGAGGTAAGGAGGTTACGATATTATGATTTATCTCCCATAGATATTCATCTATAACTTCTCAGCAAATCTCCTTCCATTTAAAATGATTAAACTCTTCTTTGTTCATTCAAATGCCTTCTAACAATACCTTTGTCACTTCCAGTACATTCCTTTCAGAAGTCCCTTCAACAAACTTTTACTTTTACAGAATATACTAAGGGAAAGATCCTAACAAGTAGTCTCGATTCCCTAGGCCAGGGAGGATCGATAGGAGGTTCGATACATTTCTTTAATTTTTTTTTTTTTTTTTGATAAGTGCATCGTCTACTAGGACATTAGCACTGTCCGGTTTTGTTCGATTCTCTAGTTCCTCATATATTGTTCTATAGTTTTATTTCCTTTAGGAATGATGTCACTTCACTGGAATATTTATTATCAGGGACTAGTGCTATTATCAATTTTGATGGTATGCTCGCAGACAACCTTTCTTCCTCTAATTGTCGGCATTCTTCAATTAAATTGGCCACCGTCAACACATCTTTACATTTAGGGCATCAGGGTCTTTGCTCTTTGGATAACAGGTAACTATGTATGGCTCGCGTGTGACATAAACCGCATAGGCGGTTTAATATCACATTCGTTTTTCGATTTCCTCTTCTACTTTTCATTGTTGTCCAATTGATCCTGATTTTTTCCGAAGTTGAGTGGTTTCTTCATTTCATTCAGTTTTCCACCCTGCCCATATTGCTTCTATAATGTTCTTTCTGATGTCATTCAGGCTCACACCTATTATATTTCTAGTTTCTCTATTAGTTGCTTCCTTTGCTGCTCTGTCCTCTTTATCATTTCCTTCAATACCGACATGACATTCAAATATCTTAATAATTATAGGATCTTTAAATTTTGTTCTTCTAGGGCTGTCAATGCCAACCTGGATTCTGAAAGAATCAAATACTTTAAGTCTGATTCCGTATGGCAATAATTGATTGCTTTGTATAAGGCTATTAGTTCGGCTGTATAAACACTGGTTACCGGAGGCAGGACCCATGACCTCTGTGAGTTGTCTACATATATCGCACAGCCCACTCCAGCTGGGGTGCGAGATCCATCTATATATATATGTGAATTTCCTTAAATCAAATTATATGTATTACAGATTCCCCAGTTGCTCATCCTCTCTGCTCTTTTTAACCAGAACGTGTTATTTGAACACGCTTAAAGGCTGTGCCCTCAGTTCTCTTCAAGAGACGAAAAGTGTAGCCCATTCAATAAATAATAACAACCATAATGTAATTTGTTAAGTAAAGGATGAGTCATAATAGCAGGAACACGGTAATTTCCTCAAAAGAAAAAAGAAAATTTATTAGAACCAATAGGAAGAGCGAATTCTTTGGTAAAACAAAATATATCCAAAGTATCTACATCATATCAGATACTACGATAAAATAACAATATATAAATATAATTCAACAAGAAGAGACTACAGGTAAAACTTCGATATTTACCCTTTATTAACTATTGCAAAACGACTAATTTGTGTCATCAAATACTCATATTAGCATGGTGATAAGTACAAAATTTCAAGTTTATAAAAATTTTCAAGTTTAATTTCAAATTAATTTTAAAATTTCAAGTTTATGACCCAGTTGAGAGAACGGAGAAGGAGTACCTGTTCACCGTTCAGTATTGACCAAAACAACATTATTCTATTGCACTTCAAGGACTAAATATGCCAAATTTCATTAACATTTGTAAATTGGTGCGATATCTAACCAGTTTACTAAATTTTGAAATCGCAAGTGCCAAACAATATAGATAACATCGAAAAAAAAACAAATCAAACGCCCAAACAAATCTAGATATAAAAAAAAAGAAAAAGAAAATACATTCATACAAACTATATAGTCTACATTAGTTTATATATATATATGTCACTTAATTAAACGAAACACAATCCAAACTGGACACAATACGAGTTCAAAATTCAAGAAGAGTAACACACAGAAATTAATTTTGTTTTCTTACTCTGTGTGTTACTCTTCTTGAATTTTGAACTTGTATATATATATATATATATATATATATATATATATATACACTCACGGACTCAGTTTTAATGACTGTTTCCGTGTACAGGTCCTGAGGCAGATTGATCAGACTAATTCGAAAGTTACTCTGAGAGTTTCAGAAGAAGCACTTATTAGTCTTCTGGGCGGTAGATCGGCTCCTGGGCTTAACCTCAATCGTTGATTTTTTTATTTTTTTTATTATTTTTTTTTATTTTTTTTTATTTTTTTTATTTATTTATTTATTTTTTTTAAAGTTGTTATCAGCTTTTAATTTTATTTTAGTTAAATGTTTTCATTTTTTAATTTTTATTTGGCTTTTATCTCTTTATCTTCCCTGTCTACCTTTCCTCCGAAAGTTGGCTACACTGTTTGAGTGCTTCAGTTCGAACGCCAAGTCAGTCGTTATCAGCCTTTGGAGCGATTCACTTCTTTTCCTGAAGACGAGGACATCGAAATATAGTAGTGAGTTCAGTGGTTTCCTTTCTATGTGTTCTTTTTTAAATTCTAGTTATATATATATATGAAGATTTTACATAAACACGTGAAATAACAATGAATGGTCAAACCACAATATGAAATGGGAAAACAAGACTGAGATCTTTTAACCGTAACAAACGGTCTTCGCCAGAGTCAAAAACCCAACTGATAGATGTTAGTCTTGTTTTTCCACTTCATATTGTGGTTTGATCATTGATTGTTATTTCACGTGTTTATATGAAATCTTAATGCATATATATAAGCCGATTCAAGGGAACTCAAATACTTCTAAAATTTAAAATCGACTTTTGTCATATCATTAATTTTACATATAGTAATGTTTGCTTGTTTTTGAACCTCCGCACATAAAAGGCTTATAATACTTTTAACGCTCTTCTAGGGACGGAGATTGTGGCTCATTTATTATTTAGTACGCAAGTTAGTAATGGGCGAGCCACATTACCTGTTGATTTTACATTGGGAATCCTAAATTTTGGCTAACTCAATCGTATTTAGAGTATGGATCTTTAATGAACACCGGACATCGTAAAGACTCGGGACGGTCAGTTTAACATCGTCTAAGACGGACAACGTACTCAGATTTATTCACCTCCCACGTAAATAAATCGAGTACCAGGTGGGTATCGAACGCGGGACCTACCAGCTCAAAGGCGAATAAGTTAAGCACTGAGCTAACCTGTCCCCTTACACATAATAAACTAATATATAAAGTTTGCCTAGTAAAAGTCTATGTTAATAATAATGACTTTGAACACTTTAAAAACTGATGCAATGAAGAAAGGGAAAATATGTTGATGACAAATTCAGTTTGAACATTTGTTATATAAAAATTAAATCAGTTCCAAGTGAGCAATTTCCATTTAAACTGGATATCAGGGGGGATTGTTAAAGAGGGTGGATTGAAAACGGGGAAGGAGGTAATGCAATAAGGCAGGCTGGGAGTCTAGACCGAGTGCAGGCCAGATCAATACTGGCCGGGGGCAGGGCCTGCCGCCACCGCCGCCGTCATTTACCTTCCTATCGATTTCCCACGCACCTACACTAATATGTTTACACAACTTTCATAATATATCCCCAAATATCATTATTACATAATAGTCAATTATAACAGAAAAAGACAACAATAACTAAACCAAAGAAAAGATTAATCAAAACAGCTATTCATGTTTTTCCTTTTAGGGAGTTGGTACTGGGACATTTCTTTATATTTTTATTAACTAATAATATATTTTAAGTTTCATGGTTCCCTACAGTTAATATAATACATGTTCTTGTCATGACGTATGAAAAATTATTTCATTAGACACTATTCATGTTGATGTAATTCATGTTCTTGTCATTACGTATAAAGAATTATTTCATTACACACTATTCATGTTGGTATCATTCATGTTCTTGTCATTACGTATGAAGAATTATTTCATTAGGCACTATTCATGTTGGTATCATTCATGTGCATGTCATTACATATAAAGAATTATTTCTTTAGACACTATTAATTTGAGGCTCAAAATCGTCTTCCCTAATACGCCGAGTATGACGTGCTAGGGAAGGCTAAATCATATATCAAAATCGTCTTCCCTAATACGTCGAGTATGACGTGCTAGGGAAGACTAAATCATATATCAAAATCGTCTTCCCTAATACGTCGAGTATGACGTGCTAGGGAAGGCTAAATCATATATCAAAATCGTCTTCCCTAATACGTCGAGTATGAAGTGCTAGGGAAGGCTAAATCATATATCAAAATCGTCTTCCCTAATACGTCGAGTATGACGTGCTAGGGAAGGCTAAATCATATATCAAAATCGTCTTCCCTAATACGTCGAGTATGACGTGCTAGGGAAGGCTAAATCATATATCAAAATCGTCTTCCCTAATACGTCGAGTATGACGTGCTAGGGAAGGCTAAATCATATATCAAAATCATCTTCGCTAATACGTCGAGTATGACGTGCTAGGGAAGGCTAAATCATATATCAAAATCGTCTTCCCTAATACGTCGAGTATGACGTGCTAGGGAAGGCTAAATCATATATCAAAATCGTCTTCCCTAATACGTCGAGTATGACGTGCTAGGGAAGGCTAAATCATATATCAAAATCATCTTCGCTAATACGTCGAGTATGACGTGCTAGGGAAGGCTAAATCATATATCAAAATCATCTTCGCTAGTAGGTCGAGAATGATGTACGATTTTTTGCACCTATACTCCATTTTAAAGCAGCCGATATTGCTGAAGAATCGGCAAGCAGAGGACGATTTCACGTAATTATGATTCGATTAACTGTTCTAGTTTGCTAGGCCATGTGGGTAATCAGTGTGGCATAACCATTATACTCGTACGTTCTAGCAGGCGAGTTAGACTGCTGTTTAATTTCTGATAAGAGTCATACTCCCTGATTACATTATCACAATGCAAGACCACATATCACTAGTAAGTTAGTGAAAACCGCATTTCACCTCAGCAACACAATCTAATCAACATTATACTAGTGTATCTCAAACAATGTACTGATCCCACTTAAAATTATATCTAGCACAACAATAGCCTGCATGCCATACTTTCTCTTTTTAACTACGATTACATCATATACTTCTATTCCTATTAATGGACACAATATAATATAATTTCCCATAAAAACTTTCTTTTTCATTACGTGCCAGTCTTTGACAGGTATTTTACAAAAATTCAAACATGAAACATGATATTTCAAAATATTATAAGAACTTAAAGAATTGTAGAAAATACCATTATTAGTAGAGTCTATAATTATCATTAGATCTGGAGTTTCTTTTAAGTTTTTTCCCTCCAGATGCTAAGCTCAAATTTGATTTTATTCTAAGCATACTTCATATTTAGTACTCTGGTAAATAGGGATAACTTTTTTGAACATAGCAAATTATGATAAACGCAAACGAAATTAAAATCAACTAGTAATACCTACTTGCTACAGAATCGGGTACCTAAAATAATAAAATATTGGTACCTATGGTATATAAGGTTTTGTCTGGACATTGCTTAGAGCTGACTGATTTCAAGTTATCTTTACGTTTTATATATAAGAGAAAACAAAATTATATTTATTTTAAAAATATACAGGTATTTTTAGGTTCTAATACTGTAGCAAGTAGGTATTATTAGCTGATATACGAGCACCTGTGTAGCTAGCCAAACACGGCTTAAAAAAGTACATAACTTCGATTCTACGTTTGAATTTCTTATGCATTCAAATCATAACTTTCAATTTTTAATTTAAACATACACAAATCTACTGTCAAAGTTTCAGCTTCCTATGACTTATGTTGGCTGAGTTTACTTGTGTACAAATATTTGAACAAACAAACAGACAGAAAATTCGGTTTGTCTAATGTATGGAACATTAGGATAGCTTGAAATGAGAAAGTTCTAAGCAATCTACAGACAAAACCTTTCTTTTATTTATATACAAAATAAATAAAATCTAAAATAAATAAATAAATAAAATATAAAAATAAAAGTTTATCAAGACTTGATTAGTTCTTCAGGTTCAAATTAAACTCTCATTGCCAACTTTTATGTTTTTATTTAAAACCTTTTTTATAGGCAGAAGTATAAAATTTTGAAACAGAAAACCCTAAGTATTATACTAGATTTTTTTTAAAACTAAAACACTTTGTTAATTTCAGCAAATACTGTCTAGTTTGAATAATTTTTTTTTTGTTACATTTATATATAATACATTTTCACTGCTGTCATCGGCGAGCAAGCAAGCAACTGACTATTTTGGATCTATGCCTTTACTTTATTACCATTGTTTATATTATTCAAATTTTAAATTAAACAATTTTTTTGTTACATTTATTTTTAATATATTTGTGCTACTGTCATCGGCGAGCACGCAAGCCAATGGGCTACCCTGGCTCCATGCCTTTAGTTTATTACCAGTATTTATGTTATGCAAATATTAAATAAAAAAAAATTGTTTGTTACATTTATATACAGAATATTTCACTATTGTCATCGGCGAGCACGCAAAACACTTGCTACCCTGACTTCAATTTTGGGAATATAGTGATAATTTTCTTTTATTTAACATTATTCAGGTAATAAATAATATATTTCAGGTCTATATCTCCACGGAAAATGGGTGAACAAACTCACCAACTTTATATATAGAGACTTGAAAAAAATAACTTTTATTATTGAAGCCATTTAGTGGTACATCAAAGTTCATTAACAAAAAAATTGCGTAATTACCCGAAAATCTGGACCTTTCTGCATTGGATTGGGTGATGACAAGCGATGAAGATATTTATTAGGTGTTCAATCACTGATTACACGCAGTACGCTGTATTGAGCATTATAGTCCTCAAACTAAAGGTAATCCGTGACAAAACAGTGAACAAGAGTCTTTGATATCATTCTAAAGAAGGATGGATTTAACGATAAGAAAATGTTATTCGGTTGCACAACAGCAGCGAAAGTTAAACAAGCACGGTGTCACATTTCAAGTGATGCACCTGAACCAGTTGGTCACAATTAATGACTTCCAAGACACTTCTGAGAAGCGTTATGGAGTTGGAGTCAACGAATCAGCAGTTTTAATGAAATTTGGAGTTATCACAATGACCATATGGTTTTAATCAGGAAGTCGTTAACTTCTTTCTAGTAAATACAAAAACAAACTGCCCTAGAATTATATGAAGTTGCCAGAATAAAGGACAGGTATTGCATTAGCAAGCAGTTCTTTAAAAACGTTGTTATTATTTCTTTATACAAAACAATGTTGAAAGTCTCGATGGAATGATATTTTAGTGGTAGTATCTTTTTCATTATTCGAAACTGAAATCTTGGTCACTACATGGAAAATGGGAAAAAAAGTACGCGCCCTCAAAGCGAAGTAAAGCAATCAAGTAACTTATTATGTTAGCTAATCACAAAAAAAATATCAATTTAATACATTCGAGTGAAGTATAATTTAGAATTTTGGATATAGAATCAACCCTTATCGAATATAGAATAATAATAAAAGGTCGAAGTATAGAATGATAGTGTTTTTTTTTTCATTTACTGCCTCATATAATGGTTGTACACGTTGTTCAAAAGTTTTAAGATTTATTCTGTTATATATTATATATAAGACGGTTCCTTGGTCTAATCGATTGAGTTTGTATCGCCTGACTTAGAACCATTTCCATGACCTAATGGTCGTCACTAATAGTGGAGGTCGTCTGTAGTGCTAACAAACTCCCTGGGATGTCACGCATACTTGAGAGGTTATTCACAACCTAAAGGACCAAGACAGGTTTTGAATACTGCTAACTCAGGTCCTATCCCATCAAATATGATAGCACAATGCAATTGAGAAAGGAAAAACATAGTTCATCTCAATAGTTAAGCTGGATTGTATCTTTTACTCTTCTGATTTATAGTCGCTGGAATTTGAGTTCAAGGAAGTGTGTGGTAATTTTGCCGACTAATTAAGAGCCCGTGGGGAGGGCCGACCCTAGGAAGGTGCGAGGCCTCCCCCACACACAAATTATATAGATAATTGTTATATTGTGCAGGTATTATAAAATAAAAAGCAGCTTAGACTTAAAATTTTCAATTATACTTTGAAAATAAATCTGCCACTGGCACGGTAGATTAACCAGTGAACAGGTCATTTGTCCAAGGCCACTACCGTCGTTCCACAGAGCCGGGTTGCCCAGGTTCGCCTTAGCTAAGGCACGGGTCTGCCCGTGGGATTGAATTTACTTTAGTCACATTGCACCAAACTTGCCTGTCTTGAATCCATCTAATTCGAACTGATGCATTAGTTAATAGGATATAAAACACAATAATGAGGTTCTCTTTTCGACTTCCATGAGCAAATAAGAAGTATAAAACAAACAGGAGGGAAGAAGAAGAAATGAAAATGGCAAGGAATAGAGGGAGAGACAGACAGAGAAAGAGAGATAAGATAAAAAGAATAAGTAGTGAGAAGTAGAGAGAAACGATGGAGTCATGGAGCTAAAATCATCAATGACCGGGAGAAAGAATGCATGAGACGAGGAAGCGGGAAAAATATATTATATATATATAAAAGATTTCACATAAACACGTGAAACAACAATCAATGATCAAACCACAATATGGTTTGATACAAGAACATTGGGAAAACAGGACTATGTCTAAACTAGTCTTGTTTTCCGATTTCATATTGTGGTCCTGTTTTCTCATTTCATATTGTGGTTCGATCATTGATATATATATATCATGATTTGTTTTCTTGACCCAATATTTATATGATGTAATATTGTTGTAGCCCTGAAGATTACATAAATATATGTCGAAACGTCGGCAAAAGGACTAGTTTAAAATCATTGGACCTCAAACCTCAAAAAAATTACATTATATATATATATATAAAATTCAATAATATATCAACCGTTGGATAGAATAGCTGTATAATGTAATCGGGATTCGGTCAATTTTCCAGGATCAAAATCAAACTCTCAATGCCGACGTTTCGGTTTTATTTAAAACCTTTTTCATTTATATTAAAACCTTTCATGAATTATATTGAGTCAAAAATAGCAACGCTTCTTTTTGTTCAAAGTTTTAAATATAAATGAAAAAGGTTTTAAATACAAATTTTTTAAATTTTTTAAATAAATTCTCTAAAAACTTTCTCTAATACTTCAACAGAGCCCCTTTTATTATAAAATTCTATAGTTTTGCCATACCAGGAATCATTGGACCCCCTTCCAAGATTAGCCAAACAACTTGATTTTAATATAGTGTTTTCTAATCGTAATAACGTGGGTAATATGTTAATAAAAAACTCTCCCAGCGAATTGGAGTCCGCTGGTATTTATAAAATTCCGTGCAAAAATTGCCATAAAATTTATATTGGTCAAACTGGTAAATCATTAAAGACACGTGTAAAACAACACCAATATAATGTAAGTAGACAGGAAAAAGTAGTGCCTTATTCTTGCATATAAAAAATGAAAATCATCATATTGATTGGACAGGAGCTAAATTTATTACCTATGAAAAATCAATGTTGTTAAGAAATATTATTGAATCGTCTCTAATTAAATTTAACAGATCTAATATTATAAACATTAGTAACGGTCTCTTCAAACTTGATACTTTCGTCACGAGGGCAATAGCCTCTTCAAAGAGGGTTGACAGCTAGCGGATAGTTTTTTACTTTTTCTTACTGTACTCCTTTGTTTCCCCAAACATCCCTTTCTGGACATTAGTCCTTTCCTGTGCTTTCACCCTTTTAAAATACCACTCTTCCCTCCCACTCTTCTCAACTCCTCACCAGATGTTTTCTGCATCTAGTGTTCAGTTGGGTTTTTGACTCTGACGAAGACCGCTTGTTACGGTTGAAAGGTCTTAGTCTTGTTTTCCCATTTCTTATTGTGGTTTGATCATTGACCTATATATATATATATATATATATATATATATATATATATAACTCAAATTTGAGTTTGAAAAAGTATCTCTTTCTCTGTGTGTTGCTTCCCTTCGTTTTGGAACTAATTTGCATCTGATTGATCGTTTTTTCGAATTTTAAGTGAAATATATATATAAAGTTTTAATATATATATTGTTTTATATATATATATAATAAAGTTTATATATATATAATATATATATATATATATATAGAATAAAAGTTTATCAGGACTCGGTAGGTTTTTCAGATTCAAATTAAACTGTCACTGCCGATGTATCGGGTTTTATTTAAAACTTTTTTCATAGACCTATAAAACAGAGGAAATAAAAGAAATAATATAATCATTCAATAATCAATCATACCAAAAAAAAAGCGTACAAAGTAACAAATAAGAAAATACAATAAGAATTTTGACAACAAGTAAGTGAGAGAACTTACAGAAGTATAAAATTTTTATACAGAAAAACTTTGAACAAAAAAAAGCGTTGCTATTTTTGACTCAATATAATTCATCCAATAAAAATAAAATATAGCAAAGCGGGGGAAAACATGAGAATTCACGGGGGAAGATTATACAATGATGGATAATTACATTGCAAGAGAGTAAATTAATCCTTTATGTGCTGGTCTGACGATGACGGAAAGGAATCAGTGGGAAAGCCCACTGAAAAGAATAAAAATACACCAGCTCATAAAATTACCCTACTGCTAAGACCGGTAAAGGTGCAACAAATCGATGACAACAACATTATAGATCGCAGACACGAATTTCATGACTACTAGAGCTTAGTAAGAGAGCCGCACACACCTCTATCAGACAGCACTGAAATACCATGCAAGCACCATTGGGCTGTGATATCGCGTGAATAATTCAATGCACGCTTTGCCTTGAATTTGTTTTAATTTTAAGATTGATTTACTGTTTAATATTCATCAAACAATTGGATTTGAATCGAACTGATTAATGAAGCATGCTTGAATGCAAAAATATAATAATTGATATAATAATAATAATTTGGGGGGGGGGGGGGGGGGGTAAGGAGGTGTAAGGCACTTACGCATATAGTCCAGGGCTCCCAGAAAAATAATAATAATATCTTATTTTGTACCTAACCCAATCCAAGCTGTTATTCGATCCGTGTCGAAGGATGGATGACACAGGGTTACTGTATTATGAACGGAGCCTCAAGGGTACCAGGCGACCCTCTTGGGTAAATACCTTACTCCGGTATGCGGTACTCTGCGGGAGTGGACAAAAGACCACCGATAGAGATATAGAGATTTCCCCTGTATGATACTAAGGAGAAGGAAGTCCTGAGACCATCCTCCGGAAGCGCAGAGGGTCCAAAAGCGGTAGCTAGTGGGAGCCAACCTCCCACAAGTGCACCTAAGGACCCGAAGAAGACCCTCCCGATGAAGGAGAAAGGAACGGTCCCTATTCAGGCTCCCTACTTTATCCTGAAACGTAGGAAGCCTGAATGGACATTATCAATGATGGTTTGTGCAGATTCTGCAAAAAAAAAGAGGAAGAAACACCGTTACACCTGCTGACTGACTGCAAGGCAACTTTGCTGTACAGTGGTAGGTGCTTCGGGACACTCAACAAAACCATAGAAAAACTTTTACTGCTGGAACTAGCAAAAGTGCTGAGCTTCTTGAAGGCGGTGAAGCTAACTGGGGTTCTATAGTACAGAAGAGGGGAAGTACAATAATTTTTTAAGACGCATTGCTATAGTCACCCTCAAATAATATATAAAAAAAAATTATTTTGTACCTAAGAGAATTTCTAGAATACCGTTTAGCAGAGGGCAGTATTTTTTTATTCAAAGAGTTAAAGGAATTCATAAAGTGAATTCACCTTCCAGTTGCTTACTTCAATGTCTTTTTTCTGTGGGGTTCATTTCCAATTCTAAATTTTCCAAATACAAATGAATGGATGTTTTTAAACACGACTGTTATATGGAACTAAACGGTATTATTTATATATATTAGAAATAAAAAATATTAATAAATAAAATTGATTATATTTTATTAGAAATAAATGCAAGACAGAATTTTATATGGGATATAAGTCCTATTTTAATATAAAGAGTTGAAGACGGAGATGCTTAGGATTGCAATTCATTGTTTTTTCATGGTCATGAGAGAAAGATGATCACCGCACTTGATACTGTTACCATTTAGCTAAACGTCACGCTTCCAAGCAGCTGACACACGAGCCTTGGTCTTTATCACCTTTATCGTATTGTATTTCAGCAACTCCTACTTTAAAGACACATCCATTCTTGACTATCACATTCATGGGTTACATGGAATTCATTCATGACTGCTACACGACCACTACGGTTGTTGTTTGCAGTGCATGAGCAACCTTTTGTGAACTGGGGGCCGTATTATTTAATTTCCAAGTATCCGTGGACCATGCAAAGTTCTACAGTATAATTAAAAATCATAATAAACAAATTATAAAAGAAGTATTATTAAAAAGATATTGTTGTTACTATTATTATGCCAATATCAAGTAAGTTAATTATAAATAAAGATATGGCATAAATATGCCAGAATGAATATAAGGAATAAGACAGTCGTGGGCAAACTACGGCCCGCGGGCCACATCCGGCCCTTTGGTCTTTTGAATCCGGCCAACCGAACATTGGTACATGATTTAGGTTTGATGTAAATGATTGTATTAATTTCATTTTGACTCGCAATGAAGTGCATTTCAACATCAGGTGGTGCAGTATCACACTTTCAGCTTTCGTTCTTCTTTTGCTGGTCAGATTATTTAAGTGTGATAAATACCAACAAAAAACCTAAAGATCCCAGATGGGTGATGAATATCTCAGATCTGTTTTGAGAATTGCCCCCGACTTCGATGATATATTTAAAATTTGCGATCAACAACACTGTTATTAAAAGAGTATGTTTATACTTCAATGACTTTTTGTTTTGTTTTTGTTTAATACGTACCGTTAACTAATGCTGTTTTTTATATTGTATATTCCGCTGAAATGGCCCACCTGTCATATTTTTAAATCAATGTGGCCCACCTGTTAAATTTTAAAGTTAATGTGGCCCGAGAGTCAAAACTAATTACCCACCCCTGGAATAAGATGTTAACTATCCGGATGAATGTTTTGTACGGTTATAAAACAGTGATGTTTATAATGATTCCTACATAATAGGAATTTTCTAGATTTTAGAAGAGTGTCGTGAGAAAGGAAGTAATCAAGAGACTGCAGGTAGAAAGGAAATGAAAACTCAGGAAAGCAGTAGGGGGGGAGGAAAGGACTGTTTTTGCAATGCACCGCTACGTGAAAAGATTTTTATCAAAGACTATTTCAAAATGACTCTTCCTCTCTCCTGTCATTCTTCTATTTTAACAAAGGAAGTAATAACTCCCTTTTTGATGAACACTCGAGGAATGCGATTACCATCTGACCAGTTTTGATTAAACCTGCAACACTTTCACAATGTGCTCACTAAAAGAAAACAATTAGATTACTTTAGATAAACGTACCCAAGTGAAATGTAATCAATTTAATTACTTGTTAATGGGAAAATAATAGCCTTCTTAAATTACAGCTGATCATTGTATAAATTTCAGTTTTCACTTGGAATACCCATTCATTAATCATACTAGACGACTACCCGTGACTCTTTGTGTCACACAGAATTTATAACAATGGGTTTTGAAATTATTTCACGGAACATGATTGACAGGAATAATTTTAATTGTTGTTTCTTGTTACTAAGGCACGGAAACAGATTCTTATATGGCCAAGCTTTTGAAATAGTATTCTTAACATGATTCAAGATATATATACAGTAAGTATATTTAGCAAATTTAAAAGGTAAAAAAATCATTTATTTTATGACATAAATAAATAAAACATCAATTCAAGTTATATACACAATAAAATATGTTTAAAACAAACAAAACTTGTAAATTGAAATATTCAAATTATTTACCCAACATAAAATAACATTAATGAAAGGAATATGTCTTTATAATATTACCTTAGAACATTCGTATTTTATCTGACAGTTGTGTTCAAGTTTATTTCTAAAATTATTAATTTTTAACATCTAATGTAGTAGTTTATTATACATTTGTTACATTTATTTTTAATATATTTGTGCTACTGTCATCGGTGAGCACGTTAGCCAGTGGACTACCCTGACTCCATGCCTTTATTATATTACCAGTCTTTATATTTCGCAAATTTTAAATTAAATTTTTTTTTGTTATTTTTATATATAATACATTTTCACTACTATCATGGGCGAGCGCGCAAGACACTTGCTACTTTGGCCCCTATTTTGGGAATATAGTGATAATTTTCTTTTATTTAACATTATTCAGATATTAAATAATATATATTCAATTTCAGGGTTCTATCTCTAGGGAAAATCGGGTGAAGAAACAAACAAACTTACGAAGTTGATATATAGATAGTTAATTAGACTTGGGGGTCAGGCTAGCTCAGTGGTTACGTGCTCACCTCTGAACTGATACGACCGGGGTTCGATCCCCACCTGGCCCTCGATTTATTCATGCAGGAGGTGAATAAATCTGAGCACGTCGTCCCTCGAAAAAGGACGTTAAACTGTCGGTCCCGAGCCTGTACGATGTCAGGTACTCGTTAAAGATCCCTACTCTAAATACACTTGAGTTAGGCAAAATTTAGGACTGCCACTGTAGAATCAATCTTCATTGTGTGGTATCACAAAGGGCCAATGCTCGGCCTAAGTGTGTTCCCTTGTAGAACTGCCACTGCAACCTAACCTAACCTAACCTAATTAGACTTGTCTCGTCATGCTTTTGAAACGTCATCAGCAACAAGATGAATTTTAATCAAGATGAGCATAATTGGGCAGAGAGACACACCTGCTGAGCCTTTTCAAATCATTCATAATACATAAATATGAATATGATATTCATAATACATGGGTGAGCGGCCTCGGAAATGCGGCTCAAATAAAGGTTTAAATAGAGGCGACATAAAAAAATAAGTCACATTTTCAGCTTTTGTATAGCTTGAAGGGCATTTACACCTTTATAAGGGTGGTGGGCTCGCTGTGTAAAGGCAATATTTACGAAAAGTTAAATTTTTTCTTTACGAATATCAAGCCTAAAATAAGTATTGACCTAGATACGAGTTGCAGCCTCAGTAAAGGCAGAATGATTTCAACTCTTACGAGTTTACAGATCAAGGAAGCTACAAACATTGAGAGAAAACAACAGACTAGAGATAAAGCAGACACCAAGTCAAATGCCTGTTAACACGCACGTCTATCTTCCCAAAACCAAAATAAACACTATACGCATTTTTTTTTCTTTTTTCAATCTTATTAAAATCATAGCAACAAAATTTCTTCACAGTAGACTTCGTCTCAGTGATATTTGAACTAACAGGTGTAATTATCAATAAAATATAAACCACAACAAATGAAGAAATCTCATCAAACCAAAGAAATATTTATTTATTTATGTTTCGGATAGTTCAAAAACGCATTTACAGTATATGCTTGAAACTTTAAACCGATATAAGAACAACATTTATAAACGCGTATACATATGCCTTAAGCGTGCAGTCAATGGTCGGTCTGGTTTTGAATAAACTCTTTTATGCCCACGTTTCCACGTTTATTTACATCCTCTTCAGAGGTACGACATATTTTGCAATAAGTACTACTATTATAAAAACTAACTAACTAACAATGGAAGATGATCAGTAGACTTCCATGTTAACTATGAAATACTATTTGAACTGACAGTTGTAGTATCACAACAACAGAAAAGGCAAACTAAAGAAATCTCATTAAACCAAAGAAATCTTATTTACTTATGTTTCGGATATATCAAAAACGCATTTACAGGATATGTTTGGAAATATTATTTGAAAATATTTCGAGCATAAGAGAATATTACAATAAACTCACTGCAAGTAGGTGTAATACTTTGTGTGTGTGGGGGGGGGGGGGGAAGTTATATGTTTGAAACATTAAAACGATATAAGAACAAAATTTATAAACACGTATTACGTGCAGTCAATGGAAGTAATTATTCCGCTATGTTATACAAGCAACAATGAAAACATTTTTTTTTTTCTCTAAACCAGAGTTCGACTTTTTTCGACGCGGAACCCTTTTTTGGTTCAGTAACTTACCGGGAACCCCAAATACTAATGATTTTCTACGTTCATAATGTAAATATTATCATATGTTTTTATAAATAGTATGTACGTCTAAAAACAATTAAAAAGTAATAACATTGAATTATGTATTTTTTAGAACTAAATAAAAATTTACAACTAAAAGATTTTAATTTCCATATTTCCCACAAGTACATAACACATAAAACAGAATTTTATCATGTAATCATTATGAAATTATAATATATATTATTTATTACTTGAATAATGTTAAATAAAAGAAAATTATTATTTAATGACAAAAATAGGAGCCAGGGTAGCCAGTAGTACAAATATATAATAAATAAAAGTTGAATTTCAAATTTGAATAATATAAACAATGGTAGTAAAGTAAAGGCATGGAGCCAAGGCAGCCAATCGCTTGTTATAAAATATATCCATTTAAATGAAATATTTACTTCTAAGAAAAAAAATAAAGACAATTGCTTTCCCAGTCACAAAAGTCACCGCACGCCCATGGAATGTATACACTGGACAAGTGTGCTTTAACACCTCCATGTAAAGGATTTTTGATTCGACCTCTAACCACCTCGTATTGGAGAGACATTTCTACATCAGCATTGATTCAAGCCACGAGTGATAAAACTCAAAGCTCACTACATAATTAGAACAGACAACCACAAAAAACACAGGAAAATTAGTGTAATTCCTCTACTTTGAAGCCTAAATTAACGGGCTATCAGCTCTTACAAACTGACAACAATTACTGCCTTCATTCTGTTCCCTTAATTCATATTTTAATGTTGACTTTTATTCTTATTAATACTATTATCAATTTACTTCTCATTTCAAAA